>CM053786.1:192209843-193432343 GCA_028749045.1 Cupressus sempervirens | reverse complement strand
TAGTTCAAGCCTTAAAGGAATGGAGGCATTATTTTTTGCCAAAGGAATTTATTCTATATACTAATCATCAGGCATTATAGTACCTAAATAGCCAACGCAAATTGAATCAGAGGCATATGAAGTGGGTAGAGTTCTTGCAGAGCTATACATTTGTGTTAAAGCATAGAAGTGGAAAATCTAACAGGGTTGCAGATGCACTAAGTAGGACATAGTTATTGCTTATAGTAATGCAGGTTGAAGTAGTTGGGTTTGATGAACTCAAGAATCTATACCCTAAGGATCCTAATTTTTTTGAAGCATGGAAAGCTTATAAAAAGCCTATTGTTGTAGACAGAACTAAGTGGTTAGACTATCTAGTTCAGGATGGTATGTTATTCAAGGGAAGTCAATTATGCATTCCAAGGAGTTCCATGAGGGAAAATTTGATTAAGGAGAAACACAGTGGAGGGATGGTAGGACATTTTGGTCGAGATAAGACCATTTCCATTCTTAGAGAACATTATTTTTGGCCTCAAATTTCACAAGATGTGAAGAAGTTTGTATAGAGTTGTCAGATTTGTCAAGTTGCCAAGGGATTTAGTCACAATACTGGACTATATCAGCCATTGCCTATTCCATCAAAGCCATGGGAGGACATAAGTATGGATTCTTTTCTTGGATTTCCAAGGACACAAAGGGGTAATGACTCAATATTTGTGGTGGTTGATAGGTTCTCCAAAATGGTACATTTCATTCCATGCCACAAAACTCATGATGCTATCCATATTGCAGAATTGTTTTTTAGAGAGGTGGTAAGACTACATGGTCTCCCAAGGAGTATAGTTTCTGACAGAGATACTAAATTTTTGGGGTATTTTTGGAGAACATTGTGGAAGAAGTTGATAACAAACTTGAAATTTAGTTCCACACATCACCCACAAACTGACGGCCAAATAGAAGTGGTAAATAAAAGTTTGGGCAATTTACTGAGATGTTTAGTTGGGGATAAGCCCAAGGGGTGGGATTTGATTCTACCACAAGTAGAGTTTGCTTACAATAACTCTATAAATAGGAGTACTAGAAAATCACCATTCCAAATTGTATATGGAAGTAGCCCAAGGACTGCACCACAATTGAGGAAGATAGAGCAAGAAGAGAGGACAAGTGCTAAAGCTGAAGAATTTGTTGAGCATATCAAGAATCTACATTAGGAGGTTCAGGAACACATTAGCAAGATGAATCAAGAGTATAAAACTAGGGCTTATCAAAGGAGAAGACATAAGGAATTCCAAGTAGGGGATCTAGTCATGGTACACTTACGAAAAGAAAGATTTCCAACCGATACTTACAACAAGCTAAAAATGAAGAAATTTGGCCCCTGCAAAATTTTGAAGAAACATGACTCAGGAAATGTATATGAGGCGGAGTTGCTAGATGGTATTCACATTTCTCCTATTTTCAACATTGTAGACTTAACAGAGTATCATGATGATGGTGCAGATGAGGAGCCGATGTTAGAGCCATGTCCAATTCCTACTTCTAAGAAGGAGGAGATAGAAGATATTCTAGATCATCGAGTGGGCAGGAGTACTAGAAATAGGCAGTCTGAAGAGTATCTGGTCAAGTAGAAAGGAAGGTTGATAGAGGGCTCAACTTGGATATTAGCAGCTAAGGTTTCCCATTTGGGATTTCCTCTACCATTCATAAAGTGACAGGGTCACTTTTCAATCTACCCTGGGTGTCTGATGCAGGAGCATCAAGAGGTATAAGGGCAATCCTATGTCATCCAAAAAAATGTACGTAGACTTAGTTTTTGTTTCATGTGTTTTCATTTTTGGATACCCATTTGGGTCAAATAAAGGTTCCAACTCTCACAGTTCCACTATTAGTGTTCTGGGTTAGAGTTTTTAATCACACTGGGATATGTGTAAATGCCAAAAAAATAGGAGTATGTAATTGAGCCATCATTTTGGTGAACTAGAAGGTTTAAATTGGCTAGATGAATGTAATTGTAATTTAGAGCATTCCAAAAAAGGAATCAGGTCAAAAGGCTCCACAGTTTGAAAGTTATTACAGTTTTTTGATTTTTTGAGACCTCCTAACAATGCTTCAAAGTTAGGTTAGGGGCATTAAATGACCTTGAAAAGGGCCAAAAAATGGGGGATGACCAAAGCTGTTCCTTAGGGCTATAGAGCACTTTGAGAGTTTTCTGGAAATGTAAACAATTTGTCAATCGGAACTACGGTTCAAAAGTTATGCCTCCTGAAAGTTCAATTACCATTTCTAAATTCTTCTAATTTTGTGCCGACTTCTAATGCAACTTCTAAAGCCTTCTATTTGGTTGGTGGATGCCAACTAGCACTTTCTAGAATGTATTCCTAATCCTTAACCCTCTGAGGTCTATTTAAGAACATTTCTAGCATTGTAAACGACAGTTCGGAGTGGAGTTTGAGAGAAGGTACTGGGAGAAGAAATTATCTCCAGTTTTATGCTATTGTAAGCCTATAGGGCCTGTTTTGGAGTATGTTTCTCTGCACTAAGTGTACTAGCATAATTTTTACAGTTAATAAAATTTTCCCTTTCTTGTTGTGTCCATTTTTTGCTTAGGTCGTATCCCCATCATTGTATCTCTCCAAACATGGACATCTCAAATTCTTTACTTATCTCTACTAAAAATGCCTTGCATAAGTCATCATTCCCTATAAATAAAGTGTCATCCACAAAGATTTATGCCAACACAATCTTCTTGTCTAGTCCTTCTTTGATATATAAACTATTGTTATCATTTATTCTTTGAAAACCAATCTTTGTCAAGTAGTTATGAAGTCTTTCATACCAAGCTCTGGGAGCTTGCTTGAGACCATCCAATGCTTTGTGTAATTTTTAGACCATATACTTTTTCTTAGGATCTACAAAACCTTCAAGTTTTTCTATGTAGACTTCCTCATCAAGAATTCTATTCAAGAATGTAGATTTTACATCCATTTGATAAACTTTAAATCCTCTGTGTGCTTCATATGCTAGTAGAGTTCTAACACCTTCTAATCTTGCAACAAGAGAAAAAGTTTCACCATAATCAATACCTTCCTCTTGAGAATAAAATTTAAAAACTAACCTTTCTTTGTTTCTTAAAACTTTTCCATCTTCATTCAAATTATTTCTAAATACCCATTTTGTGCCAATTACATTTTTATCCTTGGATCTAGGAACAAGACTCCAACTCTTATTCTTCTCTATCTGTTCTATTTCTTCATTCATAACTTCAATCCAACTTTCATTATCCAAAGAATCTTTAACATTTCTAGGTTCAAATTCAACAAGAAAACATGTACCTTTGAATTTGTTTCTAGTCATTGTTCTATCTAACGTGTGGCTAATGATCTAATCAAGTGCATGATGCTTTCTAACACATCTTTCTAACAAAGGTACTTTGGATTTAGAACATGTTCCACTAACCTCTTCATAATCTTCTATATCAAGCTCAGTTCCTTCTATCTATGACTCGAGTCCATCAGACTTGGTTTACTTTGGTAATAGCTCAGTAACTTGTGATTGTGAATTGGGTCCTTTAGAATGTGACTCAGGTTGCACTGGATGCAACTCAGTAGCTTTTGGAGATTTTGGGGACTTGGTAGGTGGGGACTTCTAACTTCAAAATACATTCAAATGGAAAAGTATCAAGTTCATAATAAAAAAAATTCTATAATCTTCAGGTTCTTTGTTACTTTCTTCTTCACTATTTTCTACAAATTCATCAATTATCATGTGTGCACTTTCTATGATCTTATGAGTAGTTAGATCCAAAAACTTGTTTTCTTTACTTCCATAGTAGTATCCTAGGAATATGCCTTCATCACCTTTGACATCTAATTTATCTTTCATAGATTCCTTCAAGATATAACATTTGCTACCAAATACTTTCAAGTAACTTATATTGGTTTGTAGCCATACCATATTTCATAAGAAGTTTGATTTGAGTGTAATGAACCCTATTTGGGGGTCCATCATTTATGTGTGATTTTCCTTTATTTATATTTTTTTACCATATTATTTGGATGATGTCTTTAACAGATGCTAAATTTCAACACTCACACCATTGAAACTAAGAAAGAAAATTGCTCCATTTGCCAAGTTTTATTATCATTTGATTACTGGTCTTGAATTCTAACTATGAGTCAGAGTTCATAGCTTCTCTTATGATGTCAGATTCAATCTTCTCCTATGCTAGCTTATTGAGTTTTGTTGTTATCTTTCCCTATGTGTTGCCTTCTCCTTTCATTAGCTGATTTCCTTACAATGCCACATGTTCAACCCCTTCCATGATTCCAAACAACGAGTTTAAATTCCTATATATATGTTGGAATGGGCAAATTACTAGAGATGCATCTTTTCAAACTTGTACCTTTCCTTAAGTAATTTGCACCTCTCCTTGACAATTTTTGTATCTAATTATATCAATACCTATTAGAATAATGGTTTCTTTGCATTAATATTAATTGATTGTTTATTAACTAATTATCATATCGATCAACCATAGAATTTTCCTTTAAAAATCTATTTTAATTGACTATCACTTATTGTATTACTTAATATTGTATTACAATAATGTGACAATTAATTAAATCGTATTCTTTTCATTATATTTATATTATATCATTTATCGTATTGTATTCATTATATTAATTACATGATATGGTGATATTGATCTATATATGTGTGCTGCAGATTTCCTTATTATATATTTATAATAAACAATAATAAATTATATTATAATTTATTTTGTTATTCATTTAATTACTAAATCTTATAAATGTGGGGACATGATATTATCTTATCTATATATTAATTCGATAATATTAACTATATTATTAGATTATAATATATTACGTTTAAATTAATTAGCCAATTCATTACCTTTAGTTATCAAAGTGATAATAGCTAGATATATTATCTTCTATAGATTTATAATGTAATTATAACATATAACATATTATATATTATATTAATGACATCATTATTTGTAATACTATTACATAGTATATTTCTTTGTGTATTATTTATAATAATATGTAATTCTCAATTATATTATAATATTATCTCATGTAGGTACATTATAAAATTATTATTAGTATTTGATATCATTTATAATCAAATTATTTATTTTTTATTTAATATAATATTTTACATTAGAATTATGCTATAATCTTATATAATGTTTTATATTGTCAAATATATCACTATTATAATGGATTATAATATTATTATTCTTAATTATTATCATTGTATAATATGTTATTTGAATATTCATATATCCTTAAATTTAGGCTCATGACATTGAGTCTTTCTTCAACTATGCTCTATCTAAGGTGTGCACTGTAGTACTAATTTCTTTCTTAAAGTATTTGATTGCAACACTCTTTTCTATCATTAAGATTCTTACAC
Organism: Cupressus sempervirens; assembly: GCA_028749045.1. Taxonomy (NCBI): domain Eukaryota; kingdom Viridiplantae; phylum Streptophyta; class Pinopsida; order Cupressales; family Cupressaceae; genus Cupressus; species Cupressus sempervirens. The sequence continues at coordinate 193,426,922 of CM053786.1, read as the reverse complement.
AATCCAACATGGATCTGTTCCTTCTTACAGCTATACCATTCTACTAAAGTGTACCAAGGGCTGATACTTGTCTCTTAATTCCTTTTTCAATGTAACATTCATTGAATTCATTTTCAATGAATTCACCTCCTCTGTTTGATCTGAAACATTTTAGCTTCTTTGTAGTTTCTTTCTCCACTCTTGCTAGATACCACTTAAACTTTTGAAAAGCTTCATATTTTTCTTTAAGATACATTATAGTCATCATTCTAAAATAATCATCAACAAATAGAATAAAATACTTATCTCAAAAGTAGCTCTATATTCCAATAGGTCCACATAATTTTGTATGTTCTAGCCCCAAGACTTCATCTAAAGGATAGTCTTTTCTTTTGAAATTTGTCTTTCTCATCTTATCAATTTGACAATTTTTGCATAGACCCATATTAGGTTTTCTTAGACTAGGAATACCTCTTACTCTTCTACTTTTACTTATTTTGACTAGATTATCAAAGTTTGCATGACACAACCTTTTATGCCATAACCAACCTTCTTCTGCTTGAGTAATAAAACATGAACTTTCACTGAGATCTAGGTAGAATAGGTTACATTTTATTGTTTTACAAACCCAACCAGATTTCATTTTCCATCCTGTAGTTTAACCCTCCCATTCATGAATTCCATCGTGAATCCAATGTTATTCAACTATGCCACACTCAATAGATTATGCTTTAGTCCTTCAACCCAATAAGCATTTTCACATCTACGTTCATTGGTTAGTGAGATACAACATTTTCCCTTTATACAATAAGGTTTATTGTTTCCAAATCTTACACTACCACCATCGTAATGTTTGATGTATTCAAATTTTGTTTTATCATCAATAATATGATGTGAGCAACCACTATCAATAATCCATGTATCATTTTTGCTAACATGAGATATAAGTGTCATTTTATCTCCTTCATCATCAGATTCATCTTTTACAACAATATAAACCATTCCATTATCTTCACTGTTATCAGAATCTTTAGCAATAAAACAAGATTTCTTACCTTTGTCATTGTAGTCCTTGAAGTTCTAAAAATCCTTCTTGCCTTTGTACTTTTTGTGCTTCTTTTCATCTTTATCATCTCTATTTGGGCACCTTGGAGCAATGTGTCTAACTTCTTCATAAGAGAAATAAATTAGAGGAATGCTACCTTTATACTTTCCTTTTCCTTTTGGATAGCTTCTTGCAAGAAATGTTTCAATGGATTCAAGATCGCTATCAAAACTATCTTCCTCTTCACTTTCAAATTTTTTTCTTTTAGAATTTTTAGCTTTCTTGTTGAGTGATTCCTTGGCTTCAAAATCAAACTCAAGTTGCTAGAACTAGGAGTATAATTATCATAGTTATCTAGTTCAAATGCAGTCAATCTTCCAACTAGAGCATCCAAAGTTATCTTGTTATTTGGATCGCATCTCATCTCTTTAATAGTAAACACTTTGATTGCATAGATAGGAAGAAGGGTTTCAAGTACCTTGCTTGCCACTATTACATCATCAATTTTTCTTTCAAAGGCTTTGATAGCACTTACATTAGCTTTGATTCTATCAACATATTTTGTAATGTTTTCATCTTCTCTCATTTTCATCTGATCAAACTGGTCTCTCAAGCTTTCTTCATTGGCTCTTTTTAGATTATCATCACCTTCATAGATATCATGATCAGTAGCACATCCTTTTATTTCATCAAATTCAACATAGTTAAGAGTTGACGCTATGTCAATCATCATGATTTTATGATTTTTCTTTTTAGCAAATTCTTCTATGGTCATTGTACTAGTAGGAGCTTTGTGAGCAGCTTTTAAGTATTTCAAACTTTAATCAATGTTTTTTGCTAGATAAAACTTCATAATTTCTCTCCATGCTATAATGTTGTCTCTATTCAACTTGAGATTCTCTCTTTTGTTAGACATCCTAATCTTTAGCTTACGTCCTTGAAACCTTCTCTATAAGCACCAAAAGCTCTGATACCAATTGTTGGAAATATAAGAGGAGTAACTAAGAGGGGAGGGGTGAATCAGCTACTACCAAATTAAATCCAAGATCCCTTATATTTTAATACAAATCAAAATTCTAATTAAACTATATTTTGTTGTAACTCAAAAAACACACATGCACTCGGTTTACTCTAGAAAATACTGTAACTAGACAATGACTAAAATAATAGCAGTAACTTGGTAAATGCAAATCATAAGACGTTTTCTATGATTAGCCTTATTTAAATTAGTTGAAAACACATAAAATAAATATAATTGACACAAGTGACACCAATATTTAATGTGGAAACCCAATTTGGGAAAAGCACCAATTGCAACTAGTTACTAATTTTTACTCTTCTGAAGTGAGCCCTGTTAGGAGCCAACCCTGTTAAAGGTTTCAAAACACATTGTTAGGTGTGACCTTATTAGGAGTGGCCTTGTTAGAGGTCTTTAGACACTTCAATCTAGAAATTCCACCTTGTTATATGATTTACAAATAGCTATTAAGCCAACTCAAATAAGAGATTTAGATCACTGCTACAATGGTTAGAAAGTAACAATGAGATGACTTGATTTTTGATGCAACTGAATTGATGATTACATATCTCTATTTTGGCTTGTATACTTGATCCTTCTTGATCAAATGTATCTTTTCAACTCAACAAGGACACTCTTTGTATCCTTCTAATTCACTTCCTCTAAGAATCATTAAATCTTATATATGTTCCACACTTATTCAATCCTCAACTTGACCTTATATTTATATCTTACACATTGTCAAGTCAACTTGAATACAGCTTAGAATACTTAATATTCATCTTCCCAAATGGCTAGAACCAACAAACTAAATCAATTGAACTAAATATACAAAAACAAGAAAATCATTCATTAGCCGACCATGCTCTATAGTCACTAACTCAAAAATGATTTTCCTATGTTAACCAAGTGAACTTAGTTAACACTACATAATCAAAAAGTTCCTTTGGTAACCAAGTGAGATCAATTAAAAATAGTTTCATCCAACATTTTCTTTATTATCAAGTGAGATTGGTTACAACCCAACTTCTACAAACTTTCCTTTGATGACCAAGTGTACTTGGTAGACACTATCTTCTAAACTTGGCAAACTCTAGAATGCTCAGTAGGAATAGGAAACTATCTTCATCACCCGAGTGAGCTCAACATTTACTAACTGGCAATGATATGAAATTTTGTGTAACATCAAAGACAATACACAATTATTCAATTATTTTCAACAAAACATACATAATTAACCCATATTTGCCCAAAATTTAGTTCTTAATACTCATAGTCTTCTTAACCCTATCTCTCTTCTTTAGTATAGAATCTTTAAGTTTCCTTAGTGAATGTTGTGTTCTTTACCCTCTCTAACTAAACTTATCCTTTCTATCAAGATTAGCTTCTACATCTTCCTCTATAATTATCTTTCCTACATGGTCAACAACATCTAGACTGTTGATCTTGACAACACTCAAGTTGGTTGCATTCCTACCTATATCACCCTTTTATAGAATCAAGGTAAAATTTCAACCAAATTTTATAATAGTGATAATATTCTTCCTATAATCATGAATAGATCATCTTTTATATTTCCAAGGTCTGCCAAGAAAAATATGACAAGTACTAATGTTAACTACATCACACATAACTTAATCCTTGTTAGGTCCAATACTAAATTTGACTAAGCATTGATCTATAACTTTCACACAATGATTATTCTAAAACTAACTTATCCTATATGGATATTGATGCCTAAATCTCTCCAATCTAATATTTTTCCATCTCTTCTAATACAATGTTAGCAATGGTATTACCATCCATGATAACATTACAATATTTACCTCCTAACTTTAAAACAATTCTAAACAAGTTTGTCCTCTAAACTAGTTATTCTTATGCTTAGGTGGCATGGTTCTTCCAAGAATAAGAGATTCTCATATTTATGGTGAATCAATTCTAGCTTAGATTCATTTACAAATTAATACTCTTGTGCCACTAGGTTCTTCTTATCAAAACCTCTTCTATGACATTCAAAATCTTGGTGCCCCTCATTGCCACAATTGAAACAAGTTCCCTTAAATACCTTACTATCAAACCTCTTCATAGTAATCCTCTACATCAAATCCAAATATGGCCTTTTTTTACAAACATGGGTTATTTGTGAGCCAAATATGCAATCTTTCACATCAAATACAACTAGCTAGTCTCATAAGAATGCAAACACAAATCAGCAACTATGTTAACAAGCTCTAATACCATCTAATGCATCTTAAGGGTGGAGAATCCCAATGGGTATGTCCAAATCCTTTGGATAAGAGTCGCATATTTAAAACAACAAAGATAAATTCAAATAAAGAGAAAAAAACAACTTTATTTCTTAAATTAACATTCATACATGTCAAGCTATAAGGCCTTTCCCATTACAACCACTACAAAGATTACACTGTTAGATTCAATCCTAGATTTATCCAATTCCTAAATCCTATAGAGATTATAAAAGGATGATTTCCTTATCCAAAATCTCCCCTCTAGTGGCTAATCACAATTTTAAGCCCTAAATTTATACAGATTAGACTAATCAACCTAGATTCCAAATTATCACAAAAATTAATTAATTCACCAAGAGTGATCCAACCACAAAGTTTTGCACACATTGGTTCACCATGGATTCATTCCATTCAACCTCACTGATTGGAAACTTTCATCATAGTCATTATTGAAAAATTGGTTAACACAATAAAATCAATGATATAATAAACACACTAGTCAAATTGGTGAATATAGTTGAACTAATGAGAGGACCACTAGTCAAAAAATAAATACAACCAAACTCGTGAGAACACTACCAGTAAAGATGATGAATACACATGAACCAATTATATGAAAACAAACCAGATATCACAAGCTACATCACTTGAAGACACATAATCATAAGTATAGCCTCCTTGATCAAAAAAGAATAAAACCTTTTCGTTGAGAACTCTAGTAATTTCCATAGATAAATTGCACATAGATTCACTAAGATCTACCCAAAATAAGGAACTTCATTACACCAAATGAATATTTATTTAAGACAATGTAGGATTGCCAAGAACCCAATATGCTCATGCATCAAAGGTATGAAATGAGTCATCTTAGAAATTCTATCCACAATATAAAAAATAGAACTATTACCTATTTGAGTCTTAGGTAACCCAAGATCAAAGTCTATAAAAATATCTTCACAAGTTCTATGAGGTACATGTAATGGCTTATACAATCCCATAGTTTGAATAACTCCTTTAGCCACCTAAAATACTATAAAACTTTTAACAAATTTATAAACATTCTTAGAGTTTTGAGGCCATAAGCTTCTAAGTAACCAAACTCACAATTTTATCCATTTACCAAAGCATTGAAAAATCCCACCACTATAATTTTTCCTTGATTTTATTCTCCTTCATTGAGCACATAGGTATGCACATATGAATATCTTTAAATAAAATACCTTATTGACTAAGATAATAAACCCACTAACCTTGATTAATGATTGTTTTTATCTAACATACTTTCCAAGATTCTCCAATGTCTAGATTAGTTTCATACAAGGTCTTCAAATCATCAAATCCAAGCATGCCCACACTCTTTTCATTCAAAAAAAAATTCACTCCTACTCAATGCACTTACAATGAGCTGTTATACTACTCACTCCTATATGTCGATAGGCCTTTGTTTTGAATCCAACCAACAAAGTAACAATTATCATAGGATTAAATGTTTGGAAAATGTTTCTTTAAAGAATGGGAAGAAAAAAAATTCCACTCCTAAGCTCCCTATAGAATGGATCTTAGTTGTGCAAGAATATGAAAATTTATATGAAGGGGTGACTGACTTATAATAAGGAAAGTTGAAGCTTCATCATTTTCCCTTTTTCTAGTTTAGGCAATGGAGCACTTAGCAGGGTTGGGAAAATATCTCATGACAGAACCAAGGAAAGAAAGAAAAGAAAAGAATTAAAAACTAAAGATCCTATAGATTTAAAATGTAATCTATATATACTCTACTTTAGCACTTTTATTATCAACAATACATTCTTGAATGGTAGGATTACTTAAACATATGATAAATCAATCAATCTAGCACATTTATGTGTTGCAAATGAAACTAGTATAGAAGTAAAAAAAAAGTCATTTAATTTTTATCCGAGCCAAGGAAGATATTAGTTAAAAAATAGAAACATATTATAGTTTTTGAAGGTAAATAAATCCAATAGAAAGCACTCCATGTTAGGTTTAAACCAAAGAATGAAATAGAAATTACATGAAAATATTAAAAAAAATTCAGAAAATAATAGATTGCATAGAAGAGAACACAAGACACCAAGATTTAACATGGTTCATCCAAACCTTGGGCTACATCCACTAAATAGCAAGTCCAATATTATTATGATCTAGTGATAATAACCTAATTACAATCTATAATCCCTTGTAGCTAAATAATGCTGTAAGAAGTAATTTTTGCATCACACATAATGAAAACCCCTAACCCTAAGCTCTTTTATATAAGTATTTTATTGATTTAGGGTTATAATTAATAATTAAATGTCAGCCCAAAGCATTATGAAGTATGTATAGTACGTCCTTGATCATTCACCACATACTAACACTCCAAGATCCCTTTACTCTAAACACAACTTATAAATACCTATAAGCACTAGGTGAAACAAAGATTTTCTAGAAAAAGATTGTATTTATTTCACTCATGAAGTAGGGTGTTACAATAGTATGGATGATAGATTCATCAAATTTACCAACCCTAGAACAATTGGTATTTCTCTTACTTATAGATTGGTATTTATATTTAAAGAGGAAAAAAATAACTTATAGCCCTAACTAACTCACCTACTACCTTAATTAGCATTATCTACTACTACCTTCATGTAGGAACACCTGCAGAATAACATAAGTTAAATCATAGCCATGAAAGGGGCAGAAAGAAGTGGGGAACATAAAGAGGGAAATACAATCTAAATGGTTATCTTTACACACATTTCTTTTCAAATCTCTGTGAGATATCTCCTCGATATGCCCACTAATTGATAAGAGCACTTCACATCTCTTATAACCTTAAATACTTCAAGTACACAGGGAAATGCATAGTTGAAAAAGGAATTTATCTTCCATCATTATATTCTTAGTGATTCATTAATAAGTCTATCATCCAAAACTATCATCCAAAAATGATAGAAAATGGTCAACTTCAAAAGGAATCCCAACACATCCAATCCTATTGTAGAAGGACTTGAGTTCTAAGACTTCTAGGTTCATAACCTTGAGTTTCGGCTACCACAAAATGCAAGCTTACCTGACCAATTCATAGGGAAGAATGAATCCTAAACTAGGAACTTTACCTTGTAGAGTTACAATGACTTTGAAAGAAAGTAAATATCCTTCTAAGTAGGTATTTAATCAAACTAAGAGGATTCCCTTATGTTCAAAATATTGCATGTAGTAGGGTCCTTGGCATGTATCATTCTATGTTGGGATACAAGGTGTATTAGACATAGAAGGGGAAGCCTCATTGATCTTGTAAGATAAATGTTTTAGACTCCCTATTAGGTTTTTAACATATGAGCACCCTTCTATTTTTTTAACTTATTTCTTCTTTGGCCTCCCTTTCTTGGACATGTCTTGTCCTATGTCGGTAACTAGTCCTTCCATGACTAGGATCTTAGAATGTGGATGTCCTAGAATCCTTGGAGAATTGTCTTCTTGTCTTTTCTCAAAGATGCCTATTTTATAAGGAAACAACCATATTTTGGAAGTTATATCTATTATTTTCTTGTCCCAATACCCAAACAATATTTTTGATCCTCTGAAGCTAGTATCCATTAGTACCTATGAGGACCATAAATAAATTAATACCATGATCCTTTTGAAATACATTATTTATACAATGCTTAATATTTATGGTTCTTGGGACTTTTTTATCTCATGTTCCTTTTTTTTTAAAGATGAATGTACTTTATGGGAGAGAACACAAAATCTAGAAGCCAAAAAAAAGTAAATTAATTTCTAGTAAAAAAGATGGTATCTAGAAGCCATACTTTAGAATCTTGAAAATTACCTCTCAATGTTCATGGGTAATGATATCCCAAAACCTTGAAAAACCTCAACATTTGAACTTGTGAGCACAAAGTAGATAGTCTCAAATCTATAAGATATCCATTACTTATTCTTTGCTAGAATCTAAAATTGTGTTACCTAGACAAAGACTCTAGCAACATGGCTTACAATGATGAGTTGTCCTTATGTTATTAGCAAGACTATTATTCAATATTCACTCATGTGACACATGTGAAAAATAAATGTTGGGTACTTGGGATGTGACAACCATTTACATTTGAAATAATAGCCAACTTGTTGCAAATGATGCAAAACACTCATCCTAAAGATAGGTCATACATATTAGCTAATGATTAGAAGAAAAAATCAACTCTTATAATCAACCCAAGACCACAAAAAGGGATAATAGAACAAAACCAACAAGCCACCACCAACCCATTAGGACTAAGGTCACACATGTACTTTTAATAGTGATAGCATATTACACACTCTAACTTTTAGAGTTGAAACCAACAACCAGGTACCCATGAAGGCGTCCCTTCAACCTTCTGGTTAAGCCAATAAGACCAAATCAACTTATGGTATCCAAACCCACATGTAACCAAGGAAAAAAATGGGAACCAAAAGGAGTGTATGGTGCAAACTATCCTCTTGGTAGGGACAACACCCCAAAAAATTGAAACAACTAAACTTCCACCACCAAACCACATAACCAAAAAAGAAAAGAATAGAACAAAGAAAACCTTCCTATGATGGAGTGCATCATATACCATAAATTAAAACCACCAACCAATAACTAAAATTCAAGATACCATGAACATTCCATGGAAGAAATGTTAACTTGTCCTCCACATGACAAGGGTGAAGCTAAAGAAACTCCACCCAACTATGAAGAAACAACAGAAACAAAACAATAAAAGGGAAAATATGAATAATGAGTAGTGAAATAATACCTAAGGAGGTGAAATGAGGAAAAAAAATGACACCAAAGGGATGAAGAATGAAAAGGATGGATAATAAAGAACTAGAGAAAATCATAGAATACAAAGTGAATAGAAAAGACAAGGAAAAATACAAACCTAGAACACTAACTTTCAGAGGTACCCTGGTGCTAGGAATCATCTTTGTTTGAACCCAAACCAAAACTACCCCAACCTACCAAAGCTCTAGAAGTATTAAGAGATGATCACTCAAAGGCAAAGTGGCAACCAAAAAAAATACTTCTTGAATAGCATAAATATAATTAATTAAAAAAGTGATAATTAACCCCTTTAGGCATCTTAAATAATCTATCAGTCATAGTAATTAAAGGGTACATTGATTTTACTTGTTCTTCATAAATAAAACTTACTATGTCTTCAACCTGAGACCACAAGATTATTCTCCTATCACAAAAGACACGAGGTAAAGGGTTCCTAACAAGTCCATAAATTACTTTTCTCATTGGTCATAGAAACTTGGCATGTTTTTGAGATCTTAACTTTCTTCCTCCACACAAGAGGGATCAACAACCTAGATAGAGATGTGGGAATGTGAAAACTAATAACTGAAAGAAACCATAAAGGAATTGTCTCAAACAAGATAAGTCAAAAGACAAAAGAGGGGACCAAAAATTTTCTCATAAAAGCTAGGGATGGGTATGCAGGACATAAAAAATAGTGGCTTGATTGGGAAAATGTCTTACATTTGAGGACTCCAAATTTTGTCATTTCATCACGCCAATACCTTATCTTTATGAAGAAAAACCCTTTAAGAATGAACTCTAGATCTAAATATCCTAACTCTTCATAATCCATGAGCTTATTGATGCTAAGTCATTAAGTGTGTTCTTTGAAATGGGCTATATCATTTAATTACCTAAGAAAATAAAGAAACCAAGCTCGCTCAAGATTTTCTTTGTTCACTTAAATTGGATATCATGTAATTTTGAGAATCAGGGATCTCTCTCCACCATTTAGTTTTTTACCTTTTCAAAGCACAGGAGGTAGTACTTCTTGACCTGGAATCCTCTTATTTAATTTTTTCATACTTGCAATTCTTAACTTACAAAAATAGGACGAGAGGGAGTTCGCAAGGTAAGTAAAGGGTACTTAAATTCCATTAAATAATTTTCCATTGTGTTGCTCATTATCATGCGAAGAACACCTGAATACTTGGAGGAACAACAAATTAATCCCTCAAAATGGACCAAAATAAAAACAAAGAACAAAATGAAAACCAAGATAAAAACCAAAACTAAGACTTGACCACACTATTTACAAGGGCCCACAAACAAAAGGAAAAAAGTAGAAAAGAAAATTATAGGGTGAAATTGGAGGTGCGTTAACCCTAAATAATATTGTTATGATTGTAATGTAAAAGATTCATCTCAATTGTAATGTTGTCATTAATATCAAGTCTTAGGTGATTAGACATTATGCTAATTTAATAAAGTACCATATTATTTGATTGATGAAGATGATTTGAAGAAATTGTGTTATTGAGTTAGAAATTTGATATGTAAGTTATTCAATGCATACTTGAATGAGATGGATAGTGATAATTTAATGTTGGATTGATTAATTTACAATCATGTAATCTTGTAATGTAAAGAGCTATTCATAGCTACACCCAATAACAAGGTAAAAGAAGGAATATAGTGTTCACCATATGACTACAGTTGTCACCATGAAATTTGGCAAAGAGTAGTTAAAGTTTAGTGCTTCCCAAGAAATTTAGTATTGACTGAGTAATGTATGACTTGAGTGAAATGTTATGTCTAATGAGTAATATTTGGAAGAACAAGTTTGGAAAATTGGAATCCAAGGCTGACATATGATAGAAATTAAAAATGTTCAAGATGTTCAAAGGTTAAAGTCAAAATTTTTTGCAAGATCTACAACTAGGAAAATTGAGTGAAGATTTGATGAGATTTAAGAAGGATAAGGATGAGCACAAATTTCTATGAAAGATCTATTTTTCAAGTATCTAGATTCATTGTATGGAGTTTGGAATCTAGAAATATTTGGTTTTGTTAGAATTTATAGAATACTCGTGGGTTGAATTTGATGGAATTCTTTTAGAATAAATGGGGGGGGGGGGGGGGGTGGGTGGGTGGGGGTGAATCAGTTATTCAAGGTCCAAATGCCCTATTAATACCTTTTTAATGAATCCATACCCTTTTCATCTGTTCAAACTTAAATTAGTCATATAAGCAAATTACAGTAAATCAACATGCAAAGATAAAACATTCAAGATCAACACATGACATAATGATTTACGTGGAAACCCAATTTGGGAAAAACCACCAGTAACATGCTACTTGATTCTCACTCTTCTGAAGTGATGCCTTGTTAAAAGCCTGCCCTGTTAAAGACTTACAACACACTGTTAAATGTGACCTTGTTAGAGGATTTCACCAAACTGTTATGGATGGGCCTGGTTAAAGGTCTTTAGAACATTCACTTGGAATGTCACCCTGTTAAAGGATTTATCTAATGGCTATTAAACCAACCTAAGTCCATAGGATTTATCTTACTATTACAATTGTTAGAAAGTAACGATAATGGTCTTTTGATCTGACATAACTTACAACATACTTTGTAGATTTTAGATCACTCTTTCAATTCAATCCTTATGCTTGGCTTCAATCACCTCAGCTCTGACTACTTTTTTCCCTCTCAAGCTTCGTCTCCTTGAGTCTTATTACTCATTCTACCAATGCAATCATTCTTGTGGTCATCTATTTAAACAGAGTTCATGTGCTTCTTCTCCTTAGCACATTCTACAACACTTCATGCTTTTATGCTTGACCACGGCTCTCTCTCTCACTATCCCCTCTTTTTTTCACCCTTATTTTCATTAACTTATGTCTTCTTATATAGAAGTCTGATTTTCCTTTTGCCACTCAATTTTTCCTTTCCAATCTTAGGGTTTCAAAATGGATTAGGCAAGATACAATGTATCTACCCCATATCTTGTTCTCTTCTAGAAACTTCACCAGTTGTATATTAAAAACATTCTACATGGTGTTCTATGTCACCAACTCATCATTCTTATCTTCCTTTTAATTCATAGATTTCTAGATAACAACTTTGTTGGCTTAGATCTGATGAATCTTTGATTTCTAAAATAATGCAACAACTCGGCATTACTGAGTTACTGGTGCTCGAAACCTTTGTGTTACTCGGCACCTATACCTACTCGGCACTTGGTTCTGCTTGGCACTTGATTTTGCTCAGCACTTGATTCTGCTCGGCACTTGATTCTGCTTGGCACTTGGTTTTGCTTGGCACTTGGTTCTGCTCGGCACTTGGTTCTACTCGGCACTTAGTTTTGCTCAGAACTTGGTTTTGCTCGACATCTGAACTTGCTCAGCACTTTAACTAGGAATTTTCTCGGCTCTTACTAGCTTGCTCGGCTCCTTCTCTCTAATGAACTTAGTTTGAGCATTATAAAAGACTTAGCTAAAACCTTAGATCTTTGATATGTTTCAGTGTGCTCATTCTTTGTATCTTTTAGTATGTCATCCAATACATTGTTTCATCAATGGCTTAACTGATCCTTGTACTTCATTACAACATCATAACTTCAACCTTTCTCTAGGTGTTCTAGTTACATCTTATTGATTGCCTCCACCTTGACAATCAACTAATTGATAGTATTTGGATCACTAAAGCAATTGTCATCCCTACAAGTAGCAAGTTTGACATCAATGACAAAACAATGATTGAGGACATTCTTTACCAGTTCCATATATTATTCCAACAAATTTTCTTATGATCATTTCAATCATTTCCAACAATCTCCCTCTTTGGCATTGATGGCAAACCAAACTCAAGTAATCAATTCAATTACCACCAAGATTGTATACGTTAGCTTGCTGCATTTTAAATACTGATCTCATATATCTCCCTCTTTCAAATATATCTCCCTCTTTCTTTGCATTGATCAATTTTCTACATATTTCTCCCTCTTTGACATAAATGCAAAAGATGTAGCATCTTTATCATGAAAAATATAAGCTTTGGCTTCTTGTTGTTTCTCTCCCTCTGTCACCATGCTTGTGACTGATTTGGAGTTTCTGTTCTTGCTATCATCCTTTGCATCAACCTATTAATATTTCAATGATTTATTACTGTTGATACAAGGTAGCTTCCTTGTTGCCTTAAACTGCTTGACTTAGGGGTATAACCCCCAACTTGCCTCTAAGATATTCATAGGCATCCTTGGGCAATGGTTTGGTGAAGATATCTACAGTTTGTTTCTTTCTATGAATGTATTCCAACTTCACTTGTTTGTCTTCTACCAATTCTCTGACATAATGATACTTGATTGCAATATGCTTGGTTTTTGCATGCACCACTAGATTTTTGGATATGTTTATAGTACTTGTATTATCACAATACAATATCACCAGTTTTGTTACTTCTTCTTTCATTCCATTCAATAGATGTGTGAGCCATACAATGTTTGTACAATTGACTACAACTGCCACATATTCTGATTCTGCGATGAATTGGGATATACATGTTTGTTTCCTACTAGTCTAGGTAACCAGCCTTTTGTCTAGAAATAATGCACCTCCACTTGTGCTTTTTCTATCATCAATGTTTCCTCCCCAGTCTGCATCAGTATATGCATTGAGTTCAAATTTTCCATTCTTTTTGTAGTCTAGACCAAAGTCATTAGTCCCTTTGAGATGATTTACTGCTATGAGATGATTTTCTTTAGGATTAGTAGAGAACCTAGCCACTATTCCAACTGCTAATGCTATGTTTGGTCTACTATGTACAACATATTGTAGTTTTCCAATCATGGATCTATACATTGTTTGATTGACTTCAGCTGACTCATCATTTTTGGATAGCTTATTTCCTATGGCCATTGGTGTGCTGACTAGTTTGGATTCCTCCAATCCAAATGTTTTAAGGATTTCTTTGATGTATTTTGATTGTGTGATAAATATTCCATGTTTGAGTTGATGTACTTGCAATCCAACAAAAAATTTGATTTCTCCAAACATAGACATCTTAAATTCATATTTCATTTTGTCAGCAAAGCCTTTGCAAAGTACTTCCTTACCAAATACTATGTCATCCACAAAAATTTTAGATACAATAATGTCTTTACCTTCTTCAGCTTTGATGTACATGTTGTTGTTATCATTAGTTCTTTCAATTCCAATTTGCACTAGATACTTGTGAAGTCTCTCATACCATGCTCTAGGTGCTTGTTTCAAACCATAGAGTGCTTTGTGTAACTTGCACACCATATCCCTATTGTTTTCATCAACAAATCCTTCTGGTTGTTCAATGTAGACTTCTTCTTCTAGTATACCATTTAAGAAGGCAAATTTTACATCCATCTGATAGACTTTAAAATCTTTGTAGGAAGCATATGCAAGTAAAGTTCTTACTCTTTCCATTCTAGCAACAGGAGAAAATGTTTCTCCATAGTCTATTCCTTCTTCTTGAGCATAACCCTTGCATACTAATCTGGCTTTGTTTCTAGTAATCTTACCATTCTCATCTAGTTTGTTTCTGAATACCCATTTGGTGCTAATCACATTCTTATCATTTGGTCTAGGAACCAAACTCCAGGTTTTATTTTTTCTTATTTGATCAATTTCTTCTTCCATAGCTTTATACTAGTCATCATCTTGTAATGCACCATGTACTGTCTTGGGTTCAAATTGGCTAATCAGACATGATTCATGTCTTAGTCTGTTCCTTGTCATTGGTCTTGCATCTTTGTCACCAATTATTTGTTCAGCAGGGTGATGTCTTTTCACATATTTGGATAATCTTGGCTCTGTCCTTGTTTCCATGTTTGATCTTTCAGATTCAGGATCACTATGCACTTCATTTTTAGGTTGTTCTTCATCATGTATGCTATCTTTAGAATCAAATTGTGCATTTTCTTTATTTTGTAACTCAGTTTTTGAATGCAACTCGACATTCACTGGTTGTGAATCGGCTGAAACTGACACTTGTTGTTGATTTTCAATTTGATTGACATCATCCTCATCAGCAATCATTCCTTCATAAGAATATACAAAGGTTCTATATTCTTCCATTTTCTTTGGTATTTCAGCTTGGACTTCTGTGTGCTCATCAAAATTTACATTTTGCACTTTCCACAATTTTTTTAGTGTTCATATTCAAACACTTATATGCCTTACTACTAGTGAAATAATAAAACATTTGCAACCAAACACTTTGAAATGTTTTACATTTGGTGAGTAATCATACCATAATTCAAAAGGTTTTGTATTTGTACCTGTCTTGACTTGTACTCGGTTCAGTGTATTAACAACTACACTTAAAGCTTCTCTCCAGTATTTTATAGCAACATTGTTTTCCATCATTAATGTTCTTGCATAGTCAATTACAGATCTGTTTCTTCTTTCAGCAATTCCATTCTGTGGGGGAGTTCTAGTAGCTAACATTTGTCTTTTGATTCCATTGTCATTACAGAATATCTCGAATTCATTTGATGTAAATTCACCACCTCTATCTGATCTTAGGCATTTCAAACTTTTTCCAGTTTCCTTTTCAACTCTAGCCACATACCACTTAAACATTTGAAAAGCATCATATTTTTGTTTTAAGAACATAATAGTCATCATCCTGGAATAGTCTTCAATAAATAACATTATGTATTTATCTCCTCTATAGCTTTGTATTTCCATTGGACCACATAAGTTAGTGTGAACTAACTCAAGTATCTCTTTGGATGTATAGTTTTTGCTTTTGAAACTTGATTTTGTCATCTTTCCTAGCTGACATTGTTTGCACATGATATTATCAAGCTTCTTTAATTTTGGTAAACCTATAACTTTCTTCATTCTACTGATGTTGACTAGATTGTCAAAGTTGACATGACATAATCTTCTATGCCATAACCATTCATCATCAAATTTTGCAAGTAGACAAGAAACATCATCCATATCAAGGTAAAACAAATTACTCTTTGTTTTTTCTCCTTTTCCTATCAGTTTTCCATCATTGTCATAGATTTTTGTAGTTTTGTTTTCAAATTCCACTTTGCAACCTACATTGCCTAATTGTGAGACACTCAGTAAATTGTAGTTTAATCCTTCAACATAGTATGCATTGTGACATGAAATTTGTTCTGTGAGCTTAATGGAACCTTTTCTTTTGATTTGACATGGAGCATCATTACCAAATCTAACACTATTAACATCATATTGAGTAAAGTTAACAAACTTACTTTTGTCTCCTATCATGTGATGTGAGCATCCATTGTCTATGATCCATCTGTCATTCTTGTTTATACATGTCACCAGTGCTGTGGCTTCTTCTTCATCAGATTGGTCCTTCATGGCTACATAAACAACTTCATCATCATTGTCATCAAAATTTTCTTCAACAATATAACACTTCTTACCTTTTTCTTTGTAATCTCTCTTGTCATCATCTCTTCTATTCTTGTATTTGTTGCCTTCCTTGGAATCCTTTTTCTGTGGACACGTTGCAGCAATATGAACTACTTCATTGCAATTGAAACAAATGATAGGCATCTTACCTTTGAACTTTCCTTTGCCCCTGTGAAATCTTCTAGGGAGCAATGCTTCCAATTGTTCCACATCTTCCTCATCAATGCTACTGTCAATAGATACATACTTCATTTTTCTTCCTTTCCTTTATTTCACCTGTTCAGTATCTTTCAGTGATAACTTGGCCTTAAAAGCAGATTCAGCATTTTTAGGTTTGTAGTTATAAAAGTTAGATAACTCAAATACAGTGAGTCTACCTATTATACCTTCAAAGCTTAGATTATTTCCTGGTATACATCTTAGCTCTTGTATTGCTAATACTCTAATAGCATAGATAGGGAGCAAGGTTCTTAAGAACTTACTATTAGTAGTATCTTCATCTAGTTGACCATTCAAGCATCTTATTGCACTTACCACTTCCTTTATTCTTGCACCATATTGAGCAACATTCTCGTTTTCTTCCATTTTCATGTCATCAAATTTTCCTCTGAGACTTTCTCTTTTTTCTCTTTGTACATTCTGATCTCCTTCATCGATGTCTGATAGGGCTTTCCACATTTTGAATGTAGTGTCACATCCTTTCATATCATCACATTTAGCATAGCTGAGTGTAGAAGCAATTTCCAACATTGTTTGGTTGTGTTCTTGCTTGTTGTTCATGTCTTCAGCAGTAGGAATACCTGTTGGATCTACATGTTTAGTGACAATTGAATTTTGGGCATAATCTCCTATGGATCCAAGATGTAGCTTCATCAAACTTTGCCATGCAACAAAGTTTTCTTTGTTGAGCTTGGGAACTTCTCTCTTTGGCATTTTGATCTTTTCTACTAGTAGTCCCTTTAAACTGAATCAGCAGTGAGGCTCTGATACCAATTGTTGGAATTATTTTAGAATAACTGGGGGGCGGGGGGTGGAATCAGTTATTCAAGGTCCAAATGCCCTATTAATACCTTTTTAATCAATCCATACCCTTTCATCTGTTGAAACTTAAATCAGTCATATAAGCAAATTACTGTCAATCAACATGCAAATATAAAACATTCAAGATCAACACATGACACAATGATTTACGTGGAAACCCAATTTGGGAAAAACCACCAGTAACATGCTACTTGATTCTCACTCTTCTGAAGTGATGCCTTGTTAAAAGCTTGCGCTATTAAAGGCTTACAACACACTGTTAAATGTGACCTTGTTAGAGGATTTCACCAAACTGTTAAGAATGGGCCTGGTTAAAGGTCTTTATAA
Organism: Cupressus sempervirens; assembly: GCA_028749045.1. Classification (NCBI taxonomy): domain Eukaryota; kingdom Viridiplantae; phylum Streptophyta; class Pinopsida; order Cupressales; family Cupressaceae; genus Cupressus; species Cupressus sempervirens. The sequence continues at coordinate 193,409,043 of CM053786.1, read as the reverse complement.
CATTCACTTGGAATGTCACCCTTTTAAAGGATTTATCTAATGGCTGTTAAACCAACCTAAGTCCATAAGATTTATCTTACTATTACAATTGCTAGAAAGTAACGATAATGGTCTTTTGATCTAACATAACTTACAACATACTTTGCAAATTTTAGATCACTCTTTTAGTTCAATCCTTATGCTTGGCTTCAATCAATTCAGCTCTTACTGCTTGTTTCCCTCTCAAGCTTCGTCTTCTTGAGTCTTACTACTCATTTTGCCAATGCAATCATTCTTGTGGTCGTCTATTTAAACAAAGTTCCTGTGCTTTCTTCTCCTTAGCACATTCTACAGCACTTCATACTTTTATGCTTGACCATGGCTCTCTCTCTCACTATCCCCTCTTTTTTTCACCTTTTTTTTCATTAACTTATGTCTTCTTATATAGAAGTTTGATTTGCCTTTTGCCACTCAATTTTTCCTTTCCAATCTTAGGGTTTCAAAATGGATTAGGTAGGATACAATGTATCTACCCCATATCTTGTTCTCTTCTAGAAACTTCACCAGTTGTATCTTAAAAACATTCTACATGGTGTTTTGTACCACCAACTCATCATTCTTATCTTTCTTTTAATTCATAGATTTCTAGATAACAACTTTTTCGGCTTAGATCTGATGAATCTTCGATTTCCAAAATAATGCAGCAACTCGGCATTATTGAGTTACTGGTGCTCAGCACCTCTATGTTACTCAGCACCTATACCTACTCAGCACTTAGTTCTACTGGACACTTGATTCTACTCGGCACTTGATTTTGCTCAGTACTTGATTTTGCTCGGCACTTGGTTTTACTTGGCACTTGGTTCTGCTCGACACTTGGTTCTGCTCGGCACTTGGTTTTGCTTGGCATCTGAACTTGCTTGGCACTTTAACTAGGAATTTTCTCGGCTCTTACTAGCTTGCTTGGCTCCTTCTCTCTAATGAACTTAGTTTGAGCTTTACAAAAGACTTAGCTAAAACATTAGATCTTTGATATGTTTTAGTGTGCTCATTCTTTGTATCTTTTAGTATGTCATCCAATACATTGTTTCATCAATGGCTCAACTATTCCTTGTACTTTATTACAACATCATAACTTCAACCTTTCTCTAGGTGTTCTAGTTACATCTTATTGATTGCCTCCACCTTGACAATCAACTAATTGATAGTATTTGGATCACTAAAGCAATTGTCATCCCTACAAGTAGCAAGTTTGACATCAATGACAAAACAATGATTGAGGACATTCTTTACCAGTTCCATATATTATTCCAACAACTTTTCTCATGATCATTTCAATCATTTCCAACAGAATTAATTATCCTTAGGTCTAGATGTATAAATCCCACATTTAACATCTTCAAAAAACTTTTAAAAAACTCATAAAATATTCACTAAATGAAATTTTTCATCACCATTCAACTTATTCATTCAATTTTATCTTTATGTTTTGTGTGTGTTGACTATCAAAACCTTATAACAATTAACAATAAACTCCAAACAATAAATATTATAAATATATAAAAAACATCCACATAAATTTTTGAAACTAGGATTTAACATGAAAAATCATTTTGGGAAAAACCACCAAGAACATGCTACCACATTTTCACTCTTTTGAAGTGAGCTCTACTAGGAGCCTACCCTGTTAAAGGTTATAGAACACACTATCAGGTGTGATCCTATTAAAGGATGTAATCACCATGTTAGGATTGGCCTTGTTAGACAATTTTGAACATCCCCTTAGAATATCAGCTATTTAAAGGATTTACAAATGATTTTTAGGTTAATCTTAATAAAAGGATTTATCTACTACCACATTGGTTAGCAACTAATAGCTAGGTTTGATTTGATTAAATAAAACTCACTTTGTAAATTAAAATCCCCATTTGGCTTAATCCTGGTTCATTTACTAGACTCCATCATTCTCATAAACTTATATCTTCTTAGCAACTCTTTAAGAAATCCCACAACTCACAAACTTTGCACTTCTCCTTTGCAAGTTTATTCTCCACTTATCTCCACAAATTCCAATCGAATAACAACATAAAACATCTCAAGAAGCTCCTTAAATAGGTAGCTTTGATCTTTTTCCACTTAAACATAATCGTAGGTCTTAGGAATATGATTAGATTCAACATGCTCAATGAGGGCATATGCACTGAGTTATGGTCCCAAAAAGGTGACAAGTTTTTTTTTTTTTTTTTTCCATATTTTCAATAGCGCATCCGTGTTATAGTGTGTATGTGCTATGGCTTGGGCAACTCAAGCCATAGCATGTATGCACTTATATAAAAATAAAAAAAATTATATATGATGGGCTACACATCTGTAACCCATCATTTTCATTAGAGTATTTTACTATTCCTGTAGAGCAGTGCACATGTGGGTTGAAAAATCCAACATTTTCACCATCTCTTGCCAATATGCCTCCTCACTGGTAAAATCCAAGATCAAAAGCACACCCACGCCGATACCGTATGTGATCTAAACTTAACTTTGCATTGTTTGATATGTTTTTCATATTGTTTTGTAGGGTTTTTGCAATTTTTATTTGGATTTCAATTGATTTTTTATCAAGAAATGTCCATAATCAACCAAAAAATCCACAAAACCCTCAAGAACCTCAAAACCAAAACCCTCCTCAAGAAGAACAACAAATTCTACAACCCAAACCAATTGCAAGACCTTCGCTAGGCACACAAGGAAATATAATTAATGAAATAGAGAGAGGAAAAACTAAATTAGAAGGACTCATTGCTTGGTTGAAAAAATCTAGACAAACCAATCTAATGAGGGCTCAATTGGCATCATCCCTCGAATCCATTAAGACCTGGATAGCCTCAGTTAGTGGTCAATTAGATGTTTGGCAGGTTAAGAGGGATGAACAAAAAAGATTTTATGCAAATAAATTGTCATATGAAGATGTTAAAAAAAAAAAATACCAAAAGGTAGAATATGTGCATTATTTAGAAAACTTGGTGAGCAAAATACTATTAGAGAGGGTACTAAATGGTTCCCCATCCATTGGTGCATACACGATGCTATTAGAAATAATTTTTGGGATAGATGGTGGATGGTTTTTGATGCCCTTCCTTGCAAAAATCATGAGGTCCCCATGTGTTTTTTCAAGAAATTATATTGTGAGTTTGTCCTTGGGGAGATACCCAATTATTTTGATATACTAGACTCCCAAGGTAGAGGTGGGGGATCATCATTTGAGAAGTCGAGAGAATTTCGTGACCCTAATGTAGTTAGGGCACTTATGGTCAAGCCACAACGTGAGCATGTGACTATCCTTTAGTTGTGAAGGAATATGTAGAGGCCAGTGCTCTAGGGACCATTAATGCTTTGACGCAGAACCTAATCCATTCCATGAGCCCATTAGTTGAGGGGGAGCCTTCTGTGCATTGTGGTGACATGTGCACTTCATGCAAATCCCTATGCACTTCATACTAATTTGATCACATTTCATATATATAGTGAATGATTAATTAATTAGCATCTATTGACATTGTTCAAAATTCAAGGTCAGAGTGTTGCCGACCCTACCAACGATCCTCCAGGCCCATTTTTTATCCCCTCCACAAGTCCAAAGGTATGTATGGATTTAATAATTTTAATTAATACATATATTTATTAAGTAATAATATTAAGGATTGACAAAAAAATTATGCATGTGCATCGATTCTCCACAGGACCCTCAACCTTTACTACGGACTCAGAGCATAGAGATCCTACAAGCTTCATACAAGTACAATTTTTTCATGTTAATTTAATTCATTTCATTATATTTATTTCATATTTTATCTTACATGTAACGTGTATTGTATGACATGTAGCTCATGACATTGGACACACCTCCTCATCTCTAACAGTTTGTTGATTGTGGAGTGGCCACAACTATGGCTAGCTCACAGCCATTAGCTGAGGTATGAAATAATTTTCTTCATTTTAGTTTTTTATAATAGTAAGTCTCAAAATTTCTAATGTTATTTATAATTTATTATATTTATTGAATTGTTATAGGGTCTTATCATGCCTAGTCATCCACAAGCCTTCGAGGTGGACTTATAGAGTGACTATTTGATGGCAGTAAGACAATAATTGATTTTGTGTGTACATATATTTGATTTCAATGTATAATAAATATTGATTCATATCTAATTTGTTTGTATCAGCTCAAGTTGGAGAAGAGCCTCAACAAGAGGATGAGCGATCATGTCAAGAGGACCCCATCCTCTCCACCATCTCCCTCCACACAACAATAGAAGACATCAAGAGATTTGTTTCCTTCCCCTCATGGGAAGGAAAATATATAGTTGATCTAGACATGTATATATATAGGTATCAGTGGACATATTTGATACACATTTGATGTATATGGAATTTTATATTTGATGTATGACATTATTTGACTTATGAAATTATTGGTTAATATATGATATGTTTGTTCATATACAACATTATTGGTTATTATAATATTTTATGTGTTTGTTAATGTACATGACATTATTGATTATCATTTTATATTATATGTTTGTTCATGTATGACATTAAATTAGATATGTTCGTGTATGACATTAAATTGGATATGTGCATGTATGACATTAAATTAGATATGTTTATGCATGACATTAAATTCAATACCTAATCTATTTGAAAATTTGATAGAATATTGATTAACAATAAAATTTATCACTGTTTAAGCATAAGTTAATCATTTGCAATATGTCATCGTCATATGATTTATGATCTTGTTCATGTTTAAAGTTTTCCTTCTCTATCATTTGTTTATCAAGTTTAATTCAATACCTAATTACTTTGAATTGTTGATACAATATTGATTAGCAATAAAATTTATCAGTCAAGATTGATTAGGAGCTCTTGGAGATAAAATTTATCAAGCAATATTCGTGGACCTCCTAGCAATTGGTCACCTAAATGAGAACCTTGAGATTTATTAGGAACTCCATGAAAGAAATCAGTAGCTTGAGAAGCTCTCCATTTATTAAGCTTCAATACACAACCACCATTCTTTATCATCAATTTAAAAATGTTAGACATAGAAGAGAAAAGATGGTTTATTTGCAAAAAAAGTCATTTAAAAATCATAAATGTAACATAATCATTGATAGTTTTATGTGTTTTCATAAATTAATGATTGTAACATAATCACTAGTTGATTGGAATGTGTTGTTATTATTCTATAGTAACTAGATTAAGGTAAAAATAAAAGTTTAATAAATAGTTGTGATGTATAGGAAAGAGAGATATCTCACATGATGGGGGGATAAATCTAAGATGACACATAAGATACTTGTAAGAGGGAGCTATACTTGTTAACGAATTTACAATGCATGTTATGGAAAATCATAGAGCACCTTTAAAAGGAAATTAAAGAGTATGAAAAGTGGAAGGAACATGTTTTTTTGTAGACTCGCATTCAAATTTGGGTGTCAATTTTCTAATGAAGGATTCAAGCACCACAATTTGGTAGTTTTGGCTCATGTTATCTGTGTATCTCACTCTATCCTTGTATCTCACTCTCTCTTATTCCCCCACTCTTTATATTTCTATTTTTTCCATATCTATTTTTTTTCCATATCTATGTAGACACTTCTCTAACATGTACCATGCTTACTAACCTTGTAATGAGCATGCAATCTAAAGAATTGGTGACCACCAATCAAGCAGGTTGTGAAAACAAGGGTTAAAGTTTAGGGGGATAGACCTATAGTAGGAGATTTTTCTTAATAAGGATAGTTTTTGAGTTTGGGAACATGCTTGTGATGAAAAAAAATTGATGTTTTCATATTTAATTGGTTAGAAAAGTGTTGGCACGTGTTGGATTGACCAAGCCCTAGGAACAAGGGTTCTGAAAGGGTGAATTGGGGCTTCTGGGATTAGGGAACTCTTAGATTGAAATTGAGTGTGGAATCTCCTAATTAAAGACATTTTAAGACACTGTAAAAAATTTGGAAACCAGATCTTAAGTCTTCCTATCAATTGTTTTGTAATTATGTCATTCTTACATTGTTGGAAACAGGGGCAGCATGAAGGATCTCTGATATTTTCCAAAGGAAGGGTATCTAAGTTTTATATATGTTTTGTACAAGGATAAAGGGTATCCAAAAAATCCATTTCTTCAAGGATTATTTTGTGAAAAATAAAATTTATTGATCAATTTGTCTTGCTACCGTCACCAAATTGGAAAAACTTGCATTGACAACATTTGGGTACATTGAGAATTTTGGTGTAGAAGGTATTGAAACTAAAAGGTATTGATTGGAACATGTTAGATATGCCAAAACAAACATATTTAATATGTTACTGATATTTATAACATTGAAATAAATATATTTCTTGTCAATGACTATTTTAGCAATTACCTAGTTTGATCTCATCAATTGTAACTTACTCAATTATTCATATTAAGAGGTGCTATCATAAACATAGCATCATTATACATAGCATAATCAAACTATAGGATTGAAACTCCTACAACATTCTACAATGCATACTGTATTCAATCAATATCTAGTAACATGCTAAAAACACTAAGTAAAATATTGAATGTTAATGATAACCAAAAAATGGATACACATATTATCAAATCTATACTATATTCATGAATAAATCAAGTAGTAGTGTTGCATAATTTATGCCTACAATATCCCCCTTTCACATTAATGGCAACACTCATCTTAAAACATACATTAATGGCAACAATTACGTATCATAACACTACAACATGACAATGCTCACATATCCTCTTGACTTATTCGTGGATGAGTACACTCATATTCTTCAATACTCACCAATATTTATCATCTTCAAATTATGATGAAACAAAATAATGTTTTCACTTTTTTCTATTATATATTCCCCCTTATGAAAATACTCATAGAACTAGATTGAAACACTTCTCTACTTCATGTCTCTACTTGACTCGTATCTTAATTATAACACTTCTCTCCCTAAGTAGCATTTGCCAATAGTTCATTTCTCCCCATTTGACTTATATCTTCTATTTTTACATCACTACCTTTGATATAAGTCAATTCAATATTTTATCGTCATCTCCATATAAATAATCTCCCTATAACCAATCTCCCCCACTTTGACAAAAAATCCAAGAGTAACAAATCATTCATAATAGATGCCCCTTTACTTTTTATTATTCTTGATTATAAATTTCTTTCTCTTTATTTATCTTGGCATTACAAAATCACACTAAGAATTCTCCCATAGTCATGCTAAGAGTTCTCTCTAAGTCATGCTAAGACTTCTCCCTCAACGGATTATACCACTACATCAATTCATACATATGATATTCTTCGTAAATACATATGAAGTGATACAATCAACGTATTCCTTTAATTAACTTTAGATAGGTGAATGGCCCCAAATCTACCTTTGATATCAACATACTAGATCTTAAGTCTTCCTATCAGTTGCTTTGTAATTGCATCATTCTTACATTGTTGGAAACAAGGGTAGCGTGAAGAATCTTTGATATTTTCCAAAGGAAGGGTATCTAAGTTTTATATATGTTTTGTGTGAGGATAAAGGGTATCCAAAACATCCATTTCTTCAAAGAGTCTTTTGGGAAAAACAAAAGTTATTGATCAATTTGTCTTGTTGCTGTCACAAAATTGGAAAACTTGCATTGACAACATTTTGGTACATTGAGAATTTTGGCTTAGAAGGTATTGAAACTAAAAGGTATTGATTGGAACAAGTTAGATATGCAAAAATAAATCTATTGATGCCTTGAAACCTCCTAGAGTTGACTATTTGTAGATTTTTCCCATCAAGACCTAGAAGGGTCTCTTGGAACACTTCTACACTTTTGCTCATTTTGGGTTGTCTAAAGGGCTCATCATACTTTCATCTGCATCAAAAGTGGATAGGATGAGGTTGTGTATAGTGTTTACTTAGCCACCCAAAGCTAATAGAGCAGAAAATTTGATCCCACGATGAAAGGTGAGAGAGATTTGGTAGTTGGCAACTTTGTACTAGTCAACACTACAAGTTTTAGAATCACTTGAGATGGCATTGTAAAAAAAATAGAGTGTGATCTCCAAAAAGTGAGAGAGGTTATTGTAGGTCTTCATAACACAGTCCTATAGGAACTAGAATCATATCCATACCTTGCACAAGCTCCAAGATATGCCCCATCAAAGATCGCAACCCTATGGCATTTAGTGACCCTTAGGGACATTCTAGTTCAGTGTGCCCAATAATGTTTGAGCTCTAAAAGGGATGGGACAAGGCCCCATAGCTAACAGATTAGACAGTTTGATCCCATGACAAAAGGTGAGAGAGATTTGGCAATTGGCAACTTTGTACTGGCCAACATTGCAAGTTTCAACATCACCCGAGATGGCATCATAAAATGAAAATGAGTGTGATCTCCAAAAAGTGAGAGAGGTTATTGTAGGTCTCTACAACATAGTCTTGTAAAAACTAGAATTGCATCCATACCTCACACGAGCTTCAAGATATGCCCCGTCAAATATTGTAGCCCTATGGCATTTAGTGACCCTTAGAGATATTCTTGTTCGACGTGCTCAAGAATGTTTGAGCACTGAAGGGGATAGAAAAAGGTTGGGGATAGGGTTTACCCAGCCACCTGGAGCTAATGGAGTAGACAGTTTGATCCCATGACAAAAGGTGAGAGAGATTTGGCAATTGGCAACTTTGTACTAGCCAACACTGCAAGTTTTAGCATCACCCAAGATGGCATTGTAAAAAAATGGAGTGTGATCTCCAAAAATAGAGAGAGGTTATTGTAGGTCTCCACAACATGGTCTTGTAGGAACTATAATCACATCCATACCTCACATGAGCTCTGAGATATGCCTCGTCAAAGATCGCAGCCCTATGGCATTTAGTGACCCTTAGGGACATTTCAATTTGGTGTGCCCATGAATGTTCAAACTTTGAAGGGGAAAAGAAAAGGTTGGGGATAGGGTTTACTGGGACACTTGGAGCTAATGGAGTAGACAGTTCGATCCCACGATGAAAGGTGAGAGAGATTTGGAAACTGGAAACTTTGTACTAGCAAACACTACAATTTTAGCATCACCCAAGATAGTGTTGTAAAATGAAAATGGAGTGTGATCTCCAAAAATTGAGTGATTTTATTATAGGTCTCTACAACACAGGCTTGTAGGAACTAGAATCGCATCCATACCTCACACAAGCTCTGAGATATGGCATGTCAAAGATCACAACCCTATGGCATTTTTTGACCCTTAGGGATATTTTGGTTCGGTGTGCTCGAGAATGTTCAAGCTTTGAAGGGGATAGGAAAAGGTTGGGGATAGGGTTTACCCAGCCACCTAGAGCTAATGAAGTAGATAGTTTGATCCCACAATGACAGGTGAGAGAGATTTGGCAGTTGGCAACTTTGTACTGGCCAACATTGCAAGTTTCAGCATTACTCGAGATGGCATTGTAAAATAAAAATGGAGCGTGATCTCCAAAAAAGTGAGAGAGGTTATTGTAGGTCTCTGCAACATGGTCCTATAGGAACTAGAATTGCATCCATACCTTGCACGAGCTCTGACATATGCCCCATCAAAGATCACATCCCTATGGCTTTTAGTGACCCTTAGGGACATTTTGGTTCGGTGTGCCTGAGAATGTTTGAGCTTTGAAAGGGATAGGATGAGGTTGTGGATCAGGTTTACTCGGCCACCTAGAGTTAACAGAGTAGATAGTTCAATCCCATGATGAAAGGTGAGAGAGATTTGGCAATTGGCAACTTTGTATTGGTCAACACTACAAGTTTTAGCATCACCCGAGATGGAATTGTAAAATAGAAATAGAGTGTGATTTCAAAAAGAGAGAGAGGTTATTGTAGGTCTCCACAACATGGTCCTTTTTGAACTAGAATCACATCCATACCTCGCACGAGCTCCGAGGTATGCCCTGTCAAAGATCGCAGCCCTATGGAATTTAGTGACCCTTAGGGACATTTCAGTTCAGTGTTCCTGAGAACATTTGAGCTCCAAAGGGGATAGGATGAGGTTGGGGATAGGGTTTACCTATCCACTTGGAGCTAATAGAGTAGACAGTTTGATCCCATGACGAAAGGTGAGAGTGATTTGGTAGTTGGCAACTTTGTACTAGCCAACACTGCAAGTTTCAGGATCACCCGAGATGGCATCGTAAAATAGAAACGAAGTGTGATCTCCAAAAAGTGAGAGAGATTATTGTAGGCCTTTGCAACGTGGACTTGTAGGAACTAGAATCACATCCATACCTTGCATGAGCTTTGAGATATGGCCCATCAAAGATGGCAACCCTATGGAATTTAGTGACCCTTAAGGACATTCTGGTTCGGTGTGCCTGAGAATGTTTGAGCTCTAAAGGGGATAGGACAAGATTAAGGATAAGGTTTACCCAGCCACCTGGAGCTAACAGAGCAGACAGTTTGATCCCATGACAAAAGGTGAGAGAGATTTGGCAGTTGGTAACTTTGTGTAGGCCAACACTACAAGTTTCAGCATCACCCAAGATGGTGTTGTAAAATGAAAATGGAGTGATCCCCAAAAAGTGAGAGAGGTTATTGTAGGTCTTTGCAACATAGTTCTGTAGGAACTAGAATCTCATCCATACCTTGTACGAGCTCTGAGATATGCCCCATCAAAGATCACATCCCTATGGCAGTTAGTGACCCTTATAGACATTTTGGTTCATTATGCCCGAGAATGTTCGAGCTCTGAAGGAGATAGGATGAGGTTGGAAATAGGGTTTTCCTAGCCACCTACAGTGAACAATCTAGACAATTTGATCCCATGATGAAAGGTGAGAGAGATTTGGTAGTTGGCAACTTTGTACTAGCCAACACTGCAAGTTTTAGCATCACCCGAGATGGCATTTTAAAATAGAAATAGAGTGTGATCTCCAAAAAGTGAGAGATTTTATTGTATGTCTCCACAACATGGTCCTATAGGAACTAGAATCACATCCATACCTCACACAAGCTCCAAGATATGCCCCGTCAAAGATCGCAACCCTATGGCATTTAGTGACCCTTAGGGACATTCTAGTTTGGTATGCCCAAGAATGTTTGAGCTCTGAAGGGGAAAAGATGAGGTTGGGGATAGGATTTACCCAGCCACCAAAAGCTAATGGAGTAGATAGTTCAATCCCACAACGAAAGGTGAGAGAGATTTGGCAGTTGGCAACTTTGTACTGGCCAACACTGCAAGTTTCAACATCACCTGAGATGGCATTGTAAAATAGAAACAAAGTGTGATCTCAGAAAAGTGAGAGAGGTTATTGTATTTCTCTACAACATGGTCCTGTAGGAATTAGAATTGCATCCATACCTCACATGAGCTCCAAGATATGCCCTATCAAAGATCATAGCCCCGTGGCATTTAGCGACCCTTAAGGACATTTGGGTTCAGCATGCTCGAGAATGTTTGAGCATCAAAAAGAATAGGACAAGGTTGGGGATAGCATTTACCCAGCCACCTAGAGCTAATGGAGTAGACAGTTTGATCCCGTGACCCTTTTTCCACTAAGTTGCAAATTTGAGCAACTTTTACAACTTTCAACAATGCAACTTTGCACAAAAAGTGCAATTTTTACTTTTTTCACTTGATTCCAATTCTATGACTTAGAAAAGGTTTGGCAATAATAAAACCTCAAAGGAATATAGGAATAGAGATAGTTTTATGATTATTTCCCAAAAGTTGCTAAATTGTTGCAAAAGTTGCTAATGCAACTTTGCAATTTTTGCACTTTTTGGAATTTCAACTAACCACCAATCTTAATGAATCCTAATCATTCCAAATGATCATTATAGGACTCAAAACCACTAAACCAACCTAAAAAAGTGCAAAAAATTGCAAAATACAAAAATTTTCTAAAGAACAATTTTTGCAAATAATAGTTGTCAAACTGAAAATGAGGTTGTATGGTGTTCCAACCATCTAAATAGAAGTTATAGCTATTTGAAGGCATGTAATTAAGATCCCCACACATGGGAAAGGTCATTTTATAGATGGTGGATAGTATTGGTGAATAAAAAACTTAGATTTTATGTCTTTTTTACTTTTTTTTCAATTATGTATGGCCTATACAGATTGGTGGTGGTACAAGTCTTATATGGTTGGATAGAGGGTTGAGTTAGGATTCTATTTCAATTGGTTTGAGGTCTTTATCTTGTATACAGAAAAAGTTATATTAGTTTTAGTTTAGGTAGGTCAGATTTACTCCAAATTTGAGAGTTTCAGCAAGATGGAATCCTAACTTGCAAACCCACTATGGGAGACAAGTTTGAATGGTTGAAATAGATTGATAATGTAAGAGTTTTGAATTTTGGGCAATGAATGCATAGTTTTCCCTAAAATTTGAGTGCATAAAAAGGGGTATGTGATTGCTCGCAAGGTGGATTTAGTATTTTCTCCAACAAAGAGTTGCATTTTATGTTTGAAGTCATCTAATATAACCAAAGTGAAGGTATTTGAACCATTTTGGGGTTCTAGAGACATTGCAAAGTAAGAGTTCTAGAAAGCCCTAGGGTGAGGGGCTAGAAAGGAGGGTTTTGTAAAAACCATTGTAAAGTTGATCATGAGACCCAAAAAATAGAATAATCCTTGCATTTTAGTCATGTCTTAAGACTTTTTTGGGTCATGGGAGTTCCAAAATTCAAGGGATTGTGAGTTTCTTTGTAAATGGCCTCAAACTAGGCCTAGTTGGCAAACTGAAATAGCCAGTTTTGAGTGATATTTTACAAAACAAGTGTAGTTGGTTTTGGATTATATTTTAGAGTGAGGAAAAGGGTATTTTAATCAGCCAATATTTTAGGAATTTGTGTAGAAAAGTTTGGAGAAAATAGAAAATTAGTGACTTGCAAGAACTGGTTAGAACAAGCCTAGAAGAGGCAAAATTGACAAAGTGTAAGAGATGAGTTGCTGAGAGTGTGCAAGGAGTTGGAACATGTTGGATGGGATGTTTTGAGATGATCAATGGTGTTGGGGCCATGGTATGAAGCCACAGACGAGTTTTAGTATGTTGGAGGCACTAGGGTACACTAGGTGCATGGTGAACAATGTGAGTGTTTAGAAGACAAACTGAAGATTTGGGTTATAACCTCTTAGAAATGGTTGTAGGAAGATGTTACCAAGTCAAATACGTCCTCTTGACCCCTAGTAGAGTCCAATTCCTTGGGTAGATTCCAAGAATACAAGAGAATCCCAGAGTTGAGTTGTGGTTCCTAGGGGAATATAGGAGTGCTTTGCATCAATAGTCATGGATATTGTGATCATTCATGAACTTGAACAACTAACACCATGTTAGAAATAGTATTGTGAAAAAGGACTAAAAAATAGAGGGAAATGTCCCTCAAATATGCATGATTTAAATAGCTACATTAAATAGCCCTTTACTTCATAAATCACTTCAACTCAATCATTACATTGTACAAACAACCTCATCATATGTCACTTGAAAAAACCTATCATGCACAAAATGAGAGAAAAATCCACAAAATTAAATCTTAAAATGTTACAATAGTAAAAACCTAATGGAACACACATGGGATGAATATACATAATCAAGTATTAACCCTTTCCAACATTCCAACTTTATGATAATAATGAGTTAAAGTCCAACAAATTGGAATGCAATGATTGCAAGTATTTTTGGGTATCTATTACAAGAAACCATGGTTTGGAAGAAAATTAATATCTTGTAGCCAAGAAAAAGAGCTTAATAAACACTTTTGAGATGGTCATCTCATGATGATCATGGATAAATCATTCAAATCATATGCTAAACCTACCCAATATATACCCACATCACTTAAATCACATTAAATGCTGGAACAAAATCAATAAATACAGTAAAAGTTGTTAATATAAGAACCATTTTATGGAAGACTAAATTGATTGTCTATATACTTTTAATTCTTGTCATATCCATCAATATACATTTTGTATCCTAAAATATCAAAAGTTCAATTTCTTTTCAGTAGACCTAAATAGTCTTTTGGGTCTCTCAACCTATACATCATCTGATCAACATTATCCTTAGAGAGAACTATATATATAACCACCCCATTGTCATAAGATTGAGACCTATTTTCATTCTTACATTTTGATGATTGTGATCATATACAATTCCAAGCATAAGATGATTAACATACAATGGTACTTGAACAAAGAACACTAATAAATATTGAGGATGTGAATTGATAATACCATTTCACAGATGGTTTTGGCATCTCACCCTTTATCACTTGTGCTTTGACTTTATTAGCCCTCTTCTTTGGTGACTTGCAAATGAAGAATTAACACAATAAAAAATCTAAGATAAGATTAATCCAATAAAATTAGAGAATGACAAAAATTGAATTTGGCTTGTCATTAAGAATTATCCATTTGTAGAAATCCTTTCTTTCTAAGTTATATGATAACCCTTGCTTGATGAGTATTCAAAACTTCTCCCATTGTATCCTTAATTTGCCAATTTGAAGTTTCTAGTTACATGCACACAATCATGACTTTAGATCACAAAGCATTCACATTCTAGAAATTTTCATATTCTTTCATTACATTTTGATCTAAACAACAAATTCTAAACTTTCACTTATTCAAACAACTAATCTAAAAATGGGTCTTATTAAATAATCTAATATAAATTCAAATAATGTATCTAGATTCTAAACAAATCAAAACATAAAATCTATGATTTAAACTAAATCTCATCACTTACACATCATAACAATACAGTCCACCTTAGTCATGTGGATCATCTTGGGGAAGAGGTTGTAACATTGTATTTGGATCCAACTGATCACTCTTTCTCTCTCTCCCCCTCTCCCTATTCAATCTAGTGAGCCAACTGGATTTGCTCGACATTTTAATGTCTCAAGTATTGCCTCATGGTCTAACTTGTGAACTTTCTAAAGAATCTTATTATATAATTTTCCACCATATTTTATCAAGTGGACATTTGATGCGACATAAAGGTTTGAATAATGAAGAATGTTCCTCTTAGTTTTCCAATCCTTGAATAACCACAAGTTAGGGTTCTTCATAGAATATCATCTAAGCCATGTGCCTATTATAACCACCGCATCGACATGGTACTCTAAACCTTCACCATATATAACCGAGTGATCCAATTTTTGTTTAGCTTCAACACAAAAACACAAATAATAATCTATCCCTTCTTCATTGTCTTTAGGTGCAATAATAGAAAAAACATGGCCTACAGTGACAAATGTACAAAATGCAGTCATTAATTCAAAAAATACTTGGGTAAAAGTTATAAAGTTACATATTGAAATTACAAATATATATAAATATATATATATTACTAGGTTTCACTAGATCTAACAAGTGGTCAAATTTAATAGACAAATCCATCTCTACTATTTCTAGTGCTTGTGGTGGATGATAGGTGTCAATTGGGTCCAAAGCTTAAATATCCCATTTGTCCACCCATTCAGTTGACTCATAGTCATCCCAATTTTCCTTTACACATGATGGACAATAACATACCATTTTTGTGTGTGTGGATACTCCATGAACCTGCATCAGAGCTTCTAAAAGAGTGTAACTCACTAGATCCTATTAGTGTGCAACAATCCTGATATGGTGCAATGTTAGTATTATCCATCAACCAAAAAAATCTATGAACCGTAGACTCACCTTTCTTACCTGGACCCATTGTAGCATTACAAAATTGGATGATGGATTTTGCATCTATCAATATTGCTACATCTTTGTACTTTATTTCTTCACGAGCCAAGGCTCTTTTAATGCATTCGCTTGCACCATCATGCTCTCCCTTACCATGACTAGCCTTTGTGAAATTCCACATATATTGAATTCTACACAACCTGTGCATCTTGCTCAACTAATACAACATCTGTGCATTCTTGAATTGAGATGCACAATTGTCTGACCAAATAATGTGTTGATGATATGTTATGCCCCTATTAGCCAAATCTCCATAAAATAGTTGAAAACAACCATGTACGAACTTCGTAGAATGTGATCGATCATCACTGATGTAAAAATGGTACTCCCTCAAAATTTTTGTGTCATCCTCTATACTTGTAGGTGAATGCATGAATTTTATGTGAACAAATATGGAAACCTTTTAAGAAGTATAATACTTTGCTTGCACCTCATTTTTTGGTTGTAGTGTGTAGTTCTCTACAAAATCTACAACCAAAACAATGGTATCTAGTGGAAACATATACTTGCACAACTTGAATTGAAAATCCAACCATCGAGCTTTATGGGTATGCCTTGGATACTCATAAATAATCTTTTCACAAAAAATCTTCATGAACTCATACACTGGAATCTTTTCAATGATTAAATCACATCTTTTACCATGTTTCTCATCTTTTAGAGCATATGTCACAGACTTAAATTTTCCATAATCTACTATTTCATTTCCAATTGCATGTGTACTATCCATATGTTGACAAGATGATAAAAGTTTCAAAAAACCACAAAATAAACACGTACCATCCAAGCATGATGTCTTGTAAAATTTTTGGTCATCCCCTATTTCACATAAAATATTGGATATGAATTCTCTTAAAGATCTTGGTGGCTCATTTATGTAAAAAATCCTACAAAACAAACTGAAAATGCAAAACTACGCACATATGCCTAAAAACATTAAAATGGTTAGAAAACTTAATATGTATCCTACAACAACAAGTTGTGTGTGTGTGATTTATCTTCACATAAAAAGGTTTACCCATCTCAAAAAATCTTTGACTTATTCAAATTTGAGGATACATACCAATAAATTTTGCAAAAACTTGTGTCTGAGTTGAATCCAATGTTGGAAATGATTAAAATGATCATAAGAAAAGTTGTTGGAATAATTTATGGAACTAGTAAAGAATGTTCTCAATCATTGTTTTGTGATTGATGTCAAACTAGCTACTTGCAGGAATAACAATTGCTTTAGTGATCCAAATACTATCAATTAGTTGATTGTCAACGTGGAGGCAATCAATAAGATGTAACTAGAACACCTAGAGAAAGGTTGAAGTTATGATGTTGTAATGAAGTACAGGGATTAGTTAAGCCATTGATGAAATAGTGTATTGGATGAAATACTATAAGATACAAAGAATGAGCACATTGAAACATATCAAAGATCTAAGGTTTTTAGCTAAGTCTTTTGTAAAGCTCAAACTAAGTTCATTAGAGAGAAGGAGCCAAGAAAATTCCTAGTTAAAGTGTCGAGCAAGTTCAGGTGCCGAGTAGAATCAAGTGCCGAGCAGGTATAGGCGTCGAGTAACACAGAAGTTTCAAGCACCAGTAACTCAATAATGTCGAGTAACACAGAAGTTCCAAGCACCAGTAACTCAATAATGCCGAGTAATATAGAGGTGTCGAGCACTAGTAACTCAATAATATTGAGTTGCTGCATTATTTTGGAAATTGAAGATTCATCAGATCTAAGCTGAAAAAGTTGTTATCTAGAAATCTGTGAATTAAAAGGAAGATAAGAATGATGAGTTGGTGGCACAGAACACCATGTAGAACATTTTTTTTTAAGATACAATTGGCAAAGTTTCTAGAAGAGAACAAGTTATGGGGTAGATACATTGTATCCTACCTAATCCATTTTGAAACCCTAAGATTGGAAAGGAAAAATAGAGCAGCAAAAGGAAAATCAAACTTCTATATAAGAAGACATAAGTTAATAATTAAAGTGTGGAGAAGAGGGGATAGTGAGAGAGAGAGCCATGGTCAAGCATAAAAGCATGAATTGCTGTAGAATGTGCTAAGGAGAAGAAATCATGAGAATATTGTTTAAATAGATGACCACAAGAATGATTGCATTGGAAAAATAAGTAATAAGACTCAAGGAAACAAAGGTTGGGAGGGAAACAAGTGGTTAGAGCTGAAGTGATTGAATCCAAGCATAAGGATTGAACTGAAAGTGTGATATGAAATCTGCAAAGTATGTTGTAAGTTATGTCAGATCAAAAGACCAATATCATTTTTTTCTAGCAATTGTAACAGTAAGATAAATCCTATGGACTTAGGTTGGTTTAACAGCCATTAGATAAATCCTTTAACAGGGTGGCATTCCTAGTGAATGTTCTAAAGACCTTTAACCAGGCCCATTCCTAACAGTTTGGTGAAATCCTCTAACAAGGTCACATTTAACAGTGTGTTGTAAGCCTTTAATAGGGCAGGCTTTTAATAGGGCATCACTTCAGAAGAGTGAGAATCAAGTAGCATGTTACAAGTGGTTTTTCTCAAATTGGGTTTCCACGTAAATCATTGTGTTGTGTGTTGATCTTGAATGTTTTATCTTTGCATGTTGATTTATAGTAATCTACTGATTTAAATTTGAATAGATGAAAAGGGTACGGATTCATTAAAAAGGTATTAAGAGGGCATTTTGGACCTTGAATAACTGATTCACAACCCCCCCCCCCCCCTTCTAGGTTATTCTAATAGAATTCTAACAATTGGTATCAGATCCGACTGCTAATTCGATTTAAAGGGACTACTAGTAGAAAAGATCAAAATGCCAAAAAGAGAAGTTCCCAAGCTCAACAAAGACAACTTTGTTGCATGGAAAAGTTTGATGAAGCTACATCTTGGATCCATAGGAGATTATGCTCAAAATTCAATTGTCACTAAACATGTAGATCCAACATGTGTTCCTACTGCTAAAGACATGAAAAACAAGCAAGAACACAACCAGGCAATGTTGAAAAATACTTCTGCACTCAGCTATGCTGAATTTGATGATATCAAAGGATGTGACACTGCATTCAAAATGTGGAAAGCCCTATTAGACATCTATGGAGGAGATCAGAATGTACAAAGAGAAAAAAGAGAAAGTCTTAGAAGAAAATTTGATGACATGAAAATGGAAGAAA
The DNA here is from genome assembly GCA_028749045.1 of Cupressus sempervirens. Taxonomy (NCBI): domain Eukaryota; kingdom Viridiplantae; phylum Streptophyta; class Pinopsida; order Cupressales; family Cupressaceae; genus Cupressus; species Cupressus sempervirens. Next base: position 193,390,118 of record CM053786.1, on the reverse strand, counting down.
ATGAGAATGCTGCTCAGTATGGTGCAAGAATAAAGGAAGTGGTAAGTGCAATAAGATGCTTGAATGGTCAACTGGATGAAGATACTATTAATAGTAAGTTCTTAAGAACCTTGCTCCCTATCTATGCTATTAGAGTATCAGCAATACAAGAGCTAAGATGTATACCAGGAAATAATCTAAGCTTCGAAGGTATAATAGGTAGAATCACTACATTTGAGTTATCTAACTTTGACAACTACAAACTTGAAAATGTTGAATCTACTTTTAAGGCCAAGTTATCACTGAAAGATGCCGAATAGGTGAAGTCAAGGAAAGGAAGAAAAATGAAGTATGTATCTAGTGACAGTAGCACTGATGAGGAAGATGTGGAACAATTGGAAGCATTTCTCACTAGAAGATTTCATAGGGGCAAAGGAAAATTCAAAAGTAAGATGCCTATCATTTGTTTTAATTGCAATGAAGTAGGTCATATTGCTACAAGATGTCCATAGAAAAAGGATTCCAACGAAGGCAACAAATACAAGAACAAAAGAGATAATGACAAGAGATATTACAAAGAAAAAGGTAAGAAGTGTTATATTATTGAAGAAAATTCTAATGAAAATGATGATGAAGTTGTTTATGTAGCCATGAAAGACCAACCTAATGAAGAAGAAGCCATAGCACTAGTGACATGTATAAACAAAAATGACAGATGGATTATAGACAGTAGATGCTCACATCACATGACAGGAGACAAAAGTAAGTTTGTTAACTTTACTCAGTATGATGGAAATAATGTTAGATTTGGTAATGATGCTCCATGACAAATCAAAGAAAAAGGTTCCATTAAGCTCACAGAAAAAATTTCATGTGACAATGCATACTATGTTGAAGGATTAAACTACAATTTACTGAGTGTCTCACAACTAGGCAATGTAGGTTGCAAAGTGGAATTTGAAAAAAAAATTGCAAAAATCTATGACAATGATGGTAAACTGATAGGAAAAGGAGATCAAAAAAAGAGTAATTTGTTTTACCTTGATATGGATGATGTTTCTTGTCTACTTGCAAAATTTGATGATGAATGGTTATGGCATAGAAGATTATGTCATGTCAACTTTGACAATCTAGTCAACATCAGTAGAATGAAGAAAGTCAGAGGTCTACTAAAATTAAAGAAGCCTGATAATATCATCTACAAACAATGTCAGCTAGGAAAGATGACAAAATCAAGTTTCAAAAGCAAAAACTATACATCTAAAGAGATACTTGAGTTAGTTCACACTGACTTATGTGGTCCAATGGAAATACAAAGCTATAGAGGAGATAAATACATAATGTTATTTATTGATGGCTATTCTAGGATGATGACTGTTATGTTCTTAAAAAAAAATCTGATGCTTTTCAAATGTTTAAGTGGGTATGTGGCTAGAGTTGAAAAGAAAACTGGAAAAAGCTTGAAATGCCTAAGATCAGATAGAGGTGGTGAATTTACATCAAATGAATTCGAGATATTCTATAATGACAATGGAATCAAAAGACAAACGTCAAATCCTAGAACTCCCCCACAGAATGGAATTGCTGAGAGAAGAAACAGATCTGTAATTGACTATGCTAGAACATTAATGATGGAAAAGAATGTTGCTCTAAAATACTGGAGAGAAGTTGTAAGCATAGTTGTTCATACACTAAAATGAGTACAAGTTAAGAAAGGTACAAATACAACACCTTTTGAATTATGGTATGGTTACTCACCAAATGTAAAACATTTCAAAGTGTTTGGTTGTAAATGTTTTATCCTTAAAGATGTTAGAAATCCAAGCTGAAATACCAAAGAAAATGGAAGAATAAAAAACCTTTGTATATTCTTATGAAGGAATGACTGCTGATGAGGATGATGTCAATCAAATTTAAAATCAACAAGTGTCAGTTTTAGCCGATTCACAACCAGTGAATGCCGAGTTGCATTCAGAAGCCGAGTTACAGAATGATGAAAATGCACAATCTAATTTTGAAGACAGAATACATGATGAAGAACAACCTGACAATGAACTACATAGTGATCTTGAATCTGAAAGATCAAACATGGAAACAAGGACAGAGCCAAGATTATCCAAATATGTGAAAAGACATCACCCTGGTGAATAAATAATTGGTGACAAAGATGCAAGACCAATGACAAGGAATAGACTTAGACATGAATCATGTCTAAATAGCCAATCTGAACCCAAGACAGTACATGGTGTATTACAAGATGATGACTGGTATAAAGCTATGGAAGAAGAAATTGATCAAATAAGAAAAACTAAAACCAGGAGTTTGGTTCCCAAACCAAATGACAAAAATGTGATTGGCACCGAATGGGTATTCAGAAAAAAACTAGATGAGAATGGTGAGATTACTAGAAACAAAGCCAAATTAGTATGCAAGGGTTATGCTCAAGAAGAAGGAATAGACTATGGAGAAACATTTGCTCCTGTTGCCAAAATGGAAGGAGTAAGAAATTTAATTGCATATGCTGCCGACACTTTCTTAAATGTTATACTAGAAGAAGAAGTCTACATTGAAAAACCAAAAGTATTTGTTGATGAAAACAATAGGGATATGGTGTGTAAGTTACACAAACCACTCTATGGTTTGAAACAAGCACCTAGAGCATGGTATGAGAGACTTCACAAGTATCTAGTGCAAATTGGATTTGAAAGAACTAATGATAACAACAATATGTACATCAAAGCTGAAGAAGGTAAAGACATTATTGTATCTGAAATTTTTGTGGATGACATAGTATTTGGTGGTAAGGAAGTACTTTGCAAAGGCTTTTCTGACAAAATGAAACATGAATTTGAGATGTCTATGTTTGGAGAAATCAATTTTTTTGTTGGATTGCAAGTACATCAACTCAAACATGGAATATTTATTACACAATCAAAATACATCAAAGAAATTATTAAAACATTTGGATTGGAAGAATCCAAACTAGTCAGCACACCAATAGCCACAAGGAATATACTATCCAAAAATGATGAGTCAGCCAAAGTCAATCAAACAATGTATAGATCCATGATTGGAAAACTACAATATATTGTACATAGTAGACCAGACATAGCATTAGTAGTTGGAATAGTGGCCAGATTCTCTGCTAATCCTAAAGAAAATCATCTCATAGTAGTAAAAAGAATAATGATATATCTCAAAGGGACTGATGACTTTTGTCTATACTACAAAAAGAATGGAAAATTTGAACTTAATGCATATATAGATGCAGACTGGGGAGGAAACATTGATGACAGAAAAAGCACAAGTGGAGGTGCATTACTTCTAGGCAAAAGGCTGGTTACGTAGACTAGCAAGAAACAAACATGTATATCCCAGTCCACTACAGAATCAAAATATGTGGTAGCTACAGTCAATTGTACAAATAGTGTATGACTCACAAATCTATTGAATGGAATGAAAGAAGAAGTAATGAAACTAGTGATATTGTATTGTGATAATAAAAGTGCTATAAATATATCCAAAAATCTAGTAATGCATGCAAAAACTAAGCATATTGCAATCAAGTATCATTATGTCAGAGAATTGGTAGAAGACAAACAAGTGAAGTTGGAATACATTCACACAAAGGAAAAAACTATAGATATCTTCACCAAACCATTGCCCAAGGATGCCTATGAATATCTTAGAGGCAAGTTGGGGGTTATACCCCTAACTCAAGCAATTTAAGGCAAAAAGGAAGCTACCGTGCATCAACAGGAATAAATTATTGAAATATTAACAGGTTGATGCAAAGGATGAAAGCTGGAACAAAAACTCCAAATCAGTCACAAGCATGGTAACAGAGGGAAAAAAAAAAAAAAAACAAGAAGCCAAAGCTTATATTTTGCATGATAAAGATGCTACATCTTTGACATTTATGTCAAAGAGGTAGAAATATGCATGAAACTGATCAATGCAAAGAAAGAGGGAGATATATATGAAAGAGGGAGATATATGTGATCAGTAGTGAAAATGTAGCAAGCCAATACAATCTTGGTGGTAACTGAATTGATTACTTGATCAATTTTTTTTGCCATCAATGCTAAAGAGGGAGATTTTTGGAAATGATTGAAATGATCATAAGAAAATTTGTTGGAATAATTTATGGAACTGGTAAAGAATGTCCTCAATCATTTTTTTGTCATTGATGTCAAACTAGCTACTTGCAGGGATGACAATTGTTTTAGTGATCCAAATACTATCAATTAGTTGATTGTCAAGGTGGAGGCAATCAATAAGATGTAACTAGAACACCTAGAAAAAGGTTGAAGTTATGATGTTGTAATGAAGTACAAGGATCAGTTAAGCCATTGATGAAATAGTGTATTGGATGACATACTATAAGATATAAAGAATGAGCACACTAAAACATATCAAAGATCTAAGGTTTTTAGCTAAGTCTTTTGTAAAGCTTAAACTAAGTTCATTAGAGAGAAGGAGCTGAGAAAATTCCTAGTTAAAGTGCCAAGCAAGTTTAGGTGTTGAGCACTAAGTGGCGAGCAGAATCAAGTGCCGAGCAGAATCAAGTGTTGAGAAAAATCAAGTGCCAAGAAAAACTAAGTGCCGAGCAGAATCAAGTGCCGAGAAAAACCAAGTGCCGACCAAAACCAAGTGCTGAGAAGAACCAAGTGCCGAGCAGGTATAGGTGTCGAGTAACAAAAAAGTGTTGAGCACTAGTAACTGAATAATGTTGAGTAACATAGAAGTGCCGAGCACCAGTAACTCAATAATGTCGAGTAACACAGAGGTGTCGAGCACTAGTAACTCAATAATGCCGAGTTGCTACATTATTTTGGAAATCAAAGATTCATTAGATCTAAGCCAACAAAGTTGTTATCTAGAAATCTGTGAATTAAAATGAAGATAAGAATGATGAGTTGGTGGCATAGAACACCATGTAGAACATTTTTTTTAAAGATACAACTGGCAAAGTTTCTAGAAGAGAACAAGTTATGGGGTAGATACATTGTATCCTACCTAATCCATTTTGAAACCCTAAGATTGGAAAGGAAAAATAGAGCTGCAAAAGGCAAATCAAACTTCTATATAAGAAGACATAAGTTAATAATTAAAGTGTGGAGAAGAGGGGATAGTGAGAGAGAGAGCCTTGGTCAAGCATAAAAGCATGAACTGTTGTAGAATGTGCTAAGGAGAAGAAAGAATAGGAACATTGTTTAAATAGACGACCACAAGAATGATTGCATTGGTAGAATGAGTAATAAGACTCAAGGAGACAAAGCTTGAGAGGGAAACAAGCGGTCAGAGCTGAAGTGATTGAAGCCAAGCATAGGGATTAAACTGAAAGAGTGATCTAAAATTTGCAAAGTATGTTGTAAGTTATGTCAGATCAAATGACCAATATCGTTACTTTCTAGCAACTATAATAGTAAGATAAATCCTACGGACTTAGGTTGGTTTAACAACCATTAGATAAATCCTTTAACAGGGTGGCATTCCTAGTGAATGTTCTAAAGACCTTTAACCAGGCCCATTCCTAACAGTTTGGTGAAATCCTCTAACAAGGTCACATTTAACAGTGTGTTGTAAGCCTTTAACAGGGTAGGCTTTTAACAAGGCATCACTTCAGAAGAGTGAGAATCAATTATCATGTTACTGGTGGTTTTTCCCAAATTGGGTTTCCATGTAAATCATTGTGTTATGTGTTGATCTTGAATGTTTTATCTTTGCATGTTGATTTACAGTAATCTACTAATTTAAATTTGAATAGATGAAAAGGGTATGGATTCATTAAAAAGGTATTAATAGGGCATTTTGGACCTTGAATAACTGATTCAACCCCCCCCCCCCCCCCCCCCCCTTCTCAGTTATTCTAAAAGAATTCTAACATCCAAAAAATGTTTCACATGCGGGTCACAATTTTGGCTACCAATCCTCCTTCTTACAACATCTCTTTGATTAGGGGAAATATGTGTGTTATTTTTCCAAAAATCTTCAATCAATGATTTCAAGGCTTCACTAATTTCTTTATCCTTTCGCAATAGTCTATCACTAAATGTCCATAACACATTTTTGTTGGATCTTCCAATCTCTCACATGTTAGTATGGCTCTCCTTACAGTACCTCTACCATTTTTTAGTGTTTTTCTTGTCATTCTCATGAGTCAAGCTTTCTTCATTTGGCTATTTACTATTGTCGATGTAAGTACTCATCTTGTGATATTACTATCTTTGGTGCGTGATTTAGAATCCACTTTTTCATAAGCACTCATTAGATTCTTTACAATATTTTTTTCATTTGAATCATCCATTGTTCTTAGCCCAAGAATCTTCATGATAGACCTAAATTTCAAATTCTTTATCATTGCAACAAATAATTGGCATTGACCTATAATATTTAATTCTTCAAAAAATAATCTCCACATATGATTAACTTTTCTTTGACAAGTACACTTGCTAATCTTGTCAGGCATTGATTTCAAAATGTTAGTATCAATATCAATCAAATATTTTGGTCTTCTAAAATAAATTTTAGGTTTTATAATCTCTTCCATTCCCTTAATATTTTGAACATCAACATAAAGTTGAGTGTATTGCGTACCTTGAACCGAAGATGATGTGCCTTGAAAATAAGATGCAAAAGATGGAATATCACCTACTTGATGTGTTGATGTTATGCCTTTGACATGACATGATGGAGTGTGTATATTGTTAGATCTAAAAATCAGTGTCTCTTAACGATGAGAGGATGATATGACTCCAACATTGGAAGGTGAGTGTATTGCGTACCTTGAACCAAAGATGATGTGCCTTGACAATAAGATGCAAAAGATGGAATATCACTTACTTGATGTGTTGATGTTGTGCCTTCAACATGACATGATGGAGTGTGTATATCATCGGATCTACAAATCAGTGTTTCTTCAACATTGGAAGATGGTGTACTAGACAATATGACTCCAACATTAGAAGATGGTGTAGCAGATGATATGACTCCAACATTGGAAGATGGTGTAGCAGACAATATGAATCCAATATTGGAAGATGGTGTAGTGGATGATATGAATCCAACATTGGAAGATGGTGTAGCTTCACAATTCAATTGTCTTCTTGAGCATAACAGTCTCATTCATTTTCTTTGTCTTTCCAATTCTTCCTCTTTGTTTCTTTGTACTGGTGGTTCTTGATTCTCTTTGAAAGTCAATTCTTTATTATTGCTCTGCAATTTTTTTTTCTCACATAGTAATTTCATTTTATCTCTTTTAATTGCTAAACTCTCTACTTATCTTCATTTGTTTGAGTTTTTGGTTTCTTCCTTGGCATGATGATGATTTCTACATGTCAAATTATTCAAACATATGAATTACTTAAAATGTGTAAATTACAAATTATTCAAATACATATAAAAATTATAATTATTTGAATGAATACACAATATATATCAAATGACTTGTCAAATTTCTAACCATTTCAAAATAACGTTTCATTCAAACATACAAATTTCAATGAATTCATTATATATTAAATAACATGTCAAATTATAATCAAATTTGTATCTATATATCAACAAACAATATTTAAAATAGATTGCAGTAACCTTTTTTATACAAGGAATATTCAAAAGGTCTTCAAATCACGTATCCAATGATTGAATTTGGTGTTTGATAGCTTCCAAAAGTGTTCAAATAGTGTTTTCTATGTTGAAACCCATGATTTTTGTCAGAATAACAAAGTGCATAACCGACCAAAAGTAGAGAATGGATGAAATGGGCCTCAAAGTTTCTTTTTGACCATTTTTAGGTGATTTCACATAGTGCATATGCACTATATCACATATGCACTATAAAGAACATATGCACTATAGTGCATACGCACTATGTGAAAACTCATCACTCTCCATCCTACCTACTCTCTATCATCCCTACTCTCTCTCTCCCATCCCCTACCCTCTCTCTCTTCCTACTCTCTCCCCCCTCTCCCATCCCTTACACTCTCTCTTTGCCCTCTCCCATCCGTTGCTCTCTCTCTCACTCTCCCTCTCCCATTGCCTACTCTCTCTACCTCTCTCACCCTCTCTCCTCTCCCATCCCCTACTCTTTAGATCTCACACACACACACACACACTCTTATCCCCCCACTCTCTTCTCTCCCATCCCCTACTCTCTACATCTATCACACACACTCCCATCCCCCCTATCTCTTTCCCTCTCCCTCTCCTACCACCTACTCTCTCTCTCTCTCTCTCTCTCTCTCTCTCTCTCTCTCTCTCTCTCTCTCTCGTTCTCTCTCTCCCTCTCTACTCTCTGATTTGATGGACTAATCTAGACTAATTACAGTATTGAATGCTTAATTAAAATCAAATTAGCGAAAGTCTTAATACATTTAACATAAATGAAATTAAGCATCACAAACTCAATAACTTGAGGTGAAATAAATAGAATTGAAAGAGAGAAGAAGTTAGAAAGTGCAAAAAAAGTTTGATTTCAGAGTTCGCCACAAACTGACTACATCTCCGGGTCAGCTCTAATAGAGTATGACCAATCCAATTAATCTCCAAAAATCAATTACAAATATTCACCAAAGAAGACCATTTCTTCTAGCACTTTGATAGCATAACAATACTCTAAAGTATGAAAATGGGTCCAAAAAATCTCCTAGAAAAATCTCCCTATTCCTTTAAAAAAAACTTCACCAAGAGAAATTTCTCTCAAGTCTCCCTTAATTTCCCATTGCCTCCAAATGACATCCTACCCCACTTTTTATACAAAATAATTTACTTAAATTGGCTCAAAACCAATTAATTTAATAATAGGGAATAAAACAAAACACCCCCCCTCGAAAATCTCCTTTTCCATTTTTACATTTTGGCATTTATACAATTTTGGTGGTTAAATAATTAACCAAAAAGGCTATTTTAAGGTGGGTACGACATTTGGTTATAGGTTAAATAAAAAATTTTCTATCAATATCTTAACTTGCATAAGTGGCATATCAGCACATGCTTATTTTAGAATCCGTGGGGTCAGAGTTTCAAACCCCATGGGTGGCTATTTAAAAAGTCTTTGGCAGCATGCATGGTTGAAATAGAAAGTTTGACAAATGTATTTTGAATACTTTGCGTGGCCTAATGGAAAAGTCTTATTTTGGTAGAAGGGTGGTTGGGAGTTTAACCCCCACCAACCCAAGTCCTCCATCCACTTGCCAATGATGTGTAAATGCCACCATGATGTCATCAGAGTTCAAAATGATGTTTTTTACCTCCAAAATTCAAATTTTGATAACTTTTACATATGAAGTTCATTTTTGACAAAACGAACACCATTGAAAAGCTTGTGATGAGATCTTTAATTTGAAACCCATTGTTGACCACTTTTGAGATGGTTTTATTTCATCCATTATCTAGCCCTTTGGTCTACCTATTGACCAAAACTTTGATCAAGTGTAACTTGCGCAAATGGACTACTTTTTGTTCTGTTCAAGTTGCATTGGAATCAAGATGCTGAGATCTTTTTGATGGTGCAAAAATCTGGAGATTTGAAGACAGTTCAATTTTCACTAAAATTATCCACTAGATCAAGACTCCCCACTAAAGACCTTTTGGACCTCCAAAAGTGACATTTATTCTGACATAAAGTGAGGACTTGGCCTCCCCACTTGTCTTGTATCATCTGTACATCTAAATACCTGACTCATAAGAACAATGAAGACTACAACAACATTGTTGATTATAAACATCATTCTATCACTTCAATAAGCATCTACATTAACTGTCATAACCACTAACCAACAAACATTGACTAGCATCAAGCTGAACAATAATGTAGAAATGAAAGAGAATAAATCAATGACATATCGATCCTTAGCACTAGGAACATTTTTACCCAAAGAACCATCAATTCTTTCAATCATCATTCCCTAATGTTGTATTGTGGATGCATCCTACAACATCTGACCCTGGTTAGATACTCCAAGTTCAAGTGTAGAACCGCCTATACTGACAGACATAAGAGTTAACTCTTTACTTGCATTAATTACCCTCTTTAACTGTCCTATGTTTGCAAAAGAATGATCAATCTTAATCCTGTGAGAATGCACAATATACTGAATACCATCCTTAAACAAGTGATAATGATTCTTCTCCCTGTAGAAAATTTCTTTTCTATCATAAAGATAAGGGTTACCAAACACCATCCCACAGATATCCAGTGGAACCACATCAAATTGTACTTCATCCACAAACTTACTAGTGATTCCAAATCTTAAGGTGCATTGTCTTGTTACTTGCAACTTATCATTTTCACAAATCTAGCCTAGTGGATAAGGTTTCTTATGTAATGTGGTTTTCAATCCCAAGTTTCTTACAACACTTTCATAGATCAAGTTCACTTGAGAACCACTATCTATGAGTCCATCAATTTTAGTGTTCTTAGCAACAACCCTTAAATGAAACAACTCATTCCTTTTCTTATCTTTAGAAAAATCATTTATAGTAGAAGTAGAAGCACAACTAGCAATAGAAACACTAGAAATAGAAGCTTTACATTTCAAACCCATAGTTGTTGTCTTAGTCTCATCATCTGAATCTAAACCAAGATCCATAACAACATTTGCTTCTTTCTACTTACCTTTCTATTTTTGATCAAATTTTCAAGCCCACATAGGCTTCAATTCGGGATGCAACTTCCAACAATGTTCTTCATCATGACCCTTCCTATCACAATAAGTGCAAGAAAGTTTCTCATCCTTCTTGACTATAGCTACCTTCTTTCCTTTCTCTGTATTTGCATTCTTAGAAGATTTCTTTACATCATTATCAAAGTTATCAATAAAAGATCCTTTACCCCTTGACTCTAAGTGTGTAGCTTGAACCGACACTTCATCCAAATCACAAGGGTTCAATACCAAAATAGAATGTCTAGGGTAGGAATGAAGACCTCCTATGAATTTCAACAAAGTATCTTGGGTGTACAAAGGAACATTCAAAGCAATAGCCCTTTTCCTAAATTCATGGGTGTACTCTTGGATAGTTTGATCTTTCCCTTGCCTAAACATTTGCCAGTCCATCATTAACTGTTGCATATGTCCTAGGGGATAAAACTGCTTCTTAAGAGCATTCACAAACTCTTCCCAAGTTAAACCGACTCTACCATGTTGTGAAACTTCTACTTTAGTCTTACTCTCCCACCAGGTTAAAGCTGTACCTCCTGACCAAAGAGTAGCTAATTGAATCCTATCAACATCATCAAATAGGTTCTGGACTCTATAGTGGACTTATACTCATTGAATCCAATCATCCAATTTTTCAGCATCAAGTTCACCACAATACTTAGGCAAGTCAAATTTTACATCCAGTTTGATCTTAGGCTTATACCCACTCTTGAAAGGGTTAAAAGAAGTAGAATGAGGAGAAGATGGAGAAGAAGGAGAAGATGAAGAAGATGATGAAGATGGGGAAAGAGGTTCAGGAGGGTCACTACCACCTCCTACTCCTTTGGCTTTGTCATCCTTTAATGAGGATTTTGCTTCCTCCTTCTTCTTAGCCTTATTTGCCTTTCTCAAGTGTCGTTCGTGTCTCTCTTGGAGAAGAATGTCCACCTTAGCCTTCATTTCAAGGAATGCTCTTTGAAATTCTTGCTCACTAATCTCATCAGGAACCTCCATTCTAGAAATAGACATCTTTGGAAATGTCCTATCCTTCCCGACCTCAAGATTAAATTTTTCAAGCTTGCCTTTGCCCTTTTGAATCCTAGATCTTGTTACCATTCAAGAAAACAACTGCAATAATAGTCAACTTGGGCTCTGATACCACTTGATCTGATGGACGGATCTAGACTAATTGCAATATTCAATGCTTAATTAAAATCAAATTATCAAAAGTCTTAATACATTTAACATAAATGAAATTAAGCATTACAAACTCAATAACTTGAGGTGAAATAAACAGAATTGAAAGAGAGAAGAAGATAGAAAGTGCAAACAAAGTTAGATTTTGGAGTTTTCCACAAACGTGACTATGTCTCTGGGTTGGCTCTAATAGAGTACGACCGATCCGATTAATCTCCAAAAATCAATTACAAATATGCACCAAAGAAGACCATTTCTTCTAGCACTTCGATAGCATAACAATACTCTAAAGTATGAAAATGGCTCCAAAAAATCTCCTAGAAAAATCTCCCTATTCCTTTAAAAAAACTTCACCAAGAGCAATTTCTCTCAAGTCTCCCTTAATTTCCAATTGCCTCCAAATGACATCCTACCCCCCTTTTTATACAAAATAATTTACTTAAATTGGCTCAAAACAAATTAATTTAATAATAGGGAATAAAACAAAACACCCCCCTCGAAAATCTCCTTTGCCATTTTTACATTTTGGCATTTATACAATTTTGGTGGTTAAATAATTAACCAAAAAGGCTATTTTAAGGTGGGTACGATATTTGGTTATAGGTTAAATGAAAAATTTGCTATCAATATCATTACTTGCATAAGTGGCATGTTGGCACATGCTTATTTTAGAATCCGTGGGGTTGGGGTTTCAAACCCCATGGGCGGCCATTTAAAAATTCTTTGGTGGCATGCATGGTTGAAATAGAAAGTTTGACAAATGTATTTTGAATACTTTGCGTGGCCTAATGGCAAAGTCTTATTTTGGTAGAAGGGTGGTTGGAAGTTTGACCCCCACCGACCCAAGTCCTCCATCCACTTACGAATGATGTGTAAATGCCACCATGACATCATGATGATGTCATCAAAATTCAAAATGATGTTTTTTACATCCAAAATTCAAATTGCCATAACTTTTACATATGAAGTTCATTTTTGACGAAACAAACGCCATCGGAAAGCTTGTGATGAGATCTTTATTTTGAAACCCATTATTGACAACTTTTGAGGTGGTTTGATTTCACCCCTTATCTAGCCCTCTAGTCTACTTGTTGACCAAAACTTTGACCGAGCGTAACTTGCACAAATAGACTCATTTTTGCTCTGTTCAAGTTGCATTGGAATTAGGATGCTGAGATCTTTTTGATGGTGCAAAAATTTGGAGATTTGAAGACACTTCAATTTTACTAAAATTATCCACTGGAACACTCTCACTCTCTCTCTCTCTCCCCCATCCCTTACTCTTACTCTCTCCCATCCCCTACTCTCTCTCACACTCTCCCATCCCCTAATCTCACTCTCTCTCTCCCATCCTGTATGAGCTCTCTCTGCCACCACCTACTCACTCTCACACTCTCTCCCATCCCCTACTCTATCTCTCTTACACACACACTCCCATCCCCCCTCTCTCTCCCTCTCCCACTCCCTCTCCCACTACCTACTTGCTCTCCCCCATCCCCTACTCTCTCTCCTCTCCCATCCCCTACTCTCTCACACTCTCTCCCATCCCCTACTTTGTCTCTCTTATAAACATTCCCATTCCCCCTCTCTGTCTCCCTCTCCTACCACCTAGTTTCTCTCCCCCATCATTGTACTCTCTCTACCACCCCCTACTCTCTCTCAAATTCTCACACTCTCTCCCATCCCCTACTTTCTCTCTTTCACAGACAGACACACTCTTATCCCCCCACTCTCTTCTCTCCCATCCCATACTCTCTACATCTATCACACACACTCCCATCCCCCTATCTCTCTCCCTCTCCCTCTCCAACTCCCTCTCCTACTGCCTACTCTCTCTCTCTCTCTCAAGGTCTCTCTCTCCCTCTCTACTCTCTCTCTTTCTCCCATCCTGTATGAGCTCTCTCTACCATCACCTACTCACTCTCACACTCTCTCTCATCCCCTCCTCTTTCTCTCTTACACACACACTCCCATCCCCCCTCTCTCTCCCTCTCCCACTCCCTCTCTGACCACCTACTTTATCTTCTTCATCCCCTACTCTCTCTCTCCTCTCCCATCCCCTACTCTCCCACACTCTCTCCCATCCCCTACTCTATCTCTCTTACACACACACTCCCATCCCCCCTCTCTCTCTCCATCTCCCATTTCCTACTTTCTCTCCCCCATCACTATACACACACTCTCTCTCCCCCATCCCTTACTCTCACTCTCACTCTCTCCCATCCCCTACTCTCTCTCACACTCTCCCATCCCCTAATCTCTCTCCCTCTCTCTCTCTCTCTCCTATCCCATATGAGCTTTCTCTGCCATCACCTACTCTCTCACACTCTCACACTCTCTCCCATCCCCTACTTTGTCTCTCTTACACATACACTCCCATCCCCCCTCTCTCTCTCCTCTCCCACCCCTACTCTCTAGATTTTTCACACACACTCCCATCCCCCCTCTCTCTCCCTCTCCCACTCCCTCTTGCACCACCTACTATCTCTCTCTCTCAAGTACTCTCTCCCTCTCTACTTTCTCTCTCCGATCCCCTACTCTCACTCTCTCTCTTCTATCCCCTACTCTCTCTCTCACACTCTCTCCCATCCCCTACTCTCTCTCACACTCTCTCCCATCCCCTACTCTCTCTCTCTCTCTCTCTTGCTCCAATCCTGTACGAGGTCTCTCTTCCACCTCCTACTCTCTCTCAAACTCTCACACTTTCTCCCATCCCCTACTTTATCTCTCTTGTAAATAAATACACATTCCCATTCCCCCCCCCCCTCTCTCTCAAACTCCCTCTCCCACTACCTACTCTCTCGCATCCCCTACTCTATCTCTCCTACACACTTCAATTCCACCTCTATCTCCCTCCCACTCCCTCTCCCACTACCTACTATCTCTTTGTCTCTCTCCCCCCTCTCTTATTCCCTACTCTCTCTCTTTCACACACACACACACCCATCCCCCCTCTCTCCTCTCCCATCCCCTACTTTTTCTATCACTCTCTCTCTCTCTCTCTCTCTCTCTCTCTCTCTCTCTCTTTGTCTCTGCTACCCCCTACTCTCTCTTACATTTTCACACTCTCTCCTATCCCCTACTCTCTCTATATTTCTCTCTTACACACATTTCTATCCCCACTCTCTCTCCCTCTCCCACTCCCTCTCCCATAAGCTACTCTCTCTTCCATCCCCTACTCTCTCTCGAGCTACTCTATCTTCCCCCTCTCCCATTCCATACTCTTTCTCTTTCACACACATTCACTCCCATCCTCCTCTCTCTCACTCTTCCTCTCCCACTTTGTCTCCCATTGCCTACTCTCTCTATCTCTTTTTCTCTCTCTCACACACACATAGCCATTCCCCCCCCCACACCCAGCTCTCTTTTGGTATTGGTTTGCAATTTAGCCCTCAATAGTGCATGCACACTATAGCGCGCACATGCTACTAAGAATTCAATTCTTTCAATAGTGCATGTGCGCTATTGAAGGCTTTGCATTAAACCCAAGCCTAAGGCTTGTTTTTGCCTTGGAGATCCAACCCAAAGGTTTGGAGTTTATAAATAGGTCTAAGACATGTTTTCCAGAAAACATAACAAAAATGATTAATTTTTCTTGTGTGCTCCCCTTCAAGATTCCTCGTGGTTGGGTATCGATAAGATCAGGTTACATAGCATTATAGGTCTCTATGTTAGCTATCTAACCATATAATTTATTTTTAATTTGAACTATTTCAAGCCTTTCATCTATAATTTCTTTTGACTGTATGTTCATTTTTGTTCAAAAACCACCATGTACTAATTGGGCTATAGATTTTAGCTCGTTGATCAAATTTTGTAACAACTTAGTTTTTTAGAAACTAGACTCCATTCTAGACACTGTGAAAAAAAAAGTTTTGATTTTAGATTAGTTTTCAATTATTTCTAGGTGGAGCACATAGATATTTCACATTTTTGGGATGTGTCTAGTTGAAAAATTCATTAAAAATAAATACACATTATAAAATTACTCAAAAAAATTAGGATAAATTACATAGTGTTAAGTAACTTTTGACCAAAGCGATTAAAGAATTTCAAAAAAAAAGTTAAAATTTTGGGGGGGCCACACTTTGTACTGTCTTATATTTTTTTGGAATA
Organism: Cupressus sempervirens; assembly: GCA_028749045.1. NCBI lineage: Eukaryota > Viridiplantae > Streptophyta > Pinopsida > Cupressales > Cupressaceae > Cupressus > Cupressus sempervirens. The sequence goes on along the minus strand of CM053786.1, from coordinate 193,374,180 downwards.
AATAGTACCACTTTTTGTGGCTCCCTTTTTTGAGGACCTAAAACTAAACCATTTTGAAAAAAAAAATAGTAGTTTAGAAACTAGTTTCAAAGGACTATGACTTTTGTTTTTCTCATATCTTAAAATTTTGAGCGTAACTATCTTCAAATTCTTGTTGAAATTCAAAATTTATATATTTCAAGAAAAAGGTGTCCACTTATACCCCCCTTTTGGCACCACAACTTGGTGCACTTACCCATGAATCTAGTCATATTTTATTGTTCTTCCCCCTTCTTGACATTTATAGAAACTTCTCCTCATATATTATCCTTTGATTTCTTAAAAAACCCTTTCCATGCATTAAACACTCCAACTTATTGATCCTTATCATCAACACATTTTGACTATTTCAAGAATTCAATAGTATCGACCACAAATCTTGATTCTTTCACAAACTATTATTTTGCTAATACTAGGTCATAACTAGCTTCTTCAACTCAATCATCATTGGATGACTTGGTCATCACTATCTGTCTTTCTTGGCTTACATTGTGAAACTTGATCATTACTATTGCTCACCATTCTATGTCATTCAACCAATATTGATACTCAACTAACACTATTCTACTCAAAAATGCTTAAGTTCCTTAATCTTTTGCTTCACATACTTGGTCAAGCTTACTCACTTGGTTGGTTCAATAAGTTCTTTGACTAATCTTTATTCTTTTCTTATTACAATGAATAAACAACATGTTATCTTGTTAATTACTAATTCAGCAAGTGTCCATTGTAATTCCATCTCACTTACTCATCTCAAATCAACCTTTCACTAGGTCATCTCATGATCTCTTCTTTTCAAATCATCTTCATCAATCAATGACATGGAACTCTACATGTTAGAAAATGTCTTATTATTAAGGTTTGACATCATTGAAACCATAACAATTATTTCCACTTGGTTTCAATAATATCCCTCTTTGGCATTGATGTAAACACCTTCTAAGTTGCCATACATTCCAAAAAGTAACAACATATTCTCTGTTTAGCTCCCTCTATTGTCAATAGCTATATTTGTATTAGTATCCTTGGTTTCATTTTGATTATCATCCAACATCTCTAGTATGATCCTTCTTAGATATCATCTACGTGTTCTCATCATCTTGTGTAGCAATCCCTCTTGCTTCATACATCACATCTGTAACTACATTCTTCTTCACCAAGTATACTTCTCCCTCTAATAATTGTCCATGGTCACTACCATATTTATCTCTCCTTGTTTGATAATAATGTCAAAGACATCTCATTAACCATATCAAGCTCACTATCATACATATTTTTCTTCATGTAGATATCATCAGTCTTTGTACTATGGTAATACTCCCTCTTTCAAGAGGTATCAACTTATGTTTCAACTCTTCTCACCACTTCACATTACTTCCACCTTTAGGTAGATCCTAAAGTGTAATCCCCTACATCGACTTGTAAAATATTCTAATAACAAAATTTGATACAATGATACATACCTTCTCAGTTTGTTTTAGATAGGGAAATGAGCCCTAACTTTCTTTGCAAGTATACATGTGCTTCCTTAGGTAGTTTGTTAGTGAATATGTTAGTTATATACTCATTTGTGTTCACATAGTCAAGTCTCACTTCTTTATATTGAGCTAACTCTCTCAAGTAATGATGCTTGATCTCAATATGCTTTATCTTTGTGTGCATCATAAGATTATTATAAATATTTATTGCACTTGTATTATTGCAATAGATCACAATAGGTTCAGTAATTTGTTCCTTCATACCTTTTAGCAATTACTTCATCCAAACAATATTTGAACAATTGATTGTTGCAGAAACATATTCAGCTTCTCTGGTGGATTGTGAAATATAGATTTGATTCTTTCTTGTCCATGAAATCATCCTCTTTCCTAGAAAGAAATCGCCTCCACTATTGCTTATTTTTGTCATCAATATTCCTAGCCCAATCAACATCTATTTAAACTTTCAGCCCAAACTTATCATTCTTCTTGCACCATAAGTCATAGTCTTATGTGCTTATTCTAACATTTCATTATCCTTTTCACAGCCATAATGTGATTTTCTAGAGGATTATAGAACAATCGTGCAACTATTGCAAATGTTAATGCAATGCTAGGTCTGTTATGAACAATATATTACAATTTTCCAACCATTGACCTATACAATGTTTGAGTTACCTCTATTTAATCATCATTCTATGAAAGTTTATGTCTAGTGAACATAGGTGTTCCAATTGGTCTTGAATCTTCCATACCAAAAAAAAAAAGTGTCTCCTTGATATAATTTGATTATATAATGTATATTCCTCCTTTATTTTAATAGACTTGTAAACCAACAAAGAATTGAATCTCTCCAAACATTGACATCTCAAACTCTTTCTTCATTTCATTTGCAAAAGGCTTGCACAAAAAGTCATGTCCTCTAAATATGATATCATCAACAAAAAATTTAGCTAGCAATACCTTGTTCTTAGATTTACTCTTCAAATACTAATTCCTATTATCATTAGTTCTTGCAAAACCAACCTTTATCAATTATGCATTCAGTCTCTCATATCATTCTTTAGGGTCTTGTTTCAAACCATACACAACTTTGTGTACCTTAAATACCCTATTTCTATTTCTAGGCTCAACAAAACCTTTTGGTTGTTCAATGTAAACTTCTTCTAGTATACCATTCAAAAATGCATACTTCACATCGATTTGATAAACTTTGAAAGATTTGTAAGTAGTATATGCAAGTAAAGTTCTTACTCCTAGCTTTGTAACTGGAGAAAATGTCTATCCATAATCAATTCCTTCCTCTTGTGCACATCCATTTGAAACTAGTCTTTCCTTATTCCTTGTGACTTGACCATTCTCATTTAGCTTGTTTCTAAATAACCACTTTGTTCCAAACACATTCTTATCCTTTGGTCTAGGTACTAGTCTCCATTCATATTCTTTTCAATTTGCTCAATCTCCTCATTCATGGCTCTAATCTAATCTTCATTTTTAAGTGCATCCTTGACTATTCTAGGCTCAAATTCACACAAAAAAATGTTTAACTCTTCAATTTGTTTATTGTCATGATTTTTGAATATTTATCTCTAATGATTTGGTCTGGTGTATGATTTCTCCTTATGGAATTTGGTAGGATAGGTTTAGATCTCCTTACTTCTTGTGATAGTTCAATTGGTTGATCATGTTCAATCTCTTCATGTACTTCTAGATGTATCTATGGTTGTATCACAGGTTCCTCCATCTAATTTTATAGCATCTCTATCTATTTTTAGCTTCATAGTCTAACACTCGATAGTTTTATATTGCTCAACAACACTCCTCTATTGAGACTCAACATTGTTCTCAATTTGCATCATTTCAACTAATTTCTTAGGTTTAGGAATAATACTTAGTTAAAAAATCTTATAAACTATGAAAATATGACAAAAAGTAAAAAGGGAAGGTGGGGGATGAAAAAGAGGAAGTGGTGGCTAGAAAAGAGGAAGTGAAACACAAATTAAGGGATAAAATCCCATTTAGAAAATGCAGGGAATTTTTGAATTTGAAAATTCTTTTATTCCCACAAAATGGAAATTTAGGATTTAAGAATTCTGAAAACTCCATAGAACAGTAATTAGACAACTAATTAATGTAGATTTTATTAATTGTGAAACTATAACAAAAGAAATAAATAAATAACATTTATTTATCAAAACTTAGAACTTGAAAATAGGGGTTAAATTAATGGTTAGTTACCCCTAAAAGGGAGTAGAATGATTATCAATGATGAAAAATGACATTATTGAACAATGCTCAAAATATCAAATTGATTAGAAAATAATGTAAATTAGGGACAAAAATTAATGTTTGATGACATAGATGAATGACACAATATTACAATATAGAAGACATGTTAAAAAGTGGGGTAACATAGACATGAACCATTTTTAGTGTCTACATTTTTTCCCTCTTTGGAATAATATTATTATGAACATTGTTTTAGAGAAAAATAGAAGACAAAAAATCATGCCCCAATGAATCAACAGAAGGGAGGTAGGATTCCCACTCAAAACATTGGGCAAGAATTTGATTCAAGGATTTTGTTTTTAAATAAATAATGATGATGAAAGGATTGATGGAAGAAATATTAGTAGAAAGAAGAAAGAAGACTAAAAATAGTTAGTAATGATGAAACATTATTTGTTCATTTTATGTCATGAGAGCTTTATTTAGTATGGAAAATGGATGAAGTGCATCGTGTCATAAAGAACCAAAGTGATAATCCAATCCATTTTTGTAAAAATAAAGACATTGTAAACAAGGAATGTTTTCATCCATCCTGAAGCATATGACTTATATGCCCTAGAATGTTTTGAAAAACACCCCACAATCATAAGACAATAAGAAAAATAAATCTATAAAAGATAAGACTTGCTAAACCAAGAAAGCCCACAAGAATTGTAATCTTGTTGTCAAAGTTGATAGTTTATGTTTACATTTTTTATAATGATCACTATATCAAGGACATATACCATCTAAGACACATGTCATGTTCATAAAAGACTAGTTGATGTTTGTTGAATTGATATGATGAGTTTGATCTAATTGATTACTAATATGACTGGATAGTTCATCTATTAAAGCATGATTTCATTGTGCATAATGTTGAAAAATCTTTTGTTTGAGTCTATTCAAATGTTTCTCTATCACAGGGAACAATTTATTAATGACATGAAATAGTGGTTATGTACAAATTTATTGTTGACTTTTAAGGTTTTTTTTAAATATCTAAAAATAAAATTCATTGATGTTTCATAGGGCATTTGCCAAATTTTAGGGAGTTTTTCAAGGGTGTTTTTTTCCAAATTTTAGGGTTATTTCATAATATTTTATGATTTTTACTAATTTTTTAAGCACACTTTTGTGATTTTTAAGATTTTTTTAGGATCATTTATGATTTACAGAATTTTTTTAAGGCTCATATTTAAGTTATTTTTATTCTAGAATCTTTTTTTTTTTTTTAAGGATAATATTTAATTTTTGTTTTTTTTCAAGATCTTATTTAAAGTATGTACAAGAATTTCCCCAATGTCTAGAAAATAAAGGATGTTGTGGATGGATGAGTGGAAAAGTAGATGGATAAAGGATGAAAAGGTCACTTAGAACATCTTCAAGGTTTGTTTGGATCCTCAAGGACTACGCATGGAATGTGAGGATACATTCAAAGAAAGATCAAGGACATGATATGATAATGATAGGCTATTAAAAATTTAGGCACTAGACGTCATGTGATTCATGGGGGTGGACATGTTAAGAGGTTTTTCAAAATATGGTTTTGCATTAGGTGTCCTCATTTCCATCAAGAGAAAGATTGGGGTTGTCATAGGAAAATGGGAGGATATAGATACAATAAGAAAGATCAATAATGGATAAGGGGATATGGAGTAGAGGGTATGATAGGATATAAAAATATCAACCAAAGATGTAATGGAATAGTGTAAAGAGGATAGGACATAATATGTTTCTAGAGAGATATGTATCCTTCTCAAGATCAAAGAGAAGAAAAAAGAAATTTTACTAGTAATAGGATAAGGGATACAATGGACATATCATAAAATGAAGGCATATGATAGGAAGATAATGCTAGGATATCATGGGTAAAACCTACCCCTAGGTATGGAATGGAAGATGTTCATTGACTACACATGGTGTCTATTTGCCATGTTTTTATCATGGTACTTGTTGAAAGCCCCTATTTGCCAAGTTTTCACTATTGGACAAAATTATTTCTCCTTAATCTTCTTTTTTCATGAGAAGTTGCTTCTTTGCCATGTTTTCATCAAGGCTACTATTTTTTCATTTTATTTTTTTATTAATTTTTAAATTTTTCATTAAATTTTTTTGACAATTTATATTGTTATTTTTATTTTTACTATTTTTCATTATTCTAACTTTTTGACATTTTTCAAAAGATATTAGACACATCATAATATAGATGAAGGAATAGAGCACCTACTTCTTGGAAGTGTTCTCTTGAAAGGATATGAAATAATGGACCATGACCATGTTAGTATGTTCAAATATATCTTTTTAACAAATGAAAAGTCAAAGCATATGTGAATTTCCAAGAAGCTTCCTAAAGCATAAAATCTTTAAGAAAGATCAAAAAGTGTGTACAAAAAGTGTCACAGTTCTATAAAAAATTATTCTTGAGAATACCCATGAAAGAGGGAATCTCAAGACACAGCTCATATCTCTCTATCTATGACATGAAAAGGCTATGAGATGGTGCTCTCAAATGAAACAAACTACACAACCCTTGCAAGGTGCACCATAGAATGAGACATTCAATGATTGGAGCAAGAATGCTAGCATCCAAGAATCTAGAACAAAATGAAATGCAAATGCAAGCTATTCTAAATGAAATGCAAGATAAAAAAAGAGAACTAAGCTAAAGAATAAATGAAGTTGAACTAAAATGTATGGCATAGTGTAAGTAGAATGAGAGCTAAGCTAAAATGTAAAAGTGCAAGAATGCTCCAAGTCTCCAAAATCACCAAGAAAACCTACAACATAAAAATAGCATGAGAGACTAAGATATTTGATTGAGGAGAGAGCCCTCCTTCTTAAAGGAAAATGGACAGTAGAGATTAAGAGGCAAAAGAGGCATAATCAAGGGAGGAGAATGCATCTTGAGTGATCCATGTGCACAAGCATCTACACCAATCACAATTAATGGTCAACTTTTTAGAGGGTTTGAAATGTGTGGAGGAGAATTAAAGTTATTTTAAAAATAGAAGATTCCTCTCACATGAAAAATTGTGCATTCATTTGTAGGCAAAAATACCTTTTCTTTTATTTCTAAAATAGGAATAATGCTTTATGTGTATGCAACTTAGGATAATAGATGAGTGGGGAATTTTATATAATTAAAAGGGGTCTTGCAAAAAACAAATAAGGATTATATGTTGTAGGTCCAAAGTCTCAAGTAGGACAAGCATGAATTATCTAAAAACCTTAGACTAACAAAGTATACCCAAAAGAAAAAAGTGAGTAAAACATGCCCCATGCCCCTAGTCTTCTAGTCCATGACATCCTTGAAAGATTATTAGGGAGGGAAAAAATAGCAAAGAAATTGTCATAGACAACCCAAAAAGTAGATAAAGTTCATCATAACTTAGTTTTTTACATGTTTAAGTGTGTGTGTGTGTATGTAAGTCACTTGACCATTTCTATGAGACTTGATTCTAATAGTGAGAAATATTGTGACATTGGAGACTATCGTGAAACTATCTGAAAAGTGTTGAGAAACACTTGATGTCAAAGGGAGGTAGTGTTGAGAAAAACTATTTCACAAGTTGTTAAAGAAACCTTAATGAACTAGGAAACCTCAAATAGGCTAAGTACATGTGCCCCCAAGATGAGGACAAGAGATAATTCCAAGCTAGGAAATGTGTGGCAGAGTGAGTGATTGAGACTGATAGACATAGGTGTAAGGGTCTCAAGTAGTGTTTGTTTCTAGGTCTTCACCACTTGATAGATTTTTTCAGGACTTTTTTCAATTTTTTTGGTGATACATCAAAGTGCCTATTGCTAGGTTTTCACTAAGATGATCATTTTTCAAGACATTTTTATGCTTTTATGATTTTTTCAGCATCATATATGATTTTTAGGATTTTTTCAGGACTTTTAGAAATCATGAATTCTCAAGAAAGATCACATTTTTTGTCCTAGTGTCTAGCAAGGTGTAGGATATGATAGAGCAGAAAGCTAGTTGATAAGAAAAGATGGATAGATGAGGAATATGAAGCAAGTGAAAGAGATCCTCAAGGATAGACTCATTGTGATGTGGAGCCTTATCAGACTCAAAGGTTTTATTTGGCATGGTTTTTTCCCATATTATTTTTATGGAGGTTTAAGGGCAGCACCCCCAAGATGGGCTTAGGGTTAGGGATTTCATAATGTAATGGTGATATTGTAGCTTCTTGTAGTTGTATTGAGCTATAAGGGATTATGGATTGTAATCAGGTTGTAATCACTAGATCGTAATAATATTGGACTTTTTGTTGGTGGACATAGCCCAAGGATTGGGTGAACCATGTTAAATCTTGGTTTCTTGTGTTCTCTTTTATGTGATTCATTATTTTTTGGTATTGGTTATATTTGCGTGTAACTGTTATTTTTATCTAAGGTTAATCCTAACAAGGCTCCTCAAGAGTACCCAAGCTAGGGAAAGATAGCTATAGGAAGTGGGTTTTGGATAAGAAATGGAAGAAATGAGCAAGATAGCATATAGAATAAGAAGTTGAAGCCAATAGGTGAGATAACATATAGGATAAGCAGTGGAGGCCAATAAGAAATATAGCATGAAAGAATGTAGTCCAAAAGAGTAGGCATGCCAAGAGACCTATGACAACCATATTTTTCTTTATTATGATCAAGATCAAGGGTTCAACTAGATATGATAGTGATGGGATAGAGAAATAAGAATGAAGTTGGATATGAAGGCTATGAGTTAGTGAGAAAGTACAATAGATAATTTGATGAACAAGATAGCCAATATGCAAGGATAGCTCAACATGGTCAAGATCAAAGAAACAAGAGGGAATAGATGGATGATGGAAGAACTACACATGATGCCTATTTGCTAGGTTTTCATCAAGGTATTTATCCAAATGAAATAGTGGAATTGGTTTCTTCATCATACTTAGGAGGTGGATAAGACATAGGATATGGAGGAGTGACAATTTGAAGGAGATGAAAGGGTGCTTGATCTTGATGTTTATTAAAATTTATAGCTTTTTCCTTTTGAGAGTCTTTTTGACATGGAACCACTTCTAAGGACAAGGAAGAAAGTATGGATTGCATGATAGGACCTTGAAGAGGTAAAAAAGTACTAGTTGGACTAGGAATAGTAGACATAGAATTGTATGAAGGTTGAGGATTTTTAGTTGTAGTAGCATGGAATAGGTTTGTAGGAAAGTGAAGATTAGCTTGAGTTTCTTTTAGAGGTAGCCCTTGAGGGTAGACATAGTCAATGTGGAAAGCATTAGGTTCTTTATTTGAAAGAGGCATGTTGGAAAGCTTTGAAGTGTTGGGAGGTGCATGAGTGTTGGTAGAAGTAGATGCATCAAGGAGACCATCACTAGACATAGGTTCATCAAAATGATCTTGCTAAAGAGAAGTATCCTCATCACATGAGTCATTAGAGGTATCAACAATCCCATCATTAGTAAGATCTTAGATTTTATGTTTCAGTTCAATGCAATCTTAAGTACTATGCTCATTATGTTGATTATAAGCACAATAGATATCCAAGAATGGGTTTCCATATGAGCTAGATTTAGGCAACATGATGAGTTTAGTGCTAAGAAGTGTTTGCAAGATGTCATCGTAAGAATATTCCAAGTGAGTAAAATTTCTCTCAAATGTATGCCTAGGATATTCTTGTTGTTTCTCAAGTGCATAGCATGCATCCATGTCTTCATCATTGTCTTGTTCAAAGATAGGTCCACCATCAAAGCTTGACATAGGCTCAAAAGAAGTATCAATTGCTTGTTCTCTAAAGAGGTCTTTAGATCTAGAAGATGAAGACATTTGATGTCTTGGAGTAGAACATGTAGACCTTGAATAAGATGACCCATGTGTATGTCTTAAGGGAGATTCATTTAAGAATTTAATCTTCTCCTCTGACCTTTTCTCAAGTTTAGACTTAATTTCTATCATGTGCTTAGAGAGATGAAGGTAAGAAATATCATTTGTCTTTTATAGTTCTTTGTATTGAGCATATAGATCTTGAAACTCTTTAGTGGCATGGAGGATATCAGGATCATCTAGATTTGGTTGAGGATTGGGAGCACAGGGTTTGAATTCCATAGTTGTAGAAAAGAAGACAAACATGTAAGAGAGGTGACACAAGATATCCTGATGTCCAAACTAGAGGAGTATTCACTTGCCAAGATAGTAAATATAGAGTAAAGTGACTTTTCAAGAAAGTGTCCAAGAAACTTACAAAACTAGTGACTCAAGTCAAGAGCTAAGCAAGAAGCCAAATAGTCAAATAGATAGAGCAAGTGGGGTGACAAGTGACCAACTTTCCCAACTCAAGAGTGTAGTCAACAAATCAAGGTAACTATTTCAGCAAAAAGATAACTAGCAAGCAAACATAGACCATGAAGATATAAAGACCAAGAGCACTAAGACCACAGAGTCACTTTAAGCATGTTCAATAAATAGAGATGTAGCAAATCAAAGTCAAATTATGAAACTCCCCTTAGCAATAAACAAAAGCAAATGTTTTCACTTGATGTTTTGAATTGGTTGACAAAGTTTGACAATAGTTGATAGCATACCAAGTTTGATGTTCAAAAGAAATTTCTTTCCAAGAAAGATAGTTACACATGAAATAGTCTTCAAACAATCAATAAAGGGACAATGAAACCTTGGATAATACAAGCATATGTGAGTTCTTAAAATAAATCCCTAGAACTATCATCATGTGTATGTTCAAATATTTTTACAGGTCTACCTCATTCGAGAACACATCAAGCAATATCTACCTAAAGGATGAAATTCATTACTCAACAACTTGGCCCATGCTAAGTGCTCCTTCACCTCACACCAAGTGTAATGGAAATGACATAAGCATAACCAAGGGAAAACATATGGCGAGTGTAAAATCTTGGGGTGATCTAGGTAATCCACTAGGATCAATCCTTGCACTAAGAAGTTGAGTGGAAAAATAAGGTAGCTACTAAGCTAGGGTGTTTAAAAAAGATTTTTTTTCATAGCACTCATCTAGCTCCTGATATAGGACACCTCACCTTGCAATGAGTATCCAATCTCGTGACCACAAGAGTACCTTAAGAATTCCCCCCTAGTGATCTGCTCATGGTCACAATCCCACAAGAAATCACACTAGGTAAGACAAGTGCTATGTCTACTGAGGTTTTTTGTCCTTGATAGCCTTGAGATTATAGTGGGTTGGAATAGCTGGGTTCACTTGTCCCCACTTGGTTCATTCCTCTTGGTTTCCCAAGAGCAAGCCCTCTAAAAGATTTTAACTAAGACAAATTGAATCCACTTTCAAGAGTCAAGATTTCTAATTCACTATGAAGGTGAAGAGCATACTCTCCTATCTTGATTGTTTCCCCCAAACATGCCAAAAAGCTTCAATTAATCCTCTTGTTCTCAAAATCCAAAGGTGAGTCAAGATTTCTGATTCACCACAAGGGTGAAGAGCATATGCTCCTATGACCAAAGATCCCAATTACAAGTTTTATGTGCTTAGAAAATGAAACAACTAGTAATATGCCACACATAAAATGAAATAAATACAAGAAAGTGTTTGGTTTCTATGTGTTAGGCAGCCCTACAAACAAGTGTTAGCAGCCTTTGTGCATTTGAAGCTTTGACATGCACTCTTTTTAGCAATGAAATGTGAAACTCCCTGCAAAACAACCAAGGTTAGGGCATAATAACCAAGTAAGACCTACAATAAAAAGTGGCTAGTTTCCTTAAAGATTCTAGTTATCTTCCAACCAAGTGTATGCAAAGAAAGTGTAATCTAATCACAAACTGATCTCTTTTTTACTCTTTAATTTTAACCTAGTCAACAAGATTGGACTTGTTTGCTGTCATTTTGCATCCAAAAATGAAAAGAAGAGGCCCCTACTAAAAATGATAAATCTTCCTAAAAATGAAAGAAATTTAGAAAAATCTCTTCATTTGTGCCCTAGGGACCCATTTTGTCAAAATAGGCTAGATTTATAAAATTGAGTGTTGGAGCCCTAATATGACCTCTAAATTCAAAATAAAAAGAATGGACTCCCTGTAGAATTAAAATACCTTTCCAAAAATGTATATTTTTCCAAAGAATTCATTAATTTGCAACTAGAAATGATTTTTTTATGAAAAATAAAGATAAATTCATAAAGGACACAAATGAACTCAAAAAATCTCCAAATTTGACTGAGACATTTTTTATGCATCTCCAACTTGAAAACAAAAATTTAGATCTAAACTCAAAATGGTTTGGAAGATATGCTCAAATATTTCAAAACTAGGGTTTTGACCTTCAAACAAATCTACACAAGGGTTAGCCTTAAAACCAAAGTAAGAGACCTACAAAAACACTTGGTTAGATCTAATAGTTTCTATAAAAAACCAAAAATGATAATGTAACAAAAATTCAAGCAAGACAATGGATCTAGAAACTTGGTTCTAGCCCCACAGTGGGTGTCAAAAATGTGTGTACAAAAAGTGTCACACTTCTATAAACCATTATTCTTAAGAATACCCATGAAAGAGGGATCTCAAGAGGTGGCTTATAGATTTTTATCTTTGATGTGAAAAGGTTATGAGATGGTGGCTCTCAAATTAATCAAACTATGCAACCCTTGCAAGGTGCACCATAGAACGAGAGATTCAAAGATGGGAGCAAGAATGCTAGCATCCAATAATCTAGAACAAAATGCAATGAAAATGCAAGTTATTTTAAATGAAATGCAAGATAAAAAAGAGAACTAAACTAAATCATAAAGGAAGCTAAGCTTAAAAGTATGGCATAGTGTAAATAGAATGAGAGCTAAGCTAAAATGCAAAAATGCAAGAATGCTCCAAGTCTCCAAAATCACCAAGAAAATGTACAACATAACAATAGCATGAGAGACTAAGACCTTTGAATGAGGAGAGAGCCATCCTTATTAAAGGAAAATGGATGGTAGAGATTAAGACAAAAAAGAGGCATAATCAAGGGAGGAGAATTCATCTTGAGTGACCCATGTGCACAAGCATCTCCACCAATCACAATTAACGGTCAATATTTGAGAGGGTTTGAAATGTGTGGAGCAGAATTAAAGTTATTTTAAAAATAGAAGATTCTTCTCACATGAAAAATTGTGCATTTATGTGTAGACAAGAATACCTTTTTTTTTAATTTCTAAAATAGGAATAATGCTTTATGTGTGTGCAACTTAGGATAAGAGATGAGTGGGGAATTTTATTTAATTAAAAGGGGGACATGTTCTTTTAATTAAATATTAACTTAGAATAAAGTGATCAAACTATAGGATAAAATCAAATAAATTAATTTTTGGAGATTTGGTCAAGGATAAGCATTAGATAAATTATGCAAAAATGCTAGAAATGGGCTCATAGTCTAGATGACCATTTTTAAGTGATTACACAAAGCTGGCATCCAAAATTTTTATCCCTCAATAAAAAATCTTTCCATATTGCAAATGCATTTGGATCCTTGTATCCTAATATCCACATCCTTTTCTTTATTAAATTTTTTTAAAAAAAATCCTCCAACACTCCATCACCCTATAATATGTGTGTCAATGTTGTTCTTGCATCTATCCATTGAATATCAATCCTCCCTCTATCCTCCTACACATATTTCATGTCATTTTATCAATCATATCCAATCTCTACTCTGAATCCATTGCATTCCCAAACCCTTTTTTTGTATTTTATTTTGTTTGATTGACCTTTTTAGCCTTTTGGATTGTATTTTTATATTTTAGATCATATTTTTATTTATTTTTACATGTTGATTAGAATAGACAATTTGGTGCTTGATTGCACGAGGATTCATTCATTTATAAACATTATTCTTGGCATCCAAAATAGTTAGAAAGGGAATGGAATCAATGGATAGAGGGAAGTTATGTGGAGGAATTTTATATGGGTGGAAGACTCTCCACAATGTGTTCCTTCGCTAACTTTCATATGGAAAATAGTAAGTGGACTTTTAACTAGTGGATGAAGAAACATATGGACCTAAAATGGATGGCAGGGGTGAAGAAGGAGGTAAATGTTTAAATCTAGATTTGGTAGGGATACTAACACCTTGAGAATGAGCTTTAGGAGAGAGGTCATGACCTCTAGAATTTTCTTTGACATGAAAGTGTTTTGACATACTTTGTTCTTTAATGTTGGACCTTTTGACTTGACAATGCTTTTGGCCACTTGGATACTTGTTACTAGATGTGAGTCCAATTTTTGTCAAATATGCTATAAAATGATCTAGGATAAAACCATGAAGTAGAATATAGTTGATAGAAGTAGAGGAATCCATTTGAAGTGGAAGGGATTAATGAACATCTTACATAAATGTGCTTAAACCATTAGGGGAATTAGGAGGAATAAAAAAATCCTATAGTGTAATAGGAGTAACAATAGGATCACCTACTAGAATAGGATCTTTTAGAGGATATGTAGGGATGGTGGGATCTTTAGAATGATCTATAGGGATAATGGGTGTTGGTCTCTCTATTTTTGTTCTTTATTAGTGTCAAACATTTGGTCATATAGAAGACAAAGTTGGTTAGTCATCATTGTAACCAAATCACTCTACATAGACCTCAAGTTGTATTTATTAGACTTGTAAATAATCTTGTATATGTTGAGATCTATAGGAGCTAAGAAAATCTATGGTCACTTAGTTCAATGAATTCAAGTAAAGTAGAAAGAGTTTATGTCAAGTCATACAATAAGAGTCGAGCTAATTGAGGTCAAGCATTAGCAAATAGAATAGTTATGACCCAACATTAGAGATAATATGTGTTAAGTAACATGGTTTGAACAAAAATGTCTAGAATGGATTAAACTTTAAGATAAATTATTTTTGGTTGACATGAAAATGACATTTAATTATCATAGAGTTTGATACAAAGGTTGTTAAATTTTTTAACATGGATCATCGATCCTTGTGAATGATAGTTAACCAATCAAATTAAGAGGCAAAAGAGGGAAACATCTAGATCATTGATTTTTTTCTAGAAGACTCTATAGAGGTCTATTTAAAGCGTTAGCATGAATATTGTTGATACTACATTGGGGGAGTATCCTAAGCATTGTATAGTATTGACATGTTGCATTCATGATTGTATTTGTCACTAATGCCAACATAGCAGTAATTCTATAAAGACTAGAAGAATAGAAGTCAGTAATCTTATGATGCACAAAAGTTGAGGAAATTTTAGTTAATTCATAATGGAGGAAATCTTATTGAATTTTTCTTGATGATGTGGTTAAGAGGACTAAGTTTGATTCAATGTTGTACGGCAGTTACACTTGATTTATTGGAAGCAGTGTAGAAACAAAGCATTAGAAAACAAAGTTATGATGATCTATTAGTATCTTTCATCTAAGATGTAATGAAGAGATGTGTACTTACATAGTGATAAAGGAAATTCATGTGATGAAACCAACATGTGTGCAAGACATGGTTTCACATGTGTGAATTTTTGTATAGACTATGACCTAACAATGCTATTATAATTTTGAATTAATTAACTATCTTGATTTAGTTAATTGGGAAAGCCTCAATGCCAATTCAAGGAATTATTATGAAGATACAGTATAAAGGAAAATTGTTTTTGTTGCTTATAGAATGATCTTGATTTAGAGGATCAAGTGGAATGCAAATTATTAGTGCACAGTGCAAGAAGGAGTTTAATGCTTGCTAAATGTGTGTAAGCGATCCAAGGGATCATTGGATACATAATATGAGATCTGGTTATAAGATTTGAAGGAGTAGAAATCTAGTTGACAAGACAGACATAGAGGAAGGAAGTACATTTCAATTCTATTATTATTCGAGGAATAATATAGAGATCATTTAGACAGTGGGTTCTTTGATCTTAACCTTGAAGCTATTTGAGCAGTGGGTCTAGTTGTCTTCCACAACCCCTAACAGGGTTGGAATCTCTTAATATGGATTCAAAGTCTCCTAATAGGGACTCATATGTACTGAAATTTGTAATAGACTCCTAATAGGGTATATCCTCTAACAAGGAATATTTTTATTAGCACATCATCTTGTGGGTACCATCCCCACTGGGGTTTTCCCTCTGATCAAGGGTTTCCCTAGTTAACATATCTAGTGTTAATTATGTATGAGTATCTTGTTGTGGTTTTAGTTAACATTACTCGTATGGTTAAGATTGTTTAAAATAAATATTGTAATAATAGTTTTATAACTGATTCACCCACACCACCACCAACCCCCCCCGGCCTCAGTTATATATGTGGACTATGTATTCTAACAATTGGTATCAAAGCATTAGGTCCTTGAAGATAAAGTTTAATAGATTTGGGAGATCAGTGGCAAGTTATTTCAAAAATTATAGTCCTGAATTAGATGGAGAAAATTTTGACACCCAGAAGATGGAGCTTCTTGGTGAAAGATCAGAATTGTGTACAAAATTAAGCATTGAGTTTCTGGACAGAAGCACAAGCAAAGACAAATCCATATCCAAAGAAGACATGAAGATCAAGGAAGGTATGGAAAATTCTTCTTGTTGGACATGTAATGAGTTTGGTCATTTTTCATCTACATGCCCTATGAGAGTAAGAAAGTCTCGAAAGAGTCTATTCTCCGATGAAGATGAAGAGTTTAAAGAAAGTATGGATAGATTCTTGAATAATTATGATGATAAGAGTGAATTGAAAAAGGAAGTATTAGAAGAGACAACTTTGGTAACTATTACTGATGAAAAGTTTAGTACTAAAGAGAAGATGGTAGTTTATAATTTCAATGAAGAAGAGAATAATTATAGAATTGTTAGACATAATGTTGAAGTTATTTTTGAGACTAACAATGACTTGAAAAATGATGTATCGGTTGAACATAGAGAAGAACATAGATCTAAACCTAGAGAAGAGATAAGAGTTGAGATGTCAACTCCTACTTCCAATAGAAACATGACAAAGAATCACCCCCAAAGAAGATAATTGCGAGCAAGGATAAAGGTGTGATGACAAGGAATAGAGTGAATCAAGAATTATGTCTAGTTTCTCAAGTGGAACCTAAGAGCATAGATGAGTCATGCAAGGATGATCATTGGATGCAAGCAATGAAAGAAGAACTAGATCAGATTGTGAAGAATGAGACATGGGAATTAGCTTCTAGACTTAAAGACAAAAATGTTATAGGATCTAAGTAGGTATTTAGAAATAAGATGAATGGGCAAGGAGAGGTTGTGAGTTCAACAAGGTTAGACTTTTTTGCAAAGGTTACTCACAACATGAAGTCATAGATTATGAAGAGACATATGCACCTATGGCAAGAATGGAAGTAGTAAGGATGTTCTACGCTTATGCAACAAGCAAGAATTTCAAGGTTTATCATATGGATATCAACTCAGAATTTTTGAATGGAGAACTTGAAGAAGAAGTATACATTGAGAAACCTAATGGATTCCCTCTAACAAATGATAAAGAATTTGTATGTAGACTGCAGAAAGCACTGTGTGCTCTGAAGCAAGCACATAGAACTTGGTATGCAAGGTTGGACATATATTTGTCTAAGCTTGGATTTATCAAAGGTACAACAATTGGTAATTTACATTTAAGGAAAATTGATGATGGTTTATTTATCATTGTAATATTTGTGGGTGACATAATATTTGGAGGAAATGATAAAGAGAGTGATAAGTTTGATGAAGAAATGAAAAATGAATTTGAAATGAGCATGATAGGAGAAATGAATTTTTTCCTAGGATCATAGATTATGCAAAAAAAAGATGGGATATTTATCTCACAAACCAAGTATCTAAAAGATTCATTAAAAATATTTGGTTTAGAAAGTTGCAAACCTATTGGTACACTCATGATAATTGGTCACAAGTTATCTAGTAAAGATGAAACAACTACAATTGAGCATAAGAAGTATAGATCTATGATTGGAGGATTGTAATATCTAACTCACACTAGACCAAATATAGAAGATGCAGTTGGAATTGTGGCAAGATTCCAAGAACATCCAAAAGAGTGTCATTATGTAGTAGTAAAAATGATATTCAAAAATTTGAAGGGTACATCTAATTATGGAATTTGGTATGATAGATCAAGTGACTTCAATTTGTGCACATATACTAATGCAGATTGGATAGCCAATATGGATGATAGAAAGAGCACTGGTGGTGGATCATTCTTTCTTGGAGGAAGATTGGTTTCTTGGTTGAGCAAGAAATAGGACCATATATGTCAGAGTATAACTGAGTTATAGTATGTTGCTGTAGTAGATAATTGTAATCAAGTTATGTGGATGAAACAAATGTTGAAGGATATTGGGATTGAATTTATAGAACCTTTTATCATTTATTGTGATAACATAAGTATAGTAAGTATGTCTAATAATCTAGTATTGCATTCTAAGACAAATAACATATATGTTAAGTATCATCTTTTGAGAGAGAAGGCAACAAAGAAAGAGATAAGGTTGGAGTATGTAAGTACTAAAGACCAGATTGTAGATATCTTTACAAAGCCTTTGCCTCAAGATACTTTTCAGTACCTAAGAGGTGTTTTAGGAGTTATGCCCCTACCTACATTAGAGTAGATGATGCAAGGAGTGCATCAATCTAGTGGTATAGAGAACTATGGTTAGATTGGACTAAATGTTGATGCTTCCTAAATTGGGGAGTATTTAGTATGTAATGAGTCATTGAGAACTCTGAGTACTTTTGTATTAAATAGTTTCTTTGGACACTTGAGTTGATTAAAACATTTGGACCCACTAATTATTGATATTGGATAAATGTTGATAATCAATTATCTAATAATTAAAACATTTATCAACCTTAAATAATCTTAACCATTCAATCAAAGTAAACAAAAACCATACTAAGATGCACATACACAATTATACCAAATATGTTAACTAGGGAAACCTTTGATCAGAGAGAAAACCTCAATGGGAAAGATACCCACAAGATGTATTGTTATGGAGTTTGGTCAATCTCCAAGTGGGAGATTTTTGTGATGTGGAGTCTAATTAGACTTGGAGGTTTATTTAGCATGGTTTTCTCCCATATTATTTCTATAGGGGTTTGGGGGCAACACCTCCAAGATGGGGTCAAAGGGCAGTGCCCTTGTAGGGTCCTAAGGAAGTGCCCTAGGTGAGCTCATGATGTTAATACAGGGTGGGGTTGATGATCAATGCCCCTATGAGGGTTTTTGGGGGTAGTGCCCCTGAAGAAAAAAATGCCCTTATATTGTAAAAGGCATTGACTAGTATTTTTTCTATTATTCTAGTACTAATTTTGTAAGCAGCAAAAGCTTGTATAAAAAGGCTTAGGGTTAGGGATTTCATAATGAATGGTGATATTGTAGCTTCTTGCAGTGGTATTGAGTTGTACGAGATTACAGATTATAATCAGGTTGTAATCACTGGATAATAATAATATTGGACTTGTTGTTGGTGGATGTAGCCTATGGATTAGGTGAACCATAGTAAATCTTGGTGTCTTGTGTTCTCTTTTATGTGATCCACTATTTTTTGGTATTGGTTATATTTGTGTGTAACTATTATTTCTATCTAAGGTTAATCTTAACAAGTGGTATCAGAGCTAGATGGTCATTGTTTTTTTTTTTTAGCTAGATCATCATCTTTTTTTTTTTTAGCGATCCTCTGCAGGAAGGTCTCATGATTGAGTAGGAGTCTCATATTTGAGTGGGAGCAATGGCATGTGAGGGTAAGTTGAGGGTTGATAATTTTAATGGGTGGAACTTTTAGTTATGGAAAATGAAAATTGAGGACTATCTTTATCAGAAGAATTTATGGAAGCTGTTGGAAGAAAAAACCAAGAATTAGGGATCTGTGACGAATGACAACTAGGATCTTTTGGATAGAAAGGCACTTGGAATCATTCAATTATACCTAGCACCATCAGTGGCATTTAATTTTACAAAAGTGAGGATGATGGAAGAGTTGATGGAAACCCTAAAGAAATTGTATGAAAAGCCCTCCACTTCAAACAAGGTATTTCTCATGAATCATTTATTTAATATGAAAATGGCAGAAGGTGGATCTATTGCAGATCATTTAAATGAGTTTAATACTATTACTAGACAATTATCTTTCGTGGGTATCAATTTTGATGAAGAAATTAGGGCTCTCTTGATTTTGTGTTCTTTACCTGAAAGCAAGAATGACTTCATAATGGCTATGAGTAATTATGTTTCTAGATCTAATACTCTAAAATATGATGATGTGACTGGTGTTATTTTGAGTGAGGAAACTCATAGGAAAACCTTAGGTAGATTTGCATCAAGAAGTGCTTTAAACACACAAAGAAAAGACAAAATGACTGAGAGAGGAAATAATTCTAGAAATCGTTGGATGCTACCAGTGAATTAGTTGGAAGTGGAGATCAAACAAGAGGTAACTTGTTTTATCTAGACCTATCTAAAGATACTTGTTTATTTGCACAATGTGAAGATGTAATTTGGCACAAGAGGTTATGTGATGTGAACTTTGATAATTTGGTAAGTATAAGTAAGATGAAAAAAGTTAGAGGTTTAGTAAAAATAAGTGAACTTGATAAAGTGATTTGCTAACAATTTCAAATGGGTAAAATGATAAAGTCCAATTTCAAGAGCAAGACATATTCCTCTAATGACATTTTAGATTTGGTTCATTCTGATTGTGATTTTTCTTAAGGAAAAATGTGATGCATTTCAAATGTTTAAGTAGTACTTGGCAAAAGTTGAAAAAGAGATAAAAAAGAGTCTAAAATGTTTGAGATCAGATAGAGGTGGTGAATTTATCCCAAAAGAGTTCAACATGTTTTTAAATGAAAAAAGGAATTGAGAGGCAATTGAGTGCACCTAGAACACCACCATAGAATGGTATATCTGAAAGGAGGAATAGATTAGTTATAGATTGTGCAAGAACATTGATGATGGAGAAGAATTTTCTACAAATGTATTGAAGAGAAGCTATGAGCACTACAATATATACTCTTAACTCAGTCCAAGTCAAGAAAAGGTACAAACAAAACACCTTTTTAACTCTAGTATGGTTATACACCATATATTCATTATTTGAAAGTCTTTGGAAGAAAGTGTTACATATTGAAAGATGCAAGAAAAAGTAAACTTGATACAAAAAGTGATGAAGGCATATTCATAGGTTGTTTGACTAAGAGAAAAGCTTATAAGTGTTTGAATTCTAACACTAACAAATTTGTAGATAGTACAAATGTTAGAGTTGATGAATTTGAAGAGAAAAATGAAGGAGATTGCAAGAGAGAACCTAAAGATTATAGAGATTTGTCTATATCTATGAAGGTGAATCAAGCACCTTACTTGAACCAAAAAAGGTGGCTGACAAGTATCAATAGCTAGGCAATGCCAAGGTTCTACAAAAAAACTTTGTCAAGCATCAGGCTATAGGAGCTAAGTCACAAACAGACACTGCCAACTATCAGAAAGAGGAATCCGAGTTGCAGTCAGAGATAATTCAAGAAGTTGAACATGCAAAAACCAATGAACATCAAAAAGAAAAAAGAATATTTGAATCTATATTGGAAAAGTATATGAGATGGCATCTTGCACTAGATAAAATCATTTAAGAAAAAGATTTATGAGTCATGACAAGAAGAAAATTGAAAGATGATACATTTTTACTCTGTGAATTTGAGCCCAAATTTGTCAAATATGCTCTAGAAAATAAATATTGGATCAAGGAAATGAATCAAGAAATTGAACGAATTAAGAATTAAAAAAAATGGACATTGGTTCCTAGACCAAAGGACAAGAATGTGATTGGTACTAAATGGGCATGCAGAAATAAGTTGAATAAGAAAGGTGAAGTCACAAGGAACAAGTAAATATTGGTTTGTAAGGGATATGCACAAGAGGCAGGAGTTGACTATGGAGAAAATTTTTCTCCAGTTGTAAGGTTGGAAGGAGTGAGAACTTTCCTTGTATTCTTCTTACAAAGGATTCAAAGTGTACCAAATGGATGTAAAATTTGCATTTCTAAATATAATTTTTGACGAAGTATACATTGAACAACCTGAAGGATTTTTTGATCCAAACAACAAGAATATGTTATGTAAGTTACAAAAGGCTTTATATGGTTTAAAGAAAACTCCTAAAGCATGGTATGAAAGGTTACACCATTATTTGGTAACAATTGGTTTTGCAAGAAAAAATGACAATAGCAATTTGTATCTAAAAAGTGAATATGAAATAAAGATATTGATAGCTGAAATTTTTGTTGATGATATCATATTTGGAGGAAAAGATTCATTATAAAAATATTTTGCTAATGAAATGAATAAGGAGTTTGAAATGTCAATGTTTGGAGGAATTAAATTCTTTTTTGGATTGCAAGTATATTAGATGAACAAAGGTATTTATATTACTTAGTCCAAATATGTGAAAGAAATTTTGAGGACCTTTGGCATGGAAGAAACAAGACCAATTAGCACACCTATGGTGACTAGATACATATTTTCAAAGAATGATGGTTTAGCTAAGGTGAATCAAACATTATATACGTTAATGATTGGGAAACTACAATATGTTGTACACAAAAGGCTTGACATTGCATTAGCTATTGGAATTGTTGTTAGATTCTCTTCTAATCCTAGAGAGAATCATATGATGGAAGTAAAGAGAATCATGAAGTACTTGAAAGGAACAAAAGACTATGGCTTATGGTACAAAAAAAGTGAAAATTTTAAGTTAAAAGTTTCTATAGATGTCGATTGGGCAAGAAATGTTGATGATGGAAAAAAGAAAGAAAAAAAGAAGAAGAAGAAGAAGCACAAGTGGAGTAGCTTTATGTCTAGGAAATAGATTAATTTTGTGGACAAACATTAACCAAAACTATATTTCACAATCTATAGTAGAGGCTGAATATGTTGCTGTAGTAATAAATTGTTCTAATCTTGTGTGGATCAAGCAATTGTTGAAAGAAATGAAGGAAGAGATCACTAAACCTATTATGATATATTGTGATAACACAAGTGTTATTTACATATCAAAGAATCATGTGATGCACACATAGACTAGGCATATTGATATCAAGTATCTTTACTTGAGAGAGCTGGTACAAGAAAAAGAAGTGAGATTGGAGTATGTGAGCACAAAACAAAAGCTAGCTAGCATATTCACTAAGGCACTACCTAAGGGTGCTTTTGAGTATCTCAAAGGTAAGTTAGGGGTCATTCCTCTATCTAGAGAAGACTAAGTATAGATGTTGCATTGCATCAAATGTTGTGATCAAAATATCTTACAAATTGATACAAGAGGTCACACTTTAGGAGCTACCTAAAGGTGTGAAATGGAAGACAACAAAATATGAGCATATGAAGTTGCAAAGAGTTAAGGATGAGATGAAATTTTTATATCAATTAGAGTAGTGACATGATCATGTATGGAAAAGGTTGATTTCTTTGGAATTGTTGTAAAAGAGGGAGATGGGAATGAAAACTACCTATTTACCATACAAGTATGAGGGAGAAGAAGATTATTAAAATTGTACAAGGATAGAAATCAAGAGGGAAAGAATGATAAGTTGAGTTGGCTTGTGAGATGTTGTACTAAAATGTTAGAGGGAGTATCCTGAGCTTGTATGGATGACAATCAGAATGAAACTAAGAAAGAGATAACAAACATAGAGGGAGATGATAATACAAGTATTGAAGTTTTTAAATTGCATGGTAACAAGTGAAGTATGTGAGTGTGAGGTGTTGTCATCAATTCCAAAGAGGGAGATTGTTGGAAACTACAATGGGAATAATTGTTATATTGTCATGGATTTTATACCTATTGGAGAAACATTTGCTAACTATGTAGAGTGTCATCTCACTTGATTGATGAAGAGGATTTGAAAAGAAGAGATAAGAAGGTAAGCTAGTGAGTGTTGTTGAAGAGATGAGAAGTTGGATATAATGGAAATACAATGGGCACTTGAAAAGTTAGTCATTAATAAGATAATATGTTGTTCAATAAATACATGAAGTGAAGAATATAGTTTGATGACATTTAGAGTTGAAAGAAGTCAATTTTAAGCTTAACTAAGTAATAATGTTGATTGGTCAATGAAGGAGTTGAAGTAGAAGATTAAAGAACATATACATAGAAGTTGAACAAAATAGTTCAAGTTGAGTGTTGATTATTGTTGATAAAAATGCATGTAGTGATCAAGTATAGTAATGGTCAAGCAAGTGTATTAAATTCGAGTGAGAAAGTATAGTGTATGTCAAACTACATAGTGATGACCAAGCTAAATAACACATTGATTGTCAACTGACAACAAAAGCCACAATTTGAATAAGAATCAAATTTGAGGTTGACATAGTTGAAATTTTGAATGATTCAAAGCATGTGAAGGATAAGGCTTGACAAGCTTGCATATTTAGTGTATGAGGAGAGTTTTTTACATGATCAAAGGCAAGGATTTGATCAGAAGTTTGTAGAAGAAGAAGGAGAAAAAGAGGATGGAAGGATTTTATGAATCTAACCTAACCCTAAGATTATTAGTTGCATTTAAGGTAGCATAGGAGATGTTTTCTAAGGTTGGTTCATTATTGATTAGTGATCTTAAAGAGAAGTTGCGAAGAGAAGAACAATAGAAGAGAAGTGTAAAGAGTTTTGTGAAAACTGATTGCTTGAGGAGATGCCAAGTAGATCTATGATAGAGATGTCAATGAAGGCTAGTTATTAAACTAGTAGAGATTGAATAGAGATTTCAATTTATGAAGTGAGTTATACTTTACAGATAAAATCTATTGTTACATTCTAACCATTATATTAATCAAAATCCTTTAATCAAGATTGACCTAACACTCATTTTGTAAATTCTTTAATCAAGGTGACATTCTAATTCAATGATCTAAATCCCTCTAACAAGGCCACTCCTAATAGGATGATTGAAATCCTTTAACAAGGTCACATTTAATAGTGTGATGTATAACCTTCAATAGTTAGCTCTTAACCGAGCTCACTTTAGAAGAGTGATATATTCTGTAGCATGTTACTAGGTGGTTTTTTCTAAATTAGGTTTCTGCATTAAATCCTAGTGTCAAAGTGTTAATTTCATGTGTAAATGTTATTTTTTTATTCATGTTATATTTTATAGTAGTTTATTTATTGGCAATCAATAATTATAGAGATGGAAAGTTAAGGAATTGCATGAAATGTTAAAATGTTAATGATATGTTATATAGATCGAGTGGGTATTTGTGATTGTTTAATTTGTTTGAAGTTAGCGAAAGTTGAATTTGTATATCTAGACTTGAGGATAGCTGATTCACTTCCCTGCCCCTCTTTTTTATTCTCAATTATTATAATAGTACTAGGTCAAGGAATGTTTGTGGAGTCTTGTGACTTAAAACTTACATGGGTAGGTATGAACCTTGTATCCCTATGGAAGCTTGTGACATTGTGAGGATTGGCATGATGTCTATGTATGCAAGTGCACTTTATAGTTTCTTTTATTTTGAGTTTCAAATGAAAATGCAAACTAAGGTATGCAAGATATTTTTTAGGTTTTTGATTTAAGTTATGCAAATCAAAGGCAAGGTATGATAATGAAAAATTCAAGTGATGTCTTTTTGGACTTTTGATTTAAGGTATGCAAATGCAAGCTAAGGTATGATAATGCAAAATACAAGTGATGTTTTTCTAGGATTTATTTAGATTTTAAAATATGAAAATGCAAATTAAGGGTTATGTATGCATAATGTTTTGGGTTTTTTTAACTTTGGATTATGAAATTGAAATTAAGGTCATGTAAATGCAAGATATTTTGGATTTGTGTACTTTGGATTATGAAAATACAACTAAGGGTTTATGTATGCAAGTATGCAAGGGGTTAATGATGTTTACAACATGAAAGATTTGAAGTTGAATATGAAATTGTCCAAAGATTGGCTATGCAAACTAATGAGGTGGGGAGGGGTTGAATTTTTTGTGGATAAAGTTGATGTTTGAAAGTACTACTTTGACTTTAGAGTTTTTTGATGTTTGGAAAATGTAGCTTGGGTTATGATATGCAAATATTTTGGACTTAAAAATGATAATGCAAAATACAACTATATTTTTGAATTTTTGGAATGAGTAAATGGTATGAAAACCAATTTTATGCAACTATAGTTATGCAAACTAGGATAATGAAAAATGAGTACAAGGTTATGCAACCTAAGTTTATGCAAAATGGGGATTATGAAAACTAGGCATATGCAAACTATAGTTAGACAAAATGGGGCTTTATGCTAAGTGTAAAATAAGGTTATCAAAGTGAGGTTTGAATTTTAGGGAAAATATAAGGCTAAAAGTCTAACCTTACAAGGATGAATATTGGATCTTGACCAAGAAGAAAAAGGAAAAAGCCAAAAGGACAAAATTTATAAGAAGAAATAAGTCAAATCCATCAAGACATAGATAAGATTTGACCCAAAGAAAAAAAAGATAAAAGGAAAAATTGATACTAAGGTCAAGATCCTTTATTAATCCATATAATGAGTGTTGAATTTATAGGTGGGAATATTTACTTCTGAGAGGGGGGGTGAATCGGAAGTAACTAGCTTTAACCTTTTCAAAACCTTTTAACTAAAAATATTCACATGCATCTAATTCATATAATAAACATGAAAATAAAGACATGCATGAAAATAGATAACATGAGTTTTAGTAACCCAGAAACCCTCCAAAATGAGAAGGTAAAACTGGGGTGGGGATGATACCCACAAAGTATCACTACAACAATATGTAACTATTCAAGGTCACAAAGTTTGACCACTTCCAATGGTCTACCTTGTGAAAGGCCTAAATTGTTACAGACTTTACATGCTCTTAAAAGTGACCTGGTTAAAGGATTACAAACATTCACTTGGAATGTTACCCTGTTAAAGGATTTACAATCTTGCTAAGGATCTAAAATATAGTTGCTAAACAAATATAGTTGTTAGGAAAACCTATCAACATAGGATTTTCATTCTTACAATACAATGGTTAGAAAGTATAGAATAATGTCTTGACCTAATGACTTACAATCCTTAATTGTTGATTCCAGATCCTTGTTCTACTCGGTTTGCTCTAATCCTTGCTTGATCTGATATGTCTCTTTGAAACTTTGATACTCTATTCTTGATCAACTAAATTCTGCCATGGTACTCTATTCTATTCTAAGTCTTTAAACACCCCTCTTCACTTCACTATAATTCACCTATAAACTTCTCTTATCCATTCATACAATGGGTATTGTCCTACTTTTAAAGATTTCAAAGACTTAGGGTTAGGAATGAATCTATGATCAATAGTTACTCTTCATTTCCCACTTAATTCTTAAACTTTTTCTATTGGTTGCATGCCTTCTCCATTTTTCTTATTGGTTTCATGTTGATTACATAGGTAATGAAAAAGATTCGATCTTATCTTCAAGATCCTTCAAGATTCATCCTGAGTCGGCTCCAAAAATGGTTTCCATTTAAGCTTGTGAAGGCACAAACTCATATGCTAATTTTGTGTTACTCATCACTTACTATTTGTTGATGCTCGTGTTGGCATTATGATGTATTTTTCATTAGTGACAACACCTATTCAATTCTAAATGGTTACTGAGCTCATCACTTAGTCTATAGTTTACACTGAGCATTCAAGGGTTGCTAAGTAAGTTCAACAGTTAAGTAGTTCACACTGAGCATTCCTAAAGCTACTGAGTAAGTGTGTAGTCTAGTAGTGTTTATTGAGCAAGTAGAGGTCACTAAGCTTCACAGTGTCTACCAAGTCATTAGTTTGTCTGATGAGAAGCTAGTGTCTACCAAGTAATGGATGTATAGTGTTTATTGAGTGAATACAAGGTAAACAAAGGATTTAGTATCTACTGAGTGGCACTATATCTACCAAGTCTCCAATGGTTACCAAGTTCAAAGCTATGCTGTGTGATTAGTATGGACTGAGCTTCTACTTCTACCAAATGCATGATGATGTTGAGTAATGCAGTGCATGCCGAGTGTCAGAAGGTCACCAAGTCAACTATTCAGAACCTGAGTTTCTACTATTTGGTTAACTTAGTAATATTTTGTTTACTTGTGTTTTAGCCAACCTTGTTATTGTAAATATTGGAATGGTATATATGTAATGTATTGTATCATTTGCAATGTATGGATGTGAGTATCAAGGAATGAATATGTAATGTTTTGAGAAGAGTAAATGTGAATCAGTGACAGAGAAGAGTATTCAAAAAGGTCTACAAGGAGCAATAAAGTTATATCAATCACAAGAGGTAATTTGTAGTTCAAGGATCTAATCAACAATTAAGTTTTAAGTCAAATCTATTATTTCATCCTGATAGGTGAATCAATTTTCTAAATCTTTTAATAGGGTAGACTTAACAGTCTTTGTTTAAATCTCTTAACAAAGTGCATACTTCATTGTATGTTTGTAAAACCTCTAACAAGGTGGATCTAGTAGTCCAAATTTCTCTTAATAGGAAAAATCATCAGAAGTGGTCAATGTAAGTCCTACTAGGCCAACTTTATACTGCAATAGTAAATTTTTTTGGGTATCATCCCCACCCCAATTTTACTTTCTATTTGGAAGGTTTCTATGTCACAAAAATTATGTGTTCATGTGTTATGAATGTTTATTTTTTTCTCATGCATGCAATAGATTAGATGAATGAATGATGAATAGATTAAGTGCTAAATTAATTTAAAGCTTTTGAAGTTACTGATTCACCCCTCCCCTCTTAGTAACCTAGCTAGTCTTGATTATTTCCATCAATTGGTATCAGAGCTTTGTGGTTCTCAAGATAAAGTTTGATAGCTTGAGCAAAGATCAAGGACAATGGAGATATTCAGACTTGATAAATCTATTGATAATGAGAAGCTAGATCTAGAAATGGACATAGCCCAACTCAAGGAAGAAAAAGAGCATCTTTCCCAATCCTTGTAAAGAAGGAAGGAACTTGAAAAACATATGAATGAGAACCAGTATGTTGAAGAAAAGATTGAAGACTTTTTCCCTTCAAGTAGTTCAGATGAAGCAAATGAGGCAATCAAAGAACTCCTAGAAAAGAATGGCTCTCTGCAAGAAGAGGTAAGAAAATTGAAAATAGAACAAGAAATTTAGTCAATATGAATGTGTGAAATCTTCAAACAAAGGAATAAGGCAAGTGAAGACTTGGAATCAAGGAACAATGCAAATCAAAATCAATCACTTCGGCAAGAAAGTCTTGGCAATCAGCTCTCCAATGCAAATGAGGAAATCATGAATTTTAGATCTAAAAATGAAAGTTTAAGGAATGATTTAATCACTGAAAGACAAATCAACAAAAATTGAAATCTAATCTAATTTCTAAAAAGAAACTCAATGAAAGGATAATTAAATCTCAAGCAAACATGGATCAATTGAATCAAGAAAGTGAGTAGAATCTTCATAGGTAAAAAGGTAAAGCAAGACTTGGATACAAAGAAGAAGATGAATCTTCCAAAAAAGGTGCCCAAAGGAATCAAAGACCTACATGCAATCACTATGTAAGTTGGGTCATACATCAAACAAATGTTGGAGCAATGCAAAGGAAAAATTCAATGGAAAATGCTACAATTGCAATCAGCAAGTTTCGAAAGCTAATGAATGCAAGGAGAAACCAAAATTTGAAGGTAAATATCATAAATGCAAGAAGCAAGGTCACAAGGCATCTAAATGCAAATCTAAAATATTCAATCTAGTTGAACAACTTGTAAAGGAAATATTTGGTTGGGAATACAATACTTGGTGTAGGTGTCACTAGTTTGGAGAATATGAACACATTGACATAAACTATGCAAAGCATCACTTGAGAAAGAAGGATAATAGTAAGGTGGTATACATGCACAAAGCTTGGTCATATAGCTAAGAATTTCATGAACATAGGAAAGGTTGAAGATGAAAAGAAAGCTAAAGCTGATAACATCATAAAGCAGATGAGACAGTAGTGGATTCCCAAATCTACTAAGAAAAATAGTTCAAATGATGGTTATGTCACTCAAAAATTGGTGACTCCACCATTTCCAATTAGATTCTTAAAGGAGGGACTATAACTACATCTTCAAGCCAAATCTCAAGTAGTTCCAAATGAAAGAAAGAAAAAATATTTAAGTTAGTATTTTAGATACAAAGTGATTACATGAATTCATCATTCACTGAGCAAGGTTGGTTATAAACTCAATCGAGCTAGGTCATGAGTAATAAGATTTTTGTTCAGTCGCCAAGTCACAAGCTTCTACTGAGAAAGTGAGTGGATGAAAATCTATCACACACTACAACATCACCATAATAAGAATTAATGGAGAAATTTTTATCAAAATGGCCGAATTCAACTTTATTTTTCATTGCGACTTTAGAATTCATAGAGCAAAGCGATTCCAAGTGGATCCAAGCAATTTTGAGAAAATTTGTAGGGAAGAATTTGTTCAAAAAATTTCTCTCATTTACTAAGTAGTGATGGCATCTAAAAACACCAGTAGTAGCAAGGAAAAATGAGCATCTAAGATGTTGGTAAAAGGTGTAGAATGGAAAGTGCCAAACTTCAAGCTTGTACCAGTAGTTGTAGAGTCATTGGACCCTAATGGAGCTCAATCACAAATTCCTCCCAAGGTACTCCTAATTAATGATATTCACACTCATTTTAAGTGTTCTATTCAAGAGATTGGAACCCTAGAGATGGATAGTGCCCTAGAAGAAATGTGTGTTGATGGTTCACTAAAACCCAAGCATAAGCATTTAGAAACAAAAGGATTAACACATATTTTGCATATGCCAAGGAGCTTTTAGATTAAGTGGATTAGTTATATTCTCAGTTGTGTGCATAATGGAAAATTTTGGTTAGAAAGACCTATATTGATCACAAAGAAAATGATTCATAAGATCACAGGTCTTCCCATATTGAGCAAAGCCAGAACTACCAAAACCCTAGGTCAAGAAGAGCTTCAAAAGAAAACCCTAGCCGAGTGGGATTGTAGAGGTTTGAAGATTACCACTATTTTTGATGTAGAATTAAGGTTTGGCATTCATGTAATTGGTCACAAGATTTATAGCTCCATTCATTTGAACAGTGTGCCATGTGAGGTAGTGGATTTGGCATATAAGGTTGTGAAGAAAATTTTGAAATTTGATTTGTCTAAATTATTGTTGAAGTAGTTGAATAAAAATATGGATAGCATCAAGACTTCAAAGAACAACCTGTGCAAATTTGGTTCTTTGTTAACATGTCTTTTCTTTTATGTTCAAAAGTTTTTTCCGTCAAAAGGTTCAGTTGTATGGAGAAAAGATGTTCCTATTTTTTATCAGATAAATGAGTTCATTATAGAAATGGGTATAAATTTTGATAGCATTATGGATAACTACTTTGAAGATTTCAAGGAGAAGATGAACAACAGGTTCAAGATTCCTCCCAAGCTTGTTGAAGATTACAAAGATGATGTATGTTTTATGGTTGACTATGATAGAGTGTATATCTAGGTAGTTAGACCTAGGATTGTATGGGTGAAACCTCTTCCATATGAAGTTAACATTGATGAAACCAAAGATATCATTGAAGCACCATTGAATGAGCTAGTAGATCCTAAGCTACCTATTTTTGGAACTTATAATAAGGCCAAATCCAAAATTGAGCTTGAAATCAAGCTACCCCAGGCTATAAGCAAAGGCAAGAGGAAGATTTCCAAGATGAAAACTATAAGTGCCCCTCTCATGCTTACCTAAGGAAAAGGAGAGGATGAAGAAGAAGAAGAAGAATAAGAACACGAATCTAAAAAGGAGGTAGAACCAGTGAAGAAGAAGGGTAGAGTAATCATTACCAAGCCACCTAAGGCTTCCACAACTATTTTCACAAGGAGTTCCAAGAAGAAAGATGGTAGTGAAGTTGTATTGAGCAAGCCCCCACTCACCATTCAAGAAAGGTTGAAATAGATGGAAGAAGAAGCATGCATCACAAACTTCAAAGCCCTAAAGTTTGAAACAAGAACAGATGCTGAGAAGATGCAAATTGAGGAGGTAGTACTCAATAAGATAGGAAGATGGAAATATTCCCCTAATCAAATTGCCCCTCAAATTTCTAATGAATTGTTGGCAAGATTGCAGCCAAGATGGGAATCAGTTGTATAGACAACAAAATATGTATATGAGAAATCATTGAGGATGTTATAGCCTAATCTTATAGATGCAAAATTTAAGGTAGCAATGAAAAATAATGAAGGTAAAATGATGATTAGATTCCATACATGTTTGATTCTGATCAAAGACATTGAACATATTGTTAGAGATGCAACAAGCATGTGGAAGAACATCTATCATCTACACAAGCCCAATGAAGATCCAATAGAGATCAAGGATGATGGTAGTGATGCTGATGAAGAAGATAACACTCCATGTGTCACTTTTGGTGTTGAGGACTATCAGACATTAAAGAATGATGATGAAGAGAAAGAGGAAGAAGTTGAAGAGGAAGAAAATGAAGGAGATGAAGAAGATGATCCAATGAAAATAGTATCACAAGTCATAGCCTCCCTTCCTCATTCTCCACCTAAGATTGATACATCATCAAGGTTAGAGATAGCTTCAGAAAATGTGACCACAACTTCAATAGACACATCATCTATTCAATCATTATTTACTACCTCATAGCTCTAGGTATTTGCAATGGAAGTGTCTACCACTTCATCTACTAAGCTACAACTCTCTTCATTAGCTCTTGAGTCATCTACTTCAATAGTGTGTTCAGCATCTAGTTCCACAATTTTGTCAACTTCTATTGTAGCATGTACAGTAAGTTTACCTTCATGTTCTACAGTTTTGTCTACTCTAGCTTTGATAGCACCAATTTCTATTCCAGTCAACTTTTTTGTCGTAAGTACTCTAGTTTGTGCTTAACCTATCCTTACTTCTATTTTGGGTAGCACATCAATTTGGATTCAGTTAACACTTCTTTCAATTTTTCTTCAGTTGGACCCATTCAAGTTTTTATTGTAAGTCCAACTATTTCTACAATTGTTTCTATTCCTAAGTCCAAGGCAGTAAGGTCAGAAGTGGAACCAAGGACACCTCTAAAACTTCTACTTACTAGTAAGGAAATTGATGATGACATTGATTTGGACAAGGAAATTTTCATTCCCAAGTTGGATTTGGATACTACTACACCTGATGAAATGATATTGGTTAGTCAACTTTTGGAGTAGAAGGCAAGGCAGAAACATCTTAGAGCAAAAAGAGATAGAGAGTTTACAAGAATTGAGAATGCTAAGAATATAATAACATTCATCTGAACACATTTTTCTACAATTAGAAGAAGCAGTCAATATGTTTAATGAGGATACCTCTAGCCAATAAAAGTTAATTGAGAAGGTAGAGAAAAGTTTTGATAATAAGGTGCTTGAGCACATTGCTATAAACCAGGTAGAACTATCCTCAATTTTGAGCAATCTTGAACAATCTTTTTCCAATGTAACATCACTTTTTTCTAAGCTTTGTGATGTTACTGAGTATACCAAGGAGATCAAGGAGAAACCTAATAAGATTGATGTAGATATGAAGGCAAGTGCTCAAAGGCTATAGCTTGACCCTAGCTCAAGCTCAGCACATCACATCAAGGTGAGATTTTTGTCAAAAATGCAAGTAGAATTGTTATTAGAGGAAGCCAAGATCAGGTCCATGCTAATAGATATCCAAAATATGATCCTTCTAGTTATGGACACAATGCAAAAACATATTGCATATTCAAAAATATTGGTCCAGGATAACAATTTTTCCATAGCAGATCATATGATTTAACTTTCTATAGAAGTTCAAGTGGCACTCTCCACCTTTAAAATTTTGCAAGACAACTGGGTTAATACAATAGCTCTTATTCTCAAGGTACACTCAAAATTTCTCTCACATTTTGGTGTCTCTATTTGAATGTATTGCATAACTCTTTGGCATTATTGTCAAAAAGGGGGAGTAAGAGATGATAAGAGACTTGTGGAGATAATAAGGGAGAAAATAGATTGATATATGTATAGACAAACTATGTATATACTACACCATATGTATGGGGGAGATATGTGAGATATGTGAGAAATGTATATACAACAGCTTTCCAAAGATCAATTTTGAAAAATTAGAAATCAGTATGTTAGTATACATAAGGCTTATAAGTATTTTTTTCACTAATGCCAAAGGGGGATATTGTTGGATATTATGATGTATTTTTTATTCGTGACAATACTTATTCAATTATAAATAGTTACTGAGCTCATCACTTAGCCTATAGTTTACACCGAGTATTCAATGATTGCTAAGTAAGTTTAGCAGTTAAGCAGTTCACACTGAGCATTCCTAAAGCTACCAAGTAAGTGTGTAGTCTAGCAGTGTTTACCGAGTAGATAGTGGTCATAGAGCTTCATAGTGTCTACCAAGTCATCAGTTTGTGTGATGATAAGCCAATGTCTACTGAGTGATGGATGTATAGTGTTTATCGAGTGAATTCAAGGTAAACAAAGGATTCAGTATCTACTGAGTGACACTAAATCTATCAAGTCTCCAATGGTTACCAAGTTCAAAACTACACTATGTGATTAGTATGGACCAAGATTCTACTTCTATTGAGTGCATGATGATCTTGAGTAATGCAATGGATGCTGAGTATCAAAAGGCCACCAAGTCAGCTATTCAAAACTTGAGTTTCTACTATTTGGCTGACTCTGTAATATTTTTCTTACTTGTGTTTTAGTCGACCTTGTAATTGTAAATATTGAAATGGTATAAATGTAATGTATGTATTATTTGCAATGCATGGATGTGAGTATCAAGGAATGAATATGTAATGTTTTGAGAAGAGTAAATGCAAATCAGCAGTAGAGCGGAGTATTCAGCAAGGTCTACAAGGAGCAGTAAAGTTATATCAATCATAAGAGGTGATCTATACTTCAAGGATCTAATCAGAAATTAAGTTGTAAGTCATATCTATGGTTTCATCCTGACAGGTGAATTAGTTTTCTAAATCCTTTAATAGGGTAGACTTAATAGTCTTTGTTTAAATCTCTTAACAGAGTGCATACTTCATTGTATGTTTTTAAAACCACTAACAAGGTGTATCTAGCAGTCTAAATTGCTCTTAATAGGGTACATCATCAGAAGTGATCAATGCAAGCCCTAACAAGCTAACTTTATACTGTAATAGTGAAGTTTTGTGGGTATCATCCCCACCCCAATTTTACTTTCTATTTGGAAGGCTTCTAAGTCACCAAAATTTTGTGCTCATGTGTTATGAATGTTTTTTTTTTCTCATACATGCAGTAGATTAGATGAATGAATGATAAATGGATTAAGTGTTAAATTAATTTAAAGTTTTTGAGGTTACTAATTCACCCCTCCCCTCTTAGTAACTTAGCTAGTCTTGATTATTTCCAACAATTGGTATCAGAGCTTTGTGGTTCTCAACATAAAGTTTGATAGCTTGAGCAAAGATCAAGGAAAATGAAAATATTCAGACTTGCTCCATGATGGGTTGGGTTTCATCAAGTACTTGCAAGCTGAATGCATCAAGAAATATGTCTTTGATTTCCACCAATGCTTGCCTCTATCTATACTCATTTATGAGTATCTCCTGCTTGTTCCTTCTCTCTAGTACCTCTTGCACTTCATTTATCTATGCTAGGTTCATAGTTTTAGAGTCATAACTTGGTATGACTATTTCCTCATCAAGTGTAGGGTCTCCATAGTGAAGTACCCTTACAACTTTGGTAGAGCTTGAGCCTGGTGCTGAAATCTGTAGTGGTACTACATTAGTGCTCAGCCTTTTGGTAGGAGTCCCTATGGTAGGCAAGTTCACCAATGTCTATATTGCCTCCTACTCCTTAGGGGTTTTCTCCTCTTCCTTCTCCTCTTATCTATTTCCTTTATCAATAATGATTATTTGAGGAGGTGCACCTTGTCCTTGTGCAACAGTAACATTTTTCCCTACATATTCCTTTGCTAGATCCTCGATAGTTGTTGTCACTTTTACTATAGAATAAACCTTAGCAATTGTATCCAGGGCTTCTTGCTCTTTAGGTTGATCTGTTGTAGTTGTGGGAGGTTTTGAAGGTGGTTCTTGTGTGTTCACCTTCTCCCTTATGATTTCTACTATAGCCTTCTGCAACTCATCCACACTTACCAAAATTGGATTAGTGCATAGTTGTGATTGCAATGTAGTTTGGTGAAGGATCTTTTTGAGATCCTCTAAAGTTAAAGGATTGATGTTCTAACCTAAGGTTTCAGGGACATCCTTTACAATTACTATTTCTATAAGTTTTTTATGTGGAGGACTTGGTGGTGGCATTTAAGTGTGTTGGACACTCTGTTCTGGCTGTTGCTCCTCAGCTATTACCTCTTCACCCTGTGTCTTCTCCACTATTTCCTTTTATTTTTCTTTCTCTACCTCTTCCTCTTTCTCATTTTCCTCTTCTTCTTCATCATTCCTTCCTTAAAATGGGTCTTTCATCCCTTCTTTAATAGTTTTCAATCCATATGTTAGTTTCCACATTTGTGTGGACTTTTGCCCAACATCTTCAATTTGGTTATGCAAAATTTTAAAGGCTCTATATTTGGGCGCAAATTTTCTCCCATGTTTCTTACTAGCCCTAGTTATTTGACCTTTAGTTAGGTCTTGCATCACATGAGCCAATATAGACAACCTTATTTCCTTTTCCATTTTGAAATAGTAATGCCATTTATTCTCAACTAATGAGCTTAGCTCTTTAGGCATTGACTTATCTAGTTCAAGTGGGGTGGTTTTGAACTTAGCCATCATAGTGTAGATGGATTTTTCCACTATGTTTTGTCGTTCCTTTGAAAAGTTCTTAAAATCAATGGTCTTTAGACCAGTTAGATCTACATTATCTCTAATGTTATTGCAAACACTTTCCAATTTAGATGTGGTAGAGTGGCTTACTAATCCAAATTGAACTTCATCAGATTCTATCCTTTCCTCATCTGATTCAGGAGGCGCAACATACTTTCTTATCTTCTTTGGTTCTATTGGCCCTCCTTGCTCTATTACTTTTTTCTTCTCCTATTCTTTTGTCATTTGGGTAGCTTCCCTAGTGGCTACCCTTGTAGTTGGTTTGACTAGACTTAGCTTTGTTGCCTTCTTCTTCCCCTTTGGCTATGCAACTAGTTATTTTTGTGCCTTTCTCTTCTTTGGCTTAGCAATGGGTGCTTCTTGCTTGGAACCTTACTCTTCTTTAGCATCCTCACCCATACCTTGGGTTAAAGAAAGTTGCCCCTGACCTTGTTCCTCTTCATCATCCTCGGCTTCTTTACCTTCTTCTTCTATTGCTGCTTTTGTAGTGCCCTCACCAAATTTGGCTTTGAGTTTCTTCACAAGTTTGTCTTTCTTTTTCAATGTGGAGGTAGTCTCCAACTCCATATCCACTTTTGAACTAACCACATCACAGGTTCCAAAATGTGGTACACTTTTTTCCACTTCTTCTGCTTATAGTGCAATTATTGCTATTGATGTCTCATCTATGTTTATTTCATAGCCTAGAGGTCTTAACCATCTCACTCTTGGTATAGCAGCTTGAATGTATGTATAGTAAATACCTACAAGAAAGAAAACATCATTTACATGTCTCTCTACTAATGACACTAGAATTCTTAGCCTTTGCTTCATTGTCTTCTTGAAGTTTTCAAAATAACTAGTCATTAGGGTCTCAAAATTAGCTCCCATCTACTCAATATATTCACTAACTTGAGCTATTATTGACATATTAGTTTTTCATGCAACTTTTTCAAAAGTAGGAAACTCATTCTGCACATAAAACAATATACAAATAAAAATAGCACCAAATTTGCATTGGGCTCCCTTGGTTCTCCTAATAGTTACTAAATTTTCATTAATCTATTGTAGTTGTAGTTCTGCAAGATCATAAGTATGATCATTTTTGACCAATTTATAGCCTACATCAACTACAATGCAAGGCATGCTATTAAGTCTACTGGATTGGTAGAAATTGTGTGCAATAACTCTA
Source organism: Cupressus sempervirens (assembly GCA_028749045.1). Classification (NCBI taxonomy): domain Eukaryota; kingdom Viridiplantae; phylum Streptophyta; class Pinopsida; order Cupressales; family Cupressaceae; genus Cupressus; species Cupressus sempervirens. Next base: position 193,336,397 of record CM053786.1, on the reverse strand, counting down.
ACAAAAAATTCCACAAGAGGGTCTTGAATGGTGTTAATTGTCATTCCTCTCTTGTTCCACTTGGCACCAGTAGTCTTTTCAATTGCTTCCTTAGCATCACTTATGAGGGTCTTTAGCTGATCTAGGGTTGGTACCCTATCACTCTATGTATAGTTCTCTTTATGATTTTCATGGGGCCATCCTCCAACCATAAACTTCCATCATGTATTCTACTAAGCACTAGCCTAATCCATTCAGTCTTGAACACTATAGGGAATTCTAGAACATGTGTTAAACCCTTGTTTTCAACAATTTTGTACTCTTCTTTCAACACTCCATTTTCACACAATTTGTCATATGCTTCCCCCATCTCCATATCACCTATGGCTCCAATTTTGCAATTGTAGCATCGTCTAACATCTTGAACCATAACTACTTTAGGGGGTATGATAGATAGGGCTCCAACTAGGTTGTTTTTATATGCTACCTCTGGTATTGGGTGGAAATTAAGTTGTTTCACTTCATTAGACACTAGCTGGACTTCAAACAGTTCCTTCTCCTGAGTTTTTTGCGAGCTAGAAGTCATTTATGCAATCTAGGGTTTTTACACAAAGAAAATTTGAAACTGTGCAACTCATCATGAATATAAATACCTTGAGATTGATGAAATTGTGCTAAAATGTTGTTGAAATCTGCTCAAACACTGGATTCTTTGCTATGAGGTTTCTCTGCACTCCTTTTTGTCTCTGCTCTTTGTTTGCAGTGAAGAAAAATGATTGAAAATGTGATAATATACCCTATTTTCATTGCATTTAATGCTTAGTGCATTTACAGCTATCCACTCAGCTTCCATTGGCTTTTCATTACTCATCATCCACATGATTATTGTCCACTCAGCTTCAACTGAGATTTCTCTCTACTCAGCTTCTACTACTAACTTGGCTCCAACTGATCATTCAGCTTCTACTATTTTTGATAGTCAACTCGACATGTGTTGGGATTTTACTCAGCATCTAAGGGCAACTCAGCAACACCTATGACATCTTGAAATTTTAACTTTGCATCTTTAATCATGTTGATTTCTTATTTTTAGTACTTATTCAGGATGTATGATAAAGCTTTGTAAATCAATCCCTTATGCCTTTTCTTTGCTTAGTTTGATGAAGTGTGATCACTTGACCTGTTAGGTGAAGTGATCCCTTCACTTGATGTGCTACACCCATCTTTCTTCTTCCATGTCTTATTCATGTCTCCTCTAATGTGTTCAATATCCACCTTATGTTTACCTTTGTTGTTCTTTGAGTTAGGTGACTTTGACCTTGTTGGGAAATTTCTACTAATGTGACTTGTCTTCAAGGAACTGTAACATGTGGTTTGACTCAACCATCTCCTATAGTTTCCTCTGAAATGTGTTCTTATGCAAATTTTAGGAATGTGTCCATATTCCTGATAGTAATGACAGCTATACTTGGTGTTGTAATCCCAATTGTAGTGATATCCATGGTTATTTCCCCTTGTTGGTTGATTAGGTGTCCACATAGGATTTGATCCACACTCAAAAGCTCTATGTCCATAATTCTTGCAATTGTAGCAGTGACCTTCAAATCTTGGTGTTCTAATAGTCCTCGTTCTATATTCATGTGCTTGATGGTCTTTCTTTTTGCACTTATGATAGTAACTCACATTCTTAGGTTTTGTAGGCTGATAAGTATTCTTGTTCTTGCATACATTTAGAGGTATGTCCTTTTTTGCCACAGAAATGAAAAGTAGGTTTAGTGTTCTTACCTTTGTTACTCCTTTCTTTTGTAGTCTTGGATGACTCTCCTTGTTTAGTGTTAGTGTAACCAAGTTCTGAAGTATCATTACTAGCCCTTGATGATTTCAACAATTGCTCAAAATAATTGATGGCCTCATTAGGTTTTCTGAAGCTCTCTGCAATCTCCTTCTCTCTTTTCAAGTCATTTTGTAGTTGTTCATTTTGCATCTTCAGTGTAGAGATCTTGATATCCTTGACATTTAGTTCATGATGTGCATTCATCATCTGATTTAGGGTGTCTAGCAACATGTTTGAAATTCTTGCAAGCTCAATTGACTTTTCTTCTAGTCTATTGGCAAGATTTCTCTTGTCTTCTTCTAGCATAGCCTTATCCTCAATGGCTTTCTTCTTTTGTTCAGTCACTTCATAGAGCATCATGCCTTGTGACTCTTGCTCAAGTTTGAGTGTTCTAATTTCTTCTGCTTGAGCTCTATTCTTCTCCATTAGGTTTTCTATTGTTGCATCAAACTCTTTGGAATCTCCATTTGAAAATAGTTTTGAGGTGTCAATCTCCTTGTATTGTGTATCATTTTCAACTATGGCAATGTCTCTTCTTCTCTTTAAGGATTTTTGCAGTTCCTCTCTAGCTTCTTCCAAAGCATGTAAAGCAAGTTGTATGTCAATTTCTTGATTCTCTATAATCTTCCCAAGTTTGTAGACTTCCATTTCCAGATCTTTTTTCAAAGCTATAAGGCTCCTCCTTGTGAGAATCTCGCTCTAATACCAATTATTAAATTTATAGGTTGGAAGATTTACTTCTGGGGGGGCTAACTCAGAAGTACTAGCTTTAACCTTTTCAAAACCTTTTAACTAAAATCATGCACATGCATCTAATTCATCTAATAAAAATGAAAGTAAAGACATGCATGAAAATAGACAACACATGATTTGGTAACCTAGAAACTCTCTAAAATGAGAAGGTGAAACTAGAGTGGGGATGACACCCACAAAGCATCACTATAGCAATATGTAACTGTTCAAGGTTACAAAGTTTGACCACTTCCAATGGTTTTCCCTATGAAAGACCTATCTTGTTAAAGACTTTACACCTTGTTAAAAGTGACCTAGTTAAAGGATTTACAAATAGTCAGTTGCAATGTTACCCTATTAAAGAATTTTTAGTCCTACTAAGGATCTACAATATGGCTATTAAACCAATATAGCTGTTAGGCCAACCTATCAACATAGGATTTTCATTCTTACAATACAATGGTTAGAAAGTATAGAAGAATGTCTTAACTTGATGACTTGCAATCCTTAATTTCTGATTCCAAATCCTTGTTTTGCTCTATCTACTCTGATCCTTCCTTGATCTGATATGTCTCTTCAAAATTTTGATACTCTATTCTTGATCAACAGAATTTTGCAATGTTTCTTTTTTCTATTCTAAGTCTTCAAACACCCCTCTTCACTTCACTATAATTCACCCATACACTTCTCTCATCCACACATACAATGGGTATTGTGCTCCTTTTAAAGATTTCAAGGACTTAGGGTTAGGAATGAATCTATGATCAATATTTACTCTTCATTTCCCACTTAATTCTTGCACTTTTATTATTGGTTTCATGTTGATTACATAGGTAATGCACAAGATTCAATCTTATCTTCAAGATCCTTTAAGATTCATCCTGAGTCGGCTCCAAAAATGGTTTACATTTAAACTTGTGAAGGCACAAACTCATATGTTGATTCTATTTTACTCAACACTTACTATTTGTTGATGCTCGACACATATACGAATTTTGCATCATTTGGCTCCTATAGTAATTCTATCTTTCTCAGCATCTATACTCTGCTCACCAGTTATAGTGACTCGGCATAACTTATCACTCGACACTTGAACTTCACTCGGCACCTAAAGTTCACTCGACACCTATTGAATTCTCTGGCTAGGCACACATTGTAGCTTAGATTTTGTATTATAGTTGACATTAGCTTGAGAATTTGGTTAAGGGTTTTGACACTCAAATGTAAAAACTAATCTAAGACTAACAAGGAGATACTTTGATAATCATATTTTGTTTCAATTTTCAACTAAACTTAAAGGTTCTAGGTTCAAAATTAAGGATAGGATAGGATCAAAATGAGGGATATGCAAGGACCTAGGTACAAAATGATAGATAAAAATTAGGAATATGAAAGAGGACTTATAAAAAAAAGGAAATTCCTAAGTGTAAAATGAAAAGGGTTAAGGTACAAAATAATGACTAAGAAATAATGCAAAATGAAGGGGATGCAAGGATGCAAAATTAGAAAAAAGGAATGCAAAAGTACGATTTTATAGTTATGAAAGACATCCTAAGTGTAAAATGAAGATTATAAATGAGATAAGAAATATTATGCAAGACTGAACCCCAAAGATCATCTCATAAAATCCTAACGCTACAAGTTTCCATGTTTCCAATGTTTGACAAGTGTACATGTTTTCAAAATGTTTTGAATGTTTCAAATTGTGTTTGTGTAAGTTGTTAAATTTGGAAATTATCTCAATTAATATAGAGCACTCATATAACACATTAAATAGAATGGTTATAATTAAAAATGGACAAACACACCACAGCATAGGCTAAAAGGACTATATCCACTAAATTTGCACTCAAACTAAAGTTCAACCATGCTTATCCAGAGCAGACAACCTAAGGTCTTGGTAACATAGGCTCCCCATTATAGTGTACTCACTTATCAGGAAAACCAAGATCCACTTCCCAAGGGACATCACTTCCCAAGGAAATTTTGTATCTACTCAAGAGAAAGAGAGCATGGGTGACCCCTTGAGCTAGTGAATATAAGTTCATTGGTCACTACAATAAGATTTTGATTGTGAGACACTATGTTTAATAGATGTGTAATAAAATATAATAGGAGGTCTCCCAACCTTAAGAACCAAGTTTTGATGCACCTCTAAGGGTATTGAAGGAGGGCTATCACCTAGCCATACTGTCAATTGGACATTAATCACAATCAATCCTTTATATATCTATTAGAGTGGAGACCTGACTTTGGCCTAATATCGCTCCAAATTTGACCCTTGGGACATTTGAAGTCAAATGTATTAGTTCCAAAGAAAGCTTCTCTAAAAGAATAACACAAATTTCTCTTCACCAAAGTTTCATGAATGTGAGGGGAGAAGATACATCCGTATATACATTTGGGTTTTAAACAATGTAGAAACACTAAGTAGTATATACAGTTTTCATTTTAGTGCACCAAATCAAGTGTTTTCTAATCTACTAAAAACCATACACAGAGTTTTGACAAACACACAAGGTCTTTGTCAAATATCCTATATCAACCTCATTAGTAGTTTTTAGCATTAATTCTTCATCCCACAATTTCCATAAGATGGAGAGAGATCATTAGTAACACCAAAATACTACTCTAAAAGAACTATAAATATTTCTCTTCACCCAAGTTCCATAAAGAGAAGGGAAGAGTATACATCTATATAGCCTATTGGGCTTACAAATAACAAAACATGCCAAATACTTAAAAGAAGAAGTTCATTTCAAGAAATAAACCAAGTGTTTTCTAACTAGTAAAATGAAGACATGAATATTTTTAACAAGCACATAATCACATGGTACTTCATCCAATTAGAAAGGAATTGTGATTTAAAACACACTTTATTGTTCTTTTCCTCTGCAATTAAAATTGCATGATACGTGTTGTTCATTAACCCATTAAGGAAGGAAATTTAATAACATGTGAAGATTGGTTGTTCTTTTCCTTCCTAATTAAATATAAGTGTGAATTTTAGAGTTCTCTGATCCTTCTACTTAGACTATATGAGATTTTTTGTTCATTTACCCATTAAGAAATGAAAATTTGAGAGCAGGGCTATGTGAAATTTGATGTTCATTAAACCCCTAATTAGGATATGTGATATTTTTTGTTCACTTTAATGCCAAAAATAAGAAATCATACAAGTAAAAAGAGTTAGACTCCAAAGTACTCCAATCTTCCTCCTTGTACCTACAAGACAAGAAAAAGTATAGTAGGAATGCATGTTCAAGTCGAGTTCACCAAATTTACGAGAGGAAAAATAATAAATATGCATGCTAGAGAAACCACTAACTCTAAAATCATACAATATAAATTCCTAACCTAACATTAAAGCTATGAAGGAAAACATGCATAAAATATGAAATAAACCAAATAAACACTTCCTCAAAATGATCCAATATTTTTCTTCCTTCTTTAAATTTGATATGTTGCTCCCTTGTTACAATATGCACCTAAATCATCAAAGTAAAATGATAGAAAGATTACTCAAAAAATTGAGGTAAGTTAAAATGAGAGAAATTATCATAATTTGTAGAATTTACAAGAGGAATTGCAAATTAGCAATCAAGTGCACAAAAAAGTAATTGTCATAAACTATGGAGATTTTTAAATTTTAAAGAGGCAATTTTTCATAAAGTATGACAAAATGATGTAGAATTAGAAATTAAAGAGTCAAAAAAAAAAAATTATCATAAAATATGAAAAATATGACAAAAAAAGAAAAAGGGAAGGTGGAGGCTAAAAGAGTGGAAGAGGTGGCTAGAAAAGATGAAGTGAAGCACAAATTAAGGGATAAAATCCCATTTAGAAAAATGAGGGACGTTTTGAATTTGAAAATCCTTCTATTCCCAATCAAGCTCACTTTGTTACCAAAGGAATTTTCCAATTTGCAGTGTTAACCAAACTTCTATTGGTTAACATGGGGAAATTATTTCTATGTTAGTGTCTATCGAGCCAAGTTTGCTAATGAAGGATTTTCATGTTTTGGCATATTAAGATTAACTAATTTATCTATTAATTCTAGCCAACTAAGATGATAAATGTTAAGTACTCTAAGTTGTATTATAGCCAACTTGACAATGTGAATGATGTAAGTAGAAGGTCAAGTTGTGAGATAGAATATGTGATATGATATGTGAATCCATTGAAGATTTGATAAGTTCTCAAAGGAAGTAAATTCGGAGATAAGAAGGATATATTTGAGGAGCTAAAAGGATACATTCATTCAGGAAGGATCATATACAAGCTAGAATAGAGATCTTTCATCTATAATTTAGTTGCATCAAAATCAGGTCATTTCATTGTTACTCTCTAACCATTGTAGCAATGATCTAATTCTCTTAATAGAGTTGGCTTAACAGCTATTTGTAAATCCTCTAACAAGGCGTCAGTTCTATCAAATTACTTAAAGACCTCTAACAAGGCCACTCCTAATAGGGTGATTAAATCCTCTAACAAGGTCACACCTAAAAATTTGTTTTGTAACCTTTAACAGGGGTGGCTTCTAATAGGGTTCACTTTAGAAGAGTGAAAATCAGTAACTAGTTGCAATTGGTGATTTTTACCAAATTGGGTTTCCATGTTAAATCTTGGTGTCAAATATGTTCATTCTATTTCTTTTATGCTTGCAATTAAATTAAAGTAATAATAGCCACAGATAACATCTTAAGATTTGCATATCGAGTATATTCAGTATTTATGGGTTACAACATTTTATGTGTGTTTGTTGAGCATCTACAGTATTCAATTTTTAGGGTTTATTTTGTACTAACATAAATGGGATCTAGGATTTGTTTTTATATTAACTAATTCACCCCTTCCCTCTCAATTACTCTTATATTTTCAAAAATTGGTATGAAATCATTGAGTGCTTATAGAGAAGGTTTCAAGGACCTAAGCTAAAGATCAGGATGTCTTACAAAAGAGAGATTCCCAAGTTGAATAGAGACAATTTTACAACATGACAAGGACTTATGAGGTTACATCTAGCTACTATTGGTGGTTTAGGTTGTAAATATCTTGATACTGAATACAAAACTCCCATTAGAACATTATCAATTGAAGATATTGGGGAAAAAAAAATCATAACATCATGATGATTGATATTACATTTGCTCTCAGTTATGTTGAATTTGATGAGGTAAAAGACTATAAAATTTCTCATGAAATGTGGACCAAACTAAAGGATATTTATGGAGGAGATGAAAATGGAAGAAGAGCCAAAGCAAAAAGTCTCAAAGGACAATTTGATCAAATAAAAATGAGAGAGGATGAAAAAATTGCAAAACATATGGAAAGAATCAAGACTAGTGTAAGTGCAATCAAAGCATCTAGAGGAGAAATTGATGAAACAACTGTTGTAAGAAGGTACTCAGAACTTTTCTTCCTATTTATGCAATTAGAGTATCTACTGTTCAAGAAATGATTAAATTTATATGCTGACTTTTGCAATATTCACCAAGTCACCAGTGCAGATCAAGTTCAGACTACATGGAAGTGATCAGTATGGAAGAAGCTTCTATGTCTACTGAATGCATGGAGATGTCAACCATTGACTCTGGATGCAGAGTATTAGAACCTCATCAAGCTAGTCTTCATAACCCAATTTCATATAATTAGGTCGACTTATTGTATTTTGTGTAAACATGTATTCTAGCAGACTTTGTTAATTTGTAAATTTGATTAGTATATATGTAATATATTGTATCACATCTAATAAGAAGTAGGAATGTAAAATAGGTAGCAAAGAAGAGCAGAAGAGTGAATTACAAAGGCTACAATAGTATAAAAAATAGAAAAGATTTATCTATCATAGCAAGGTGATCATTACACTCAAAGGAATTTCACTCAACAAACCAAGTTGCAGATAAGAGATCAGCTACTATTTCATCCTAATAGGTAGATCAATTAAATCATCTCACAAGGTAGACTTAATAATCTTTAGTAAATCTCTTTACTGAGTGCATACTTCATAGTATGTTTGTAAATCCTTTTGAAAAGTTGACCTAGCAATCCTTATTGCTCATAATAGGGAAGATCATCAAAAGTGATCATTGTAAAACTTAACAGGCCAATTTAATACCATGGTACTAAAGCTTGTGGGTATTGTCCACACCCCAATTTTACAACTATGTTCCTAGTTCCAAAAATGTTGAGTCTACATTTGAAACCAAACTCTCACTCAAGGAAAAGAGTAATAAATGAAAGACCAATTAATCGGGAAGTGAAGAAGAAATAGAAGAAAGTTCTAACAATGATCTTGAAATTGTTGAGGCCCTACTTGCAAAGAAATACTCCAAAGGCAGAGGAAAGTACAAAGGCAAGATTCCTCTAATTTGCTTTTCTTGTGAAGAAGTTGGTCATATTGTTGCTAGGTGTCCAAACAGACAAAACAAGTATGACAAGAAAAGTAATAAGTACAAAGGAAAGAAAGAAATCAAAAACTACAAGAACTAGAAGGAAAAAGGTAAGAAATACTGTTTTATGGCTAATGATTCATACTACATCACTTAGTCAATGCTATCACTATGAGTTTAGTATAAATTGAATCACTTGGTTAACAATGGTTGGCTTGATTAACACTTGATTCACATCATCGTAATGAAAAACTCGATAAGCACTACAAAAATTAGTTTTCATTGAGGAGCTTAGTAAACTTTATGAAGCTTAGTTTACACTACTAATTGCCATCATGGTAGAAATTACTTGGTAAAAATTGAATACTATCCCTTGAACTTAGTAGCAACTATACAAATTGGTAGAGACTAAAATGATTGGTTATCACTGTTAACTATACAATATGCTTGGTGGATACTTACAATTTGAATAAGTGTATGTCACTAATAACAAACATGATTGTCAACAATCTCCTTGTTTGACATTAGTGACAAAAGAACTTATTAGTCAAAACTAAATTCAAAAGGTTTAAGAACATCATTTATCCATCACCTTGTGTCTCCAACTTGGTAGAGTATTCTGTTTTTGAGATTTTTCAAAATTTCTTTTGTAAGAGATGTTTCTCTAAGTATCTGTACATATATAATATGATAATGCTCCCCCATACATACATACATACATACATACATACATACATACATACATACATACATATATAGACAGATACACACACACACACACACACACACACACACACAATACACTTTACATCTTTTGACATCTGATATACACATTTTCTCCACTTTTTTGTATACTACATCTGATATTATATCTTCTCCTCTTTACAATATACATCTTCTCCCCCTTTTTGACATTAGTGCCAAAGATGTATGCTATATATCTATATAGTAATGCCAAAATGTGACAAGAAATCTGAATGTACCTTTAGGATTAGTGCCATTGTCTTGTCCAAATTTTCTTGTACCACCGTGCATGTGTGCAATGCAACTTGAACTTCTACTAAGAGTTCTATCATATGATCTACAATTGAGAAATTATTGCCATGGATGACCATTTTATCATGTCCATTGTGTTTCTACAATGCATCCATGTTTGGGATAATCATGCCCTATATATTTATCAAGGTAGCTCTTATTCTGGCTTCTCCTCTTAGCAATTTTGCCTGTATATCAATTAAGAATCTGATAGTTGTGTAGTGGGAAGATTTGTAACTCAGTTAAAGTTGCAACTGTTATGCACTAGCCTTAAGATCTTCATTAATTTTAGAAAGTTTTCTTTAATTTATTTGGTGAAAATTGAAAGATCACAGAGTTTACCAAATAATGTAGACAAATTGTTGCAAGAGGTCTCCAATTAGCCTAGAATAGTAGATAGATCTACTTGATGAATAGCAATCTAGTGAGCTAATAGCTCCAAAAATTTATTATGAAACTTCTTCTCAGCTCTCTACAATAGTTTCTCTGATCCATTCAAATCTTCTTTGAATTTCTAGACTACCTTTGCTAATTGAATCAAAATTGGTTGAAAAATGTCAAACTCTGTGTTTAGTGCCTCTGCTAGGATATTCTTTGCATCTTCAATTAGTTGAAATTCTTTATTTCTTTCTTCTATATGCCTTTTTTTCTTAGCTTTCTTTTGAAGTAGCTCTCCAAATATATGCATTTGATTAGGATTTAGATTGGAGATGTCCCTTTTTGGAATAACAATCTCTTCATCAAGATCAATACTTCTTCTTTCTCTTTGCCTTTATTCAAAAATTTTGTGCTCAATTGAGGCTTGGTCTCAAATGTCCTTGCACTTATTATTTGCATGCTAGGAATGGAAATAATGGTAGAAATAGTAGTACTAGTTGAAAAAGTAGATACTGCACTTATTGATGGAATACCTGATTTAACCAAAACTAATGTAGGAGGAAGTGTTGTCTGCTTGGTAGATGAAGTGCTTGTCACTTCTATCAATGAAGTATTGAGCTCAACCAATGCAAAAAAAAATTGATTGCTTGTAATTACAATTTTTTTCATAGTCATTTCTACAATAGCTTTCTTTGGACTTGAAGTTTTCAATGTTTCGGTTGGAGAATGAGGAAGTGAGGCTATGACCACTACAACAATTTTCTCTAGGTCAGTCTCCTCAGTGTTCTAAAATTTAGGTAAATCTTCCTCGGTAGCTTCCTATCCCTATTCCTCTTCCTTATCATCTATGTTATTATAATGCATAACTTCATCATCAATTTCTTCATCTTTTTCATTTTCATCATCACCTTCATCCTTGTCATTGACATTAAGAACAAAATCACTTTGCTTGTGAAGAACATAAATGTTCTTCCATGTGTTGGTAGCTTTTTTCAGTACATGTTCAATGTCATTCATAAATATAAGACAAGTGTTGATTCTCAATGTAAGTTTTTCTTCATTCTTCTTTAGAGATTCTTTTACCTCCTTTTCTCTTAAGATCGGCATGAGTTGCCTTAGGGTCTACTCATATATGCCTTTAGTAGTTTTCATATGATTCTCCCATCTTGGCTTGATATTCTCCATTAGATCACTCAGAATTTGTTGAACAAGCTGGTCTGGGGAATATTTCCAGTTACCCATTTTAGACATTATCATTTCTTCCATTTGCTTTTGCTTCTTTGTAGTCATAGTATCATACTTTAGTGATCTAAAGTTTGTTATGTTGTCTCTTGAATCTATTTCCTTTAACCTTTCTTCAAAGATGGGTGGAGGCCTCTTAAAAATCACATCTCCTCCTTATTTGTCAAGTTTCTTCCTAGATGACCTCCTTGTAAACACAATAGTAGATGGTTTGGTAGGCTAGGTTATTATAACCTTACCTTTCTTCTTTCCTAGGTCTTCTTCCTCTAAATTCTCTTCACCTTCTGCTTCATCATCCTCAATGTTATCTCATTTTCCTTCATTCAATAGAAGGGTGGAGCTAGTTTTTAATTTTGAAATTCTCTTCTTCCCTTGTTGATGGCCTGAGGGAGTTTTATTTCAAGTTCTATTCTAGCCTTTGCTTCATCATAGCTACTAAAGTATGCAACTTTAGGGTCAATAGGCTCATTAATTAGTACTTGAAAAAATTCTTTGGTTTCATCAATGTTAACCTCATAACATAGAGGCTTAACCCATACAATTCATTGTCTAATTGCCTGAATATATACTTTATCACTAGGTATGTGTAGGATCATGGTATGCCAAAAAGTGGCAATCTAAAAAATATGTAGTTCTAAAATGCCTCAAAGAATTTCAAAATCTATTCCAACTTTTTTTCCACCCATCCTGATACTAAATGAAAACAATTAATACCTTTATAATTCCTACTATATCTTTCGATACCAACCTTATATGGTCATCTTTAAAACATCCCAAAAATGTTTTTTTGGCATCTTCTTATGTGTTTTTTACTTCAAGCATGTAGTTGATGACTTTTTTTAAAACAAAATTTGATGTAATGAAAAGGGTTTCTTAAGAATGTTCTTAGTTTTTCATAAATGTAAGGTTTGTCAAATTATGAGTTCAGTAAATAATTATTACTTATTTTCTAATGGAGTTAGCTACAAAGTGCTGATTGACATACTAGTTCAAAAATAACTATAACTTTCAAACTATATTTAAGATTTGTGAAATCCAAAAGATGTGTCACATTCTATGCTTCGACTAGTATAAGAAAAAAAAAAAACTTAATTTTGATTTTTTTTAACTAGTTAAGGTGGTCAGACACAAGAGTTTTTTAATTTCGAAAATAGTATAGTAGAAAATTCATAATTAATTTTTTATTTGCAATAAAAATTCCCAAAAATATGTGTCACATCCAGCCATGAGTCTACTTTTTATATATAAAATTATTTTTAAAAATATTATCATTTGATTATGATTAAGGTGGTCAGACATACACCTACTTTTTATTTTTGCCCAGAAATTTTTGTAGTACTGCATTAAAATCAAAACTTTTGACCAATCAAATAATTTTTTCTCTAGACAAGGCCTTGTAGTTTAGAAACTAGATTAAATTTCCTACAGATTATTTTTTTACAACTTTTTGATATAAAGTCTAGAACCACATTAAAGCTATGTGTCAAGTTGACATAACCTTGATTTGTTGGTTTTTCACTGCCACTTAAGGCCATAGTTTGGTACACCATGATCCTACACATACCCCACTATCAACCATGAAAAAAACATCATCTTTGTAATCACCAATGAGTTTATTAGTTATCTTGAATCTTTTATTCATCTTTTTCTTAAATGCATCAAAGTAATTATCCATAATACTCAAATAGTTTTCTCCCATTTCAGTTATATATTCATTAATCTGATAAAGAACATGTACATCCTTCCTCCATATGACTTTACCTTCAAATGGGAAGAACACTTTCACATTTGAAAATAGAGAAGTTAATAGTGAAAAAAACTTGCAAGGATTTCTCTTTGAAGTTCTTATACTCTCGATATTCTTGTTGAACTATTTTAGCAATAACTTAGCAAGGTCAAGTGATATGTTATATTTGACCACCTTGTATGCGAGATCCACTGCTTTTCATGACACACTATTGAGTCTTCTCAAGCTATATATTTTTTGCATGATGATATGTATCCCAAACTTTAGTTCCATATCTCTGACACAACTAATCTTCATTCCCCTTCCATTCCACTCAACAAGGGTTTTCTTTTCAAGTTTGACCTGACTTAGGGTTTTCATAATTTTTTATTTTTCCAACATAGGAAGACCAATGATCCTATGGAACACCTTTTTAATTATCAAAATAGATTTTTCCAACCACAATTGACCATTATACACACTATTCAGGATAAATCTTATCCATTTGATCACAATATCCTATGGCATATGCAAAATTTGAGTCAAACCCTTCGCTTCAAGGTGTTGATGCTCTAGTTTTAACACACCATTCACACACAGTTCTTTAAGGGATTCATCCATTTCCAAACTTCCAATATCTTGAATAACATGCCAAAAATGTGAATGAATATCATTGATTAACAATACCTTTGATGGAATTTGTGATTGATCTCCACTTGAATCTAGGGTTTCTGTGATGAATGGACTCAACTTATAATCTAGTGCCTTCTATTCCATGCATTGAACTAACATACTAGATCCTTTCTTTGATTTGTTGCTGGTGGATGCCATTTTTCTTGGTAGGGTTTGAGAGAACATGGAAATCTTTAATAGTAATCACTCGAATCACTTGAATGCCCTAAAATCACTCTACATAGATAGCTCTCAAAAATGTATGGCGAGAAATGACTTCAATCTCACCCTTTTCATAAAATTTCTCATTTCAATTGTCATAAATTCCTAGTATGACTGTTCGCTCAAATGACAAACTGTCATCCACTTTTTTGTATTAAATTCTCTAGAGACTTGTCCATGAGTCGGTAACCACACAACAAATATAGTAGCTCCCGAACTTGCTCAATGGGGTCTTACAACTTGACCTCATTTGGTAAGGTCTACAACCTGACCTCATTTGGTGATGACTAGCATCTTTAATGCTAACATGAATCTTTCATTCTACTAACTAGAATTGATGTGAGATGTCTTCTTCAGAATCCTATTTCTAGTTCTCCTTTTAGAGATCAAGTGGAAATGTTGGAGTCATCTAATTCTTCGTCAAACTATTCATTATTTCCAAAACATATTGCACATGCTAAAATGCTCATCCATGACAAAAACTTCTCAATTGTAGATCATATGATAGAACTTTTAGCAAAAGTTTAAGTTGCATTTCACACATGCAAGGTGCTACAAGAAAATTGGGACAAGACAAAGGCACTAATCCAGAAACATACATTAAGATTCCTTGTCACATTTTGGCATTACTGCATAAATATATAGCATACATCTTTGGAATTAATGTCAAAAACAAGCAGAAGATGTATATTTTAAAGAAGAGAAGATATAATATAAGATGTAGTATACAAAATAGGGGAGAAAATGTGTATATTAGATGTGAAAAGATGTAAAGTGTATTGTATATATATGTATGGGGGAGAATTATCATATTATGTATGCACAGATACTCAGAGAAACATCTCTTACAAAAGAAATTTTGAAAAATCTCAAAAACAAAATACACTACTAAGTTGGAGACACAAGATGATGAATAAAATATTTCTTGAACTCTTTGAATTTAGTATTGACTGATAAGTGTTTTTGTCACTAATGTCAAATGGGGAATTTTTTGACATTACAGTCATGTTTGTTATTAGTGATAGACATTTATTCAGATTATAAGTATCTACTAAGCTTATTGTATAGTTAACAATGTTAACCAAGCATTTTAGTCAAGCTACCAAGTTCTACAATTGTTACTAAGCTCAAGGAACAATATTCAGTTTGCACCGAGTACTTTCTACCATGATGGTAATCAGTAGTGTAAACCAAGCTTCATAAGGTTTAACGAGTTCATCAATGAATACTAAGTTGTGCAGTTCTTTCTGAGTTTGCAATTATAGTAATAAGAATTAAGTTTGAACCGAGCCATGTAGTGTTGACTAAGTGATTTAGTTTATACCGAGCTCATAGTGATACCATTGATCAAGCTATGCGGTAGGAATTGAGTGATTTAGTTTATATGTTGAGTTTTGAATTATTCACCATGTCACCAGAGCAAACCAAGTATAGACTACTTGGAAGTGATCAGTATAGATTGAGCTTCAATGCCAACAGAATGCATGGTGATGTCAAGCATTGACTATGGATGTTGAGTATCAAAACCTCACTAAGCTAGTCTTCAGAACCCAAGTTCTTGCAGTTGGGTCAACTTTGTGTATTTTGTGTAAACTTGTATTGTAGTTGAATTTGTTAATTTGTAAATTGGATTGGTATATATGTAATGTATTGTATCACATAAAATAAGAAGTAAGAATGTAATATAGCTATCAGAGAAGAGAAAAATAGTGCATTACAAAGGCTACAACAGTATAAGGAACAACAAAGATTTATCTATGACAAAAAGGTGATCATAACACTCAAAGGAATCTCACTCACCAAACCAAGTTGTAGATTAGAGATTAGCTACTATTTCACCCTAACCGGTGGATCAGTTAAATCCTTTCACTAGGTAGACTTAACAATCTTTTGTAAATCCCTTGACCAAGTGCATACTTCATTGTATGTTTATAAATCCTTTTGCAAGGTGAACCTAGTAGTCCTTATTTCTCCTAATAGGGTAGATCATCAAAAGTGATCATTTTAAACCTTAACAGGCCAACTTTATATTGTAGTAACTATGTTGCACATATGGAACTAAATTTTGGTATACATATATCATCATGCACAAAATATACAGCTTGAGAAAACATAACAGTGTATCATGTGAAGCAGTGGATCTTGCATACAAAGTGGTCAAAAATAACTTATCACTTGACCTTGCTAAGTTGATGTTGAACTAGATCGGCAAGAATATAGAAAGTATAAGAACATCAAAGAACAATCCTTGTAAGTTCAATTCACTCCAAACTTGTCTATTTTTCTATGTCCAAAAGTTTTTCCCATCTAAAGGTATAGTCATATGGAGGAAGGATGTACATGTTCTTTATCAAATTAATGAATACATAGCTAAAATGGGAGAAAACTATGTGAGTATTATGGATAATTACTTTGATGCATTTAAGAACAAGATCAATAAAAAATTTAGGATACCTAAGAAACTCATTGATGATCTTACAAAGATGATGTTTGTTTCATGGTTGACAGTGATAAAGTATATATTCAGACAGTTAGACTGAGAATTCTATGGGTTAAGCCTCTCGGTTATGAGGTTAACATTGATGAAACCAAGCATATTATTGAAGCACTAATTAATGAGCCCATTGACCCTAAAGTTGCATAATTTAGTAGCTATGATGAAGAAAAGGCTAGAATAGAACTTGAAATAAAACTCCCTCAGGCAGTCAACAAAGGGAAGAAGAGAATTACAAAATTAAAAACTAGCTCCACTCTTCTATTGACTTAAGGTAAAGGAGATGACATTGAGGATGACGAAGTAGAAGATGAAGAGAAATTAGAGGAAGAATAGCTAGTAAAGAATAAAGATAAGGTTATTATAACCAAACCTAACAAGACATCTACTATTATGTTCACAAGGAGGGCCTCCACCCACCTTTCAAGAAAGGTGGAAAGAAATAGAGTCAAGATCAAGCATGCCAAACTTTAGATCACTAAAGTATGAGACTAGGACTATAGAGGAAAAGAGTCAAATAGAAGATGTTGTAATGTCTAAAATGGGTAAGTGGAAGTATTCCCTAGATCATCTTTCTCAATAGATTTTGAGTGATATAATGGAGAAAGTCAAGCCAAGATGGGAGAATTCCATGAAAACTGCTAAAGACATATATGAGCAGACCCTAAGGAAACTCACACTGAGCTTGAGTGATAAGGAAGTAAAAGAATCCTTGAAGAAGAATGAAGAAAAACTTACCTTAAGATTCAACACCTGTCTTATATTGATGAATGGCATTAAACATGTGGTAAGGAATGCCACCAACACATGGAAGAACATTTATGTCCTTCACAAGAAGAATGATTTTTTGGTTCATGTCAGTAACAAGGATGAAGATGATGATGAAGATGAAAAAGATGAGGAAATTGACAATGAATAAGTTACACATTATGATAACATAGATAATGAGGAAGAGGAACAAGAACAGGAAGCTATTGAGAAAGATTTACATGAAGTACAAAACACTGAGGAGACTGACCTAGAGAAAATTGTTGCAACAATCATAGCCTCATTTCCTCATTCTCTGAGTTAAACATTGAAAATATCAATCCTAGAGAAAGTAACTATAGAATTGATTGTGACAAGCACTCAATTAATTTTTGCACCTGTTCAACTGAGTACTTCAAATTGAGAGAAGTGAAAAACATTTCATTTGCCAGGCAGACAACACTTTATCCTACATTAGTTTTGGTTATAATACGTATTTCAACAATAAGTGTAGTATCTACTTTTTCAGCTAGCCCTACTATCTCTACAGTTTTTTCCATTCCTAACATGCAAATAATAAGTGTGAGGACAGTTGAGACCAAGCCTCAACTGAGTACACAAACTTCTAGTAAAGGCAAAGAGAAGGAAGAAGAAATTAATCTTGTTGAGTGAGATTCCTTTGAGTGTAATGATCACCTTATTGTGATAGATAAATATTTGTTGTTCCTTAAACTATTGTAGCCTTTGTAATTTTCTCTTCTACTCTTCTCTACTAGTTATACTACATTCTTACTTCTTATTGGATGTGATACAATACATTATATATATACCAATCCAATTTACAAATTAACAAAGTCTACTACAATACAAGTTTACACAAAATACATAAAGTCATCCCAACTGTAGGAACTCAGGTTCTAAAGACTAGCTTGGTGAGGTTCTAATACTTGGCATCCACTGTCAATGCTTGGCATTGTCATGCATTTAGTAGATGTAGAAGCTTAGTCCATACTTATCACTTCCAAGTTGTTTGAACTCAGTCTGCACTGGTGGCTTGGTGAATATTTTCAAACTCAGCATATAAATTGAATCACTTAATTCATACTACATAGCTTGGTCAATGCTATCACTAAGAGCTCGGTATAAATTGAATCACTGGGTTAACACTACATGGCTTAGTTAACGCTTGATTCACATCACTATAACTATGAACTTGGTAAGCATTGCATAACTTGGTTTACGCTGAGGAACTTGGTAAACCTTAAGAATCTCAATTTACACTACTAATTGCCATCATGGTAGAAATTGCTTGTCACAAATTGAATATTGTCCCTTGAACTTGGTAGCAATTGTAGAACTCGATAGAGACTGAAATGATTGGTTAACACTATTAACTATACAATATGCTCGATGGATACTCATAATCTGAATAAGTGTATGTAACTAATAACAAACATGACTGTAATGTCAACAATCCCCCCCTTTGGAATTAGTGACAAAAATTCTTATTAGTCAAAACTGAATTCAAAAGGTTTAAGAACATTGTTTATCCATCACCCTGTGTCTCCTACTTGATAGAGTATTCTATTTTTGAGGTTTGTCAAAATTTCTTTCATAAGAGATGTTTCTCTGAGTATCTATACATATATAATATGATAATGCTCCTCCATACATGTATATACAATATACTTTACATCTTTTCACATCCAATATACAAATTTTGTCCCCTTTTATGTATACTACATCTTATATTATATCTTCTCCTCTTTACAATATACAACTTCTCCCCCTTTTTGACATTAATTCTAATGATGTATGCTATATATTTATACAGTAATGCTAAAATGTGACAAGAAATTTGAATGTACCTTTAGGATTAGTGCCATTGTCTTGTCCCAATTTTCTCACAGCACCTTGCATGTGTGCAATGCAACTTGAACTTCTGATGATAGTTCTATTATATGATCTATGATTGAGAAGTTGTTGTGATGGATGAGAGTTTAAGAATGTCCTATGTGTTTTTGAAATGCATCCATGTTTGGAAGAATCATGTCCTATATATTTATCAATGGGATGAACCCACAATATTGGGTACCACTTTTGGGGGACCAAGGAAATCGTGAAATGATGAAAAATTCCCATATTGAATTTTACATATGTTCGTACGAACATGCTAACTATGTTTTCATGAACATATAATTGTTTTATGTTCACGCGAACATAGTAAGTTTAGATAAGGTATGTTTACATGAACATACCTTATTAATATGTTCGCACGAACATATTTTAATGATGATTTTGTGGTTTAAATTCCATTTTTCTGTTTGAGATCTTGATAAATTTTTTTTTTTTTTTTATGTTCGCGTGAACACAAATGATTTTACATGTTCACACAAACACATCAATTTAAATTTCTGATCACCAGATTAGTTTTCTCATATGTTCATGTGAAAATATGTTCACATGAACATGTCTACTATGTTCACGCAAACATGGTGTTGGCACGAACATGTCAATTTACAAATTTTTTGTGTTTTTTCTGAAATAAAATTGAAATTAGCTCTTTTGACCCCCCAAATTGAGATTGAATGATCTCCTACTTTAAAATAAAAAATGCCAATTTGTGATGCTTAGAGAAAGCTTTCCAATGACTATAATTATTATACATATTATATTCATTAAGACTTTCAAATATGAGTTTAACTCATTATAGGTTTAGTAATGGTTAAACATCATCTGACTTCGATACTTTGGTAAAATTTGTAAATTAGGTTAAAAAAAAATTGAAAATTATCTAGGAAATAAGTTGTTGAGATAGCTTTTTATTAAAAAACAAAAAAAATTAGATTTATGATAAATTGAGTTCAAGTTATTTGTGTCAAAATGAACATATGTCTGAATTACGATTGATGTCACTTCAAAATATCATAAACTATATAATATTCAACCAAATTGAATCAAACCAAATGCATCCTCTGGGTATTGATGTTACAAATCCAACACAAAAAGAATTATCTCATTATCATTTCTAGAAAAAATGTTATGCATGTCAAACAGACTATCACTCTTCAAAAATATTGATTTTTCATATGTACCACTTTTCGGAGGAGAAGAAAAATTTGACTTAAATATTATTTTTTTAAAAATTAAAAATTATGGTTACAAAGTAGGGAAAGAGCAGTAGAATTCACTAGTTTACATCATCTTTAAATTATTCATAGTTTTAGAGATATGGTCACTCAAATGTGAGGTTTTTTTCAAAAATATTGATTTCACTGTCAAAATTGGTCAAAAAGTGAAACCCATTATTGTGGGATCACCCAATGTCACTCTTATTCTGCCTGTATATCAATTAAGAATATGATCTTTGTGTAGTGAGAAAATTTGTAGCTTGAGTCAAGTTGTAACTGTTGTGCACTTATCTTCAGATCTTCATCAATTTTAGAAAGTTTTTCTTTAATTTCTTTGCTGAAAATTGAAATATCATAGATTTTACCAAATAATGTAGACACATTGTTGAAAGAAGTCTCCAATGAGCCTAGAATAGTAGATATATCTACTTGATGAATAAAAATCTACTAAGCTACTATTTCCAAAACTTTATTCTCAAACTTCTTCTCAACTCTCTATAATAGTTGCTCCTATCCATTCAAATCTTTGTTAAATTTCTAGACTGCCTTTGCTAACTAAATCAAAATTGTTCGAGAAGTGTCAACCTCTATGTTTAGTGCCTCTGTGAGGATATTCTTTGCATCTTCAATTACTTAAAATTCTTTATTTCTTTCTTCTCTAAGTCTTTGCTACTTATCTTTCTTCTAAAGTAGCTCTCCAAATATACAGATTTGATCAGGATTTAGATTGGAGATGTTCCATTTTGGAACAACAATCTCTTCATCAAGATCAATTTCTTCTTCTTTCTCTTTTCCTTTACTCAAAAAATAAATAACTTAAGTGTGTTGACACTCACTTGTTAAAACCACTTTGAGATCAACATGGAGTTGGTTTTTAACTTTGCAATCCTCTTCTTCCCTTTGTTGACTACTTGAGGGAGTTTTATTTGAAGTTCTATTCTAGCCTTTTCTATATCATAGGTGCCAAAGTATGTAGCTTTAGTGTCAACAGGCTCATTAATCAATGCTTCAATAATGTCCTTGATTTCATTAATGTTAACATCATAACCTAGGGACTTAACCCATACAATTCTCGGTCTAACTACCTAAATATATGCTTTATCACTATCAACCATGGAATAAACATCATCTTTGTAATCATCAACGAGTTTCTCATGTATCCTAAATCTTCTATTCATCTTGTTCTTAAATGCATCAAAGTAATTATCTATATTACTCACATAGTTTTCTCCCATTTCAGATATATATATTCATAAATTTGATAAAGCATAGGTACATCCTTCCTCCATATGACTCTACCTTTAGATGGGAAGAATTTTTCACATAGAAAATAACACAAGTTAAGTGTGACCTCAACTTACAATGATTTTTCTTTGAAGTTCTTATACTCTTGACATTCTTGTTGATCTGATTTAGCATCAACTCAGCAAGGTCAAGTGATATGTAATTTTTGACCACCTTGTATAGGAGATCCCCTACTTCACATGCCATACTATTGAGTCTGCTTGAGCTGTATATTTTGTGCATGATGACATGTATCCTAAACTTTAGTTCCATATCTATGACACAACTGATCTTCATTCCCATTCCATCCCACTTGGCAAGGGATTACTTTTCAAGTTTGACTCAACTTAGGGATTTCATCATTTTTTCTTTGGACAAAATAGGAAGACCAGTGATCTGATGGATCATCCTTTTAGTTATCAAAATAGGTTTCTCCAACCACAACTTATCATTATGCACACGATTGAGGATAACTCTTATCCATTTGATCTGAAAATCTCATGGCATATGCAGAATGTGAGTCAAACCCTTTGCTTGAAGGTGTTGATGCTCTAGTTTTAACACACCATTCACACATGATTCTTCTAAATATTCATCCATTTCCAAAGTTTCAATATCTTGAATATCACACCAAAAATGTGAACAAATATGATTGATTAACAGTAGCTTTGATGGAATTTATGATTAAGCTCCACTCGAATCTAGGGTTCCTGCAATGACTGGACTTAGCTTAAATTTTGGTGCCTTCCATTCCATGCCTCAAACTAACATATCAGATCCTTTCTTTGATTTTCTTCTAGTGGATGCCATTTTTCTCAGTAGGGTTTGAGAGAACACAAAAATATTTAATAGTAATTCTGTTGAATCACTTCAATGCCCTAAAATCACTCTGTATAGATAGCTCTCAAAAATTTATGGTGAGAAATGACTTTGATTTCACACCTTTCATCAAATTTTTCCTTTTGATCACCATAAATTCCTTGTATTATTGTTCACTCAAATGAAAAACTCTCATCCACTTCATTTGTATTGAATGCTCAATAGAGTCATCCATGACTTGGAAACCACATAGAAAATATAGTAGCTCCTGACCCTGCTTGCTAGGGTCTTACAACCTAACCTCATTTAGTAAGTTTGGAAACCTAACCTCATTTAGTGATGACTGGCATCTTGAATACTCGGTGTTCCCTTTGCATCTGGAATGCTGATATGGATCTCTCATTCTGCTAGCTAGAACTGATGTGAGTTGTCTTCTTTAGAATTCTAGTTCCAGTTCTCCTTTGAGAGATCAAGTGGAAATGTTAAAGTCAACCAATTCTTGAGTGACATGTTCATTATTTCTCTGACTTGCATTCCTAGAAGATTTTGGAATCAATTATTGTCTCATCTTCTTTTCGATGTTATCAGGTTTTTCCTTCTTTTCATCTTTGATTCTCCCATTATTCATATAGTTCTTTGCAAGATGACCAATTTTTGTATAGATAAAACATGTTCTAGTGGTATCTCTTGTCCTTATTTGATGTTTTACACAATTCATTCCAATATGTCCAAATTCTCCATAGTAATAACATATGCACCAAGTGTTATAGTCCCAACCAAATATAGCTTTTACAATCTATTCTATTAGGAATATCTTAGTTTTGCATTCTAAAGATTTATGTCCATGCTTCTTACATTTGTGACATTTTCCTTCAAACTTAGGTTTCTCTTTGCATTCATTAGCTCTATGACCATGCTAATTGCAATTGTAGCATTTTCCATTGAACTTACCTTTCTCATTGCTCCAACATTTGTTTGAAGTGTGACCTATCTTACCACAATGATTACAAGTAGGTCTTTTATTCATTTGAGCTCCTTTCTTGGATGATTCACCTTCTTCTATATATCTAATTCCTACTTTTCATTTTGTTTGTATTGGATTTGATCATTTCCTTGATCCATGTCTTCTTTAGATTTCACCATCCTCTCATTGGTTTTCATTTTAGTATTTAGATCATTCTGCAATCTTTCATTCTCTGATCTTAGATACATGATTTCTTTATTTGCATTGGTGAGCTGATTAATCAAGTCTACTTGATAAAGGGATATATGCTGAATTTCATTTTTCTTTCCTTCTATCTCTTCTTTTATCTTGTTTTTCTCTTCCATGATTGACTAGATTTCTTGCTCTCTTCTCAACTCTCGATTTCTTTCTCTCTTCTCAACTTTCTTATTTCTTCTTGAAGTGTACTATTATTTTCTAATAGTACTATCATTGCTTCATTAGCTTCATTTGATTTACTTTTTGAATAAATATCTGCAATTCTTTCTTCAATGTAGAGTTGGTCATTCATCTGGATTGAGAGAGTTACTCCTTTGCTTTCTTGAGTTTCCCAATAGCCAATTCCAAATCTAGTTTCTCATTGTCATGAATAGCCTTGTGATGAATTTTTTTGTACATTCACTAACAAAGGATGCAAGGGATTGGTTTAGAAAAGTTTCAAATGGCAAAATTAATTCATGGAGTGACTTGGAAAATTCTTTTAAGGAAAAATATGGAGATAACACCAATGTTGGTTTCATCTTGAATGAATTCAACAATAGTAAAAAGAATCAGAATGAATCCACTTTTTATTTCAATAAAAAGTTTCAAAAGTGGATGTATAAGCTCTTCCAAGTGATGAGACTTGGCAAAGATGTATGTCTATCTACTTCAATGCTTTTGATAGCAAGATGACATACATATTAAGGGATAAAGATCCTAATACCTTAATAGATGCTTATAAAATGACAATAAATATTGAAAATAATAGAAAGGCGTCTGGTAAACTAGGGAGAAGAGATGACCCCAAATTGGTCAATCCAAGGAACAATAAGAAGGAAAGTGATAAGCCTAAGGAGGATACCATGGGTCATGTGTTACATTCGCTAAAGAACATGAATCCATCAGTCAACAATGCAAATAAGAAGAATAGTATTGATAAGCCTCAATTCAATAGGCACTATAATAGGCAACATAGAATAAAAAATTATCCATATACCACTCAGTGGAAAGATAGCAAGCCTATTCCCAATCCTGCTTAAAATACTAGGATAAAGGTACACCTAACCCTTTGTAAAGAAATTCTGTCAATATGATAGATGATGTACCATGGTTTGTTGTATGTTAATATTCTTATTCCCCTAATTATTGTGCATTAGCCCAATCATTTGCTGCAAGTCAACATGTGTAAAATGAGGAAGGAGAAGAAGAAAAAGGCCATTATGATGTAAGTTGCAACATAGTGAATTTATGTGATGATTATGATGAATCTGATTTAGAAGAACCTAAAAGTGATATTGTTGATCTAAGAAATTTTTATGAATTACATCATCAACAAGTTTTTTTAGATAATGAATATTACGATGAAGACAAGGTATGTACTGCATCTTCAGGTGTTTGCCACAAAAATTTGAGTAAACTCTCTAAGGAAGAAATTGATAGAATTATAGTAGAGATGATATCTCAAGTGCATAATAACTATAATCTAAGAAATAGAATTGTCAATAGTGATAATAGTAAGCCATCTAGCATCTTCATCAAAGATATCACTCGTAAGATAATTGATGATAGTAAGAAAGATAACACAGAGATAGTAAAAGTCAAGGATAGTAAGAACAAGAAGTGGGAGCCTAAGAAGAAAGTTTAGTTTCAAAATGTTGAAACAAGAAAAGCTAATGTGCAAGATAAGAAATTAGAGCCTAATTTCATAAAGCAAATAGTAGGGCCTACCACTCAAGCATTATTAGCTCTAGGTATTTCTATTAGCCTACTATTTGTGATCCAATTGACATGATTTCCATGTTATCCTAGATTACTATTAAGGTTCCTTTATCTAAAATGTTTAGAATAGAAGAACATAAGAACAAGGTTATTGCTAGGTTGGGTGGGATAGGTAGTAATAATAATGTTGAACAAAAGCCCACAGTCTTGCAACATGCATCACCTATAGTAGAAGATAATGGAATCATGTCACAAATACCTCAAAAGTATTTAGACAACTCATCTATAGCCTTCTTGCAAGATATTGATACTTTTCTTCCTTAGTTTAGTCATAAATGGTTGAAGCTTGAATAATTGTATGATAGATTTAGGAGCACCTAATACCATAATGCCTTTCAAAGTTATGGAAGCCTTGGGTTTAGAAGTAGACACTAAGAAGGGTAGATGTAGAGCTATGGATGCGAGAGAAGTTCCTGTTATAGGTATCATTAATGCATTGCCTTTCAAGATAGCTACTTACTCTAAGGTTGAAATGACCATGACAGTCCTTGTAGTTGATATTCCTCCTCATTATGGAATGCTACTCTCTAGAAAATGGAGTGCTACAATAGGAGGTAGCCTACAATGTGACCTATCATATGCCACTTTTCATATAGTTGACAAGGCTATCAAGGTTGGTAGAGAGCCAAGGGTTAATTATGGTTTTAGAGATAGTGTTGACAATGATGGCATATGTTTCTTAGACATAGATGTCAATGTATTTAGGGCTGAATTGGTTATTCAAGAAGTTGAGAAGCCTCCACCATTGATTGAACAAGAAGTTACATGTTGTATGGATTCACAAAATTTATGGAACATAAATTTTGATGGAGCAATTTCTAAGGATGGATAAGGAGCTAGAGTAGAGTTTATATCTCTAGAGAAGAATACTTTTAGATATTCATTTACTTTAAATTTTGCATGTACCAATAACATCGCTAAGTATGAAGAAATTTTACTAGGATTAAAAGTTATAGTAAGTCACTGAATCAAGAAAATGCATGTTATTGGATATTCTAAAGTAATTATTTCCTAGGTTAGAGGAGTCTATGTTTCAAAGAATAAAAGATTGAAACAATACAAGAATGTTGTCTGGGCTATGATTGCATGTTTTAATGTATTTGGAATAATTTGGAAGGATAGAAGTAACAAAAAATGGCTGACCTATTAGCTAATATAGATATTAATCCAAATGACATCTCATTTTCTGGTGTATCAAATGTTGAAATATAGAGTAGGCCATCTATCCCTAATAATATTTAGAATTAGTAGGTCTTTGAAGAAGACAAGTATATAATTAGGTTTATAAATTATGAATACTAGTTTTGGGGACAAGAAATTGATGGTGCAACATGTGTTGAAAATACTAATGGTAAGGAAATTGTCTTTGGGTAGGAAGTTGTAGAATTGAAAACTAACAAGATCCCAAATGGATTAGTTGTTTTGGAGACTATCTTTGACAGTCAGAACAGATCCAAAGTAGAAAGCAAAGAATCTAGTGCCAAGGATTTGGAATGAATAAATTTAGGGACTAATGAGGCACCTAAGAGGGTTTATATTGGAAATAAATTAACCCCTAAAATTCTACAAGAGTTTATTGGCTTAGTGAGAAAGTATAGGCATGTCTTTTCTTAGTCTTATGATGACTTGAAAGCATATAGAGAAGATCTCTTTCAGCATGAAGTGCCACTAGAAGAAGGAGCCAAACTTTTTAGATAGAAGCATAGTCCAAACAATCCTACTCTCGCACCCAAGATGGAGGAAGAGTTAATAAAGCTAAGAGATGTTGGAATCATCAAACCTATAAGGCATTCCTCTTGGGTGTTAAATATAGTCCCTATCAAAGAGAAGAATGGGGATATAAGGTTATGTGTTTATTTTAGTAACTTGAACATATCTTCATTAAAGGATAATTATGGATTGCCAAATATGGAGGCAATGCTACAAAGAATAACTGGATCAGAACTCATGTCCATGATGGATGGGTTTTCAAGCTACAACCAAGTAGTTTTCAAAGAGTCAAAGTAGTATAAAACTACATTTACAACACCTTGGGGACTTATGTCTATAGTAGAATTCCATTTGGTTAAAAAAATTCTTGTGCTACTTTTTCAAAGAGCTATGGATGTATCCTTCAAAGATATTATTGACAAATTTCTAGTAGTATGAACTAGGATGATTTAACTGCTTACTCAAAAGATGAAAAAGATCATTTTATGCATCTAGAAAAGGTATTCATCAAAGCACTAAAATTTGGAATATTCTTAAATCCTAGAAAATGTGTATTTTTTGTTACATAAGGTAAGCTACTAGACCACTTAGTTGGAAAAGAAGGAGTCAGAATTGATTTTGAGAGTTTTGAATCAATTGATAAAATTCAGAAACCAAAGAATGTAAAAGGTATTTAGTCATTCTTTGAGTAGACCAATTTTTTGAGAAGATTTGTCACCAACATTGGGGAGGTAAGTAGGCCTATTTCCAAGATGTTGAAGAAAGGTTATGAGATCAAATGGGATGCATAGCCAAGCATGACATTCAATAATATAAAACAAGCTGCCATTAAGGATGGCCCTATTTTAAGAGCTCTGAGTTAAACAAATCCTATGCACATCTTCTCTTTTCCTTCACACCACACAATTGATGTTTTTTTATTGTAAAAGAATGAAGAAGGCTTTGAAAAATCAATTGCATTTTTCAGAAAGTCTTTATAGGATGTTGAACTCAAGTATGATATAAATGAAAAACAAGCATATGCATTGGTTAAAGTAGTAAAGGCATTCAAATGTTATTTAATAAGATCCACTATAATTGCATTTGTTCTAAGTGTTGCACTGAAAGAAATCTTCTTACAAAAAGAAGTATTGGGAAGAAGATGTAGATGGATCAATAGGATCTAAGAATTTAACACTAATATCCAAATAACCAAGTTGCTTAGACTTCATGACCTTGCTAAACTGATAGAAGAAGCTAACATAGAAGAAAATCAGAGTAACCAACTTGATTATGATTATAGGAGTGATCTATGTGACATCAAAACTTCTAACTAGTACAAGGATATAATGTTCTATTTACAACATATGAAGGCTCCATCAATATCAACTAAAAAATAGAAGAGAGCTTTGAAGTTACAGGCTATCAAATAT
Source organism: Cupressus sempervirens (assembly GCA_028749045.1). Taxonomy (NCBI): domain Eukaryota; kingdom Viridiplantae; phylum Streptophyta; class Pinopsida; order Cupressales; family Cupressaceae; genus Cupressus; species Cupressus sempervirens. The sequence continues at coordinate 193,307,605 of CM053786.1, read as the reverse complement.
ATTACTGTCAGAGGATAGCTTTGGTGGAGAGATATGGAAGGTGTTCTTCTAAAATGTATAAATGGAGATGAATCACAAAAAATATTGAGTGGCATGCATGAAGGAGTGTGTGGGGGTCATTATATGGCAAAAAATGAAGAAGCCCACAAGGTCCGTACGTATCGCTTTTGGTGGCCTACTTTGTTTAAAGATGCATAAGGGCTAGTAAAGAAATGTGAGACATGTCAAAGATTTAGTGGGAAATTGAAGTTTTCTGGACATATTTCATTAAAGCTAGTAGAGTTGCAAGCACCTTTCCAATAGTGGGGCATTGATTTCAATAGGGAAATCTCAAAAAACTCTAGTGGAGGGCATTCTTGGATTCTTTTGTAGACTAATTATTTTACAAAATGGGTATAAGAAATTCCTACTAGGGAATGCAAAAAAAAAAATGGTCATCAATTTTATACTAAACAACATTATTATCAGATTTGGGTTTCTATAGAAAATTATCACTGATGATGCCATGTGCTTTAGATTAGATGAGTACAATTTGTTTTGTAAGAAATATGGTATCACTGATTATACTTCATCACCTTACCATCCTCAAGGAAATGGTTAGCCTAAATCCAACAATAAAAGTCTATTTAAGATCATCAAAAGGAATCTAGGAGATAAGGAGAAAGCATGGGATTCCAAATTGCCTCTAGCATTATCCGAAGACATGCTAACAATGAAGAAGGCTATTGGTTGTGCTCCTTTTGATATAGTATATGGAATCTAGGAAAGATTTCCTTAGAAAAATCTAAATTATATGTAAAAGTTCATCTAGGTTTATTATGAAGACCTTGTTGATGATATACAACTAAGAATGGATGATATTTTACAGCTGGATGAAATGAGGAGGGATGCTTAAATATAGAATGCAAAGCTACAAGCACAAATGAAGTATCTCTATGATAGAAAAGCATCAGAGAGGAATTTTTAGCCTAAAGAGTTAGCAGTTTTATGGGATGCTAGACTAGAAGACAAAAGGAAAGTATGGTAAATTTTATCCCATTTGGCTTGGCCCTTATCAGATCCATGGTAATAAAGGAGAAGACTCTTATTTCATTAGAGAGCTATCTAGAGACATTCTTGAGTTCCTAGTTCATGGATAGTTCTTTATAAGGTATTTTTGCTAAAAATACTTGTTTTTCCATTAACAGTTCCTAGGGTTTCTTGTACATTTTGTAATTTTTTGTGTAGCCTCTATTTGTCCTTGTACAATTATTTTCCTCTATGTGTTTTATTTATTTCCCTTACTTAGTCAAGTGTGCTCTCCAAAGAAGTTGTCATCTTAAGATTCATGTATGTGGTCTACTTCTGCTAGAAATTTTGCATTCTTGCATGGATACAAGTTATCCATCATCCCTAGATAAAGCCATTATTGGCCTAAATTTTCACTTGCCTAAAATATTGTTAAAATCTATGAAAATCTAGAAGCAAACTATGTTTATCCTTGCTTAAGGTTTTTGAATTTTGTGTAACCCTCTTAGAAAAAACCCTAACAGAAAAGGTTTGTGTTTTGTTTCAATGAAGTTCGTTCAAAATCAATTCAAAAATGAAAAAGGGATGTGTGAAAATCCTTTTATGTTATATCTTTATATCCCTATGTCTTAACCTAATGTTTTCTTCTATATTTCACAACATTCTATATATTATAAGTTATGATGTGGCAAAATCTCTATGATCGCAACATCCCTCTACTTTGCTCAGTAACCATTTCCAAGGTTGTGAATAGGTGAAATAGTCTATTTTAAGCTCAGTGTGGCTTCAAAATGGCTAATGATAACATCAATAATGGAGATAGAAATGAGTGAAACAAGAAATAGTGCATGACTGCTAGTCATTTTTTGACTTCAGGAAATTCAAGTGGCAACGTTGGGATAAAGAGGAAAAGGTTATGTTCAAATGGTCATCACAGGGTTGTAGGTTAGAAAGAATTAAGGATATCTTAAGTTATGACCATGCAAGTAGAAGGAAAAAAATTAGCATAGATGTCAGTGCCATATCAAAGGGAATAAGATAAACTATTAAGATTAAGCTGCAAGGATGTGAAAAGGAATGATGGTTAAGAGTTAACAGTTAGCACAAGTTCGCAAGTGAGTTAAAGAAACCTCAGGTTATTAGAGAAAGGTTGTGAAATCTTATGATTGTGCCTTTGCAAGGTCATTATATGAGTTAAAGGTTTAATCCATCAAACAATAATGAAAAAAAAAATTCATGTAAAGCCCTGATCACATGATCGCACAGTTAAGTTGTGAATGTGTTTTCTAAGATGTGAAACCACAAAGGATGTCCAATAGCTAGAAGAAATTCTTATCGCTAGCTCACAAAGGTCTGATGTCAAATGATAAATTAAGTTGCAATGGAGTGATCAACTGATCATGTAGTTAAGATTTATATTATCACAACATTGCTTGAGGTAATGTATGACTTAGAGTGAAGATTGTGAAGTGGAAAATGGTTAGGATTGCACTATTGTAAGGTTAAAGTGCAGTTACAAAATTGATGTTATGAACATTCAAAGATAAGTTCATAATGGTTAAGGTTAAATACTAGTGCAAGTTTGCAAGGGTTTACATAACATTTAAAATTTAAGTGGTGAAGTTGTAGAAAGAGACAATGGTCAATCAAAATAGTGAGTGCATCTTCGCAAGTCGAGAGTAAAGGTAAAGAAATAATGATGAGAAGCTGGGAATAAAGGAATTGTTGTACTTACATTTTTTTATAGCACTCTCACATGGTTCCATAGATAGTCAAGGTATTAAGTTGTGATTTTGTGAGATGAAGAAGTTGTTAAAGAATAATGCTTGGCATAACATCACATGGTTAGAATGAATATGTTCTTTGATGGTTGCAAAGGAGCGATAAGGTAAGAATATAAAACACCACAGCATCATGAGGATAAAATATGTTAGGGTATAAATGGAAAAAAAAGTGTGAAATGTTAGATGAAGAGCTCATTGCCAGATCATAGCGGTTAGAAGGATAAACTAAAATGAAGTTGCAAAAGAGAAAATTAAGGTAATTACAACATCACAAGCCAAACTCAATAGTTAAAGAGATAAGGTGTGAGGTTGCAAAACATTAAAAGGGTAACCTTTTTCACATGGTTGTAGCTAGAAATGAGAAAAGAGAGGAAAGTGTGGTGAAGCAGTGATCAACTAGTCTTCGAACCATTGTAGCTATCAGTTTTAAGGCATAAAAGCAGTTTTAATGGCCACGTCTAACTTGGATAAAAAGAACATGAGCTAGAAGTAAAAAATACATGAAAAGTGTAGATTTTTCCAAATTTTCAAGAATTGATAGGTTTACAAGTGTGCTGATCTTAAATGCCATTGATACCACACTCCCACTATATAAACAAATAAATTGTGAAATATAGGAAAATTTCCATTACCATTTTTCATAATTGCTTAAACTTTATGATTGAATTTTGAGTTACGTAGTGATTTCCCATGATTTTTTAGCATTTAGTATACAAAGTTGATAGAATTGCCTAGAGAAATGGCTCAAAGAGAAGGAGAACTAATTGCAGAAGCAATGATTGAAGACCCAGTTGCACAACCAAAAGTCCCCAACATGTTTGTAGAGGAATAGATACATATCTTACTTGGTTCATCCAACACCCAAAATATAGATGAACATGCTTTCAAAGACCCATATGTACTTTGTAGAGATGCAAAATTTCCTAACAAAAATGGATATGAATTGTTCTGGTATTTCCACAATGATAGAATAGGAAAGGTTCCAGTTTGTATCCCTTGGGTAAGGAACTTGGGAAAATCAATTATGCTAGAAGTCTTTATATATGTGGACCTAGTGAAAGCATTAATCAAGTGCTACAATCCTATTAACAAGTCATTCTACATAAAGGATAGAAGAATTTTCCTATCCTTGGATAAAGAAACATTCATAGAAGCATTCGACTTAGGAGGACCAATGTAATGGACAATTGAGATAGAGTAGTTGAATAAGAATTTCAAGAATCATAAGAATTTCTATATGGGTAGGGTGATGAATAGATACATTCCTTTGTCAAAGAAGAATGTTGGAGATATTCCAAAGAAGAAAGAGGTTGAAAAGGTTATGCCCCTTGACTTCTTCCAAAGATATTTTCAAAATACTATATTTGGAATCAACAAAGCCTTAGGTTTAGAAGGAACCACGAATGCTTTGGGAGCACATTATGTCATATCTTTGAATATCCAAGATCCAAATCATAATTTTGGGAATGATTTTGTGGATTATATCATTGATAGAATCCATGAGGAGATTACTACTTCTCAGCATGGATAGATAGAGAATTTTAAATTTTATCACTACTTCTTGATCATGCATCTGATCATCTTCAAGAATGTTTATATATTTGATCAGAGTATCTTCGAGTCTACACAAGAATGGGGAGAAAGGTTACCAATACAAAAATGGACAAGGGTATTTTTTTGCCTGGTAGTTTCAAAACACCAACAAGTTCCTTGAAAATAATGAAAACTTTAGCCGTGACATACTACCACTCAAACTATCAATAAATTCAAAATTCTCATTCTACTTGATTTCTCAATTGTATTTTAGACTTCTTCTATATGATCATGCTATCTAGAAGATGAATTTATTCTTTTTAATATATTACTAGCAGACTCAAATCCACTTTGATCATTGGTTTATTTGCATTCTAGAGATTTGGTTAATCAACATGAAAAGAAACTATTTCACTTATTATTTGGAAACTAAATCATTCATTAAAATTAAATTTCAATAACTATTTCTATTGTGAATAGACCATAAACTATCCCCTTTCAAATTATTAAATCACTATTATAAAATTAATAATTTAAACATTAAGTCACTTTGGCATAGTTGTTAAAAAACATGAATTTGATTGTTAAGATTTCGAGCCTAGAATTCAATATAATGTAAAGGCATATCTTTTTGACATTACTATTTGGGGTTTAGACTATTTAGAGCCCTACAAAAAGGATGAGATAAATTTGAAGAGCACCATAGGAGTCCATTTGGCTTCATCATGAAGTTTTAGAAATAAAAGAAATAGGAAACATCACTTTGGTTGTACTATGACAAGAATTCCACCTTTTGATTTACTTTGTTGTGTCTTGAGCCCATTGAAATGGAAGTGTTAATTCAGAAAATAATAAAAAATTTACAAGACTATTTTTTTTTGTTGGATTAATCTTTTGAATCTTCTGTTGGTATAGATTTCTTCTTCTCTATCTTTTACCATTATTTAAATTATAAATTTAATTTACTTCCATAAATAATTTGACACTTCTTACAATTTTTAATTATTCATAGGGAAAATTCGCCACTCTTATCTCAACAAATAATTTAGAACTCATTGATCTGTTATTGTTTTTCTCTAGGTTTTTACAATTCCTTGTTACTAGGTTAGGCTTCAATACAATAGGGATATAAATTCTCAAAGTATTTGTTCTTTGTGTGTCATTTAGTTTTTTTAATGTTTAATTGAAGCTAATTTTTTTTGTTATGCTAGGTAAAAGAAACCATTTCACCCTATATCCTAAGCTAGTCTCAAGTATTCTAATGAAAATGGACTTAGAAAGAGTATAGAATGAGAATGAAATTTAGTTTACATTATGCTTGTTACGTCCTTAGAGTTGAGGAAATTTATTCTACTTAGGATGAAGTTCATGATACTTTTGATTCTATGAGTCAATTTAACAACCATTAAAATCTACGAATAATCCAAAATAGATATAATTGATAATACATCCATTCATTTTACTACATGACTTCTAATTTCTAGGAAATTGTCTCATCAATTCTTCCTTGAAAAATGCAAAGACATATACTGCAACTAAAAATTTATAATATATTTTTCTCTTATTGTTTGCTTGTCACATTGTTAATATTTGATCAAAATCCTTGGTGTGCATGATAAAATGTGTGCAACTTCTCTATAAACTTTGGCTTCTAACCAATCCATTATATCTTTGACAATTTCAAAATTAAAAATGGTTAAAGTGTTGAAAACAATTATTCAATTGTATATTGCCATTGATGTTACATAAATGTCAAGCCTTAACCAAGCATAGTTAGTCTTAGCTGAGCTCAGTCGAGCATTAATGAAGACTCTGATATTAGTTGAGAAGATTTTAGTATTATCTAAGCTATGTCAGTCATCAAAGGAAGAAAGTATAAGCCAAGCTTGGTCAATCATCAAAGGATTTCTATATTAACCAAATAAATCATGTTCGTGTTAGTCAGCTATTGGCAAGTTACACTTTATCCAGAATCAAGAAGGAAATAGCTAGTGCTTGCAAAAAATGTTAGAAGGCATCATGCACTTGAACAAATAATTGGAGATCAAACAGAAGGCATATTGACTAGAAAAAAACTAAAAGGTACATATTTTCTTAGTGAATTTGAACCTAGATTCATAAAAGACACCTTAAATAATTAAAGTTTGATAGAGGCAATGACTGAAGAGATTGAGAAAATAGAAAGGTATAAAATATGGATTCTTGTACCTCGACCCAAGGATAATAATGTGATTGGTACAAAATGGGTTTTCGTAAATAAATTGAATGATAACTTGGAGAAGTAGTAACGAACGAGGTAGGGCTAGTATCTAAAGGATATTCTCAGGAAGAGGGCATTCACTATGGAGAAACATTTTCTCTCATTACAAGACTAGGAGTCATAGTACTTCTAGATTATGCTACACATAAAGACTTCAATGTGTATCAAGTGGATGTAAAATCAACTTTCTTGAATGGAATCCTTGAGGAATAAGTCTATATTGAGCAGCTTGAAGGTTTCATTCATCCAAACAAAAGAAATATGGTATGTAAAGTACAGAAGGTACTATATGGATCAAAACAAGCTCCTAGGGTATGGTATGAAAGACTACATGGATATTTGATAAAGATTGGTTTTCAAAGAACAAATGGTAATAGTAGCTTGTGTATAAAAGAAGGACCACAAGACAAGATAATGCTAGCATAAATATTTGTGGATGCCATCATATTTGGAGGAGATGAAATGGTATGCAAATAATTTGTTGAAGAGACAAGGAAATAATTTTTAATGTTGATGTTTGGAGAGATAACATTATTTGTTTGTCTACAAGTTCAATGAATGAAGGATAACAACTACATCACTCAGTCAAAATACATCAACAAAATTTTGAAGAATTTTGGAATGGAAGATTAACTAGGTCAAATGCCTATGCCTACTGGACATAAACTAAAAAAGAATAATGATTCAAAGGAGGTAAACAAGACTACCTATAGATATATTAGTGGGAAACTTTAGTATGAGGTACACACTACACCTGATATTGCATTGGAAATCAATATAGTTGCAAGATGTTTTGCAAATCCTAGAGAAAATTATATGATGGAAATTAAGAGGATTCTAAGGTATCTAAATGGTACTAAAGAATATGGTTTATGGTACAAGAAAGGAGGAAACTTTGAGGTGAAGATCTTTATTGATGTAGATTGGGTAGGAAGTGTTGATGATAGAAAGAGCACTAGTGGAGGAGCATTCTTTCTTGGAAAATTTTTAGTATAGTGGACAAGAAAGAAGTATAATTGTATTTCTTAGTCTATAGTAGAGGTAGAATATTGTTGCAGTAGTTAACTATTCTAACATAATATAGATCAACGAACGATTGTCTAGAATGAAAGATGAAATGAATGAACCATTGGTTATCTTTTGTGACAACACAAGTGAAATCAATATATCCAAGAACCCTATGATGCACACATTGACAAAACACATTGCAATCAAGTATTACTTTCTGAGAGAATCAGTTCAAGATAAATAGGTGAGATTGGAATATTTGAACACCAAGGAGAAGGTAGAAAACATATTCAATAAACAATTACTTAATGATGCATCCTTTTATCTAAGAGTTAAGATGAGGGTTATTCCCTTATTTGATGCTCACTAAAGCACAAGGTAGTGATGCATTAACCAAACTTCATTGAAGATCTATCAACTTGATGCAAATTGTCACACTTTAGGTGTGAATTATAGAGCATATTGCATATGAATCAATACAAGAGGTATATTACAATTCCATTGTATACATTCTTTTGCATTTGATGTCAAAGAGGAAGATATTGATGTCATGTAAAAGGAAAGATTAGCATGAAGAAGAAAAAAATATAAGAGTAGGAGGGAGAGATTGATAAGAAAGAGAGAATACTAGATGAAAGAGGGATAATTCAACTAAAAGTTGCTCAGACAAATCTAGAGAGAATCTCAAAGGGGGTTTCTATAGATGAAAATAAGTATATAATAAAATTATTGATGTTTCCCTTGCTCATATTTCTTTGAATTTTCTAAATATATGTTGATATGGTGTGTTGCCATCAATTCCAAAGAGGGATATTATTAGAAATAATTATTCAATTGTATATTATCTTTGATGTTACTCAAATGTCAAGCATTAACTGGACATAACAAGTGTGAATTGAGTCCAAAAAGCCATCAAAGAAAGTTAGTGTAAACCAAGTTTGGTTGGTCAATGAACCATCAGTGATAGCCAAGTTTGGTAGGTCATCGAAGAAGTTAAGTATTATCCAAGTGGTTAATTCTAGTGTTAGTTGACTTTTTCTAGGTTACACTTATTGATTAATTAGTTAATACAAGCCAACTAAGTAGATAATTAATGATTATATGAAAGGGTATTCAAGATGACTTGACAGAGGCCATCATATATATGTAAGGTCAAGTTATGGAATGAATCAATAAATTAGAAAAAAGTGGATGAAGAAAAATATGATGGACATATGATTAGGACAAAGCATATGAGTGTGTAAGACTAAGATGAATATTTTGATCATCAAGGATCAAGTGGTCAAGATAGAACAAAGATATGAATCTGCAAAGTTAGTTGCTTCATTAATTAGTTCAATAATTGTTACTCTCTATTAACTATAGTAGTAAAGGAAATCTCTTAACAACTTGACTTAACATATATATTGTAAATCCTCTAACAAGGTAGCATTTCTAGATTGAGGTGTCTAAAGACCTCTAGCATGGCCTCTCCTAACAGAGCGAAATAAATCCTCTATGAAGGTCATATTTAACCATGTGCATTATAACTTTTAACAGGGTTGGATCCTTATAGGGCTTTTTTCAGGAAACTAAAAATCATAACTAGTTGCATTGGTAGATTTCCCAAATTGGGATTTCAAGTTAAATCTTGGTGTCATCTGTGTTAATGTTTTTTTTCTTTATGCTTTATGTTTCTACAACCAAGTTACTAAAGGTTAATGAACATTAATATCACAAGACTTGTTTTCCAACCAAGTTACAATGAAATATCCAATTCTAATCAAGCAAAGACAAGAATTGGATCATAAAGTGAAAATTTTGAGTTTTCATCTAAGTGAATTGGAATTATTTTTGTGTTAATTAATTCACCCCTACCCTCTTAGTCACTCATTACATTTCAAGCACATTGAGACGATGGAAGTTAGAAGAAAAGACCAAATATCTCATTAGCAAATTACTAGCATATGACCCTCATAGTGAAACAATGACAATAAATGAGGAAAGAGACATTGTGCAGAGAAGTGGAATGTTTCTTGTACATGGATGGGACTCAGGGAAAATATTTGTGCTAGACCAAATTAGAAGATAGGAGAAATCAATTCCATATGGGGCATTTGGTGCATAGGGCTTATAGAGGGGTTTTGGTTTCAACATTGACACAAAGGCACTAGCTGTGTGTAGCATTTCTCCTAAATGAAATAAGCTCAATTAATGGATGTATAAGGCACAACATAAGGAAATTTAATATTACAGACATTAGAATTAGCTACTGGTAGGAATATTTCAAGTGTATTGAGACATTTTTCTTTTATGAATGAGGAAAAGGTTGATCAATTTGAAGATCAACTTGCACAAACATTCAGGTTATATATAGATACTAGGAATTTGTTTGAAGAAGAGATATATGGTGAAAAGTGATTGAGAGTAAAATAAAAGATCTAGAAAGTGAAGTTGTCTCTTTAAAGAGAAAGTCAAGGCTCAAGAGGAGAGTAGAGTAAAGGTGAAGACTGGGATCCTAATGGGACAAATAAACTAACTACCTTTATGTCTAAAGACAAGCTAGTTGAGACTAAACATACAATTTCTATGATGGAGATTAAAGCTCAAAGTCAAAGGAATCAATTGTAGGTGGATGTGTTGAAGAAGATTCTATCTCATGGATTGCAAAGATATTGAAAAGGATATCCCTATAGGTTCACAATGCCTTCATTTCTTTACAAACTGCAAGACATGTGTGCAATGAAGCTTTGACATGGCTTTCCCCTATTTTTAATCAATGAGGCCCTTATTTTAATTCTTTGAAAATCTAATTATTTTGATGGAAAAGAAACCAGAACTCCATCAGTGAAAGAAGCATTAGAAACAATGAAATAATTAACTGGATTCTTTGTACCAAAAGTTGAAGATAATCTAAGGGAAGATGATGATAATGAATGATAGTATTGATATTTTTATTCCTTCCATTGTTGATGAAGAAAATAATTTGAAAGATTGGCAGGAGTGGTCAACATCCTTTGATCATATTTTAACATTAGAGAAAGTTAAACAATCTTTTATGGAAATCTTAATAAGGACTTATTTCATGATCTGATTAATGCTATGTTCAAGGTAGAAATGGATATGAATAAATTAGTTTTAGAATCAAAGATCATCACAGATGCTAGGTGGAGCAAGTTTTTAAATAACCTTGGTGTAGTGGAGGTACCGAGTGGTTAACAAAAGAGAGTTTAATGTGTCATAAGCATTTGGTGAAATCAAGGCCTTACCCACAGGAAGTAATTAGAAGATAGAGGAAGAAGACAAATGAAAGAAAAAATAGAGGAAGGACAAGAATCATATCAGGGTATCTTATATTTGCATTAACTTGCTATAGATAAACTTGCACTACAAGAAAAGAATGAACCTTGATGTGAAAATGCCAGCTATCAAATTTTGAACTACTTTCCAAATTTATTTAGTTGTAAAGAATATTTGTAAAATAATATTTTTTCTTCTCTATAAATTAATTTATAATGAGTCATGTAGTGACAAGTGTCTTCCTAGATCTAAACCTTTTTGCAAGCCTTTCTAGGATTTCTAGGATTGGGAAGAAGCATTCAAAGTCCACCTATATGATGAATATTATCATTTAAGTCAATCCAATTTTATGTTAAGTCCTAAGATGTTTTAGCTTGTTTTCTAATGAAAGTTTGAAGTTAATGGAAAACTAGTATTAATCCTACATTTTTCCATAGTCTCACATAAAAAATGTGTATACTTATCAAAGAGATTAATACAAGGAACGTTACATGACATTTGCGTCTCAAAATTTTGTCTCCATTTTCATGCTTTTGTGATTTTTAGGATGAATGAACAAGTTTCAATTTATTCAAATGCAATTCAATTGGGTTGTATATCATTTGATTATTTCTTTTAATTCAAGGAATTAAGTAATTACTTTCATACAATAATGGGGTCATTATAAGCATGAGAGGGATATTATAAGTAAAGAATTTGGAGGTTTACCCCACGCAATCAGAATATTCTGACAGAAATCTCCATCATAATAAAATTATCCACTTAATCAAAATTTATTTTACCTAGAAATATATATTGAACACATTTCATTCTCTCTCAGCTGATTTTTGATACATGTGTTGTTCACTCTAGAAACTGGCATTTATTTTCCTAGTGATTAGGATATTTGTGATTCAATTCTAAAGATTGATGCTCAATTTGTAGAATTTCAAACTCTAGATCCACTACTTCACCAAATTTCAACTCTTCTATTAATTCTGCAGATTAGTTTAGTTTAAATAAAGCATGATTCAATACAAGGAATAGTTTTTTTTTAGTTGCAAAAATTTAAGGCAATAAACATTCTAGTTAGGTTTAGACAATGTACTAGTTTTGAGAGTCCACCATAGTCTTATACAATTGTACAATTAAGAGCAATCAATGCACCATAGATTTGCATGAACAAAGGAAGTGATTAACTATTTGAACTGTTGTTACAAATAGTTAAGTGTAGTTCATTTTTTAGCACAGGTTTTTGAGCAATAGTTTGTTGGGTGATTATATACATGTAATTAGTCTTTGTTATAACTATGCACCAATAAAAGTTATTTATCTTTGTTGTTAAAAATAGAGTATCTCCTATTTTATTTAGTATTCAAATATATTGTTTTGTTAATATATTATTTCTTTCGGGAGGTTGTGACTCTTTAGTTTCTACATTTGGTATCAGAGCTGAAGGTGTTTGGAAGATGGAATCATGGCAAAGAATATGCATATCCCAAAGTTTAATAGAGTTAATTACCAATATTGGTCAATCAAGATGAAGATCTTTTTGATTGGGTAAGATTATTGGGACATTGTTGAATCTAGATATGTAGAGCCTACACATTGGGATATTCTCCAACCTAATGATAGGAGATTGAAGAAAGAAGTTGAGAAGAAGAATGCAATGGTGCTATTTCACATTCAGGTGGCTCTTGATAAGATCTTGTTTCCTAGAATTACTGATGCACAGAGAACAATAGAGGCCTGGAAGACTCTAAACAATGTTTACCATTGCAATGATTAGATCAAGGTTGTAAAGCTACAAGCCTTGAAAAGAGAATATAAGAAAGTTTGAAGATGAATGAAATAAAGAATTTGGGAGATTTCTATGTAAGAGTGAAAGATGTGATTAATAAAATAGCCCCTTTGGGTGGACCTATGAGTCAAGAGCATGTGATATAGAAGGTATTAAGATCTCTAACCCCAAGATAAAATATTGTAGCAATTTTTATGGAAGAAAGAAAAAATTTAGCTACCATAGAGTATGATGAGTTGGTTGGATCTCTCATATCACATGAGGATAGTATTTAATGGACACTTCTACTAGCGTTAATGAGAAGGATTTTGCTTGCCAATTATAAATTTTAATGAATGATGGTGCTAACAGAAACAATAACAACAACAAAGGATAAGGTAGGGGTCAAAATAATAATTATTCAAGAGGATCCAAAGGAAGGGGAGGTGCTCAAGGAGGAAGAGGTAGAGACAAATTTGATAAAAAGAACATCTAATGCTATCATTGCAATAAGTATGGACACTTTGAGAGAGAGTGTAGACTAAAATCTGGTAATAATAATTTAAATTATGCTCAACAAGATGAGGATTCTTCCTCAGCTAATTTATTTATGTGTTATTGTAAAGGTGAGAATAATATGAATGATATTTGGTATTTGAATTCTGGATGCCCTAACCATATGTTTGGTAAGAAGGAAATTTTTTTGAATCTTGAATATATTTATAAATCCAATATATTATTCTTGGTAATAACAATACAATGAATGTTGCGGCCAAAGGTTCCATGGATGTTCAAAAAAAAGAACTTCAAAAAAGTGTTCAAGATATTTATTATACTCCTAAATTGAAGCATAATTTATTGAGTGTTGGGAAGTTATGTGAGAAGAATTATAGTGGTATTTGAGAATATGAATGTACTATCTATGATAAGAATCGTGGCAATAAAGTGAATGTAGTAGTTCCTATGATAAAGACTAGGACATTTCCTTTGAAGTTTGGTGAATATGACAATCAACTTGTCAATATGGCATATGAGTATAAAAGTTGGTTGTGGCATCTTAGGTATGGTTATTTGAATTTCAATAGTTTGAAGAGTCTAACATCAAATGCATTGATTCTTGGATTTAGTAAGGTTCAAGAGCACAAATAGATTTGTGAAGGGTGTGGAAAAGGGAAGCATGCAAGAGAATAATTTTCAAAAGGAAATGCATGGAGGGCCCAACACCCACTTCAACTTATTCATTCAGATATTTGTGGTCCTATGCAAACAAAAACCTTGGGTAAGTCATCATATTTCATTACTTTTATTGATGATTACTCATGCATGTGCTGGGTGTATTTTTTGAAGACTATGGATGAAGCCTTTGATACATTCAAGAGGTTTAAAGCTCAAGTAGAGAATGGGAAAGGAAACACGATTAGATGTTTGAGAATAGATCATGGAGGAGAGTTTTTCTCAAAAGATTTTTAAAATTTTTGCGAGATAAATGAGATCAAAAGGCAACTCACAACTACATACATACCCCAATAGAATGGAGTGGCTAAAAGGAAGAACCATACTATGGTAGAAATGGCAAGGAGAATATTACAAACTAAGGGTTTGAATAATTATTTTTGGGTTGATTTAGTTTCTAAAACCATATATATTCTCAACAGGAGTCCTACAAGTGCCCTAAAGAAGATGACTCCATATGAAGCATGGTATGAGAAAAACTCTAATGCAAACCATTATAAAGATTTTTGTTACTTGGCTTATCTTTGTATTTCTAATTAGAATAGGTAAAAGCTAGATGCTAAAAGTGAATTATGCATTTTTGTGGGTTATAGTGAGGAAAGCAAGACTTACAAATTATTCAATCTTATTACTAATAAGATTATTGTGTCAAGAGATGTGAGTTTTGGTGAAGGGTGAGTTTATGGTCATCAAAAGGCCATGTTGAAAAAGAAAATTAGTTTTGGATGATGATATTATTATTGATAATGATAATGAGAAGTGAAAAAATATATCTATTTCAAAATCACCAAGACCACCAAGTTGCCCCTCACCAATTTCAAGACAAAGTCTATCCTCAAGTCCTCTAAGAAAGGTAACAATATTGAGTGATATCTATGAGAGGTGTCAAAATCAAGTGCATGAAGAAGATCCAATAGGTGAGATGGTAAATTTTTCATTACTTGCTAAGCTGATTTTGAGCCATCATGGTTTGAAGATGCATGTGCTAATGAGGTTTGGATGCAAGCAATGAATGAAGAGATGGATTCCATTCATAGGAATGAGAAATGGGAGCTTGTAGAGCTCCCACATGAGAAGAAGAAGACTCACACAAAATGGGTCTACAAGACCAAGTATAACATTGATGGGAGTGTTGAGATATACAAGTCAAAATTGATTCCTAAAGGTTTCACTCAAAGGTATGGCATTGATTATGAATTTTTTTTTGCACTAGTAGCAAAACAAGAAACTATTAGGATGTTAATATCTCTTGTAGCTCAAGAGAAATGGATTATTTATCACATGGATGTAAAAAGTGTCTTCTTGAATGGGTACTTAGAAGAAGAAGAAGTAGTATATGTGGGACAACCACGAGGCTTTGAGATTCAAGGAAAAGAAGATCATGTCTACAAGTTGAAGAAGGCTTTGTATAGCCTCAAGAAAATACCATGTGCATGGTATGCAAGAATTGATAGATATTTTTAGAAGAATGGCTTTCAAAGAAGTAAGAATGAACCTACCCTTTACTACACACAAGAAGGTAATGATATTCTCATTTTAAATTTGTATGTTGATGCCTTTCTATACATGGGTAGTTGTTCAAAGATGAAAAATGAATTCAAAGTTGCTATGATGAATGAGTTTGAGATGAAAGATTTAGATCTCATGAAGTATTTCCTTGGCATGGAGCTTTATCAAGGTAAAGATGAAATTTTTATTTGTCAAAAAAAGTATGCAAAAATATATTGAAGAAATTTGATATGGATATGACTGATTGTAAACCTCTTTCCACTCCAATTGGTCATGGAGTTGCATTACGTAGAGATGATGGTGTTGAAATTGTTGATGAGACATCATACATGAGCATTTTTGGGAGTTTGATATTTTTAACTCAAATAAGGCTTGATATTGCTTATTCAGTTTCATTGGTTTCAAGGTATATAACAAATCCATTAGAAGAACATATGAAGGAAGAGAAGAGAACTTCGAGTATATGAAAAGCACATTAGATTTTGGAATTCACTATTCTTCTAATAAGTTTGAGCTTGATGGCTTTAGTGATTCTGATTG
Organism: Cupressus sempervirens; assembly: GCA_028749045.1. Taxonomy (NCBI): domain Eukaryota; kingdom Viridiplantae; phylum Streptophyta; class Pinopsida; order Cupressales; family Cupressaceae; genus Cupressus; species Cupressus sempervirens. The sequence continues at coordinate 193,291,692 of CM053786.1, read as the reverse complement.
GGGAGGTAGTTTGGATGACAAAAAATCTACATCTGGTAATTGCTTTTCTTTTAGTTCCAGTTTAATCACATGTAGTTCAAAGAAGCAAAGTATGGTTGCTCTCTCTTCTACAAAAGTGGAATATGTTGTGGTCACTTCAGCTAGCACACAAGTTTTATGGCTTAGAAAGATTCTTGAAGAAATTGGAGAGATACAAGTTCAACCTACTGTGATCTTTTGTGACAATATAAGTGCCATTAAATTGGCCAAGAATCCGGTTCATCACAGCAAGACCAAAGACTTTGATTTGAAACAACATTTCATCAGAGATTTGATACAACATAAAGCGGTTGAGTTGAAGTACATCAACACAAAGGAGAAAATCACAAACATCTTCACATAGGCAATTGCACAGATCAGTTTTTGCCACTTCGAGATATGATTGTTAGTCCTCTTAGCATCAAAGGGGAATATGAAGATTGATGTTCAGTTTGTAGAATTTAAAACTCCAAATCCACCGCTTCACCAAACATTAACTCTTCCATTAATTCTCCAGTTTAATTTAGTTTAAATAAAAAATGATTGAATACATGGAATAGTTTATTTTTAGTTGTATAAATTTAAGGCAATAAACATTCCAGTTAGGCTCAGTCAATGTACTGGTTTTGAGAGTCCACCGTAGCTTATACAATTTTCTGATTAAGAATGATCAGTCCACCGTAGATATGCATGAATAAAGGCAGTGATTAACAATTTGAACTGCTCTTACAAACAGTTGAGTGTAGTTCATTTTTCAACGTGGGTCATTTTTCAGCGTAGGTTTTCAAGCAATAGTTTGTTGGGTGATTATATACATGTAATTGGTCTTTGTTTTAACTATGCAGCAATAAAAATTGTTCATCTCTGCTGTTAAAAACAGAGTATCCTCTGTTCTATTTAGTATTCAGACTTATTGTTTTGTTATTATATTATTTCTTTGTGGATGCTGCTATTCTTTAGTTTCTACAGATTCTACTTTTTCAGCCGTGTGTACACCATGAGACTCACCCCAAAAAAAAAACCAAAAGAAACATTCAAAATTTTGTTTATCTGATATCTCCTCTTTTTAAATACGACGTTTCAAAATTCTTCAACATTTAAATAAAAAATACTAATATATTAAGATTTAGCCGCGATTCGCTAACACTACACATTAATGCTTATAGTTTAATAAAAAAATACCAATACAATAACATAGAAATTGCATACAGACATATAATCAAGAAACTAAAATGACGACAATATCTTTAATACGAAATGTATAGATCAAAACGAACCAAATAAAAATATTTCTACAAAAACGTCAGAATCACAATTCTAAAACGCAAGGAGACGAACAAGAAAATCTTAGTTCCACAAAGAGCAGACGAACAAGCAAAGACGATCTACAAGTAAAATAGGACGTAGAAGAACAAGATCGAATCACATACAATCATGAGAGTGAGAGAAAAATAGCGCGATGTCTCACTTGAATTATTAATCAATTGTTCATCAATGATATTATTATTTATATATACAAATTCAAAACAATCTATTTGCAAACAGGCTAAGGATTTGTAAGAACAATCTATATTGACATACATTACTAAGAGCATATTTTTCACTTATCACGTAACTGAATCAGGGCGTCGATTTATATGCTTTCTTCTTCATGTGATGGCAGCATCCTGTCTGTCTAAATTCCCCTTCGCAATTCGGATGCGATGGTGAACACTGTGACTCTATCTCATCCACGCGCGGGCTGAGCTTTGCATGGTAATTCTTTTCCGCATAATGGGCATCAAGATTGCGGCTGCAAGAAACATTCAGAATACATAAAACAGAAAGGAAAATTACAACTTTCTTAACCTGCAATGCCATGTCCATCGTATTCGCAGTTTGCCCCATCGAGGAAAAAAACACAGAAATGTGCGCTAATGCTCCGCAACTGTTACGTTGAGTCCTGACAATTATAGCTTTGCAATGACTGAAGATGCGAATTGATATTTGTGGCTAAGAATCAAAAGAATTTGTGCTCTAACTATTCTAAGAAGAAATAATTGGCTTAGACAGTTCAATTTTTCTTCAAGATGGTTTAATGCCTTGTACTGCGTATACTTATAGTTACGCACCTCGAAAAATATCTTATCTTTCGAAGATGTAAGAAAGACACTTCGCGTTAATTTCCATGAAGTCTGCATGAGAGCAGAGCGCAGAGAGAAAGTACTAGGAAAAAATCGTATAAGCTGCGATGAGGATGCAACGGTCTTATTTTTATTAAGGATTATGAAACCTTCGCCACAAAACAAAATCTATTCAGGCTTCTTTGAGTATACGTTGAGAATGCCGATTTCACTACAACTTCAATTCTTCTGCCACTTCCCGCACTTGTTATAAAAGGAATACGTCTTTGACATTGCATTACAAAAGACAAAAAAACACATTAAAGCAACCTTTTAAGGAAGATGCATGGACAGTTAGTTCTAAAATGGTGGATGATTCGACGTGTTGTTATCATAACGTTCAGTTTTACGCGGAGTTGGAGATATCGAAGAGATTTCGTTCCACAGCGAGATGTCTGTCGTGAACTTTGAATGTTGCAGGAAACCAATGATTTTCAAATTAATGGTTATAATATGCCAAAATACAATAATTTTCAATTTAAAGGTTATATGCCCTCTATATTACGTTCATGTTTTCCTGGCGTTTTAAGGCTTCATTAGACAATATCGCATGTGTGTGTACAACCAGAGAGCCGTCAACACATCCTAAAGTGTGTTATGGTATGCTTGTCCTCGTTTGGGCTAGTGGTTTAGTTTTGGTGTGCAGTGAATGAGAAAAGTTTATTTTGATGTTTTTCTCAATAATATTATAAGAATCTCAAGAAAAATGTTCTACTAGGTTTTGTTTTATATTTTTAATATTATATTTTGTTTTTATTTCTTATTTTTTGCCTGGTAAACTTTTTAACGTGACCGGTAGCGCTGGCATGACACGCTCACCGGTACCACGAGGACGGGGGAGACTAGAACCCGTGACCAACCCCCTGCAACAAGGAAGATTTAGCCAACCGAGCTAGGGCCCCCGCCCTTAGATTATGTTTTAATTGTATATTGTGTTTTTATTGTATATATTTAATCTATGAATTCAATTATATTAGAAGTCACTAATAAATAAAATTTAGACTTTACTTTTTTTTTATGTGAGTGTAAATCAAATATGTATTCTCTATTAACTAAAACTATTTTTTGTCTCTCTTTTCAAGAGTAGTTACTATATTGTTGTCATGTTAGAATGGATATCTCCAAGGATTTGTAGAGAATGGCACACACCTAATTGTCCAAGTGATGTACAATCATTGTTTCACTATTTAGATTTCTTGTAGTCCTACTAAAAATTTTAATCCTCTAAGCATGTGATCTAGGATTGTCCACAGGAATCTCCTCATTCAAAATTTAGCCTACTTCAAGGTCTCTACCTCATGTCAAGTTTTGGTTGATAGCTATGACTCACAAAGAAAATTAATTTTTTAATAATACACCCTAATTGAGTCATTCTTGGATACTTGAGATTTTTCTCAAAAAATTGAAGTACAATTTAGAAAAGACCGATCGTAAAAACAAAAAATTAATATTCCTAATAGGCATAATAGCCTTCGCTTTATTATCTCTACTAGTCCAATTGAATAAATTACTTGCAATTGTAGATAGGTTGTTTCTGTACATAATACACCTCAAATATTTGTATTCGTTCATTGTATTTGGAATTTAATTCTCCAAATTTGAAAAATAAAAGACAAATATTTATCTAATGAAGTTTTTCATTTTAGAAAAATACAACATTATCTCTCCAAACTATTAATCATTTAGTTGTAACACTATTAAGGCGAGTCTATGGTCCATTTAAATATATATTTCTCATATACATTCATAGGTACATTGGTTTCTCTCTATTTTATATCCAAAAAGAGATAATTGAAGCTTTCTTAAATATCACACCTTTCTTTGTAACTCTGATTACATAACATTCAAAAAAATTCTTGAATAAATGAACTATAGATACTAATGATTTTGACCACATATTGATTCTTTTAGTGTTTTAACTCTATCTTATTTTATATTTCGCTTTTCCTTTTTTTCTTTTGAAATATGTTACTAAAAACAATTGTTTTCTTCTATCTACGCTCACCACATCAAAAATTCAACAACAATAATGGTTATGGATCTTCAAACATACTTTGGAGACTCAATTTTCTTGTGCATAGACCCATTCATTTGAAAAGAAAACCTAATTTGGCAATTAATAATGCAAAATTTATGATTCTAGACTACCAAGGATTGGGTTGGAGGTGCTCAAAGTTGCTATTTTGATTGCACTCTTGGATAAAAGTTTTTAATATCCTTCACAAATGATAGAATAATAGATTTATTTTCATTGGTTAATCTACAAGATTTTTATTAGGAATTGATAAGTTTCAAGGAGTTAGAACAAAGTACCTAATCTCTTTTGAGATTTTAAATAAATGGCATAGAGTTATTCAAGTTTCAACTAGATGATATTATGTGTTTTTTCAAGTATTTTCTTCAAGATACCAAACATGCATGGTTAGTCACCTAGACTAAGAGACCCAGTGCTAATTAACCATATGAACGTCTCTTCTTATTTCTATCCATGATCAAGATTTTGGTACCATATGAAATAAGACAATAAAAACAATGAATGGTAAATATAGTTAAGGTTGCATTACTATTAGCCCATGCCTAAGATTAAAATTGGAAGAATGGAAAACTCTAAGCTATAATATTAATTTCCAATAAATCATTTCTCAAAAATATTAAAAAGAGGCAACAAGAAGATCTGATTAATTCAAGTAGGATTAAATATATTGAACCCAACAATAAAAGTAACATCATGTTGAAATGACTAAACAAAAGGAAAACTATAAAACTATAATATTTATTTCCTATAAATAATGTGTCACAAATATAAAAAAGAGGCAACAAGAAGTTATGATTAATTCAAGAAGGATTAAATAGTTTGAACCCAACAATAAAAGTAAATATCAAGAAGTGAATTCAACATAGCCTTTTAATGGAGTTACAATGATAGGGAACATCAAACCTGAAACCACACAAACTAAATTTCAAAAACAAATTGCTGAAGGTGGAAACTACAAACCAACAACTAGAAAGAACTGCTTACACGAAATAATGAAGGACCTAAGAGGGGGAAGAATACAAGTGGGTTTTGAAAGGAATCTTGAAACCATAAACATTTAGGAATACCATTCATATTTATCCTTGAGAGAGAAGTAGGAAACCTCAAACTTAAACCCATAATCTAGTACCTATATGCAAAGAAAGGAAGCATATTACCATAAACAACGTCTATCCACACACAAAAAAATACTTCCATAGAATTATCCACTAGTAAAATGAGAATAAAAAGAAAAATAAAAAAATTCTCTAACATAACTACCATGGGAGAACACACCTCAATAAGGTCTTACTACACCTGATTATGAGTAACATAGAGAAGAATACAAAGGAAACCCAAAAAATCCAACTATAAAAGAGGACTAAGAACCAACAAAAAATAAATATCCATATGATAAAGCGACAGAACTCTTGAAAAAAAATGAAAAATTGTATATTTTCTTTGATGTTACACAAAATGTCATAGATTTACTAGTCAGTGTATGTCAAGCTCACTTGGGGGATGAAGATAGTTTCCTGTGTCTGTCGAGCATTCCTGTGTTTGCTAAGTTCATGTGATGGTATCTATCAAGTTCACTCGCGCATCAAAGAGAAGTTCACAGAAGTTCAATGTTAACTAAGATCACTTGGGTAACAAAAGAAAGTTGGAAGGAACCAGTGTTAACTTAGCTCACTTGGTTACCAAAGGAAGTTTTCGAAGATGCAATGTTAACTGAGTTCACTTGGTTACCGTAAGATATTCAATCTAGTGTTAGTATCTATTAAAAAGGGTTGGCTAATAAAGGATTTTCTTGTTTTGGCATATTGATTTTAAATGATTTGTTTGTTGGTTCTAGCTGACTTAGGAGATGAATATCAATTATTCTAAGTTGTATTCAAGTTGACTTGACAATGTATATGATATAAGTATCAGGTCAAGTTGAGGATTTGGTGCAGGGGGACTTTGAAACATAGGCCCCTCACCATTTCAATTTTTGTGTGTTAAAGCTCCAAGAGAGCCTTTGTAAGTAGGAATAAGCATTATTGGACCTAGGTGTGATAGTTAGGGTGTAGGAAGTCAAAATGTCCTTGGAAGAGTCATAAATGACCTTAAAATCAAGATATACCTTACCATAGGGTAATGAGTAACCTAAGGGATGAGTCACTAGCTTAGGGAAGGGTCCCTAGAATGGAATTGCTAAGGGATAGCCTAAATAACAAGTTAGAAGTGTTAAAAAGAGAAAGCAAGAAAAATTGCAAAAGTTGCTCTATTGGAGTTTTGCAATTTTTGCAAAAATGCTGATTTTGCAAGAAATTGTGGATTTTCCTTATAAAAAACTAAGGATGCCATTGAAAACCATAAGGATGGAGTCAAATGACCTAGGAGGAGATATAAAAGGCTTCCCAAACCCTAAAATGGAAGAAGGAATTGGTATTTGTATGGACAACATGTAGCATGGATTTTACTTGCAAAATGACTTATTTTTCTAAATTTTAAGGATTTTCACATTGTTCTTTTGTAATGTACTAGTTTTCATGGTAGATAGGATAGTTTAGAACATTTTTGTTTTGGAAAGTGTGTTCTAAAAGTGTATAGTTTTCTAGTTTTAAAAATCTTTTGTTTTCAAGTAATTTGTTGTCCAGTTATTAACAACTTGTACAAGAAATGAGATAACTCACTATCCCACCGTAGGAATTATATTGTGGAAAAAGCAGGGCCCTTCAAAATGAACTATATTGTGGCAAAAGCAGGGCCCTTCAAAATGCTAGCAAGCAATTTTAAGCTCTTACCCTAGGTGAGCTAGAGCATGCCCAACTAGGTAAGAAATAGAAATCGAGCTTGTTTTCTTGCAGGGATTAGGGAGATCTTTTGAAGAGTGAAAATGGAGGTTTTAGGGGAGTAATAGGAGACCCCTTAGGTGGAAGGATAAGGTGTGTCCAATCCATTAAGGCACCCTAAAAGATCAAACAACAAGAACTAACCTTGTAAACCCTCTAAAACCCTCAAAATCAACACAATGATTGTACAACCATTCTAGGATCTAAAACCTCGAAAATATTAAAGCCCTCACAAAATGAATAGAGGTCCATGGAGACACCTTGGAAGGTTTAGCAAAAGAGAAGTGAGTAAATCCCTATTTTGTAGGTGAAATAATGCTAACTAGGGCTCTTCCTTGTAGCCTTGTTTTGAGGAAAAAGGGTGAAATCAGGTGGAAACTTAATCAAAGAAAGTTGTTTTGGCATAATAAAGCAATGAATTTTGAGGCTTAATGAGTTCTCCATGATCTTGTAAGTGGTTGTGAAGAAATGGTCAAAAGGACCTAGCTCAGTGGAAGATCTTGAAAACTCTTCATTCAGAATGGTTACCTGGTAGACAGTAAGAAGTGAAACCTTATCAAGATAGTGGAGTAGGGTTTAGGATTGGAGGATATTTGATTGGAAAAGGTCTTATAACTCTATGTGGTGATCTAGCAAGACACCCAAAGTCTCAGAGGCATACAAGAAGCATGAATCAATGATTACTTCACCCCTACTTCTCCCTATCAGGATTGAATGTGTAAAAATGCATGGAAGATAAGAAGATGCTTAGAGGAAGTGAATTAGAAGGATAAGCAGAATATCCTTAAGGATCTACAAAGATACGTTTGATCAAGGAGGGTCAAGTATTCAAGCCAAAATTAAGATCTGAAATCGGCAATATAGTTGCATCAACAATGAGGTCATATCATTTTTACTCTCTAACCATTGTAGCATTCTATCAAATCTCTTAATTGAGTTATCTTAACAGCTATTTACCAAATCCTCTAGCAAGGTGGCATTTCTAGATTTAAGTATCTAAAGACCTCTAACAAGGCCACTCCTAATATGGTGATTAAATCCTTTAACAGGGTCACACCAAACAGTGTATTTTGTAACCTTTAATAGGGTTAGCTCCTAATAGAGCTCACTTTAGAAGAGTGAAAAATAGTAACTAGTTGTAATTGGTTGTTTTTTCCAAATTGAGTTTCCATGTTAAATCTTGGTGTCACTTGTGTTCATGCTATTTCTTTTATGTGTATGCAACTAAGTTAATTAAGGTTAATCACAAATAATATCTTATGATCTATGCATTCAATATTTTCCTAGTAATAGGTTAAATTATAGTGCTTGTCGAGTTACAACATATTGTTAGTGTTAACCAAGTGCCTGTATGTTAAGTACATAATAACCATTTCAACAGAGTTTATGTTTTGTATTCATATCTAAGGGATCTGGGATTATTTTTGTGGTAAGTGATTCACCCCTCCCCTCTTAGTTACTCCTCATATATTTCGAACAATTGGTATCAGAGATTTTGGTGCCTACAGAGAAGGTTTCAAGGACCTAAGCTAAAGTTTAGGATGTCTTACAGGAGAGAGATTCCCAAGTTGAACAATGATAACTTTGAGGCATGGCAAAAACTTATGAAGCTACATCTGGTGGCCATCGATGATTCAGGTGTGAAATATTTAAATGCTCAATATAAGGCTCCTACTTGAGCAATGACTATGGAGGAGATTTCTAAAAAGAAGAGTCATAACATTATGATGATTGATATTGCATCAACTCTTAACTATGCTAAATTTGATGAGGGCAAAGGTTGTGCTACTACTAATGAGATGTGGACCAAATTGAAAGATATTTATGGAGGTGATGATAATATGAGAAAAGACAAGGCAAAAATCCTGAGAGGTTAAGTTGATTATATCAAGATGAGAGAGGATGAAAACATTGCAAAAAATATTGAGAGAATCAAAGATAGTGTTAGTGTAATCAAAGCCTCTAGAGGGAAAATTGGTGATGTGATAGTGGTAAGATAGGTACTCCAAACCCTTCTTCATATCTATGCAATTAGAGTGTCATCCATTCAAGAGGTGAGATGTGACCCACATAACAAGATAACCTTGGATGCTCTAGTGGGAAGATTGACAATATTTGAGCTAAATAACTACGATAATTATGTTCCTAGTTCTAGCAATCTTGAGTCTACATTTGAAGCCAACTTATCACTCAAGAAGAAAGATGCAAATTCTTAAGGAAAACAATCTAAAAGTGAAGAGGAAGATAGTTCTAATAATTATATTGAAGGCATTGAAGCACTTTTTGCAAGAAGGTATCCTAAAGGAAAAGGAAAGTACAATTGTAAAATTTCTTTGATCTATTTTTCTTGTGAAGAAGTTGGTCACATTGCTACAAGGTGTCCAAATAGAGAAGAAAAATATGGAAAGAAGAACAACATATATAAAGGCAAGGAGGATTTCAAGAACTTAAAGGACTATAAGGAAAAGGGTAAGAAGTCTTGTTTAATGGCTAAAGATTCAGATAGTAGTGATGATAATGAAATGGTCTATATTGTTGTAAAAGATGAATATAATGATGATGAAATCTACTAACTTATTTATCATGTTAGTAAAAATGATACATGGATTATTGATAGTGGTTGTTCTGACCATATGCCTAGTGATAAACCAAAGTTTGAACATATGGAACACTATGATGGTGGAAGTGTAAGACTTGGAAACACTGAACCATGTTGCATAAAAGGAAAAGGTTGTATTTCTCTAACCAATGAACTCAGATGTAATAATACTTATTGGGTTGAAGGTTTGAAACATATTCTACTGAGTGTGGCATAGTTAAATAACATTGGATTCATGGTAGAATTCATGAATGGGAATGCCAAGCTACTAGATTGAAAAGGACATCTAGTTGGGTCTAGTAACCAAACAATAGGTAACATATTCTACCTAGATCTTAGTAAAAATTCATGTTTCATTGCTCAAGTAGAACAAAGTTTTTTATGGCATAAAACATTGTGTCTTGTGGACTTTGATAACCTAATCAAGATAAGAAAAAACAAAATATTGAGAGGTATTCCTAATTTGAGGAAACTTGATAAGGGCCTATGCAAGAATTATCAAATTGGTAAGATGGGCAAGACAAATTTCAAGAGCAAGAACTATCATTCTAAAGAAGTCTTGGAGCTAGTTCACACAGACCTTTTTGGATCTATTGGCATTGAGAGCTATATTGGAGATAAGTACTTTATTTTATTTGTTGATGATTATTCTAGAATGATGACAGGAATGCATCTAAAACATAAGTCTGAAGCTTTTCAAAAGTTTAATTAGTATCTCGAAGGAATAGAGAATGAAACAAGAATGCTCGACAAACATAGAAAACTATGTTCATTGCTTGAGTGAGCTCGACATACACTTACTGGTAAATATATGACACTCTATGTAACATCAAACACAATATACAATTGTTCAATTGTTTTCAACAATCTCCCTCTTTTGCATTAATGGAAACACAACATGTCATAATACAATGAAATTTTAGAGAAAAACAAAGTAAGAAAAATATCCTTAGTTTCATTCTGATTCTCATCCATGAGAACTCCCTCTATCACTATGAACTCCCTTTGACTTTAGTTTCTCCCTCTGTCAGCAAACTCTTCTATTTGGAGGTTAATTAATTTCCAATAAATTCTAAACTAAAAGAGGAATTAAAATACAAGTATTAGCCCCTAGTACACCTGAACATAATGGTATAGTAGAAAGAAGGAATAGATAGATCATGGATTGTGCAAGAACCTTGATGATAGAAAAGAATGTTGGTATCGAATGCTAGAAGGAAGCAGTCAATACAATAGTCCATACCTTGAATAGAGTACAGTTAAAGAAATACTCAAATAAGACTCCTTATGAACTATGGTATGGTTACAAACCTAATGTAAGTTACCTCAAAGTATTTGGTAGAAAATGTTAGATTTTGAAGGAGACTAGGAAAGGTAAATTTTATGTCAAAAGTGATGAAGGCATATTCCTAGAAAACTCTAGCTGAAGTAAAGCATACAAATGTTTGAATATAACTACTCATAAGATCATAGAGAGTGCACATGTGAAGATTGATGAGTTTGTAGAAAAGAGTGAAGAAGAGAGCAGCAAAGAACTTGAAGATTACATAAAGTTTATTTACTCCAAAATTGATACATTGCCTAATTCAATTGGAAGTTAGCAAACTTCACCTCCCGAGCCCCCAAAATCTCCAAAAGCACTTGAGCTATAGCCGGTGAAACTCGAGTCTAAATGTGAAGGACCCAAGTCACATAAAATAGGACCCGAGCATGATGCAGATGATCATGGTGAGGCAAGTGGAACAAGTTTAAAATCCAAAGTACCTATATTAGAAAGATATATCAGAAGGCACCAAACAACTAAGAAGATCATTGAAGAGAAGTGTAATGCCCTACCAAGGGATTCAAAGAATTAACCTAGAATTTTCACTAAGTTTAGAAACATTTTTTTGTTTTCATGATAGTAAACATCACATATAACTTATGCACAATAATAGAAGCAATAGCATTGTCCATCTGAAAGTAAACACAACATAAAAACCAGATTACATTCTTTAAGATCCCTTAATGTTGAATTAAATACATGAATCCATCTAGTACAACATCCTCATGAAATGATAAGTCCAATGTTTATACATTACATTTCAAATGCTCATTCATCCACTGTACATGTCACAGGGTATGGCAAGCTCAAAAATATTCATACATAGAATAAGGTACATCATCCTATTCTAATCCATGATACATCAAAATAGAGATAATCACATGATACAACATAGAGAACATATACATCCATCATAAAGATCAAACATAATAAACTAAGTGCACGGTTCCTCCCAACCGTCAATAGCATCATTAGACCATCGTGGATCCTAGCCATCCCTTAGTGCGTAACATTCCAAATCACCGAAGAGATCATTGGTATTACATAGTAGGAATGTCACTCCTAATAAATACAACATCATATGTAGAAGTAATATAACATGCAAATAAAAGCATAAGATAAAATAATCTAACATATGCTAATCATCAATGAAAAAGGATACATATCCATCATCATGAAGGACGCATCAGCCACGATGTCTCAATGAATCTCAAATGATAAGAGTGGAAAATACACAAACACCCGACCGCATGGTACCTAAGTGGTCCACTCCCACCATGCTGAGGAGATAATATCAAGTCCCAAATAGGCTATCAAAATCACATAACACAAATCTCCATAAGTCCAGGAATCCTAAAAGTATACTAACTCAAAGGTTCCAAAAAAAAAATCTGGCATCTAATTCCCAGAGGCACACAATGACATGTAGGAACCTACTATGCATGTGGGAAAGTGTCATCGCAATTATCATGTACAAGTTACCCTAGCAGTTAGCTAAACTCCACAGGTCCATACTGATCTCATGTGGCCACTAGTATCCTCTCATACTGACGAGGCATACTACAGAATGCAAGGTCATAACCATGCATCTCACTACTCCCATCCTAGCCTGTACAAGCACTCAAGGCATGGGCGAGAACAGAACACTTATCTTTTTAGGTTCATTCAGTTAGTATTAGGTGTGAATGTTATCACTTCTTAATCCAACTTACAATGACTAACCCTGGCAGCCTCTTAGGGCCCTGGCCCCCATTGCAAGCCACTTCCCGTCACTACATGCAGATATCCTACCCTAATGCTCATGGAATCATAAATTATCTAAAAATTACAAAAGATAATCCATAAAATCATCAAATATGCATAAAAGCATAAAATCTCCATGACCTAACATCCATAGAAAATCATGAACACAACAACTCTTTATTGGTTCTCAATAACTAAAAAATATATATCTCAATCATACTGATCAAAGACTCCAAAAATGGTTGAGTCAAACATGTCACATCATGACATCATCAAAATAAATCCACATTACAGTCCCATCATGGCAACTAGAAAAATAGCCAAGGATAACTGATCGATGACCAAAATAATGGTTAAGTCAAGTGTCTCATACATAAGAATCTCAACTATAACAATTAGTAATCACAACCAATACATAGAGCATTCCATCACATAACCATGGTTGGGCTCATAAAGATAAAGATTAAAACATCATCATGTCACCACAATCACATAACCCCCAAGCCTCTGGTAAAAGTCCTATAGTGGTCAACACTAGTCAACCCAAAACCCAAAACAATAGCATTAAGAATACACAATGTAAACACACGTTTTGGTTTGGCTAAGTTTACAACTTGAATTCAAATGTAGAGATCTCAATTTATGTTTCCAAGTTAAGAGAAAGAATTTGAAGGAACATTTATATATGAATACAAATCCATTCTATAATTATAATTTCAATCCAGATGTTCCCCTTCCAAATCCATTTTTAATAAAATAATTAATTTTAATCATGAGCCCTTGATATATACCAATTAACAAATTCATAATTATAAAACATATAATTATATTTACATATTATATACATACTTATATATATATATATATATATATATATATATATATATATATATATATATATATATATATATATATATAGATATATATATATATATATATATATATATATATATATATATATATATATATAGATATATATATATATATATATATATATATATATATATATATATATATATATATATAGATATATATATATATATATATATATATATATATATATATATATATATAGATATATATATATATATATATATATATATATATATATATATATTTATTAAAATATATACATATAAATACATATATGAATATATAAATTATTTATCATTTAACAAAATTGATTTAATCAAATTCGATTAATGCCAAATCGAATATGGCAAATGTTTTTAAAAAAAAAAACAACACACACATTATTAATATAACCGCCGGTACATAGGACCCTGCGGTTGCAGGGCCTGCGACATCAGTGGTACTGCGTACCACTGTCGTCGCAATACCTGTGATGGGGTACGCTACATCTGCAGTGGGGTGCGGGTCTCGTCCCACCTCGAATCAATGGTTAAAAATGTTTATTCTTTTAACAATCGCTACGCGATTTTCATTTGCGGAAAATGTTTATTAAAACATTTCTGCCCATGGGTATGTCATCTGGTTTTTTAAGAAACATATATATATATTATATACATATGTATGTATATATATATATAAAGGTATATGTATATATATGTGTATGTATATATATATATATACAAAATTAAAATATCACAACATATGAACGTATATATATATATATATATATATATTTTCATATATATATATATATATATATATATATATATGGATGTATGTATGTATGTATGTATGTATGTATGTATGTATAAAAAAATTGACAATATATGAATACAAACTTCAATTTTCAGAATTCCTCCATAGACCTTTAATCTCCAAAAATATTCCAATAATTAATCTAATGGGTTTGACTATAAATTTCAACCCTAACCCCATGTTTTTTTTTTTTTAGATCCATGCATATAAAAACTCTCAAATAAATTAAACTACCCATATTGAGAATGCACAGTAAATTATGAAATTCTTCAGAAGACATATGGAAGACACGAAGAAGACAGGAAATGCATGATGCAAAAATAACATAAGTAAAAACACAAGAATCTACCTAGATTCTAATGCTAAATCACTCTTCCTCAGAAGACCCGCAGAGCAAGTTCCCTTCTTCAAAATTCTCGAATCCTCCAATGCTCCAATTGCACTCCAAACGCTATGACTAAGCTTCTAGGAATTCTTGAATATAAAGAGCTTTCAGGAAATAGCTAGAAGGTGTCACCAACTAAGCATGGGTCTTTTCCAACCTTTTTGATGAGCCATAGGGTTGTAGACACCATGTGCTTAATTGATGCACTAACCTCCATGTTGTTGACACATGAGAAATAGAAAAGTTCGTTAATTCTCATGCAAGCTTATTACTCCAATTCACTTTTTTATATAATTTCTATTTAAATATTTATAACATTCATTTTAATTTTTATAACTTTTATTATTATTATTTATTTATTACTTTATTATTATTTTATTATTATTTTATTATTATTATTAATTTTAATTTTCTAATTTTATTTTATTTAATTCATTTTCCTCAATAATTCACATTTAATTAATTACAATCAAAATATCAAATGACATGATATTTTATATTAATTTTCTCCAATAATTAATTTATTAATTAAATCCATTTATTAAGACTTAATTAATAGACAATTCACCATAGACCTCCAAGATAAAATATGAAAACCCATCATAGAGCAAATCCCTCAAAATCGGTCTAAAGGGTTAAAAATCACGAATCATGTCATCCAACACATTTGGTGGGTAAAATATCCAGATACTTGACCTACCTCACTAGGACAATTGGTTTAAAGGTTTGGGATTTGGACTTGAGAATTTATCTCCCTTCTCTTATCATTAAGATAGTATAATAGGGTACACTCATCCTGGCAATTCAGGGAAGTCGATACCTGGTACCTGCAACCTGTAGAAAAACCATGCATGTACATACAATATATATATATATATATATATATATATATATATAATGCTAAGATAAACAGACAATGGCAAGAAGTGGTGCATTGTGTAGATCCCGACTAAGGAGGTGACTACGACTCCCTTCCTTAACCACATCAAAAATGCCATACAATAAGAAAACATGCACACCATACACATGCAAGTATGGGGTAAGTATCCATAATAAAACACATAAGATAATGAACCAACCATCTAATCATCAATAATAACTGAAAATAGTATAATGATCATCATGTATGCATGAAATGTAAAAATCTAAATGATCTCATCATATAACCACTGAATCCATAACATAATGTTTGATAGTGTCGAAACAATGTACAAATAATCCATCAACATAAAACTAGTCTATTAAAATCTGATAATAACAACAATGTCTAGAAAAGATGTGAACAAGGGTAGGCACTACATCCACTCCCCCTTGGGTTAGGCTTACTCCTGGAAGCCTGCAAACAAGTAGGGACATAACTCACTCAATCTAGTTGCATCCTTCCAAGTAGCTGAAGAATCATTAGTAGGGTCCCATTGGACCCTTACCTGCTCGATGGTTCGACCCCTGAGGGTCAACTCCCGCTACTCCAGAATACGAACTGGCTCCAAAGCCAGCTGTCCGTCCTCTACCTACAACACATTCCAATCAAGAACATGTACAATATTAGGAATATACTGTCGAAGCACTGAAACATGGAAAATATCATGAATGCAAGCTAGGCTGGGCGGTAGAGCAAGACGGTAAGCAACCGGGCCAATCCTCTCTAGAATCTCGAATGGTCCCACAAAACGAGGTGCTAGCTTAGAACCCTTTCCATATCGGATCGAACTCTTTCATGGTCACACTCACAAGACAATCTTATCACCCATAGCAAACTGCTTATCAATCCTATGAGCATCGGCATACTTCTTTTGCCTATCTTGTGCTGTAGTCAAGTGCTCATGGATACGCACTACCTGTTGCTCCATATCACGAAGCATCTCAGGACCCAACAAGATGTGATCCTCAAGACTGTCCCAACTCAATGGTGTATGAAAAGGACATCCATATAATGCCTGAAATGGTGCCATACCAATAGAACTATGATATTCATTGTTCTAAGAAAACTCCACTAGGTAGAGATAATCCTCCCAATGTGTCTGCCTATGCATCACATACATCCGTAACATATCTTCCAAAACTTGATTCACCCTCTCTGTCTGACCATCAGTTTCTGGATGATATACCGAACTAAAGTTTAACTGCACTCCAAGCTCATGCTGCAGTGATGTCCAGAATGCAGATGTGAATACAGGATCCCTGTCAGAAATGATCTTTCTAGGAATACCATGTAATCTCACAATATCATGCATAAAGACATTAGCTATAGAAGCTACTGTGTAGGAAGACCTAATCGGTGAAAAATGCACCACCTTAGTCAACCAATCAATGGTGACCATGATAGCATCATGACATCGAACTATCATAGGTAATCCCACAATAAAATCCATGGAGATGATATCCCACTTCCAAGAAGGAATGAGATTAGGCTACAAAAGTCCAGCTAGGTGCTGATGTTTTGCCTTAACTCTTTGGCACTCAAGGTACCTAGCCACAAAATCAACAATATCTCGCTTCATCCTAGACCAAAAGAACAAATGTTTCAAATCAGCATGCATCTTCTTGACACTTGGATGTGCTGAGTAAGGTGTACAATGGGCTTTTGCTAGTATCAAGATGCGAAGCTCATCCAAAAATGGCACATAAATCATCCCGAAATGTCTCAAAAGACCATCTAACTCTCGAACATAACCTGCAAACTTACCTTCTAAAGATCTTCCTGAATCTATCTCTTTGCACACTTCCTGATACTAGGAATCTGTAGGAAGTGCCTAAAGAATCTGACTCCTCAAATCCACACTAAGAGTCATCGATAATAACACATATCTCCTGCGACTCAAAGCATCCGCCACCACATTCTCCTTACCCTAAATTTACTTAACCACAAAATCATACTCGCATAGAAACTCCATCCATCACCTCTGGCGAGCATTCAAATTAGGCTAAGTAAAAATGTACTGAAGACTATGATGATCGCTATGTAGCTCAAATCTATCCCCCAACAAGAAATGTCTCCACCTTGTCAAAGCATGAACTACTACTGCTAACTCAAGATCACATGTAGGATAATTTAACTCATGATCCTTGAGCTTGCGTGATTCATATGCAATCACCTGTCCATTCGGCATCAATACTACAGCTAGAATCGGTGCACTGGTCAAGAGTTCTTTGAGCTTCTCGAAAGCTTCCTCACATTTCTCTGTCCATACAAACTTCTTTCCTTTCCTTTGAAGAGAATTGATAGGATGTGCTATCCGAGAGAAGTTCTGGACAAATCTATGATAATAACTAGCTAAACCCATGAAACTACGAATCTCTGACACATTAGTCAGTGTCGGCCAATCTATTATTGCCTGAATCTTTGCAGGATCCACTGAAATACCATCACCTAAAATAACATACCCTAAATACTGAATCTTTAATTTGAAGAATTCACACTTAGCTGCATTAGCATAAAGATGATTGTCCCTTAAACACTGCAATACCAACCGCAGGTGTTCCTCATGCTCCTTTTGAGTCTTAGAATATATCAATATATCATCAAGAAATATGAGTACAAACCTATCTAGATAAGATCAGAACACACCATTCATCAAACTCATGAAAACTGATGGAGCATTAGTCAATCCAAAAGGTACCACTGTGAACTCATAATGCCCATAACAAGTTCGAAAAGCAGTCTTGTGAATATCTGCTTCCTTAATGTGAAGCTGGTGGTATCCTGACTTAAGGTCAATCTTGGAGAATACTGTAGCTCCCTTGATCTGATCAAATAAGTCATCAATCCTAGGTAAAGGATACCTGTTCTTAATAGTCACCTTATTCAATTGTCTATAGTCAACACAAAGGCACAAAGAACTGTCTTTCTTCTTCACAAAGAGCACTGGAGCTCCCCATGGTGATACACTAGGTTGAATGCTCCCTTTGGCCAAAATTTCCTCTAGCTAAAGACGTATCTTATGCAATTCTTGTGTGGTCATGCAATAAGGAGCTTTAGAAATAGGTTTCGCTCCAGGAATCAAATCAATACTAAAGTCAATGTCCCTCTTCGGAGGCATGCTTGGAATCTCACTTGGAAAAACATCTGCGTACTCCTGCAAAATCGGGTGATCCAAAGTCCTCCTCATGGAATCTTCCTCATCAAGATCATTTACCATAACAGCAAATATCTGACATCCCTTACAAAAAATTCACTTCAATTGGATAGCAGAAATCATCTGCAGAGATATAAGCCTCGGTATGCCAACTATCTGCACATCATTCCCTTGGTCATCCTAGCACATAATAATCTTCTTCCTGCAATCTATACTGGCTCTATGAGATCCAAGCTAGTCCATGCCTAAAACCACATCATAGGAACCAACAGGTATGACTCAAAGATCCACTGTCATATCAAAACTTCCTAAACTAAGCTCGCACTTATGAACTATAGAATCTATGGAAACCTTATTCCCTGAGGCTAATTCCACTTGCCAACCACGATCTTGCTTGATCGAATCTAGCTTACATTTAGAAACTATAGATGGTGAAATAAATGAATCTGTAGCTCCTGAATCAAACAATAATGCAAGAGATATACCTCTAATAGCTCATGTGGTCTCAACCACTATTCCTTGGTGATCTGCCTGACACTACTCAACTGTTGCAAAAACTCTATGAGCTCTACCTGCATCACCAACTGTAGGCTCTAAAACTATAGGTCTAGGAACTAAAAACTGAGGTGCTAGCTGAGGACACTGGGCTGCATAATGTCCAATCTGACCACATGAAAAGCATTCCATATTTCTACCAGAACCTCTTCCCATAGGTGGTACATTTGATTGCTGATGACTGTTCCTGCTTACAAAACACTGGCTACTCTGAGCTGGCTGATTGGTCTAATTTTGTCTATTGTGTTGAGCATTGCGGTTGTTCTTGGTGTTAGAACCTTTGCCACCGCCTTGAGCTTGAGAATTTGAGCCCTTCTATTGATGTGTCTATTGAGACTGCTACTGATATTGTTTCCCCTTAGAGAAAGAAAACTTCTTGTTACCACCTGAATTGTAGTTGCTTTTAGATCTTGATGCCGCTGGTGTTGGAAATGTAAGTGGAGTAACTGAGAGGGGAGGGGTGAATTAGTTACTACAAAACAAAACCACAATTCCCTTAGATGTCTTAAATTCTAGTTACTACTGTCACTCAGTAATCACATAGATAAATGTTGAAACTTGATATAAGTGTAGTTAACTTATTAAGCATTTAATGTGACTAACATGCATGCATAAAGTAAATAACATGAACACTAGAGACACTAGATTTAACGTGAAACCCAATAAGGGAAAAACCACCATGTAACTAGTTACTATTTTTCACTCTTCTGAAGTGAGCCCTGTTAGGAGCCAACCCGGTTAAAGGTTACAAAAACACACTATTAGGTGTGACCCTATTAAAGGATTTAATCACCCTGCTAGGAGTGGCCTTGTCAGAGGTCTTTAGAACAATTCAACTGAACTATCACCTTGTTAGAGGATTTACAATAAGGCTGTTAAACCCACTTTGTTAAGAGATTTGAAATCACTGCTACAATTGTTAGAAAGTAACAATGAATGATCTGAATATAATGCAACTTATCTTTGCTGATACAGATCTCTGTTCTGCTTCACTAGATCCTCTCTGATCTCATAAAATCTTTGTAGCTCCACAAGGATATATGAACCTTCAAAAATTTGCTTGTACCTTCATAATTCGCACATACAATTCCTTTTTTTTTTCACATTCATACTAGTTTTCGCAACTTGATCCTTCATATATACCTTTCTGATTACCAAGTTGGCCTCAAATACAAGTTAAACTAATTAATAATTATACTGTGAGTCAGCTACATTCATCACATAAATCAATTAGCCTTAATTCCACAATCTTCAAAAATCCTTTGCTAACCAATCCAGCTCGGTAAACACTATACCATAATGATCTTTAGTGTTAACTAAGTGAGGCTTGGTAAACACTGCGAGCTGTACGAAAATCCTTCGGTCACCGAGTGAACTCGATAAACACTAACTTTCCTTCGTTTACCTTCCCAGCTCGGTAAACACCAACTTTTCTTTGCTTACCTTCCCAGCTTGGTAAACACTAACTTTTCTTCGTTTACCTTCCTGGCACAGTAAACACCAACTTTTCTTTGCTTACCTTCCTAGCTTGGTGAACACTAACTTTTCTTCATTTACCTTCCTGGCACGGTATGGTTTCCTTCTATCACCAAGTGAGCTCGGTAAGCACTGGACTTCCTTTGTTAACCAAGTTAGCTCGGTAGAAGCTAACTTTACAGTGTAATATACAACAATGCTCGGTAGACTCTGTAAACTGCTACGCTTACCTTCTGAGCTCAGTAGACTTTGTCTGATGACTGATATGACATTTGTGTAACATCAAAGACAACACTCAATTAACCAATTGTATCCAACAGCTGGCGCTTCTACAAAACCGCCTTGACCAAGGTTGACACTTTGCTCAACAAGGATAGCTCGATGCACCACATCCTTGAGGGTTTTTGGCTCAAATACCTTAACTCCCCCAATAATATGGTTATTCAAACCCCTAATAAAATGTTGTGTCAACTAAGCTGAATTTTCACTGAACCCTAAAAAAGGCATAAGCTCATAAAACTTATGCTTATACTCGGTCACTAAAAAAGTGTACTGTCTGAGATTATGAAATTCATTAGCCCTTTGCTATTTCCATTCCTTTGGTAGGAATCATTCACGAAAAATCTTTAGGAATAATTCCCATGTAACACTGCTCATATCGATTCCCAACTTCTTCTCCTCTATCGTCCACCAAGTGGCCCCAAAATTCTCTAGATTAGTGATTGCAAATCTTGCCTTAACATTGTTGTCAAACTCCTGCATGGCAAAAATCTTGTCGAGAGAAATAAGCCACTGCTCAGCCACATAACCAAAACCTTGCCCATTGAATGGCTTAACCTTGGATCTTGAAAGATCCTTCATCTGAGTGGACACAATGGACCTCTGGCATTCCTTTCGAGGACTTCTAGATCTGGGTCTATGCTCTTGTTTTGTCTGATGCACTTTAGGCTGTTCTTGAATAGGAGGTAGACATTCTAGAATAGTTTGCATCATCTATCTCAACCCAATCTCTTCAGACTCAGCTTGGTCCTCTCTACGGCTCTCTTCCTACTGCCTACTAGAGTGCTCTTCTCTGCTCTCTACATGGGCCGATCCCTCATGGGCAGACTCATGGACACTGATAGTTCTACCATAACCACAGCTACTACCATGACCTCTACCATGGCCTCTACCACAACCTCTAATAGAAGACCTAGTCCCAGATACCATCCTACAATAGTACGAGGTACTAAGTTCAGTTCTATGTCTAGGTTTAAGTTAAAATTTCCAGTTTTGAAACTAAGTGTTGAAGTATGAAAAATATATAAGTAATAGTTTCAAATTCTGTTTCAGTTCACCTAGATCAAGTTTGGAAATTTATACTTAATAGTTCATAGTCCTAGTTGTTCCAGAATACCTAGAGCTCCCAATGTAGAAACTCGGGCTCTGATACCAAATATAATGCCCTGCCAAGGGATCCAAAGAATTAACCTAGAATTTTCACTAATTTTAGAAACAATTTTTTTTTTCATGATAGTAAACATCACATATAACTTATGCACAATAACAGAATCAATAACATTGTCCATCTGAAAGTAAACACAACATAAATAACAGATTACATTCTTTAAGATTCCTTAACATTGAATTACATATGTATGAATCCATCTAGTACAATATCCTCATGAAATGATAAGTCCAATGTTTATACATTACATTTCAAATGCTCATTCATCCACTGTACATGTCACAGGGTATGACAAGCTCAAAAATATTCATACATAGAATAAGGTACATCATCCTATTCTAATCCATGATACATCAAACTAGAGATAATCACATGATACAACATCATAGAGAACATATACATCCATCATAAAGATCAAACATAATAAACTAAGTGTACGGTTCCTCCCAACCGTCAATAGCATCATTAGACCATTGTGGATCCTAACCATCCCTCCATGCATAACATTCCAAATCACTGAAGAGATCATCGATATTACATAGTAGGAATGTCACTCCTAATAAATACAACATCATATGTAGAAGTAATCTAACATGCAAATAAAAGCATAAGATAACATCATCTAACATATGCTAATCATCAATGAAAAAGGATACATATCCATCATCATGAAGGACGCATCAGCCACGATGTCTCAATGAATCTCAAATGATAAGAGTGGAAAATACACTACCACCCGACCACGTGGTACCTAAGTGGTCCACTCCCATCGTGCTGAGGAGATAATCTCAAGTCCCAAATAGGCTATCAAAATCACATAGCACAAATCTCCATAAGTCCAAGAATCCTAAAAGTATACTAACTCAAAGGTTCCAAACACAAAATCTGGCATCTAATTCCCAGAGGCACACAATGACATGTAGGAACCTACTATGCAAGCGGGAAAGTGTCATCGCAATTATCACGTACAAGTTACCTTGGTAGTTAGCTAAACTCCACGGGTCCATACTGATTTCATGCGGCCACTAGTATCCTCTCATACTGACAAGGAATACTACGAAATGCAAGGTCGCAACCATGCATGTCACTACTCCCATCCTAGCCTGTACAAGCACTCAAGGCATGGGCGAGAACAAAACACTTATCTTTTTAGGTTCATTCATTTAGTATTAGGTGTGAATGTTATCACTTATTAATCCAACTTACAATGAGTTACCCTGGCAGCCTCTTGGGGCCCCGGCCCCCATTGTAAGCCACTTCCCATCACTACATGCAGATATCCTACCCTAATGCTCATGGACTCATAAATCTCAAAACTACAAAAGATAATCCATAAAATCATCAAATATGCATAAAAGCATCAAATCTCCATGAGCTAACATCCATAGAAAATCATGAACACAATAGCTCTCTATTGGCAACTAAAGTATCATTGATAATCAAATATCCAATGGTTCTCAATAACCAAAAAATATATATCTCAATCATACTGATCGAAAACTCCAAAAATGGTTGAGTCAAACATGTCACATCATGACATCATCAAAATAAATCTACATTACACTCCCATCATGGCGTCTAGAAAAATAGCCAAGGATAACTAATCGATGACCAAAATAATGGTTAAGTCAAGTGTCTCATACATAAGAATCTCAACTATAAGAATCAGTAATCACAACCAATACATAGAGCATTCCATCACATAACCATGGTTGGGTTTATAAAGATCGAGATTAAAACATCATCATGTCAGCACAATCACATAACCCCCAAGCCTCTGGTAAATGTTCTATACTGGTCAACACTAGTCAACCCAAAACCCAAAATAGTAGCATTAAGAATACACAATGTAAACACACGTTTTGGTTTGGCTAAGTTTACAACTTGAATTCAAATGTAGAGATCTCAATTTATTTTTCCAAGTTAAGAGAAAGAATTTGGAGGAACATGTATATATGAATACAAATCCATTCTTTAATTATAATTTCAATCCAAACATTCCCCTTCCAAATCCATTTTTAATAAAACAATTAATTTTAATCATGAGCTCTTGATATATACCAATTAACAAATTCATAATTATAAAACATATAATTATATTTACATATTATATACATACTTATATATATATATATATATATATATTTATTTATTAAAATATATACATATAAATACATATATGAATATATAAATTATTTATCATTTAACAAAATCGATTTAATCAAATTCGATTAATGTCAAATTGAATATGGAAAACATTTTTTTTTTTTTAAAAGACACACATTATTAATATAACCGCCGATACACAAGACCCTGCGGTTGAAGGGCCTGCGGCATCAATGGTACTACATACCACTACCGTTGCAGTACCTGCAACAGGGTACGTTGCGTCCATAGTGGGGTGCAGGTCTCATCCCACCCTGACTCAATGCTTAAAAATGTTTATTCTTTTAACAATTGCTACGCGATTTTCATTTGCGAAAAATGTTTATTAAAACATTTCCACCCACGGGTATGTCATCTGATTTTTTAACAAACATATATATATATTATATACATATGTATGTATATATATATAAAGGTATATGTATATATATATGTGTGTGTGTGTGTGTGTGTGTGTGTGTGTCTATATATATATATATATGTATGTATATATATATATATATATGTATGTATATATATATATATGTATGTATATATATATATATATATATATGTATGTATATATATAAATATATACAGAATTAAAATATCATAGCATATGAGCGTATATATATATGTATGTATGTATGTATGTATAAACAAATTGACAATATATGAATACAAACTTCAATTTTTAGAATTCCTCCATAGACCTTTAATCTCCAAAAATTTGCAATAATTAATCTAATGGGTTTGACTATAAATTTCAACCCTAGCCCCGTGCTTTTTTTTTTTTAGATCCATGCATATAAAAACTCTCAAATAAATTAATCTACCCATATTGAGAATGCACAGTAAATTATGAAATTCTTCAAAAGACATATGTAAGACACGACGAAGATAGGAAATGCATGATGCGGAAATAGCATAAGTAAAAACACAAGAATCTACCTGAATTCTGATGCTAAATCGCTCTTCCTCAGAAGACCCGCAGAGCAAGTTCCCTTCTTCAAAATTCTCGAATCCTCCAATGCTCCAATTGCACTCCAAATGCTATGAATAAGATTCTAGGAATGCTTGAATATAAAGAGCTTTCAGGAAACCTCTAGAATGCTCCTAGAAACAACTAGAAGGTGTCACCAACTAAGCATGGGTCTTTTCCAACCTTTTTGATGAGCCATAGGGTTGTAGACACCATGTGCTTAATTGATGCACTAACCTCCATGTTGTTGACACATGAGAAATAGAAAAGTGCATTAATTCTCATGCAAGCTTATAACTCCAATTTAGTTTTTTATATAATTTCTATTTAAATATTTATAACTTTCATTTTAATTTTTATAACTTTTATTATTATTATTTATTTATTACTTTATTATTATTTTATTATTATTATTATTAATTTTAATTTTCAAATTTTCTTTTATTTAATTCATTTTCCTCAATAATTCACATTTAATTAATTGCAATCAAAATATCAAATGACATGATATTTTATATTAATTTTCTCAAATAATTAATTTATTAATTAAATCCATTTATTAAGACTTAATTAATAGACAATTCACCATAGACCTCCAAGATTAAATATGAAAACCCATCATAGAGCAAATCTCTCAAAATCAGTCTAAAGGGTTAAAAATCACGAATCATGTCATCTGACACATTCGGTGGGTAAAATATCTAGATACTTGTCCTAACTCACTAGGACAATTGGTTTAAAGGTTTGGGATTTGGACTTGAGAATTTATCTCCCTTCTCTTATCATTAAGATAGTATAATAGGGTACGCTCATCCTAGCAATTCAGGGAAGTCGATACCCGGTACCTGCAACCTGCAGAAAAACCATGCATGTACATACAATATATATAATGCTAAGCTAAACAGACAATGGCATGAAGTGGTGCATCGTGTAGATCCCGACTAAGGAGGTGACTATGACTCCCTTCCTTAACCACATCAGAAATGCCATACAATAAGAAAACATGCACACCATACACATGCAAGTATGGGGTATGTATCCATAATAAAACACATAAGATAATAAACCAACCATCTAATCATCAATAATAACTGAAAATAGTATAATGATCATCATGTAGGCATGAAATGTAAAAATCTAAATGATCTCATCATATAACCATTGAATCCATAACATAATGTCTGATAGTGTCAAAACAATACCACTAATCCATCAACATAAAACTAGTCTATTAAAATCTGATAATAAAAACAATGTCCAGAAAAGATGTGAACGAGGGTGGGCACTACAAGAAGTCAGATAATACAATGACAAGGAACAAATTGAAAGGTACGTGTTTGCTTACTCAATTTTAACCTAGAACAATTAAAGATGCTTTGGATAATGAAATTTGGATTGAAGCAATGAATGAAGAGATAGAATAGATAGAAAGGAATAAAACTTGGACTCTTGTTCCTAGACCCAAGCATAAGAATATAATTAGCACAAAGTGGGTTTTCATAAATAATTTGAATGAAGATGGAAAATTTTCAAGAAAAAAAGCAAGGTTAGTATTGAAAGGTTATTCTCAAGAAGAAGGTATTGGTTATGGTGAAACTTTTTCTCTACTTGCAAGATTAGAAGGTGTTCGGAATTTACTTGCTTATGTTGCATATAAAGGATTTAAAGTGTATCAAATGGATGTAAAATTTGCATTCTTAAATGGAATTCTAGAAGAAGAAGTTTACATAGAACAACCTGAAGGTTTTGTAGATCCTAGAAAAAAGGATATGGTTTGTAAATTGCACAAAGTATTGTATGGTCTCAAGAAAGCTCCTAGAGCTTGGTATGACAAACTTCATAATTATTTGATGAAGATTAGTTTTCAAAGGAAAAATGGTAACAAAAACCTAGACATAAAAGAAGGACCAGACAAGAAGATTGTGTTGGCATAAATCTTTTTGGATGATACATTATTTACTAGAAATGATGATTTGTGCAAATATTTTTCAAAGGAAATGATTAAGGAATTTGAGATGTCAATGTTTGGAGAAATCCAATTCTTTTTTGGCTTGTAGATTCTACAAAATAAAAATGTTTTCTACATTACTCAATCTAAGTATATCCAAGAGATACTAAAAAAGTTTGGAATGGAATATTCAATATGAGTTGGAACAACTATGTCTACTGGAGATAAGCTTTCCAAAAATGATGATTTTGAGGACATAAATCAAACCACATAAATATCAATGATTGGAAAACTTCAGTATGTTGTACATACTAGGCTTGATATTGATCTTCCAGTTGGTATGGTGGGAAGATTCTCAGCTAATCCTAAAGAAAATCATATGATGGCAATAAAGGGAATCATGATGTATCACAAGGGTACTGTAAACTATGGATTATAGTACAAGAAAGGAGGAAATTTGGATTTGAAAGCCTTCACTAATGCAGATTGGGTAGGAAGTGTTGATGATGGGAAGAGCACTAGTGGTGGAGCATTCTTTCTTGGTGAGAGACTAGTGTCTTGTTCAAGTAAGAAGTGGAATTGCATTTCTCAATCTATAGCAGAGGCAAAATATGTTGCACCAACAATTAATTATTCTAATGTTGTTTGGTTCAAGTAATTGTTGTTAGGTATAAAGGTAGAAATCAAGGATCTAGTGGTTATCTTCTGTGATAACACCACTGCAATCAATATATCAAAGAATCCTATGATGCATACAAAGACCTGGCACCTTACAATAAAATATCATTTTCTAAGAGAATTAGTGCAAGACAAAGAGGTGAGATTGGAATCTGTGAATACTAAAAAAAAATTGTAGACATATTCACCAAGCCATTACCTAAGGATGCATTCTTGTATCTAAGAGCTAAGTTAGGGGTTATTCCCCTATATGAAGCTCACTAAATGAAGTTTAGTGATGCATCAACCAGAGCATGTTAAAGATTTGTATAGTTGATGTAGTAATGAAAGGGTAGATTGCATATGAATCTATACATTAGGGACATTGATAGTCACTGAATATTGTCTTTGGCATTAGATGTTAAAGAGGGAGAGTTTGTGTCATATCACAAAATTTTTTTTTGAAGATGTCAAAGAGGAAGAAATTGGTCTGATATCAAAGAGGGAGAGATTCCTATCAGAAGAATATGTTGCAGAAAAAAGAGTTTTTTTGAAAAAGAAAGAAACTAAAGTCAAAGGGAGTTCACATTGATAGAGGGAGTTCTCATTGATGAGAATTAGAATGAAACTAAGCATATTTTCCTTACTTTATTTTTCTTTGAAATTTTATTGTATTATGACATGTGTTCCCATTAATGCCAAAGAGGGAGATTGTTGAAAATAATTGAACAATTATATCTTGTCTTTGATGTTACACAAAATGTCATATCTTTACCCTTTCAG
This sequence comes from Cupressus sempervirens, assembly GCA_028749045.1. Classification (NCBI taxonomy): domain Eukaryota; kingdom Viridiplantae; phylum Streptophyta; class Pinopsida; order Cupressales; family Cupressaceae; genus Cupressus; species Cupressus sempervirens. Next base: position 193,262,873 of record CM053786.1, on the reverse strand, counting down.
TGTATGTCAAGCTCACTCATGGGATGAAGATAGTTTCCTATGTCTACCGAGCATTCTAGTGTTTGCTAAGTTTAGATGACAATATCTACTAAGTTCACTTGGGCATCAAAGAGAAGTTCATAGAAGTTGAGTGCTAACCATGCTCACTTGGGTGATAAAGGAAAGTTGGATGGAACCAATGTTAACTAAGCCAACTTGGTTACCAAAGGAAGTTTTTGAAGATGCAGTGTTAACGAAGTTCACTTGGTTAACACAAGAAAATCATTCTAGTGTTAGTATCTACTGAGCAGGGTCAGCTAACAAAGGATTTTCTTGTTTCAAAATATTGAGTTTAATGGATTTGTTTGTTGGTTCTAGCACTAAGGAGATGAATATTAATTATTCTAAGTTGTATTCAAGCTGACTTGACAATTTATATGATATAAGGATAAGATCAATTTGAGAATTGAATGTCTAAGAATGTGTGGAAGATAAGAAGATTCTTAGAGGAAGCAAATTGGAAGGATAAGAAGAATATCCTAAAGGAGTTGTAAAGATACATTTGATTAGGAAGGATCAAGTATTTGAGCCAAAATTGAGATCTAAAGTCATGTCATTGTTACTTTCTAAACATTGTAGTATTGTATCAAATCTCTTAACCAAGTTTTCTTAACAAGTATTTTCCAAATCCTCTAACAAGGTGGAGTTTCTTGATTGAAGTGTCTAAAGAGATCTAACAAGGCCACTCCTAATAGGATAATTAAATCCTTTGACAGCTTCACACATAACAGTGTTTTTTGTAACCTTTAATAGGGTTGGCTCCTAATAGGGCTCACTTCAAATGAGTGCAAAATAGTAACTAGTTGTAATTGGTGGTTTTCCCCAAATTGGGTTTCCATGTCAAATCATAGTGTCACCTGTGTTCATGCTATTTCTTTTATGTGTATGAAACAAAGTTAATTAATTATAATCACATATAATATATTAAGATTTTCATGTTTAGTATTTTTCAAGTAACAAATTGATATTATAGTGCTTTCTGAGTTACAACATATTGTTAGTGTTAACCAAGTGCCTACATATGTTAACCGAGTAACAAGATTTTCAGTAGATTTTATGTTTTGTATTTAAATCTAAAGGATTTGGGATTTGTTTTTGTGGTAATTGATTCAACCTTCCCCTCTCAGTTACTCCCCTTATATTTTCAACAAGAACAACCATAAAATTAGAAGTAGGAGAAACAAAGTGGGATCCATCATGAATTCTCATACCATTAGGCTATAAACACAACCAAGAAAAATCCACCCAGAAGCCCCACCCAAGAAACCAAGTAAGAGATAGATTACTCTCATTGTTGGAAGAAATTCCTAGTCTTGATATTGCTAGTGAACAAGGAAACTATTAAAAATCTATGAGATTAATAGGTGGGTGCACAAGAAAAGAAATACAAGTAAAACTCCTTGAGGGATAAAGCCACAAAGAACACAAAGGAAATCAAGGCTTCCAAGGAAGTACTTCTTCCATAAGTAAAAGAGAAAGAAAAGAACCAAAGGTTATAGAGGAAAAGAAAGGGCCCCCTTGAGAGTACACATGAGTACATAAGAAATTGCATATCTATAAGAGTGAAATACAAGGGAAAGGAGATCACCAAGTAAAGCCAAGATACTTCAACACCAAAATAGAGAATTTTAAAGAAAAAAAGTGAACGAGAGGAAGAAGGAAAGAAGGCCAACTCCAACCTTAAAAATATACAACTAAGAGGAAGAACAACACAAATATAGACCAAGGACCTCAAAAGTGGCACAAAATGTGGGCACACCAAATCCTATAGTTGAGACCACCTCTAGAAAGAAATAAAGAACCAAAACCTAGCCTAAGGAATCGACTAAAAAGGAAGAAGACACGCAATGACTAAGAAGAAGAAGAGAGATTGAGATTTGCTATTCTCTTGGTCATGTTTCCATTTGCTTCTCCATCTCCAATGTCACCCTTTTTCAAAATCCTAGAGAATGTTTTCATAAAAGTGGGAGTGTTTTCCTTCCACGCCTATTTTAAACTTCTTGACCTTGGTTGTAACCTATATAGGGAAATAGCTACATTAATTCACCAAGGGTCAACATTAAAGGTTCTCAATTTTTGACATAGTAGGGAGAAACCCTTTAGGGAGTTAAACCTTGGCTTTTAGATTTATAGGAAAGAAGACCAACCATTTCACCTAAGGGTCATACCAAGCGAAAAAATAAGTTTAAATAGTTAAAAATTTATATACAACAGTATCAAAACAAAAAACTAATAAAAGCCTTAATAGAAAGAGAAAATTAAACTAATAGAAATGAAAACAAATCCAATATAAATAAAACCCAATGATAAGATATTAAAATCCCCTATAAAATTCATACAAAATTATCGAAAAAAAAATAAAAACCTTAATAGAAAGAGAGAAAAGACTAAATTCTAATATAAAGTAATATAATATTCATGAATCCTATGATAATACATTAGCATCTCCCACTTAATCTAAAGGGGTTAAGCGAAGCATTTTTTTAAACTTTTCAAACTTTTCTTTGTGCAATACCTTGGTAAGAGTATTTATTGGTTTATCTATATATTGGGACAATATTTACGGTGTATAATACCATCTTTCACATTATGCCAAATAAAATAAAGCTTTGTATTTATGTGTTTGGTGCAATAAATAAATACTACATATTTTTAGTCTTTTTGATACCATATTAACTATGAATGAAGAGTGGTGAAATATATGGTGTTTACAATTCTTCAAGAAACATTTGAAACCATAAGATTTCTCAAGTGACTTTTGAGGCTTCTATGTATTCAATGTTAGAAGAAAAAATAGTTGAAGATAATTTAATTTTAGACCTCCAATAGATCAAAATAGACATAAGATAAAGAATGAAGAGTTTTTATCTACTATATAACCCACACCATCTAAATTAAAATAGCCAAACAAAGACCAATGTTTCATCTTGTAGTATTTGAGCTCATAATGTTGAATACAATTAGCTATTTCTTTCACGCAACAAGTTAATTTTTTAATTACTATTTAATTGATTTAATATAACAAAAAAATAAGTATTTCATTTTAGAATCACATGAAATACAATTATAACAACCACCTTGTAAAAGTTTCACACTAACACAAAAAATAGTTATAACATCTATAGAAATATTCAAATGAAAAGGAACAACAACAACCATAACAAATTAACTCAATTCTATTCCATTGAAAATAACAACTAATTTAAATATATTAACCATCCAAGCATACGCCAACTAAAATGTTAGAAAATAAAAGTAAAGTACCTATTAAAGAAGTTATCTTGCATGTAGATTATATCACTGTATACTACAATTCTTGGCATTTGGTGGAAAGGAGAAGCATTACCAAGGGATTACCTTCCCAACCATAAACCCTTAAATATCCTTGAACAGTCTCAAATAAGAAAGGGCTTCGCTACCTAGGATTACACATTTGACACCGTTGTCCTTCCACTAATTACCCTAGTGTTAGAGAGTTAGCTAGGCATCTATCTGGGCTATGCATGCCTACCACCAACCTATCTACCAAATGCTAGCAACCTTGACTTCTAGTGATCAAAGAAACCACCATGCCACTAAACCTACTCTGCCCAAGGGTGTATATGGATATTATGTTCTTTATCACCCACAACTCAAGCTGACATCAAGATTAATACCATTTAATTACCATGTGCTTATTCATTATTATTTTTAAAAATTATTATTATCTATTTATTTATTTATGATTTTCTTCTCTTATCTTACATGTATATCCCATAGTTGAGTTATTATCAACCCACACTCTTAATCTCTTTCTCTAAATCAACATCTTCTTAAGCGTTAAAATATGTACTTGTACATATTTTTTAATTATAATATACTATATATATAACTAAAATACTATAAATACTTAATGTGAATATTGTTCACTTTGAGCTCTATAAAATGGTGCTTATGTGTTATTAAAAAATTATCATTAAAAAGGTTAAGAGTTATTAAAACATGAGTTTCTGAAATAATATTTTTTCTTTAGTAATTAGGCACAAACTAGTATAAAACCAACATTTAATCAAAATTCCCAATTGGAAAAGTGCCATAACATATATAAATTAGCTAGAATAAATTTATCTAGATCATATATTTGAAAAAAAACATATTTTTCAATAGAAATATTCAAATTTAGTCATTTTGATGAGTTAGCCTGAATGGTGACAAAACTTTGTGTTTTTACCTAGACATTATATACACAATCACCTAGTACTTGACTTGATAACAAGATTAGTACCATTTGATCAACACGAGTTGATTTATTCAATGTCATTTGTTAAGTTTATTATATATATATTTTTTAATGATTTTCTTCTCTTATCTTTTAGGTATATCTCAGTATTCAGTTATCATCAACCCACACACATCATCTTGACCTTGTTGCTCATCCTTGATGAATCAAAATGTGGCTGCTATATCATTGATCATTTTTATCACAATTAGGTATTTCTACCTAGTTTAGGCTTATAAGAGACTTTAATTAATAACTTCATTGTATTTACATTAAAAAAATACTTGTCTCTATGGGAGTAACTCATTTTACTTTAAAGGAATATAGAAGATGCCCATGTATAAGTATCACAATGTATTGAAAGTCATCCAAAATTAAAGAAAAGTATATTTTAGAATAATCTTTTAGCATGAATTAGTTAATTTAGATTCTTTATGCCAAGTTTGTAGTTATAACATTTTTATAAAGAATTTTATTGTATTTTCATAATAAATTTCTTGTATTTATGAGAGTACCTCCTTTTACTTTAAAGGAATATAGAATATGCCTATGTAAAATTATCACACTTTATTTGAAATCATCTCAAATTTTATCAAAGTATTGATAAGAATAATCCTTTAGCTTGAATTAGTTAATTTTTATTCTTAAGAAGATTTTTACACATCCAGAATTAAATATATAAGATAGCCGATTCAAAATTTTCTCTATTTCTAACATCAATGATTATGTAATAAATTCAAGATAAAGTTTCAAATCCCTATCATCCAAAAAATTTTGAAAATTAGAACTACTAATAGAATCCATGATCTAGTACATGAATTATCTCTTTTCTAATACAAATGTGAAGTTGTAATTCTTAGTGTGACTCCTTTCATGTATTTTCCTAGAACTAGCTAGTAATTGGAAACAAGATAAATCTTGTCTCATTGCACAACAATGCAATCGCAGAACATAAAGAATGTAAGTAAAATCTCCAAGAAATGATTTACAACATTGTAGGTATTATATCTCAAGGAAATGATTTATGGCACTATGTGTATCAATCATGGATAAAGAAAAAAAAAGGAAACAATCTTAATATGACTCATAAAACTACATATACACATTGAAAATGAAAATAGTAACTAAGAGGGGAGGAGTAAATCAGTTATAGAAAAAAAAATTCCAAGTCCCTTAGATGCCAAATTAAAATTTTCACTTGATAATGCAATTCTTTTCTTTGCTTGGTTAGAATAAAGCATCTTATGATATTAATCTAATTTAACCTTTAGTAATTTAATTGCAAAACCATAAAGCATGAAGAATATAACATGAACACAGATGACACCAAGATTTAATGTGGAAATCCAATTTGGCAAAACCACTAATGCAACTATTTATAACTTTTCACTCTTTTCAAGTGAGCCTTGTTAGGAGCCAACACAATTAAAATTTACAATACATATGGTTAAATATGACCCTATTGGAGTATTTAGAATCTGAATGTTAAGTCAACTTTGTTAAGAGATTTTCTTCACTACTACAATTGCTAGAGAGTAAAAATAATTTGACTTGATTAATGAAGAAACTATCTTTTCTTATTCAGATCTTTATTCTGGCTTGACCTATGGATCCTTAATGATCAAGAGTTTATTTGCATCTTATCTTCAACACTTGCATGTTATACTCTAATCAAATATCCATCTTATTTACTTCATCCACTTCTTTCCAATTGCTTATTTTTAATCCACAACTTGACCTTAATAATGCATGATAATCTTTGTCAAGTCATCTTGAATAACCTTTCATATAAACATTAAACATCCACCTTGTTATCTTACATCAACCAATTAACTAGTAAGTGTAACCTACTAACAGTTGACTAACACTAGTATTAATGACTCAGTTAAGGTTGAGCTTTCTTTTATGTCTAACTATACTCAGTTAATATTGACTCTTCATTGACCACATGAACTTGGTTCATTGGTTCATAATGAAATCCTTGCTCATCCAACTAGAATTGGCTAACACTGATTGCACTCTACTAATAATAAGTTCCTTTCAATTCTTAACTATGCTCAGTCAATACTAACATTTGTGTAACATCAATGAAAGCTTATAACTTAATAATTATTTCCAACTATCTTCCTCTTTGGCATTAATGGAAACACAACATGTCGACATATAATGAGAAAATTCAGAACAATATGCGCAAGAGAAACATGAGTAATTCTATAATATCCTTAGTTTCATTTTGATTCTCATCCATAAAGACTCCCTCTAAGATTTTGTCTTGATTTGTCTCATTATCTTTAAATAGACTTATCCCTCTTTCATCTATCATCATTTTTCTTTGAACATTTTTCATTATTCTCCCTCTTTGTTGTATATTCTCTCTTTCTTACCAATCTCTCTCCTTTTTATACTAATCTCTCCCTATTATATAGATCTCTCCCTCTTTGACATCAAATTTAAAAGAATATATACAATGCAATTGAAATATGCCTTTTATACTCATTCATATGCAATATTCTTTGTATTTCACACCTAAATTGTGACATTCTACACCAACTTGATAGATCTTTGATATAAAGCTTAGTTGATGCATCACCCTCTTATGTTTTAGTCGGCATCAATTAGGATAATAACCCCAAGATTATATCTTAGATACATAAATTAATCCTTGGGTAATGGTTTAGTGAATATGTCTACTAACTTCTCCTTGGTGTTTACATATTCAAATATCACTTCTTTGTCTTAAACTGATTCCCTCACAAAATGATACTTGATTGCAACGTATTTTTTCTTTGTGTGCATCATAGAATTCTTGGATATATTAATTGTACTTTTATTGTCACAATAGATAAACACTAGTTTCTTGATTTCCTCCTTCATTCCAGACAATATGTTCTCAATCTATATTATGTTAAAATAGTTGTCTATTATAGAAACATATTATGCTTCTTTCTTGTCACTGATACTAATTTTTTTTGAAGAAATAATGCTCCTGCACTAGTGTTTTTTTTTTCATCAATGCTTCCTATCCAATATTCATTAGTAAAGGTTTGTACATCAAAATTTCCCCCTTTCTTATAGAATAAACCATATTTTGCAATTCCTTTTAGATACCATAATCTTTTTTACTTTCATTATATGATTTCTTTAGGACTTGCAGTGAACCTTACAACCATATAGACTTCCAATGTAATATCAAGTCTAGTGTTTACCACATACTAAAATTTCCAAATCATAGATCTATAGGTAGTCTAATTTACCTCTTTTGAATCATCATTCTTTGTTAGTTTGTGTCAGGTAGACATAGGTGTTCCAAATTTTTTGGAATCTTCCATTCTAAAGGTCTTCAATATTTCCTTGATGTACTTTTATTGAGTGATGTAGATGTCATAATTTGTTTGATGAACTTGTAGAAAAACAAAGAATTTTATCTCTCTAAACATAGACATTTCAAATTCTTTCCTTGTTTCTTTAAAAAATTCTTTTGAATAACATATCATGTCCTCCAAATATGATATAATCCATGAAAATTTCTACTAGCAATATCTTTTCCTATGGCCCTTTATTTATATCCAAGCTACTATTATCATTTATTCTTTGACAACTAATCTTTACTAGATATCCATGTATCCTTCTAGACCATTTCCTAGGAGCTTGTTTCATTCGATATAATGCTTTATGTAGTTTACATACAATTTTTATTTTGTTTGGATCAATGAAAAATTCAAGTTGTTCAATGTAGATTTCCACCTCCAAGGTTCTAATAAAGAAAGCTGATTTTACATCCATCTGATATACTTTGAATCATTTATGTGCAACATATGCTAGTAGTACTCTTACTCATTCAAGTCTTACAATGGGAGAAAAAAATTCTCCATAGTCAATGCCTTCTTCTTGAGCATATCGTTTACCTTCTATCATGTCCTTGTTCCTTATCTCTTTTTCTTTCTCATTCCATTTATTTCTAAAAATGCATTTTTTACCAATCACATTTTTATCCTTGGATCTCAGTACACGAGTCTAGGTTTTATTCCTTTATGTTTTCTCAATTTCTTCATTCATTGCCTCTATCCAACTTTCATTATTTAAAGCATATTCTATGGATCTATGTTCAAATTCATTGAGAAAGAATATACCTTTTAATTTTTTCCTCATCAATATGCCATATGTCCAATCTTCAATTATTTGTTTCAATGCATGATTCCTCCAGGCATATTTTGCAAGTACAGGTTCTTTCTTCTTGATTCTAGACTAGGTTCACTTAGTTCTCCATGCTCAAAGACTCCACGATCTTCTGCACTTTTCTCAAGTTCCTTTTCTTATGACTAAGGTTCCTTTGTCTATGACTCAAGTTCCTCTATCTATTACTGAGTTTCCCCTATGTACGACTTAGGTTCCTTGTTCAATAGCTTGGGTTGAACTATTTGTAACTCAGTCTACACTACTAAATTAGGTGACTCACATGGCTTATTTTTTTGTTTCCTAACCACAACTATTTTCATAAAAGTCTTAGCTTCATCCTCATTGTAAACTAACTTTATTTAGTCCTCAAGTTCCTTGCCATGTTGTTCTTCACTTGTTTTTACTAACTCATCAATCTTTCCATGTGCACTTTTTATAATTTTGTTAGTAGTAAAATTTAGAGATTTGTATGCTTTACACTTGTTGGAGCAGCCTAGGAATATGCCTTCATCACTTTTCTCATCAAACATTCCTTTACTTGTCTATTCCAAATACTTTAAAATAACAAACATTAGGTTTGTAGCCATATCATAATTCATAGGGAGTTTAGTTTGTACCTTTCTTAAGTTGATCTCAGTTTAGTGTATGAACTATTGTACTAATTGCTTCTTTCCATTATCTAGGTGCAACATTCTTCTCAATCACCAATTTTCTAGCATAATACATGATGGATTTATTCCTTCTTTTTGATATATCATTTTTTTGTGGTGTTCCAACTAATGATACACATCTTTTTTTTCCTCCTTAATTGCATAACTCATTAACTTCATTAGAGATAAATTCAACTTCTCTATCTAACCTTGGGCATTTTAGATTCTTCCCTATTTCCTTCTCAGCTCTAGCCATGTACCATTTGAACTTTTTGAAATCTTTGGATTTCTCTTTTAGGAACATCACAATCATCATCCTTGACTAATTTTCAACAAACAAAATGAAATATTTGTCTCCATGGTAGCTCTTAATACCCATTATTCCACAAAGATCTATTTGAACCAATTTCAAGACTTCTTCAGCATTGTAAGTACTCTTAAAACTACTTTTTTCCATCTTTCCAATTTGAAATTGTTTGCACATGACCATCGTAGGTTTCTTTGGATTTTTTATATCTCTTACTCTTTTGTTATTTCTTATGGTAACCGGGTTATCAAACTTTACATGACACATCCTTTTATGCAATAGCCAACTTTCCTCTACATGTGGCAATAAACATGTACTTTTAGTAAGATCTAGGTAAAACAAATTACCTTTAGTCTAATTTCCAGCTCCAACTAGGTTTCCTTTTCCATACAACCATTTTACTTTACCATTCATAAATTCTACCTTGTATCCTATATTGCTCAGATGTTCCACACTTAGCAAATTTTGTCTAAGTCCTTCAACCCATTAGGTGTTGTCACATTTTATTCCTTCAATTAATGTTATGAAATCTTTTCCTTTTACATAGCATGGTTTATTTTATCTAGATCTAAAATTTCCACCATCATAATGTTCAAAGTGTTCAAAATTAGTTTTGTCATGATAACACCATTGTCTAGTATTCATGTTTTATTTTTGCTAATATGAGAAATAAGTGTCATATTTTCATTTTCCTCATTATCAAATTCATCCTTAACAAAAATATAGACTACTTCATCATCATCATCATCACTATCAGAATCTTTAGCAATGTAACAAGATTTCTTACCTTTGTCTTTGTTGTCCTTGTAACTTTTTAATTATTTTTTTCCTTTGATCTTGTTGTATTTATTGTCATCTTTATATTCTCTACTAGGACACCTTGCAACAATATGACAAACCTCTTCACATCAGAAATAAATCAATGGTATTTTACCTTTTTATTTATCACTTCCTTTTGTAACCTTTTTGCAAGTAGGGCGTGAATTATTTCAATATCATCCTCGGTATCATCTTCTTCATCATTGTCAATATTTTTACCATTTGAGTTTTTCCCCTTCCTACCAAGAGTTGGTTTTTCTTTCAATTTAGATTTAATGTTGCTAGGATTAGGAGAATCATTATCAAAGTTATCCAACTCAAAAGCAATCAATTTTTGCACTAGTGCATCCAAGGTTATCTGATTAAAGTTATCCAACTCTAATTGCATAAATAGGAAGAAGAGTTTGTAATACCTTGTTGATTACTATTTCATCTACCATTGTTTCCTCTAGAGCTTTGATTTCACTTACACTTTCTTTGATTCATTCACTATAGTTGACAATATTTTCACCTTCTTTCATCTTCATCTCATAAAATTAACCTCTTTAGCTTTCTTCTTTGGCTCTTTTGATATTTTTATCACCTTAATTGATTTTTTGCAATTTTTCCCATTCATCATATTTAATTGGACAATCTTTGACTTTATCAAATTTAGAGTAGCTAATAGAGGATGTTATGTCAATCATCATTATATTGTGATTCTTCATATCCACCATTCTGATCTATAGTCATGGGGTTGGGTGATGCCACATATTTATTCTGCAAGATGTGTAGACAAGTATCTCTAATGATTTCTAGATGTTTCTTCATTAATGACTACCATGCTAAAAAAATTCTCTGTTAAGCTTAGGAATCTCCCTCTTGTATGACATCTTGATCTTTACCTTAGGTCTTTGAAGCCTTTCCTGTAAGCACCAATAACTTTGATACCAATTTTTGGAAATGTAAAGAGTAACTAAGAGGGGAGGGGTGAATCAGTTATAACATAAATAATTCCAAGTCCCTTACATGTCAACTTAGAATTTTTACTTGATAATGCAATTCTTTACTTTGTTTAGTTAGAACAAAGTAGTCTTATTATCTTAATCTGATTTAACCTTTAGTAACTTAGTTGCAAAAATGTAAAGCATAAAACAAATAAAATGAACATTGATGACAACAAGATTTAACATGGAAATCAAATTTGGGAAATTAACCAATGCAACTAGTTTTAATTTTTCACTCTTTTGAAGTAATCCCTATTAGAAGCCAACCTGGTTAAAGGTTACAATATATATGGTTAAGTATGACCCTATTAGATGATTTAGAATATGACTATTAGGTCAAATTAGTTAAGATATTTTCTTCACTACTACAATGTTTAGAGAGTAATAATGATTAATGAAGCATTTATCTTTCTAGATTCAGATCTTGTTCTGGCTTGACCTTTGGATCTTATCTTCCACACTTGGATGATCTAGTCTAATCAAATATCCACCTTATTTCCTTCATCCACTTCTTTACAATTTCTTATTTTCATTTTGCACCTTGACCTTTATTTTATATAATAATCATTTTTTCAAGTTGGCTTAAATAGCCCTTCATATAAATATTAAACATCCACCTTGTTGGCTTGCATCAACTAGTTGAGAAATAAGTGTAACCCAATGATAGTCGGCTAACACTAGAATCAATCACTCAGTTAACATTAAGATTTCTTTGATGCGTGAGTATACTCAATTAATACTAATCTCCATCAACTAACTCAACTTGGTTTATACTAAAACCCTTCTTATCCCAACTAGACTCAATGAACACTAACTACACTTGATCAATACTACAATTCATTCAGTGCTTGACTATGCTTAGTCAATATTGACATTTGTGTAACATAAATGACAATATATAATTGAGTAATCATTTCCAACAATACATTAGTAGATAGTTTTTGTACTTTTTTTAGGAGAAATGAATATAATGTTGTGATAGAAGGAAGTGAAAATAGATCATACAAGGAGAAAAGATGAAATGGTCCTTTATTTAATACTGTGATCACCAAGCATCAAAATTGATCACATATAATGAGTTTGTCTTGTAACAATAGCATGCTCAATTATGAGAAGGAAAGAAAAGGTAGCACCAATAGAGTTATGTTCAAGACTATATAAGGTTTGAAGATAAACATTGCAACACAATATTCTAAAGGTCGCACGAAGTTTTTTAATCTTTTAGAACATAAGGATGATGATATGAATAATATTAAATCTATTTCAATGGATTGGAAATAATAATTCTACATAGGTGTTAATATTGTGGTATCATACTATATTTACCTATATGCAAATATACATGTACATTTAAGTATATGCATATATATTTGATATTCTAAGCATACATATCTTGGGTATACATCTTATTTTAAGTGGATGTATATGATCATCTATGTCTCATTTAAATTTACACATAAATGCAAACATACATACATACATACATATGTATATAAGTACATGTTAGAATGATTTACAATAACTAAGATGAGGGTGAATCAATTATCCTCAGGTCCATATATACCAAATCAACTTTGAACAATTTTAACCAACCTAAACAATCTCATAGACCCACTCAACCAGTATATAAACTTATCAATAAATTAACTTATTCATAAAATAATTCATTTATCTATCTTAGTAATAGTCAAATTGAAGAATGTAAAATAGTAAATAATGAAAGTCAACAAAACAAAATTCACACAAGTATAATGTTCATTGATATTCGACATGAAAACTAAATTTGAGAAATACCACCAGTAACATGCTATCACTATTTGAATCTTCTAAAGTGAGCTCAATTAATATTAAACCTTGTTAAAAGTCACAAAATAAATTGTTAGGTGTGACCCTATTAAAGGATTTAATCACCTTGTTAGGAGTGGCCATGATAGAGGACCTGAGAACATATCCTTAGAATGCTACCTTGAATAAAGGATTTAATAATTATTGTTAGGTAAACCTTGATTAAAGGATTTTTATCTCCACAATGGTTTGAAATTATCAACTAGGTTGATCTAATAAAATAGAACTCACCTTGCCAATTACAGAGCACTATTGAGCTCCTTTTTGTTTTATTTAGTATACTACATCTCATGCTCCATCTCTGATTTTCTTGGAAACACTTCAAGAAATCAAACTCTCAAAAATTCTTCATTTTTCCTTTAAAACTATGTTCTTCACTTTATCTCTACAAGTTTTCTAGCCAACTCAATAAACCAGCTAAAAAATATTTCTTATTCCTCCTTAAGTAGGTATCTTTGATCTTTTCCCACTTAAATATTACTGTAAATCTTAGGGTTCAATAAGCTTCATTGAACATATCCATTATTTGCCTTTCTCCTTCTTCCTTGGAAAATTTTTGAACCTTCTATTTGATTCCATGTCTTGGAATGCTTAACACACTCAATTTATGTGTTAAATACACCAGCTCATCAATCCTTATCACCAATACGCTTTGACTAAATTTGAAATTCAACTATGTTAGCCTTGAATTTTGATTCCTTCTCAAATTGTTAAAATGGTAACACTCAGTCATCTCTATGTTCCCTAGTCTTGGTCATCACTGGATATATCAATCTCTATTGTTTTATGTTTCTTTGTATTTTAATAAACCTTGGCCACTATTACATGCTTGGTCATAAGTGACACTCAACATATACTATTCTTCTATTTTAACTCTTTATGTTCTGCAATCTTTAGCTTGACAATACTTTGAAACTCGGTCAAGCTTATGAATACTTAGCTTCTTAACTTCCATTGACCATCACCTTTATACTTCAACTCATATTTTTTTCTCGCTTCCATTGACCATCACCTTTATACTTCAACTCATATTTTTTTATCGCTTCATGTAGGATTAAACAATATGTCATCTTGTCAAATACAAATTGAGTAATTTCTCATTATAGTTCCATCAAACTTACTCAACATATCTCAATTGTTTTACTAGATCATCTTCATATTTCTTCTTTTGATTAAGTCCTCTTCATCAATTGACTAGTATAGAACTCTACTATATTAGAAAATTTCTTACTAGTAAGGTTTGATATCAATGACAAGATAATAATTATTCCACTTATGTTTTGTAACAATATATATATATATATATATATATATATATAGGTATCATGGTATTGTTATATTAAGACATGTTAGTTACAAGAAGAAAAACTAATGTTCATACAAATATATAAAGGAAACAACATGTTCCATTAAATTACTTTATCATCTTATTAAATATGTTGACCAATCAAGCTCATAGTGATCATTTGGTATGCCCTTATTGCCTAGTCTAGGTTTTCCCTTGACCAAGGTGACTTAGGATCTATATCTCTTAGCTCAATGGTAGGTTGTACCCTTATGCTCTTTCCTCTTCTTTGAATGCTTTCCCCATCTTTTGCATTCCTACAAAATAATTTTTCAAAGTAATCGCATATATATAATTTATTTAATGAAAACCAAATAATTATATTAGCTAAAAAACTTACCATTCATATAGCATTATAAAAAAAATGTTATTTATGTTTATTAATATCATAGTGATTAATCAAATCATCAATTACACGTTAAATTAAAATTTAACCAACTAGCTTAATTTTGTTTCAATTGTCAATGGCTATAACAACATTTTCATTTAGCAAAAAATTGGGATGTAACATCTCACTATCAAATCTTAGGATATTTATCATTACAAGGTTTGAATTGTAGAGTTGGGATGTAGAAAAATTAGATAAAAGGGCATAAACATTTCAAAAAATATCTTAGTCAAGTTCTATCACCATTTTTTAAGTTTGATTGAGGCAAACATATTCATATTTGTGAAAGAATGATTTAAAAAGGTTATTTCACAATTTCTCAATGATTCATTTAAGCTAAAACCATATGTCTTTTTAAATGACCATAAGTGAGTTGCATTTTCTATTTCACCAGAGCTCTTCAAGTTAAATTTTTTTTTTTCTTCGAATGGAAATAGATGAAACTAAAACTATGATGGGCTAAGATGATAAGGGAAAGTAATCCACTTATTTTGAGGGGTTCATTTTTGGAAACACCTTTGTGACATGATAATGGAGATAGTAAAGTGGTAGGTTTTGAAAACAATTATTCAATTGTATATTGTCTTTGATGATACCCAAAATTTCAAGCCTTTACCAAGCAATCGGTGTTAATTGAGCTCACTCAAGCATTGAAGATAGTTTCCAGTATATGTCTATCATTCTTGTGTTAACCAAGTTAAGATTTAGTGTCTACCATGCTCACTCAAAAATCAAAGAAAAACTAGTGTTAATAGAGCTCAATCAGTTACCAAACGAAAGTTAGCATGAAGCCAATGTTAACCGAGCTCGCTCAGTTACCAAAGAAAAAATCAGTCCAAGACTAGTGTTGACCAAATTCACTTGGTTAAAAAAGGAAATTATTCTTTGAGTAAGTGTTGACCAAGATAGATAGGCTACTAAAGGATTTTTCATATATCAACATAGTGAGTCTAGTAGTTTTATTTGTTAATTCTAGCCAACTTGTGGGATTAAAATTGATTGTTTAAAAGTATATTCAAGCCAACTTGACAAGGTAAATCATACAAGTATAAGGTCTATTTTAGGATTGAAATTGTGAATATGTGGAAGAGAAGAAGATGAATAAAGGAAGCAAATTGGAAGGATAGTATAGTATGCAATTTGACCGAGCTACAAAGAATAATCTGATCAAGGAGGATCAAGTAATCAAGACATAACTGAGATATGAATTAACGAAGTTAGTTGCATTAGAAATTAGGTCAAGTCATTATTACTCTCTAACAATTGTAGAAATGAATCAAATCCTCTAACAAGGTGGCATTTCTAGATTGAAGTGTTTAAAGACCTCTAACAAGGCCACTCCTAACAAGGTGATTTAAATCCTCTAATAGGGTCAAACCTAATAGTTTTTTTCATAACTTTTAATAGATTTGGCTCCTAATAGGGATCACTTTAGAAGAGTGAAAAACAATAACTAGTTGCAATTGGTGGTTTTCCCAAATTGGGTTTCCACATTAAATCTTGGTGTTTCTTGTATTCATTTTATTTTCTTTATATATTTTTGCAACTAATTTAATTAAGGTTAAACACCCATAACATTTTAAGAAGTAATTATTTCTATGTTAATTGAATGCTTACCAAGTGATAGTATTTCTTAGTATAAATCGAGCTATACTGTGTTGAACGAGTGATCTAGTACTAACTAAGTTACAACAATACTTTTCTATTTCATAAGAGTTTTGTTTTGATATCGTAAGGGATCTTGGATTTATTTTTGTGGTAATTGATTCACCCATCCCCTCTTAGTTACTCCTCCTATATTTCCAGCAATTGTTATCATAACTTTTGGTGGTTCCAGAGAAGGTTTCAAGGACCTAAGCTAAAGATCATGATGTCGTATAGAAGGGAGATTCCTAAGATGAATAGAGATAACTTCCAAGCATGGCAGGAATTGATGGAGCTACATTTTTCAACCACTGGATATTTAGATCTGAAACATCTCCACACCAAGTTTGTTGTACCTACTAGAACTTTGACTATGAAATGCATTGTTGAAAAGAAGAATCATAACATAATGATGATTGATATTACCTCTACTCTCAATTATATTGAATTTGATGAATTTAAAGATTTTTTATTTTTCTCATGAAATGTGGATGGAGATGAAAGATATCTATGGAGGAGATGACAATGTGAAAAGAGCCAAGGAAGAAATTCTAAGAGGTCAGTTTGATCAAATTAAGATGAAAGAAGATTCAAAAACATTTCTAATTATAGTGAAAGAATCAAAGCTAGTGAAAGAATGAAAACTTGATACCTTACCTAAAGTTCAAGAAAATACAATTGGTAATAAACAATCTTAACCACCCAAGTCTCCTAGATCTCCAGTTCAACCTGAATTTCATCCTGTGCAACTCGAGTCACAATTAGAAGGACCATAGTTATAGAAAGTGCAAGTCGAGTCTCAGTCTGAAGGACCTGAGTTGTAGATAGTGGGATCCAAGCATGATTCAACTAAAAATTATTTCAAGCAGGGTGAAAAGAGTAAAATAAGTTCTAAAACTAAAGACAAGGAACATATAGTTGATAGATATTTCAGAAGGCATCATGCACTTGAGAAAATCATTGGAGATCAATCAAAAGGCACAATGACAAGGAACAAACTAAAAGGTATATATTTGTTTACTGTGTTTGAACCTAGAATAGTCAAAGATGCATTATTCAATAAAAGTTGGTTTGAACCTATGAATGAAGTGATTGAACATATTGAAAGGAAAAAAACTTGGACTCTTGTTCCTAGAACCAAGGATAAAAAATTATTTGGCACAAAATAGGTATTTAGAAATAGGTTGAATGAAGATGGATAAGTATCAAGGAACAAGGAAAGGTTAGTATGCAAAGGTTATTCTCAAGAAGAAGGTATTGATTATGGTGAAAAAAATTCTCCTATTGCAATATTAGAAGGTGTTATAACACTACTTTCTTATGCTATACACAGGATTCAAAATGTATTAGATGGATGTAAAATAAACATTCTTGAATGAAATCCTCGAAAATGAAGTCTACATTGAGCAACCTGAAGGTTTCATAGATACTAACAAAAAATATATGGTTATTATATTATAAAAACAATTATATGGTCTCAAATAACTCCCAGACCTGGTATGAAAGAATGCATAATTACTTGATAAAGATTGGTTTTCAAAGGACAAATGACAATATTAGTCTATATATCAAAGAAGGACCAAGAAATAAGATATTGCTCTCAAATTTTTTTGTAGATGATATATTATTCACTAGATATGATGACTTATGCAAATCCTTTTCTAAGAAAATGAGTAATGAGTTTGAAATGTCAATGTTTGGAGAGATCAAATTCATTGTTGGATTGCAAATTCAACAAAATAAGGATGGAATCTACATTACTCAATAAAAATACATCAAGGAGATATTGAAGAAATTTGGAATGGAGGATTCTAGACCAATTGGAACAGCTATGTCTACTAGATATAAGCTTTCAAAAAATGATGATTCCAAAGAGGTAGACCAAACTACATATAGGTCAATGATTGGAAAACTTCACTATGTAGTGCACACAAGACCTAATATTTCTCTATTAGTCGGTATGGTGTCAAGATTTTTTGCCAATCCAAAAGAAATTCATATGATGACGATAAAAAAAATTATGTGGTATCTAAAAGCCATTGAAGATTATGTTTTATGGTGTAAGAAAGGAGACAATTTTGAATTGAAAGACTTCACTGATGCTAATTAGGAAGAAAGTATTGATGATAGGGAGAGGACTACTAGTGGAGCATTCTTTCTTTCTTAGAGGATAGTGTCTTGGACAAGCATGAAGAATAATTGCATCTCTCAAGCTATAGTAGAAGAAGGATATTTTGCAACATCAGTTAATTGTTCCAACATTATTTGGTTCAAACAACTATTTTCAGGTATGGAGGAAGAAATCAAGGATCCAATTGTTATATTCTATGATAAAACTAGCACAATCAACATATATCCAAGAATATAGTAATGCATGCCAAAACTAAGCACATTGCAATAAAATATCATTTTCTAAGAGAATTTGTGCAAGAAAAGGAGGTGAGATTGGAATATGTGAATACAAAAGAAAAAATTGTAGACATATTCACCAAACCATTACCTAAAGATGCATTCTTATATCTAAGAGGTATGGGAGGGTTCATTCCCCTATCTAAAGATTACTAAATAGATTTTAGTGGGATCAACCAAGCATTCTGAAGATCAACCAAGTTGATGCGATATTGTAAGAGAAAATTGCATATGAATCAGTACATCAGGTACATAGTAATTCACTAATTATTATCTTTGGCATGACTTGTCAAGGAGGGAGAGTTTATGTTTTGATATCAAAGAAATTTTGTGAATTATTGAGAAATGAAAATAAGGAGAGTTTTTTTTGGGAAAGTTGATGTTGTCATATGAGAGAAATTGTAGTAAGAGAAATCAGAGAATCATTCCAAAGGGAGACGTTGATGTTAGAGGGAGTTCACACTGATAACTGATAGAGGGATTTCTCATGGATGAGAATAAAAATGAAACTAATGATATTATCCTTGCTTCTTTTTTTCTCTAAAATTTCATTGTATTATGACATGTTGTGTTGCCATCAATGCCAAAGAGAGAGATCATTGAAAACAATTATTCAATTGTATATTGTCTTTGATGTTACACAAAATGTCAAGCCCTTACCAAGAAATTAGTCTTTATAAAGCTCACTCAAGAATTTAATCAAAGTTTACATGGACTCACAAGTCATATAATCACAACTTCATAACTTATCATGACAATATTACATATTTTGCAAAGTTATACAACCAAATCAACAAACTAGGACATAATTTCCCACTTGAGAAGAAATGATCATAACTTTAAAAATGAAGAGATAAAAATAATTACTTTTATGAGAGAGTATAGATATTAGTTAAACAAATTTTTCCAAAGTTATAGCTTAGAATGATAACTAGAATAGAAGTTATTACTCTTCTCCAAAAATTACTCGCATAAAAATTAGGTTTAGACTAATCTGCACTCAAATGCTCATAATTTCTTCAAATCACAATAACATTCAACAAAACAAAAACAAAAAGAAAGATAACTCAAATACCTATCCAAAAAAATATTTTCCAAGTCTGTACCTTTTATATGAATTTTTACCAATAGAAACAACATTCAGATTTTTGGAAATTTTCATAGAAAATTAACATAAAACTTACAAAACAAAACTCCTTTCATTTCTATTCTTCTCAAAAATATTTCCAACCATTCCAATTCTGTAAATCAAGACCGTTACATGATATTTTAATGTCTTTTCAATTCCTCTAATTATTGGGTACCTCCTATGACTCTTGACCTTCTTCTTTACATCAACTTTACATATTGTCAAATATTTGTGATAATATTTGATTAAATATTTGAAAACTTACGCATTTTCTCATAAATAAAATTTTAACTTTATAAAACCTCTAATAAAATATCAAAATATACTATACATGACATTTTATGAAAAATTTCCCTTTCATGAGTTTATTTAAATAATTTGACCATAGTAGACAACTTTGACAATCTATTACAAATTGATTCCAATGCTTAACTTAGCCTTACATATTCACAAACATTAACTTGAAATTTCAAAATAAAAATTAATGAGATATATATTCTTTATGTCCACTTTCTCGGTGCTCCTGCACTAGTATTGAAGATAGTTTCTACTATATGCTAAGCGTTCCTGTGTTAACCAAGTTCAAAGTCAGTGTCAACCGAGCTCACTCAATTACTAAAGGAAAGTTGGCATGGGACTAGTGCTAACTAAGCTTACTTTGTTACCAAAGGAAAAATTAGTCTAGGTCTAAGTTAGTGTTCACTGAGCTAGGTCAACTAATGAAGGATTTTACCTATATCAGCAAAGTGAGTCTGGAAGTAATATTTGTTACTTCTAGTCGACTTGTGGGATGAAAATTAATTGTTTAAAAGTATATTCAAGTTGGCTTGACAAGGTAAATAATACAAGTATAAGGTAAAGTTGAGGATTGAAAGTATGAATATGTGGACGAGAAGAAGATGAATAAAGGAAGTGAATTGTAAGGATAATAGAGTATCTGAGTTGACTGAGCTACTAAGAATAATCTAATAAAGGAGAATCAAGTAATCAACCTAAAACTAAGATCTAAATTAGAAAATTTAGCTACATAAAAAATCACTTCAAGTCATTTTTACTCTCTAATAATTGTAGCAGTGAATCAAATCTCCTAACAGAGTTAGCCTAACAACCATTTTGTAAATTGGTGTAGGAACACCTAGGTAGGCTAGTGGTAGACCTAGGACTTCTTAGATTTTTTGTCTTATAGTGATTCTAGCCACATCACTATATTAATTAGAGGACTAACTTAGTCCTAAGGTATGTATAGATAGGTTGGAAGAGCCCAAAATGGTAATGTTGCTCCTAGTTGCTCAAAAATTGCTCATTTGGCTTAATAGAGCATTTTTGGGTATTGAAAGCTAAATAGAGAAACTAAGTGATTTAAGGTCCTTATTAGGTGTTTGGGAACCATTTAATTCCTTTTCATAGTTTGGTAATAGTTGGAGCAATTTTGAGGAGAAAATGTTAAAAATTGCGAAAAATGCCAAATCTTGCAAAAGTTGTCATTGGCAACTTTTTGACAATTTCTTGCAAAAAGAGAAACTTATTAGCTAGAGATCTTTAAATACCTAAATCAGTTTTTAATGTTCATTTTGAGCCTATATAAGGCCAATATCCACTTCTTTGACCTATCAATCAAGTTTTTTATTAGTGACACACACTTATTCAGATTATGTATAGCTACTAAGCTCATTGAACAGGTTATAGTGTTTGCAATGTAATTTAGTAGCCACCAAGCTTCTATAGTTTCTATTGATTCCTATGGACTATTTTCCATGGTTACCAAGTAGATTCAATTAGTGTAAATTTCAAGAGTGCAAACTGAGCAGTTTAGTATATACCAAGTCTATCAGTGGTTACAGAGTTCATAGTTCATATAATGTGAAGCTAGTGGTTACTAAGGATTTTAGTGTCTACTAAGTTTTCAGTTCATGTGATGTGAAGGTAGTATTTATTGACCCACTCCATTATAACCAAGTGTTTCAATGTTTTCCAAGTTGCACAATATCTACCAAGTCACCAGTGCAGACTGAGTTCAAGACTACTTGAAAGTGATTAGTATGGATCGAGCTTTTGTGTTCACCAAGAGAATGATGATGTCAAGTAGTAATAGTGGATGCCGAGTATTAGAACCTCACCAAGTTAATCATCAGAACCCAAGTAACTTCATATTGGCCAACTTTGTCATATTTTTGTTAACTTGTGTCATGGCCAAATTTGTAATTTTGTAAATTGGATTGATATATATGTGTGTGTGTGTGTGTGTGTGTGTGTGTGTGTGTGTGTGTGTGTGTGTGTGTGTGTGTGTGTGTGTGTGTGTGTGTGTGTGTGTGTGTGTGTGTGATGCATTGGATCATATCAATATAGTATGAAATGTAATGCATATGTAATGCAAGTGCAAGAATGCAAATGTAAGAAGTAGATAAAGATTTATGAAGCCATATCAGCATAAGGAGTAGCAGTGACAAATCTATCGTAGAAAGGTGATCAGTACATCAAGGAATCTCTATCAGCTAATTCAATTGCAAATTAGAGATCTATTGCTTCATCCTAACAAGTGAACCAGTCAAAATCCTTTAACAAGGTGGACCTAATAGTCTTTTTAAAATCTCTTTACCAAGTGCATGCTTCATTGTACATTTATAAATCCTCTCACAAGGTGGATCTAGTAGTCATGTTTTATCCTAACAGGGTAGATCATCAAAAGTGATCAATGTAAACCTTAATAGGCCAACTTTGTACTCCAGTTGTGGGTATCATCCCCACCCCAGTCTTACTTTCTATTTGGAAGGTTTTTGGGTCACCAAATCATTGTGTTCAAGTGTTGTGGATGCATTTATATTTTTAGTTTCTCATGCATACAATTAGATTAGATGTGATGAATAAAATGGTAATTGGTTGATTAAAATTGGTAAAAGTTTTAGAAGTTACTGATTCACCCCTCCCCTCTTAGTAACTTAGCATAGACTTGAATATTTTCAACAATTGGTATCAGAGCTTTTTTGTTCTCAAGAGAAAGTTTAACAGCTTGAGAAAAGATCAAGGATATGGAGATATTCAAACTTGATAAGGCTATTGACAATGAAAAGTTGGATCTCGAAATGGCCATTGCACAACTCAAGAAAGACGAGGAGAAACTTTCCCAATCCTTGAAAATAAGAAAGGTACATTCAAATCAAATGAATGATCATCTCTACATTGAAGAAAGAATTGAAGATTTTTTCCCTTCAAGTAGTTTAGATGAAGCAAATGATGCAATCAAAGAACTCCTAGAGAAGAATGGTTCCCTACAAGAAGAAGTAAGAAAGCTGAAAAGAGAACAAGAAATTCAATTAGTGAGGTTATGTGAAGTCTTGGAATAGAGGAACAAGATAAAAGAAGAAATGGATGGAAGGAACAATGAGATTTAGAACCAATCCCTTCAGCATGCAGACCTTATGGATCAAATCTCCAATGCAAAAGAGGAAATCATGAGAAAAAGACATATCAATGAAAGATTAAAGAATGATCTAAATTTAGAAAGAAAAATCAATGAAAGAATAAGAAATGAGCTAAGATCTAAAAAGAAAATCAGTGAAAGATTGAAAAATGACCTAAACATTGAGAAGAAAATCAATGAAAGAATGATGAAATCTCAAGCAGACATGGTTCAATTGAATGAGAAAAATCTCTCTAGACAAAAAGAAAAAGTAGGAATTGGATACAAAGAAGAAGGTAAATCCTCCAAACAAGGTGCTCAAAGGAATCAAAGACTTGCTTTCAATCACTATGGTAAGATAGGTCATACATCTAACAAATGTTGGAGTAATGGAAAAGAAAAATTCAATGGAAAATGCTACAACTACAATCAACATGATCACAAGGCTAATGACTAAAAAGAAACCAAAATTTGAAGGAAATTGTCATAAATGTAAGAAACATGGACACAAGGCATCAAAATGAAAAACAAAGACATTGAATCTTGTAGAGAAAATTGTGAAAGAAATATTTGGTTGGGATTACAATACCTAGTGTAGATGTCATTACTATGGTGAATATGGACACATTGGGATGAATTTTGTTAAACATCATATGAGAAAAAGGGATACCACTATAAGATGTTACATTTGTACAAAACGTAGTCATATTGCCAAGAATTGTATGAATACTGGTAAGATTGAAGATGAGAAGAAGGAAAAAGCTAATAACATTCGAAAGAAAATGAGATAGCTATGGATTTCTAAGTCTACTAAGGATATTGGTCTGAGTAATGATGGTCAAGTCACTCAAGAATTGGGTGACTGCACCACTTTTAATTAAGTTCTTAAGAAAGAACTGGAAGAATTCTATCAAGGAAGACATCAGAATTAGTTCGAGTTGAAAAGTGATAAAGATCCAAATCTATATGCAAGATAGAAAGGGATCACTAAGTAGGATCTATATCAGTTATTATCAAGTTAACTTCTCTACCAAGTGAGGTTGGGTCATAGACTCCACTGAACAAGGTCGAGACTAACATAGGCACTCATGGTTACTGAGTCAAGAAGACTTCGTCGAGTAATCAAGATAGAGTAGTGGATGACAACTTGTTAAGCATTATGTTAAGTCATCTACCACTATACTGAGTATTAATGGAAAAATTTTAACAAAAGGCATGAAAGTAAATTGATTCTTCACTATGAATTTTCGAAGAGCTATTGCAAAGTGTTATTTTTTGTGCGATCAAGTGACTTGAGTGAATTTCCTACAATCATTTTTGAAGTTCTCCCAAGCTACTAAATGAAAATGGCATCTAGCAGTAGTATCAACACAAAGAAAGGTTTTGATATGTTGGTTTGAGGGGAACATGCTAGACTTCAAGCTCATGCCCACAGTTGTAGAAACCCTAGACCCCAGTGGAGCTCAATTGTAAATCCCTCCCAAGGTACTTCTTGTTAATGACATTATAACTCATTTTAAATGTGTAACTCAAGAAATTGGTACTTTTGAGATGGATGATGCCCTAGCTTAGTTGTGTGTTGATGGAACCCTCAAACTTGAGCATCAACATTTGGAAACAAAAGGCTTAACTCACATTCCCCATATGCCTTGACATTTTCAAGTTAAATGGATTAGGTATATTCTTAGCTAGCTACATAGTGGTCAATTATGGTTGGAGTAGCTAATATTGATAACCAAAAAGATGATTCATTGAATCACTGGTCTTCGCATGCTTGCCAAAGACAAAACCACCAAAACCCTAGGTCAAGCTGAGTTGGAAAGAAAACCCTAGCCAAATGCAACAACAGAGGCATGAAAATAAGTAGTGTCACAGATGCAGAACTAAAGTTTGGTATTCATGTTATAGATCACAAGATATATAGTTCAAGCTATCTTAGTAGTGTATCATGTGAAGCTGTGGACTTGGCATACAAAGTGGTAAAGAATAATTTTTCTTATGATCTTACAAAATTTTTATTGAGGTAATTCAACAAAAATAATGAAAGCATTAGAACCTCCAAGAATAATCCTTGCAAATTTGGTTCTCTATTAACATGTTTGTTCTTTTATACACTGTGGTCTAGAGAAAGGATGTGTCAATATTGTACCAAATAAATGATTAAATTGCAGAAATGGGAGAAAACTATGGCAGCATCATGGACAACTACTTTGATGTGTTTAAAGAAAAAATGAACAATAGGGTATGTGAAGGATCATGGTGTGCCAAAAAGTGGTGATTTGAAAAATATGTAGTTCTGAAATGCCTCAAAGAATTTCAAAATCTATTCCAACTTTTTTCCCACCCATCCTGATACTAAATGAAAATAATTAATACCTTTATAATTCCTACTATATCTTTTGATACCAACCTTATATGGTCATCTTTAAAACATCCCAAAAATGTGTTTTTGGCATGTTCTTATGTGTTTTTTACTTCAAGCATGTAGCTAACAACTTTTCCAAAATTTGATCTAATGAAAAGAGTTTCTTAAGAAAGTTCTTAGCTTTTCATAAATGTAAGGTTTGTTGAATTATGAGTTCAGTAAGTAATTATTACTTATTTTCTAATGGAGTTAGCTACCAAGTGTTGATTGACATACTAGTTGAAAAATAGCTATAACTTTCAAACCGTATAAGATTTGTGAAATACAAAAGATGTGTCACATTCTATCCTTTGAATAGTATAAGAAAAAAACAAAAAAACTTAATTTTGATTTGTTTTGAACTAGTTAAGGTGGTTAGACATGAGATTTTTTTAATTCTAAATATAGTATAGTAGAAAATTCATAATTAATTATTTATTTGGAATAAAAATTCCCAAAAATATGCATCACATCCAGGCATGAGTCCACTTTTTATATCTAAAAGTATATTTAAAAATATTATCATTTGATTATGATTAAGGTGGTCAGACATATACCTACTTTTTATTTTTGCCCTAAAATTTTTGTTGTGCTGCATTAACATCCAAACTTTTGACCAAACAATTAATTTTTTCTCTGGATAAGGCCTTGTAGTTTAGAAATGAGATTCAATTTCCTATAGATTATTCTTTTACAACTTTTTAATATAAAGTCCAGAACCACTTTAAAATTATGTGTCAAGTTGACATAACCCTGATTTGCTAGTTTTTCACTACCACTTAAGGCCATAGTTTGGTACACCATGATCATGCACATACCCACTAGGTTTAGAATACCTAAGAAGTTAGTTGAGGATTACAAGGATGATGTGTGTTTTATGGTTGATTGTTACAAAGTATACATCCATGTAGTCAAGCCTAGAACTGGATGGGTAAAGCCTCTTGGCTATGAAGTAAACATTGATGAGGCCAAGGATATCATTGAAGCTCTTGTCAATGAACAAGTGGATCCCAAGGCCCCTTATTTTGGTACCCATGATGAAGCCAAGTCAATAATAGAGCTAAAAATTAAGCTACCTCAAGCGGTTAACAAAGGGGAGAGGAGGATAGCCAAATTGAAAACTAGTGCACCTCTCACGTTAACCAAGGGAAAAGGTGAAGGTGAAGAGAAGGTAGAGGATGAAGAAGAAGAAGAACCTTTGAAGAAAAAGGGCAAGGTAATCATCATCAAGCCCCAAAAGGAATCTACTACAGTATTCACAAGAAGGTCTAGGAATAAAGGAAGTGATATTGTTCTTAGCAGACCTCCTCCCACCTTTCAATAAAAATTGAAACAAATGGAAGAAGGTGCTAGTATAAAAAACCTCAAATCTTTGAAGTATGAGACAAGGATAGAGGTGGAGTAGAAATAGGTTGAAGAACTGGTGCTATCCAAAATGGGAAAATGGAAGTATTCACTAGACCAAATCGCCTCTCAAATCTCTAATGAATTGTTAGAGAAAATAAAGCCAAGATGTGACTTGGCAATGCAAACAACAAAAGAAATATATGCACAAACCCTAAGGCAGTTACTACCAAGCATGAAATATGCTGAGGTAAAAGAGTCTTTAAGGAAAAATGAAGATAAAATGACTCTAAGGTTTAATCCATGTTTAATTTTGATCAAAGATATAGAGCATGTAGTTAATAATGCTATAAATATGTGGAAGAATGTTTATCATCTTCATAAACCAAGTGACTTCCTAGTGGATGTAAAGGATGATGAATAAGAAGAAGGTAGGGATGAAGAGGTTGGTGAAGGATAAACTCATTATGTTATTGTTGATTATGAAGAGTATAAGGAGCAATTAGCTAAAGAAAAGAAAGAAGAAGATGAGCAAGGTACAGAAGCTACCAAGGAAGATAAAGAAAATGATGAGGAGGCTGGCCCAATAAAGATAGTAGTTTCAATCATTGCCTCACTTCCTCACTCCTCAAGAAAACCCTTGATAACATCAAGTATGGAGCCATCTTCAACAAGTGTGGTTTTGACTACATTAGATATATCAAATGTCCAATCGCTCTTCACCCCAACACAACTCAGCATATCATTGACAGAAGTGATTTCCACTTCATCAACTGAGCTACAAGTTACCCCTTCATCTATCAAGTTGAGTTCTTTACTCATCTCCTCTACAATTTTGACTTCTTTAGTTTTGAGCTCATCCATAGTAAGCACTCTAAGTTTTTCTACTTTAGTTTTGGATTCTACAATTTTGGCTTCATCAATTTTGGATTCCTCTAGCATCTTTGTAAGTACTCCACTAGTCAATGCTATAACAATTTTTACTACAAGCTTGAGTATGTCTACCATTGTTTCCATTCTGGGTACTAAGGCAATAAGTACAAGGACAGTTGAACCTAAGTTTCAACCAAGTACAAAGTTTTTAAAAGGAAAGGAAATAGAAGAAAATATAGATCTAGATGAGGAAATAGAAATTCCCAAATGGGATTTCTACAATCTTTGTGCTAATAAAATGTAATTGGTGGGTGAACTTCTTTAGAAAAAGGCCAAGTAGAAAAAAATGAGAGAAGAAAGGGATAGAGAATATAAGATATTAGATGATGCTAAAAACATTTTGATTGAGGTTATTGAAGTTGCGATTGATTCTTCTGAACATATTTTTTTTCAGCTTGAAGACATAGTTCAAAAGTTTAAAGAGGACATTGAGGGACAAGAGAAATTGATTCAAAAAGTAGAAAGGAAGTTCAATAATAAAGTGTTGGAGCACATTGCTTAGGAAATTGCTATTGATCAAGTTGAATTATCAACAATTTTGGTCAATCTTGAGGCATCCTATTCTAATGTGTCATCACTTTTTGCTAAGTTATGTGATGTCACCTATTGGTGTTCGAAACTACTAAAAAATAAAATGTTCAATACCAGAATGATAATACATAAATAATCTAAGGGTTAGCCAATTCCTATTATTAATTACATAAGTAAACCATTTGGACCTAACTTTAGAAAAACCATTGGTGGTTTCCTACTCTTTAGGCTCTGTAAAACCAAGGTGGGTATACCTAGGGATGATTCTAATGCAAACTACTATGTGAATATTATTTTAGTTTCATTATGATTCTCATATATTTCCCATAAACACATGAATAGTTTACTTCACTTCCTTTAATGCTCTCAAACTTGTATTCATCCCCTCTTAGCAGATTTGGTCATAATTCTCCTACAATTCACAAATATTCCTTGCAATAGTAGCTATCTAAGACTTAGGAATTAGATGTAAATGAGTAGTGACCAACATTTTATAACTTGTAAACAAATTAGAATTATATTATTTTGATTTTAAAATTGATTTGATATGTAGCAACAGAATTCACCCTTGCTCACTTCTCACTTATGTGACCAGTGCCTTATCCATTGGGCAAAAAATTGACTATTGGCGGGAGATATAATTCAAATAACTTGTATATGAATTAATAAATTGTAATTACCCATCTCCATTCTTATGAAATATCCCTTTTATGAATTCTCAAACCCTATTGATTCACTAAAGCATTTATATAATTTCTTGAATTAAGAGCAAAAATAAAATCAGCATACAACCAATCCAGATTGTATTCAGCCAATTAAACCTTATATAAATGACTTCAAAGTCAATAAACCCATAAACTAGAGACAAAAATTGGTGACACAAATATAGTGCAAATATTGATTTGTATTATCCTTCCATATGACTAATACAATGACCAATAGAAACCAATTGAAAACCCAGAATAGATTGCTATTTTTGTCATTTTAATATGTTATCAGAGAGTACAATGGAAACAAACTAAAATCAACTACACACTATTGGACTGACTAAAATGTACTCAAATTCTTGAAAAATAAAATTTGTACAAGTTTCAGACCCTCACATTGCCTTGAAAACTCATTTATATAGAGATGAGTTGCAACAAGCAAAGGGAAAATGTGAGTGATAGGTGTCCTTTTACAAAAATGAGTATATCAACCTTTTTCAAAAATATCAGGACATCTTAATAAAAAAAAAACAATAAAGGAATTGTAGATGATAGCTAGAGCATAAAATCTCTAATTTTTTCCTTTTCTCTAACTGCTCCCTATTGGTATAGCTTTGATCTCTGCAATTGCTTCCTAAACAAATACTTCTCTTTTGGTGGGCCATTCACATTCGTTAGTTGTTGTTAGTTCACTAACAGTATTTTTCCACCTACCATCAGTTATCACCCTTCCTTCTATAGTAAACCTATTCATTTCATTTTCAATTTTGAATAGGGTGTCAATCAATTCATTAAAAAAAAATTCATCAATATCATTCTGAATAATGGATGCCACCTATGGAAAGTCTACAATATGGTCAAAATAATTAGACCATTCATTGAAATCCTTCATTTTGTCATCAGAATTAATAATAAAAACAATTAAAGAATAAAAACCATTTGTCAACACTTTCATTTTGCTTTGAATTACTGCCAGCTTCCCTGTGAAAATTTGCAACAAGTCTTTGACCTTATCCATACCTTCCTCCACAGTAATAACTTTATCTGGAACATCTGGCTTCTTAACTAACAAGGGTATCAGTCTATCAAAGAATTGCATGTTGTTGGAATTAAGTTATATTTGTCATTAGTGCAAACACTTATTTGATTCTGAATGCTTACCGAGCTCATCACTTAGCCTACAACATATACCGAGCATTCAATCATTACCATGTAAGTTTAGCAGGAAAATAGTTCACACCAAGCATTCTAGAGGATACCGAGTGAATGGGTAGATCAATAGTGTTTACTAAGCTTACATTGGTTACCAAGTAGAATAGTGGCTATCGAGTGATTATACAGTTTAGTAGTGTTCATTGAGCTATTCAGTATCTACCAAGCAATTAGACTATATAACGAAGAAGTCAGTGTTTATTGAGTGAAGAAGGTAAATGAAGGACTTAGTGTTTATCGAGTGAAGAAGGTAAATGAAGGACCCAGTGTTTACCAAGTAATGCAAGGTAATCAAGAAGTTAGTTTCTACTAAGTGAAACTATATCTACCGAGTCACCAATGGTTACCAAGTTCCAAGCTACATTGAGTGACTAGTATGGACCATGCCTCTACTCCTACTGAGTGCATGACGATGCCGCGTAACATAGTGGATGTTGAGTATCAAAAGGTCACCGAGTCAGCTTGAGGAGCCCAATTTTCTAATGTTTGGCTGACTTAGTAATGTTTTGTTCACTTGTGTTTGGATGACCTTGTTAATGTAAATATTGGAATGATATATATGTAATGTATCATATCATTTGCAAAGTGTGTGTTCGTGTATGGTGTTGGAATTGCAATATTTTGAGAAGAGTGAAAGAAAATCAACATCAGAATAGAGGAATACAACAAGGTCAACATAGGAGTAGAAAAGTTATATCTATCACATCAATTGATCAAAGCATAAAGGATTTTATTAGCAATCAGTTGTAAGTAGATCCATTGCTTCATCCTAACAGGTGAATCAGTTTGTAAATCCTTTAACAAGGTAGACTTAATAGTCTTTTGTAAATCTCCTAACAAAGTGCATACTTTATTGTATGTTTGTAAATCCTCTAATAAGGTGGACCTAGCAGTCCTATTTGCTCCTAATAGGGCAGATCACTAGAAGTGATCATTGTAAGCCTTAACAGGCCAACTTTATACTGCAGTATTGAAGTTTTGTGGGCATCATCCCCACCCCAGTTTTACTTTCTAATTGGAAGGTTTATAGGTCACCAAATCATTGTGTTCATACGTTTATCTTCTCATGCATATAGTAAAATAGATAAATGAATGGTTAATGCTTTTAGTGTTGTATTGGTTAAATTTTTTATGGTTACTGATTCATCCCTCCCCTCTCAGTAACTTAGCTAGTCTTGATTATTTTCAACAATTGGTATCAGAGCTTTGGGCTTCTCAGGATAAAGTTTGATAGCTTGAGCAAAGATCAAGGAAAATGGGGATATTTAGACTTGACAAAGCTATTGAAAATGAAAAGCTAGATTTGGAAATGGCCATGGCACAACTCAATGAAGCAAAAGAGCATCTTTCTCAATCCTTAAGAAGAAGGAAGGCACTTGCAAGAGAAATAAATGATCATCAATATGTTGAGAAAAAAATTGAAGATCTCTTACCTTCAAGTAGTTCAAATGAAGCTAATGAAGCGAACAATGCAATCAAAGAACTCTTAGAGAATAATGGATCTCTACAAGAAGAAGTAAGAATGCTAAGAAGAGAACAAGAGATTCAGTCAACAAGGTTATGTGAAATTTTGGAACAAAGAAACATGATGCAATATGAGATAGAAGGAAGGAACAATGAAATTCAAAATCAATCCCTTCAGCATGAAGATCTTGCAGATGAACTTTCCAATGAAAATGAAGAAATCAAAATTCTCAAAGCACAAAATGAAAGAATAAGGAATGATCTGAATATTGAAAGACAAATCAATGAAAGCTTATGAAGTGACCTAAGATCTAAAAGAAAAATCAATGAAAGTTTGGAAAATGACTTAAAAGTTGAAAACAAAGTCAATGAAAGGATGATGGAATCTCAAGAAGATATGAGTCAATTGAATCAACAAAACGAGCAGAATCTTCATAGAGAAAAAGGTAAAGCAGGTCTTGGATATAATGAAGAAGGTGAATCTTCCAAACAAGGTGCCCAAAGGAATCAAAGACCTACTTGCAATCACTATGGTAAGTTAGGTCATACATCAAACAGATGTTGGAGCAATGGCAAGGCGAAATTCAATGGTAAATGATACAATTACAATCAACATGGTCACAAAACTAATGAATGCAAGGAGAAACCAAAATTTGAAGGAAAATGTCACAAATGGAAGAAACAAGGTCACAAGGCATCTGAATGCAAATCAAAATCATTCAATCTAGTAGAGAAAATTGTCAAAGCAATATTTGGTTGGGACTACAATACTTGGTGTAGATGTCACTATTGTGGAGAGTATGGATGCATTGGAATAAACTATGCAAGGCATCACCTAAGGAAGAAAGATACAACCATAAGATTTTACACATGTATTGAACTTGGTCATATAGTCAAGAATTGCATGAATATAGGAAGATTTGAAGATGAAAAGAAAGCTAGAGTTGATAACATTAAAAAATAAATGAGACAATAGTGGATTCCTAAATCTACCAAGCAAGACAGTTCAAATGATGGTCATGTCACTCAAGAAGTGGGTGACTCCACCATTTCAAATTAGATTCATTAAGAAGGATCAGGAACTACATCTTCAAGCCATACCTTAAGCAGTTCCAGAATGACAAAATGTAAATGATCAAATCAGAATTTTAGATACATAAGGATCAAAGAAAAGTCATCATTCACTGAGTTGCATCTACCGAGCTAGGTCAAGAATATCAAAGATTTTGTTTGACCACCAAGTTACAAGGTTTTACCAAGTAAATCAATGATAGATTGGCAAGCACTATGTCATCTCAACTACCTTTGTATTGAGAATTAATGACAAAATTTTTATCAAAAGGGTAGAATTTGATTTCATTCTTCATCACAATTCAATATTTGCAGAGCTAAAATATTTCCAAGTGCATGCAACTGATTCCAAGTGATTTGAAGCAAATTTCTAGCGAAGAAATTATTCAAAGAAATCATTCACTCACTGAGTAGCGATGGTATCTGAAAGCACCAGTAGCAACAAGGCAAAGAGGGGTTCTAAAATGCTCATGAAAGGAGTCGAATGGAAAGCCCCTAACTTCAAGCTTGTACCTACCATAGCTAAATCACTCAACCCATATGGAGCTCAATCACAAATTCCTCCTAAGGTACTTCTTGTTAATGAAATTCGCACTCATTTTAAATGCACTATTCAAGAAATTGGTACATTGGATATGGACAATGTCCTAGGTCAGTTATGTATAGATGGAACCTTAAAACCTAAACATAAGCATTTGGAAACTAAAGGTTTGACCCACATTTTGCACCTACCAAGGAATTTCCAAGTTAAATGGGTGAGATATGTTCGAAGTTGTGTACACAATGGTTAGTTGTAGTTGGAGAAACCCATATTGATAACCAAGAAAATGATTCATAAAATCATGGGTCTCCCAATGCTCAGCAAAGCCAAAACCACCAAAACCCTGAGTCGGGATGAGTTACAGAAGTTAACCCTAGCCAAGTGGGATGGTAGAGGACTGAAAATCAACAATGCATCTAACTTGGAACTCAAGTTTGGCATTATTATTATTGCATATAAACTATATAGCTCTAGTAGGTTAAATAGTGTGCCATGTGAAGCTATGGACTTAGCTTATAAAGTTGTAAAGAAGACTTTGGAATTCGACCTGGTAGATGTAATGTTGAAATAGCTAAACAAGAACATGGAAAGCATGAGGAAATCAAAAAATAACCCTTGTAAATTTTGCTCATTGTTAATTTTCTTGTTCTTTTATTTACAAAAATTCTTTCCATCAAAAGGTTCTATAGTATGGAGGAAAGATGTTCCAATCCTGTATCAGATTAATGAGTTTATAGTAGAAATGGGTGAAAACTTTGACAAAGTTATGGATAACTACTTTGAAGATTTCAAGGAGAGAATGAATAATAGGTTCATGATTCCTCCTAAGCTTGTTGAGGATTATAAAGATGATATATGCTTCATGGTTGACTGTGACAAGGTATACATTCAGGTAGTCATACCCCGAGTGGCATGGGTAAAATCATTGCCTTATGAACTAAACATTGATGAAGCAAGGGACATTATTGAGATACTGGTGAATGAACTAGCTATTTTTACCATTCTAGCCTTTGGAACCTATGATGAAGCAAAGGCTAGGATTGAACTTGAAATCAAGCTTCCCCAGGCAATCGACAAAGGAAAGAGGAAGATTGCTAAACTAAAAACTGATACTGGCCCTCTAATGCTTACTGAGGGTAAATATGAGGATGAAGAAGAAGGTGACCAAGATGATAAAGAAGAAGAGGAATCTAAAAAGGAAGAGGAGCCTGTGAAGAAGAAAGGTAAGGTGACTATCACCAAACCTTAGGCAGTATTCACAAGAAGGACTAAGAAAGGAAAGAAGGAAGTTGTATTCAGTAAGCCTCCTCTCACCTTCCAAGAAAGACTAAAGCAAATGGATGAAGGATCGGGCATGGCAAATTTCAAGGCATTGAAATTTGAAACTAGGATAGATATTGAAAAGATGCAAGTTGAGGAGCTAGTACTCTCCAAAATGGGAAGATGGAAGTATTCCCTTGATCAATTAGCCCCTCAAATTTCTAGTGGATTACTAGCAAGGATTCAACCAAGATGGGATGTAGTTGAACAAACTGCTAGAGACATATATGAGAAATCCTTGAGACAGTTGCTACTAAATCTCACTGATGCGGAGGTAAAGGAAGCAATGAAGAAGCATACAGACAAAATGACAATCATATTTCATACTTGTCTAATTTTGATTAAAGACATTGAAAGAATTGTCAAAGATTCAACATATGTGTGGAAAGGCATCTATCATCTACATAAGCCCAGTGAGGAAACAATAGAAATCAATGGTGATGATGATAATGATGGTGATGAAGAAAATGAGGAAGGTAATGACTCTATCACCATGGAGGTTACTGATGAAGATCTACAAAAACTGATGAAGGAGAAGGAAGAAGAAGAAAAGGTGGAAGAAGTAGTTGAGGAAGACAAAGAAAAGGATGATCCAGTCAAAATTACAGCAACTGTTATTGCATCCCGTCCTCACACTCCACCAAAAACTATTATATCTACTATGGAGATAGCTTCATCGAGTAAGATTGTGAGCTCAACATCAACATCAATCGCTCAATCTTCTCCATCCACCTCCTAGGTCCAAGTATCTATAGGTACTTCATCTACCAAGCTGTAGACCACTTCTTTAGTTACCAAGTCATCCACTACAATAGTTAGTTCACAAAGTGTATCAATTCCTCCTGCAGCATGTTTAGTAAGTGTACCCATTGGTCAGCAACAACTTCTTTAGCACCAATTTTTGCACCAGTCAGTTCTCCCATTGTAAATATTCTAGCTTGTATATCAATTTTTGATACACTTAGCACCTCTCTCAGTCTTCCTTTAGTTGGTCCTATTCCATTTTTGACTGCAAGTCCTACCTCATCAACCATTACCTCTGTTTCTAAAGGCAAAGATGTTAGCACAGCAGAAAGACCAAAGACTCCATTAAATTTTTTGCTTACAGGAAAGACAGTGGATGAGGATGTAGACTTGGACAAATAAATTGTTATTCCTAAGATAGACCTGGACACTACTTCAGTTGATGAATTGAGACTACTCAGTTAGTGTCTAGAGCAAAAGGCTAAGCAGAAGCAAATAAGGAATGAGAGAGACAGAGAATTCAATATTATTGAAGGTGCAAAGAATATAATAACTGAGGCTATAGGTGTTGAAGTGGATTCCTCTCAACACATTTTGTTGCAATTGGAAGAGGCAGTAAATAAATTCAATGAGGATACCTCTAGCCAAGAGAAACTCATCTAGAAGGCTGAAAGGAAATTTGATAATAAGG
This sequence comes from Cupressus sempervirens, assembly GCA_028749045.1. Classification (NCBI taxonomy): domain Eukaryota; kingdom Viridiplantae; phylum Streptophyta; class Pinopsida; order Cupressales; family Cupressaceae; genus Cupressus; species Cupressus sempervirens. The sequence continues at coordinate 193,226,519 of CM053786.1, read as the reverse complement.
TGCTTGAGCACATTGCAATAAAATAGGTAGAGTTATCCACAATTTTGGCCAATCTTGAAAATTCTTTTAATAATGTAACTTCACTTTTTGCAAAACTTTGTGGTGTTACCGACTACACCAAGGATATAAAAGAAAAATTGAATAAAATTGATGAGGATATGAAGATCAGTGACCAAATGCTTCAACCTGACCCCAGTTCAAGTTCATCCCATCATCTAAGAATCATTTTTTTGTCAGAGAAGCAGGTAGAGCTGCTTAGAGAAGAAGCAAGGATCAGGTGTACATTGGTTGACATCCAAAATATGATCCTTTCCATCATGGACACAATGCAAAAACACATTATATATTCAAAATCATTGATCCATGGTAACAATTTCTCTGTGTAGATCACATGATTGAACTTTTAGCTGAAGTTCAAATAGCACTCTCCACCTGAAAAATCTTGCAAGAGAATTGGGATAAGTCATTAGCACTTATTCTCAAGGTACATTCTGATTTTATCTCACATTTTGGTGTCCCTGTGCAAATACATATTCTTTAATTCTTTGGCATTATTGTCAAAAAGGGGGAGATATTGATACCAAAGGGGAGATAGAGATAGAGATATTTTTGGGAGTCATATAAGTTTTGTAAATACTCTATGTATATTGTATGGGGGAGATATATGCTATAAAAGGAGCCATGTTTAATTTTGAAAAATCAAAGTCAGATAAATAAGTTTTGGCTCATAAGTGTTTTTGTCACTAATGCCAAAGGGGGGGATTGTTGGAATTAAGTTATATTTGTCATTAGTGCAAACACTTATTCGATTCTGAATACTTATCGAGCTCATCACTTAGCCTACAGCATATACCAAGCATTTAGTGGTTACCATGTAAGTTCAATAGGCAAACAGTTCACACCAAGCATTCCAGAGGATACCGAGTGAATGCATAGATCAGTAGTGTTTACCGAGCTTACAGTTGTTACCAAGCATAATAGTGGCTACCGAGTGATTATACAGTTCAGTAGTGTTCATCGAGCTATTTAGTATCTATCGAGCAATCAGACTATATAACGAAGAAGTTAGTGTTTACCGAGTGAAGAAGGTAAATGAAGGACTCAATTTTTATCGAGTGAAGAAGGTAAATGAAGGACCCATTGTTTACCAAGTAATGCAAGGTAATCAAGAAGTTAGTTTCTACCAAGTGAAACTATATCTACCGAGTCACCAATGGTTACCAAGTTCCAAGCTACATTGAGTGACTAGTATGGACCATGCCTCTACTCCTACCGAGTGCATGATGATGCCAAGTAACATAGTGGATGTTGAGTATCAAAAGGTCACCGAGTCATCTTGACGAGCCCGAGTTTCTAGTGTTTGGCTGACTCAGTAATGTTTCATTCACTTGTGTCTGGCTGACCTTGTTAATGTAAATAATGGAATGATATATATGTAATGTATCATATCATTTGCAAAGTGTGTGTTTGTGTATGGTGTTGTAATTGCAATATTTTGAGAAGAGTGAAAGTGAATCAGCAGTAGAATAGAGGAATATAGCAAGGTCAACATAAGAGAAAAAAAGTTATATCTATCACATCAGGTGATCAGAGCATAAAGGATCTTATTAACAATTAGTTGTAAGAAGATCCACCGCTTCATCCTAACAGGTGAATTAGTTTGTCAATCCTTTAACAAGGTAGACTTAATAGTCTTTTGTAAATCTCCTAATAGAGTGCATACTTTAGTGTATGTTTGTAAATCCTCTAATAAGGTGGACCTAGTATTCCTATTTGCTACTAACAATGCAGATCACCCTGGAAGTGATCATTGTAAGCCTTAATAGGCCAACATTATATTGTAGTATTGAAGTTTTTTGGGCATCATCCCTGTATATGAGCAATGTTAGTATGCTAATAGAAACCAAATTTAAATAAAGCTTCTACAAACTAAACAAAATTCATAAACTTCAAGATAGACTAAGATGAACTCTCAATTGAGAATATGAGCCATTAATAGGCTCTCTCAATGAGAATCTCTCTTGTTGAGTAGCTTTGTCTAAATAGATAGGATGTATGCCCAAGCTTATGCTTCAAAAAGGGCTTCAAATGGAGTTGGAATTTGGGTGTGAGTGTATGGTTTTGATGTAAAATGGCTTCTCAAAATGGCATTATGACTTTACTTCATGGATTGTGTTATTTTGCAAAGGGGAAGGATCCAATTTATAGGCAAGAGGCTTAAGGGATTGAGGGCTAAGATGCAAGGATGGGAAAAAGCTCATGGAGGGCTCAGATTGCATGAGAAGAGAGCACATGGATTGTGCTTCCTTATAGCCAATCAAGGAGTGACACATGTCACATGGTGAGAGGATGGAGGAAAGGGGAAGGATGAGTCAACAAAGGAGGCTCAAGGGATAAAATCTTCATAAAGACCCTCATAATGACTTGTAAGAGTAATAAAAGGGCTTGTAAGAGTCATTTATGACCTAGTGGACTTCATAAAGTTTTATGGTTGAGATATTTTGAGGGTGATGAGAGCAATTTCGACTTGGACTTGATTAGGAAGGTTTTAAGCTTGTTTAGGCTTGTGCAAATGATTAGAAGATGGATTAGGATGGTTTAGGATTAGCTTAGGGATGGGCAAGTGGATGGAATTTAATGAGGGTGGGTGAAGGAGGAGATATTTGTTAACTTTGGCTTGGGTTAGTAAGTTTTAACCCATGTTTAGGGAATGTGACAAGGTTAGGAGGGGATTAGGATTAGGTTTAAAGACATCTTCTAGAAGAGTCTAGACTTTGGATGAGGATAAAGACTTTCTAGAATAGTCTAGAATTTCCTAGGATGAGGATGAAGACTTTCTAGAAGAGTCTCGAACTTCTTAGGATGAGGATAAATTAGATTTTTAGGAAATAAATAAAGTTTTATTTATTTCAAGGGTTTGGGTTGAGGAGATATTTATTAAAACTTTTTTAATAAACATGAGGATTAATATTTAATCTTAATTAAATATTTTGAGTTGGGATTAGGGGTAGCAAATGATGGGATTAGCTTTTAATCAAAATTAAAGAAGGATTAGAAGATTTTGGAAGAGGTTAGTGGTCTTAAGAAAATTGGCCAGGTTTTGGGCAAAAAATAATTTTTTTATTTATTTTGGGTTTTTTGGTCAATTTATTAATTAAATAATTAATAAATAAGGAAATAATGTTTAAATAAGATTTAAACATTTTTGGGAGGGATTCCTTAATTAAATATTTTTAATTAAGATTAAGGGATTTAATGGCATAAAAATAAATAAATTAATTAATGATGATGTCATCAGGAATTTTTCAAAAAATAAAAATACTTTATTTTCTAAAGGTTTTTAGGTGTCTACATTTTGCCACTCTTTGATGTGATGCCGGAAGTGGCATGGCATCAAAGATAAGAAAATAAGATGCCCAAGGCTAGAGCAGAAGAGGAGAGAATGGACTGCAAGATGCCGCCTCAAGAAGGCGGCAGGGAGAGAAAGCGAGGCTGGATGACTTCTTGAAAAGTACAAGAATCCGAGATGAGCAAGAAGACTCTGATTGTCTTAAGAGAAGATGTTTAGTTAGCTCAAACTCTCACTATGGGAGAATGATAAAGGGAGAATCAGGGGCACAAGAGGAAACAAGCTTAAGACTTTTGGGAAGGTGGAGGATGAAGGAGAAGAGCGCTATAAAAAGGAATCCAGGATAGGGAGATGGATGAGGGGATTATAAAGCTGATGCAATAGGATTTAAAAGAGTCAGATTGGTGGAAGATGGGTTTCGGAGATCCCTAGGACTAGGATTGTGGATCTCAAAAGATGAGGCTTGGTGGATTGATTTGGATTGGTGGATCCCTAAGACTAGAATTGTGGATCCCTAAAGCTAAAGGTGAGGAGTGATTCAAAGAGATACTGATGCATAAGATGGGGTAGGAGAGACAGATGCCAGATATGGATGGGGGATAATGGAGATGAAGGAAAACCATTGAAGCTTTTTGAGTAGGGGGATACTTCAAAGAGAAGTACCACCATGTAGTTGAGCACTAGATTTGCTATAGGACTGTTGGTTAATTGCCAAGGTTACCAAGAACATCAAGGCCTTTTCACCAACTGTCCAGAGGACTGACAAACTGACTCAAAACAAACACGCAAGGATTGCCCCAGTATCACACATGAATCCCAGAGGAAGTAGTGTGGAAACAAAACTGGGTAACCCACAAGCAAAAAAGAAAACAAGCAAAAGACATGATCAAGACCTTACGCTCTGATTGCCCCATTCACAGTATACCATGATATGGAAGATCATGGCAACCTTGAGGAGGGAACAAGGAGATTTCTTGGAAAAGATATTTCAAGACCCAACAGGGAAGAGTCCAAATCAAAAGAAAGCGAAAATCCAAAAGAGAACTATTTTCCAATGAGATGGGTAGGACGAGGTACTAACGAACCAAGATCAGACATGAGAAAAGCTATATCTTGCAAGGACCTATCGGAGAGCACCTAAGCTGGTGGATTTGGATGAGTGATGCGTCTGGAAAGCTGAACTAAAAAGGATAGCACTTTGGTGATAGGAGATCTAGCTAAAGGATGCATTGGAATAGCTAACCAAGGGTTGTGCGATGGGTGCAAGATGCTGATCAAGGATGAACTAACATGAACACTGGATAGATGCAATGGTACTAAGCTAAAGAGGATGTACAAGCTGACAGACCAAGATATTTACAAGTGAGCTAATCAAGATATGGTACAAGCTAATGGACCAAGATAGTTACAAGCAGGAAAAAGCTCAGGATGATAGGATAGCGGGATGGTTCGATGTTGTGCAAGATGCGAAAGCTAAGGGTGGGGTGATAGCGAAAGATATGGATTTGGTAGGATGCATCCAATGATGATGAAAGATTTTGTGACCAAGGATAGCTAGAGGAGCAGGATGAGATGGATGGATAGGATGGTAGATAGCTAGGATTATGATGGATATAAAGAGATGACATTGGGTTTGCATGAGGATAGCCTAGAGCTAGATACCAATGACAAGGGAGGATGGAAAAGATAAGATCTCCAAGGAATATAGTGCCCCCAATCAGAAGATAACATGTGGAGGGAGGTCTTATGATGGATGTGATAGGATTGAAGCTAGGATGGAAAAAGCTAAAGGGGCTAAGGAGATGGATGATAGCTGAGATGATTGGCTGAAGCTGCATAAGATTAGTGGATGGTGTGAGATGGAAGCTGGAGGATGGAGGATAGGTGGATAGATTGGAAGATGGAGGTGGATGTCAAGAGATGACCAAAAGCATGAGGGTGATAGGCTAAGCTGGGGATGGCAGGATTACGCATGACGCTTGTTTGCCAAGTTTTCATCATGGTACATGTCCAAGGTGCTTGAATTGCCAAGTTTTCACCAGTGGACGCTTTATTTTTCTTTTCTTTTTTTGACTTTTTGACTTTGGACTTAGCTAGAATGATTTTGGCTTTCTTCAGCTATTTTGGCTTTTTTGGGATTTTTCACTGGCTGTTGGAATGTTCAATTTTGTTGCTAGTTGTTGGTACACCGGATGTGTGATTTATGCAATAGATCGGATTAGATGGGATTGATGGTAGGAGATGGAGGGATGAAAATGCTGGAAAGGAGCATGATATGGGGATGCTTGCAAGAGCAACATTGGCACATGTTGGGATGGGTGTGAAAAGAGCATATGGGGGATATATGGTAGATGCGGGCGTGATGGAGGATTTGTGGAAGCATGCTTGGGGATATAGGCACCCAAGATGGAGTTAGGAGATGGGGGACATGAGTCACTAGATGGGGGATTAGCAATGGTGGATGCCATTATGCATTGGGTTTCAACTTTTTTCTTAGGGATCCACATCGTTTTGGATTTTCTTTTCATAGGCTTTTGCATTGTTTTGCATTCTTTGATTGGATTTTTCCTTTTTGGAGTATGTCTTTATAATAGACATATGATTGCCTAGGATGTGGATATTTAGCTTTATGCATTTCAAAGTTGGCATTCACATTGCTGTGGTAAGCTTTGGGAACATGGTTAGGAGAAGCTTTGTCAGATGGAGAGGATATGAAAGAGCATGTAGGGGGATGATGATGGATGATGTGCCCTGATATGTGCCTTTGTTGATCTTGCATAGGAATGGATGGAATAGGATTTTTATGATGGCTGATAGGAGGATGGAGGATGGTAGATTTTGGGACATAGGGACCCAAAATGGATTTAGCGGATGAAGGGGGGATATGGTAGGTTTTTTTGGGTTGCAAAGATGGTGGAGGGGGGATGACATAGGATTTCTTGAAGGAGTGATGGGAGGTTGGCATGGTGGGCTTGGAGATAGGCTTGGTTTGGGGGTGTGGTGTACCAACACCTTTAGATGGTGAGCCTTTGGATACATATCCAAGACCATGAAATCCTTATTTTTTTGTGCAATAATAGGCTCTCTGATTTCTTGCTCTTGTGGTCCTAAACCTTGACCTTGATAATGCCATCGATTGAGCATTTGAACAAGATGAGGAAACTTTTTGCTTGCAAAAAATGGTAGAAGTGATTTATTAGGTGTATTGCAATGGGGAGATACTGTTCTTAATTCTTCTGCTGAGAGAAGGCCACCGTGGACGAATGTAAGTGAACCAAGAGGGTATATTATAGATGGTGGAATAGCTTGGATAGGTGGTAAGATGGAAGCATGGAGCGGGGGAGATGGAAGGATAGGATCTTGATGTAGTTGGTGGGATGACAAGATATCTTGTAGTGGACGAGATATGGCTTGAGGTTTTGGAGATGGAGGAGATGGTGACTGCACTATGGATGGAAGACATGGTACGATGATATCTTCATTTATGCTTTGGGGGATGTCAACATGCTTTTGGGTAGGATCTTGATAGGATTGGTTTGGAGTGGATGGTTTGATAGGAGGTGAAGGGATGGATTCCTCAAAGGCAGCGGATGGATAGATGGGAGATTTAGTAGTGGAGATGGGTGAGTAGAAGATGGATGCATAAGGGTCATTACGAGAGATTTGGGAAATGCTTGGAGGCAATGTGGATAGGATTTGGAGGGATTTGATAGGTGTTGGGATTTTGATGCTTGCGGGAAGTTGAAGGATTTTAAGAAATTTTATGGATGGTATGGGGATGATAGCTATGGGAGATGGAGGTGATATTATAGATGGGGAAGCTTCATCACTAACTACTTCACATGGTTGGATTAGATGACATGGCTTATCAACTGTTGGAGGCGACTTTTCTTGTATTTCCTCTAGGAGATTCCTTGGAGACTCGTGTGTCGAAGGTGGAGGTGGATTGATAGGAATAGCTAGTGTGATGGGGGTGGAAGATTGGAAGCTTGGTTGATGGGGTGATGGAGGGGAAGCTGGAATATCGGATGGCATGACTAGATAGTTTGGAATAACTCTTGGATTTTGGGGGATGCTTGGGGGAATGTTTCTAAGGCTTTGAATATACCCTTCATAGTCAACAAGATTTTCATCATCATTGGAATAGGAGGTGGCGGGAGCAAGGACAATGCGACCAAACACATCATGATAGGATTGGTACTTCATGCTTTGATGATGACTTTGATGGGGATGGGGTCTTGCGTATGGATGAACATGGAAGCTCATGGTTGGATTTGGGTTGAGCACAGATTTTGGATTGGCTGATGAAAGATTTCCTTGGGAGAGTCAAAGTTGCATGACAGACCTAAGGAGGATTGGCTAGAGATTTTTGGCTTTCCTGTGGATGGAAGACTTCAAGGGCATGATATTAAAAAGTGAGAGTTTTGCTTTCCTATGCACTGGATTGGTGGAGATTGTGTCAACTTAAGGATAGACTAATGATCCTATTGGCATGACACGAAATTGACCACTTGTGGATCCCAACCTTTAGCTCAAGGTGATGAGGGATAACAAGTGACAAAGCTAGATTACCCTAGACAAAGCTCTGTCAAAGGGATAACCATGGTGAGGCTAGTGGATTGGTCGAATTGATTGGATAACTAATTCTAGCAGAATGAAAACAACTCTCTAAAGGCTTGGGTGTGATTTTGGATTGGGTTTCTAGCTGGCTAGGGGGGGATGATTTGGAGAGACTTTGGATTTGGGATTGTTCTAAAGCAAGGAACTAGATAGATTTGGTTGCAGCAGGGGAGCTTGGATGATTTTCTGATGAGGCAGTGACTACGCTAAGTATGCCTTGAGCTGGGAGATTTCTACTTTTTTGGGATTTCAACTAAAATTGGCAAACATTCATTCAAAAGCTATGAACAAACAAGTAGACAAAAGTTTTCAGCAAGCATGTCAAACACACCAACATCTTAGGAAGCTTTCTACAAGGATGAAATTTGGTTTAGCTAGGGAGTCCTCGATATACGCAAGGTATGTGAGGCCCAAATCTGTAGATGAAACCAAAAAGATGTCACACAGCCGAGAGGAGCGGTAACCCACTTCTCCTCTTTCACTTCTCAAGGGTATAAAGTTCCTTGAGGCTTAGCCCGAGTGACAAAATCTTGATTCCAAGAGAGGTGTCTTTGGATTCACCTCCCAATTTTTATACTCCGCCGAAACGCTGGAGTTGATGTCATCCCAAGGGGTGATGAAATCCCCAAGAAGGCCTCCTAAAAAGCTAAGACAAGATTTTGGATCCTAATCTTATGCACCCAAGATGGCCTCGAAAGACAACAAGGGGAGAGAAGACTTGGATGATCTTGGGCTAAAAAACATGCTTGTTCTTTTACCAACTGACGCTTAAGTTTTCTGATCTAGACTTTGCAAGCACTCATGTTTAAGATACAATGTTTATTCCAACTTTGAAGCGTCGAAAAAAATAAAATTGATCGAAGAATGTGAACAAGAAGAAGAGTTAGGGTCAACAAGAAGGTAAACCCATGCGCCCGGAGGCCCTCCACATCAACTATCGATTGATTTTTCTTTAAGGCATTCAAGATTGAGTGTGAGTTTATTTTAAGCCAAAAACAAAGGTGTGTGAGATTCGATTTCAAGCGCGCACCTAGAGGCCCTCCACGTCAAGATTTGTCCAATTTTTATGCCCAAATGAAGTGTGAGTGAGATTAATGCGCATTCAAGGAATTTTCTAACTTAGAAAAACCACTAAAAACCCAAGTGAGTGGAGTTTTATTTGCATGGAGCACTTAACACCCTCTTAGGTGGACCCGTCCTCATAGATGGCACTGATATTGCAACCAATGGTTAAATTGATGGGTGATTAAAGAGGGTGAGTCCAACGACAAACTCACTCAAAGCATTTTTATTTGTTTTTATAACTTAAAAGATTACAAAAATGTAGATTCTTTTTATGCTCCAAAAGATGATTATTTGATCTATGGCATTCAAGATTGGATTTGTTGTTTTAATCATGCATTCATAAAAAAACAAACTTTGATTTTAATCCATGGCACTCAAGAGTGATTTTAGCAACATGCTTTCAAAGACAAGTGATTAAGCATTCAAATTTTTTCCTTTGAGCATTCAAGATTGAGATTTTTTGTGTTTTTTTAAGAACTTTGAAGTGCTTTTTTTTAACCTTAGATCATTCAAGATTGTTTTTGGACTCAAAAGTGAAAATGACTCTTTGGACTTTGCTTTTCATTCAAGATTTTGTGTTCTAATTTGCATGTTTTAAGCCCAAAAATGATATTCCTAGATTATTTTGATGCATAAAAAACCTAAGAAACATTCAAGATTTTGAAACAAGACATTTTTTTGGAACAAATAACAAAGCTTTTTAGGACAATTTTGGCAACCATTTAGGACTCTTAGTTTTCATGAGATTTTTAAAAGAACTTTAACATATTTACAAATGAGGTTCATTTTATCCTTGATTGATGCTTTCAGTTTGATTTAGATTTTAGTGTGCACTTAGTGTTGATTTTGAACCTTTTGAAATGGAAACTTGAAGTTCTTTTTAAATTTTCAAAAATGAAGTGTTCCTAACTTTGCATGAATGCATCTAAAACCTTGATGTTTCAAGGATGCAAATGATTAGATTGGTTTAGTTTCACTTGTTAAAAGATTTTTTCTTTTTTGCAAATTTTTAATTTTTTAATAGATTTAAGTATGATTTGGGGGTTCATTTTAAGCACTAAAAAGAAGTGTGTATTATTTTGCTTCCTTAAAAAAAAAAATGGCCAAGATCTCCCACAAGAAGAAGTAGATGGAATAAGAAGAATATAGACAAGAAGAGGAAGAAGAATTCCAAGTGCTTTGTCCACCTATAAGCTTGAAAAATCTGCAAATACTATGAGATAGACTATGAGTTCCTTTGTCTTCTTCATGCTCATGTGGACCTATAAAACCAATTTATACAATCCTACCATTCACAAAAATAAGCAAAATTAGCCAAAATCAGCAAATGACATACAAAACTTGACTAAAAAAGCTAATGAATATTACCCATGCGGGGTCCCACCGGGCGTGCCAAAATGTATATGAGAAATGTTATTATGCTAATAGAAACCAAATTTAAATAAAGCTTCTACAAATTAAACAAAATTCATAAACTTCAAGATAGACTAAGATGAACTCTCAATTGAGAATATGAGCCATTAATAGGCTCTCTCAATGAGAAGCTCTCTTGTTGAGTAGCTTTGTCTAAATAGATAGGATGTATGCTCAAGCTTATGCTTCAAAAAGGGCTTCAAATGGAGTTGGAATTTGGGTGTGAGTGTATGATTTTGATGTAAAATGGCTCCTCAAAATGGCATTATGACTTTACTTCATGGATTGTGTTATTTTGTAAAGGGGAAGGATCCAATTTATAGGCAAGAGGCTTGAGGGATTGAGGGCTAAGATGCAAGGATGGGAAAAAGCTCATGGAGGGCTCAGATTGCATGAGAAGAGAGCACATGGATTGTGCTTCCTTATAGCCAATCAAGGAGTGACACATTTCACATGGTGAGATGATGGAGGAAAGGGGAATGATGAGTCAAAAAAGGAGGCTCAAGGGATAAAATCTTCATAAAGACCCTCATAATGACTTGTAAGAGCAATAAAAGGGCTTGTAAGAGTCATTTATGACCTAGTGGACTTCATAAAGTTTTACGGTTGAGATATTTTGAGAGTGATGAGAGAAATTTCGACTTGGACTTGATTAGGAAGGTTTTAAGCTTGTTTAGGCTTGTGCAAATGATTAGAGGATGGATTAGGATGGTTTAGGATTAGCTTAGGGATGGGCAAGTGGATGGCATTTAATGAGGGTGGGTGAAGGAGGAGATATTTGTTAACTTTGTCTTGGGTTAGTAAGTTTTAACCCATGTTTAGGAAATGTGACAAGGTTAGGAGGGGATTGGGATTAGGTTTAAAGACATCTTCTAGAAGAGTCTAGACTTTGGATGAAGATAAAGACTTTTTAGAATAGTCTAGAATTTCCTAGGATGAGGATGAAGACTTTCTAGAAGAGTCTAGAACTTCTTAGGATGAGGATAAATTAGATTTTTAGGAAATAAATAAAGTTTTATTTATTTCAAGGGTTTGGGTTGAGGAGATATTTATTAAAACTTTTTTAATAAACATGAGGATTAATATTTAATCTTAATTAAATATTTTGAGTTGGGATTAGAGGTAGCAAATGATTGGATTAGCCTTTAATCAAAATTAAAGAAGGATTAGAAGATTTTGGAAGAGGTTAGTGGTCTTAAGAAAATTGGCCAAGTTTTGGGCAAAAAATAAATTTTTTATTTATTTTGGGTTTTTTGGTCAATTTATTAATTAAATAATTAATAAATAAGGAAATAATGTTTAAATAAGATTTAAACATTTTTGGGAGGGATTCCTTAATTAAATATTTTTAATTAAGATAAAGGGATTTAATGGCATAAAAATAAATAAATTAATTAAATAAATAATTAATTAATTAATGATGATGTCATCAGGAATTTTTCAGAAAATAAAAATACTTTATTTTCTAAAGGTTTTTAGGTGTCTACAATCCCCACCCCCGTTTTACTTTCTAATTGGAAGGTTTCTGGGTCACTAAATCATTGTGTTCATATGTTTATCTTCTCATGCATACAGTAAAATAGATAAATGAATGGTTAATGCTTTCAGTGTTGTATTGGTTAAAGTTTTTATGGTTACTGATTCACCCCTCCCCTCTCTATAACTTAGCTAGTCTTGATTATTTCCAACACATGTATGGCCCTCATTGTTGAAAAATTGGGTCAAGCCATCCAATTTCATCTTTACACACTTGTTCTACAAACTGTAGGTAGATGAATGCATTATAAGCATCTTGAGATATCCTTTTCAAAGTGCTTATTCTATGGTTTAACACATTCATCAGAGCCTCTCTCTTAGTGGCACTATCAAATTGAGAAACTCTAGTCTCCACACTAACCACAAGCATTCAGACTATTACCTATATAGGTATCTCCTCTATTTGGGCCTCTACTTCCACAGTGTGCCTTCCTTCTCCTTCCTGCCTTGGTGAACTTTCTACCTTTGCTACTACCTAGAGTTGTTCTTTGAGGGATACTATTTATGCTTCTAGGCTTTGTATCTTCCCCTCCAACTCTTCTATCCTTTGTTTCTACACATTGCTTGTTTTAAGCTCTTCTTCATACAATTTTCTTGTGTCCAAACATTCATTGTACACTGCAGCTAGCTTGTCTTCAATTTCATCCACCTTTATCTCATTCATGAGAGAAAAGTGTTTGACTAAGCTAGAGACTTCTTTTCTAGTTGTGTTTTCCAATTTACACATAATCATGTTGCCTTGTGCAGCTTCCTCTATGTCCATTACTTTGGGCTTTTTAGTATTAGGGGCTATAGTCCATACTGCTAGGGTTTTTGTATCTATATTAAACCTTGACCCTCTCTTGAGTCCCTCATTGCTAGAGGCTTCATAACTGATATCTTTGTCTTGTCTTCTCATTTGATCAAGAACAAAAGCCCTTTCAATAACCCAATGTGGTATAAGGATCATACCACTCCTATGTACCAACTCCCTAACCTCTGCAGGGGTTATTGTCCCACTCTCAAGATCATAAGCCAATAGCTTTTCAACTAGTTCCTTATTCTTCTCTAGATCCTCTGCTAGCATGAGACTCAATGTGAGCTCATTTTGTTTTATTTTTCATAAAAACCTTTTAAATTCTAATGACTTAATAAAATCATCATCTTCCATAAATTTCTCAACTTGAATGAGCCTGTCATACTATCTTGATGCTGTAATTTGAAGATCAGTAGAGGCCTTTCCTACCTCAATAGCCCCCTAATGCAAATAATTTTTCCTAATATCAGCAAAATATTCATTGTTTCCTCGCATTATTTTTAGAGCTATGCTAACCACCTTTTCTGGGATATGCATTGTCTTTTGCCTCTTATTTCCATTTGGCACCTAGGCTGAAGATGATAGTTGTTCCTCTTCCAATTCAATCTCTAATTGTGTATCTGATTCAGTGGATTCTATATTTATAGTGGTTTCCTCTCCCTCTAGCTCATGTGGCATCTGCGACATGATAAATTCAATGTTGTCCACCATTCTCTTCAAGTTATAAGGGTATGGAACCTCTATATAAAAACCCTTAAAATTAGGGTTCATCCTCTTCAAAGCCCCTTCTACTTTCCATATTTCTTCATAATTTCTCAGCAATTCATCTGCCTCCCCTATTGCTACTATATTGTCAATAAAATCTTCTATAGGGATTTTCTTACTTGGTGGTAGGATGTATACCCTAATGGCCTTGACCTCATTGGCAATGTAATTATTAGGGTCATACATCCTATAGGGCCCAATAGAAAATTTATATTGGCTCAAGTACTGGCTCAACTCCTCAAATGCATTCTTCCTTATTTCAAAATCTCCTACTTTAAAGGTTCTACAAACAAATGTAGGCTTGTGCAGAGAAGGAGGGATCATTTCTTTATTCATCAACAAAAATTGCAGAAAGAATTCAATAATGGCCAACCTAGGGGGTAAATATTTTGGTAAAAGATGAGGAGGTTGTGGGCATGCAAACACTCCCGTCAAAGTGCATTCATTAAACAAAAAAATACTCCCCCAGTTATGATCTAATTTAGTTTTCTCATCTAAAAACAAGGGCCTAAGAAAGGGTTTCAAAACATTAGGGGCCCTAAACAAAGCATGCTCTAACTGCCTCATAGTAATAGAGCTGAAAGAATTAAAAAACACAACAACATTTGAATAATAAAAATTCTTATCCCAATTGTGAGTCCATAACTACATAGGTAACTCACTAAACTCATCAGATGTTTGATCAATGAAGTCCAGGCTGATGTAGCCAATGTTGTTGTAGAGGATGAGATGTATCAATAGTGAGTAATTATGGAACTTGAAGTTACTCATCTCTCCCTTCTTTGCATTGACAAGCTGATTGTGCATGTTGTCTATGATAAAGGGTATATAGTCATTTTGTTTATGGTGGAAGGGGTCTTGTATATAACAAGCCATCAGGAATAAAGAAACATAAACACAATATTTTGCACCATCACTTCCCAACACCTTGTGTAGCGCATAGACTATATTTTTGAAATAATTTTTAAATTTTTTTAAAGGAAAGTAATCCCCCACCTTCTTTGGAATCTGCCTGGCCTTCTTTACATTATAGGGGATATGTAGTAGAATGAAATTATTCACAAAATATGATTTATTACTCACAAATTTTCTCTTTAAATCCTACAAATAAATAGGTGAATCCATTTGTCCTTCTAGTCCAAAAGTTTCTATAAAAGAAGTTCTATCCAGTGTGCATAAAAAACTCCCATTATGTTTCTATAAATTTTTGGTGATTGGATTGTAGGAACTTATCAGTGCTTTCAAAAGGTCCATATCAACAAATATTGTAGGAAATATCAATTTCACCGTGTTTCTATTCCAAGGGTTGTAGATTGGCACTTTCTCTTTTCTATTCTGATAAAAATATAGAAACAAGTCAAAACCATCAATTTTAGGGCATTGAGCATCCCTAACTAGAATATAAGGGTCTCTGAAGACGTGATTGTTTATTGAGATGGCATTTGATGACTCTAGAAGAATTTTGAGCCAATTCTCCAAATGCTTGTTGGGCTTTCTAACCCTTGACTTCTTTTCAGTCTTAACATCACTCTTTTTTCTCTTTCCTTCCACTATAACCTCCACAACATCGCCCCTTCATCCTCAACCCAGACCTCCTATTTAGGAACTTCTTCAACTTATTTGTCAGCCATAGTTTATGCAAATTATATCTTGAACTCTTTCACAATTACAAAGAAATCACAAAGCTATGGATACTTGGATAAAATTCTCAGAGCAGGAACATAAAATCTTTAGAGTGGGACATTCTGAACATTGAATCAGACCTTCATGGCTTAATCATGCATCTACCAACTTTCTTCTAATAAATTCTACATGCTTAAGTTTCCACACCACCCTTGTAATATTGTCAGCAAATAAAATCGGCCATGAAATTTGATTTTGAGGTAGCTTTATGCTTTTTTGTATACTTGGCTACAAGGAATTCGTACTTTTTTTCAACTTGGCATGATAGCTCAGCCGCTCCTCTTTTCAAATTTGGTCTCCCACTTATACGCTGGGTCAAAACCCTTTATTCTTCATAACCTTGAAAACACCTTCAACAAGCATTCACGTTCCTTCAGTGATGCTTTAAAACATCTCGAGCATAAGAGCATTAAGACTTTTAAAACACTACACTAAGATTTCCTTTATGCCTTTACATGACCCTTCATACTGTAAGATCTCAAACCTTTTCAACTGACACCTTCACTCTTATGATTTAACCATTCCTTGTATGAGCGTAAAGCCTTCACTTAAGACTTTATCATTTATCCTTTTACCCTTTATGCTCATACACACATGTAATGGAAAAAATCTTGAAAATTTCCTTTATGTTGCTCTACTTATTCCTTTACCAGGGATATTGTAGTGCTTCTACCCATAGAACCATAAAGCATTTCACACACCCTTTCAAACAGGCCTTTATGTCATATCAGAGTATTATGCTCTTATGCTATCCATTGAAATGTATATGTGTAAATCATGACTGAATACCACTCTGTTCTTTCATTCACAGCTTACTCGTATCCTCGTAAAGATACATAACACATTACTTTCATAATATTTTATGATCACATGCTCAACACCTTCAACATATGATCGAAAATGCTCTTTAAAACTTCTTCCATTCATCTGCTCCACTATTGACCGTAAAGCCATAATACTTCTTACAAGGAGCAAAGAGACTTTATGCTTCTCCACTTAAAAACCACTCGTATGACCGGGAGACCTCAAGGTGAACTATTCCACTGTTATGATAAAACAAAAGCGTATCCCTGTAAGCCATAAAATCCTTTACGCTTTCATGCTACATTATAAAACATGACCATGAAAAAAAAAGGAAGAAGGTATTCCTCTCTTACATGAAACCCTACATTGTAAGACCATAAAGGGAAAATTTTGAGCGCTTTACAAATATTTTTCAAAAATTTGAAAGGAAACCTAGGGTTTTTCACATTTAGGGTATTTTCATGGCTGTATTAAGAGACAAACCTTGAGAATTTAATAGAATTTGACAACACATGAGATAGGGCATGACTAGGTTAATCTAAAATCTTGAAAAATATGAGGAATGAAAACCCTAGTTTACTTAATTCAAAGATCTAAATGATTTTTCACCAAAATTTTAGAGTTATTCTATACTGTGAAAAATTAGACCAATAGTGGCTCTGTCTAGGGATGATAGACTACTTGAGTCTGTGCAAGAATTCAGAATCTATGGAAGAGAAGATCACATACTTGGTGCAAACATGAAAACTTCTTTATAGAGAACCAAAAAACACACAAAACAAGATACTAGACTACATAGGGACATTTACAAGGATTTACAAAATATATAGAATGTATAGGGGAACCTAAAAACTACTATTCATGGAAAACAGATACTTTAAGAAAAGTACCTACAGTTAAATCCTTCAAAAAATATGAATCTTCTCTATTCGTATCACAAATGTTATATGGACCAAGCCAGATTGGGTCAAATTTTCCATGCTTTCCCTTGTCTTCCATCCTAGCATTCCACATCAGTATCATATCTCCTATTTCAAATTTTCTATCAATGACCTTTTTATCATATAAGTGCTTCATCTGTGATTGGAGCTTAGCATTCTTGATAGAGGAGTCTCTTCTTGTCTCTTCTAACTTTTTAATGTCATCCATTCTGACTTGCATCTCATCAACAATATCATCTTCATACAAGTGAATGAATTTGTACATCTGTTCGAACTACAGATGGAGTAATTGAGAGGGGAGGGGTGAATCAGTTACCACAAAAAATAAACCCATAGATCCTTTAGAGGTCTTAAAACAAATACTATTGCAACTTGGTAGATTAACTTGTTACTTGTTCTTTAAGCATTCACAATTATTAACATGCATAAAAGAAATAACATGAACACAAGAGACACCATATTTAACGTGGAAACCCAATATGGAAAAAACCACCAATGTAACTAGTTACTAATTTTCACTCTTCTTAAGTGAGCCCTATTAGGAGCCAACCCTATTAAAGGTTACAAAACAAACTGTTAGGTGTGACCCTATTAGAGGATTTAATCACCCTACTAGGAGTGGCCTTGTCAGAGGACTTTAGAACAATTCAACTGAACTATCATCTTGTTAGAGGATTTACAAAATGGTTGTTAAACCAACTCTATTAGGCAATTCTAGAATCACTACTACAATGATTAGAAAGCAACAATGAAATGACCTGAATGAGATGCAACTTATCTTTGCTGATACAAATCTTTGTTCTACACCAATAGATCCTCACTAATCAAATACACCTTTGCATCTTCTCAAGGATATTTAATCCTTCCTCGAAATTTTCTCACACCTTCTTCACAATCAATACACTTGCATGTTCTCTCATTAAATCCTCATCCATATCTTTTGAATTCATAACTTGACCATTCATTTATACCTTACAACTTGTCAAGTTGGCTCAATTGCAACTTACAATTATCAATAATTATTACATCAGTCAGCTACAATCATTGCATGAAACATTTAGACTTAATTTCCTAAATAATGAAATTATTTCACTGGCTGACCCAACTCGGTAAACACTACTCAGAAATGATTTTTAGTGTTAACAAAGTGAAACTCAGTAAACACTACAAACTCTACAATATCCTTTGGAGACCGAGTGAACTTGGTAAGAACTAAACTTTCTTCGCAGACCTTGTGAGCTTGGTAGAGACTAACTTTGACAAATTTCCCTTCGATGACTAAGTAAGCTCGGTAGACATTAACTTTTCTTTGTTAACCTTGGGAGCTTGGTTAAAACTAACTTCCATCTCAGAATCCTTTGACACCTAAGTTAGCTCAGTAAGAACTATCTCCATAGTGTAATGTTTAGGAATGCTCGGTAGACTTTGTAAATTGCTTTGTTGACCATTAGAGCTCAGTAGACTCTGTCAATTGGTTTGCTGACCATCAGATCTCGGTAGACTTTGTCAATTGCTTTGTTCACCATCTAAACTTGGTAAACTGTATCTAATAATTGATATGACATTTGTGTCACATCAAAGACAATACACAATTAAAAAATTGTATCCAACAATCACCCTCTTTGGCATTGATGGCAACACAACATGTCATAACATGACGAAATTTGAAAACAAGTTTTTTTTTATAGAATAATTCTCCCTCTTAGATTATATGTCACAAATTTCTCAAATAAAGTAATCTCCCTCTATGAAGGAATGACATAGCAAGCTCTCCCTCATAGTATATTCTTTCTCAAACAAATTTCAAAAAGATATGACAATAAAACTCTCCCTCTTTGAAAACACATGCCAAAGACAATATATGCCTAATGAGTAATAATGTACCTCATGTACTAATCATATGCAATGACTTCATTACTTTGCTACATCAACTGATAGATCTTCAACTTTGTAATTGTTGATGCATCACTAAAACTTCATTTTAGTGAACATCAAATAGGGGAGTGACCCCTAACTTACCTCTTAGATACAAGAATACATCCTTAGGTAGTGGCTTTGTTAATATGTCAGCAATTTCTTCCTTTTTATAGACATATTCCAATCTAATCTCCTTATCTTGCACCAATTCTCGGACAAAATGATATTTTATTGCAATGTGCTTGGTTTTGGAATGCATCATTGGATTCTTAGATATGTTGATTGCACTTGCATTATCACAAAACATAACAATAGGTTCTTTGATTTCCACCTTCATGCCTTGCAACAACTATTTAAACCAAACAATATTAGAACAGTTTACTACTTCAACAACATACTCTGCTTCTGCTATTGATTGGGATGTACAATTTTGCTTTTTACTTGTCCAAGAAACCAACCTCTTTCCAAGAAAGAATGCTCCACTACTTGTACTTTTCCTATCATCAAGGTTTCCTACCCAATCAGCATCAGTAAATACTTTCAAATCTAGATTACCTCCAAATTTGTACCATAAACCATAATCTTCAGTTCCTTTCAAATATCTCATGATTCATTTGATTGCCATTATGTGATTTTCTCTTGGTTTTTCTGAAAATCTAGCTACAATGCCAATTGGAAGGGCAATATCTGGCATTGTATGAACTACATATTGCAATTTTTCAATCATAGATCTATACAATTTTTTATCTACCTCTTTTGATTCATCATTCCTTGGTAAGCTTCAATCCAATACACATGGAAGTCTCAACTGGTTTACAATCTTCCATACCAAACTTTTTTAGTATTTTCTTGATGTATTTTGATTGAGTGATGTAGATACCATTTTTATTCTACTGAATCTAAAGACCAACAAAGAATTTGATCTCACCAAAAATAGACATTTCAAATTCCTTGCTCATTTTCTCTGAAAATTCTTTGCAAAGATCATCATTCCCTATGAAAATAGTATCCTCTACAAATATTTTTACCAAAACAATCTTATTATCTAGTCCTTGATATAAAAGCTACTATTATCATTAGTTCTTTGAAAACCAATCTGAGTAAGATAGTAATGCAGTCTTTCATACCATGCTCTAGGGGCTTGTTTTAGACCATACAATGTTTTATGTAATTTGCAGACCATGTCCTTCTTTTCTAGATCAACAAAACCTTTAGGTTGTTCAATGTAAACCTCTTTATCCAGTATACCATTGAGAAATGTTGACTTGACATCCATTTGATAAACTTTGAAATCTTTTTGAGCAGCATATGCGAGTAAGGTTCTAACTCCTTCCAATCTTGCAATAGGAGTGAAAGTCTCTCCATAGTCTATTCCTTCTTCTTGAGCATATCCTTTTCATACTAGTCTAGCTTTGTTCCTTGATACCTTACCATCTTCATTCAACTTGTTTCTGAATACCCACTTAGTTCTAATCACATTTTTTTCTTTAGGCCTGGGTACAAGAGTCCATGCTTTGTTTTTTTCTATCTGCTCTATCTCTTAATTCATAGCCTCAATCCAACTATCATTTCCCAATGTATCTTTGACACTTCTAGGCTCATAATTAGTAAGTAAACAAGTACTTTTCAACTTACTTCTTGTCATAGTTCCTTTAGATTTTTCTCCAATGATCTTATATAATGAATGATGTCTCCTAACATACTTTGCTAGTATAGGTTCCTTTCCTTTTGAATGAATTCCATTGTTATCCTCTTACACTTCAACTTTAGGTTCTGACTATTCTGGCTCAATAGATATTATCTCAGGTCCTTCAGACTTGGTAGACACTAGCTCTGTAGCATTTGAATGTGACTTAGGTTCTTGTGGCTTGGTTTGAACTTCCTATAACTCAGTTACTAAGGGCTCGGGAGTAGAAGATTCCTTATTTATATGTGTAACTAGTATTATATCAGGTTCAATGAAAATAAATCTTCTATAATCTTTAAGTTCAATTTTTCTTTCTTTTTCAGTTTTCTCTACAAAATCATCAATTTTCACATGTGCACTTTCTATGACTTTGTAAGTAGACAAGTTCAAACATCTATATGCTTTGCTTTTGCAAGAATATCCCAAAAATATTCCTTCATCACCCTTCACATCAAATTTTCCTTTTTTAGATTCTTTCAAAATGTAACATTTACTTCCAAATACTTTTAGGTAATGTACATTAGGTTTATAGCCAAACCATAACTCATAGGGGGTTTTGAATGAGTTCTTCTTCAGCTATACTTGGTTCAATGTATGAACTATAGTGCTGATAGCTTCCTTCCAGTATTTGATAGCAATGTTCTTTCCAATCATTAAGGTTCTTGCACAATCCATGATGGATTTTTTCCTCCTTTTAGCTATTCCTTTTTGCTTGGGAGTTCCAGGGGTTGATACCTATCTTTTGATTCCTCTTTCAATGCAAAAGTTGTTGAACTCATGTGAAATGGATTCTCCACCTCTATCTGACCTCAAGCATTTTAGTCTTTTGCCTATTTCATTTTCTACTCTAGCCAAATACCACTTGAATTTCTCAAATTATTCTGATTTGTTCCTCATATACATGAAAGTCATCATTCTTAAGTAATCATCAACAAAAAAAATAAAGAGCTTTTCTCTAGTATAACCTTCAATTCCAATGAGTCCACATAAGTCAATATGCACAATTTCTAATATATCTTCAGACTAATAGTTTTTACTTTTAAAACTAGCCTTTCCCATCTTTCCAATTTGACAATTCTTGCATATACCAACCTCAGGTTTCTTTATATTAGGAATGCCTCTTACTTTCTTGAATTTTCTTTTTTTCACTAGATTATCAAAATTCACATGACATAGCCTTCTATGCCATAACCAACTTTCTTCAACTTGAAACATAAAACATGAACATTCACCTAGTTCAAGATAGAACAAGTTACCTTTTGTCTGTGTGTCTGATCCAATAAACTTTCCTTTTTTATCTAGCAGTCTTGATTTTCCATTCATGAATTCCAATTTGAATCCAATATTGAGTAGCTGTGCCACACTTAACAAATTGTGTTTTAGACCTTCAACCCTATAGGCATTATTGCATACAAGTTCTTTGGTTAGTGAGATTCTTCCTCTTCCTTTTATACAACAAGGTTCATTATTTCCAAACCTCACACTACCACCATCATAATCTTCAAATTGTTCAAATTTAGTTTTATCACCAGTCATATGATGGGAGTAGCCACTGTTTATGATCCATGTATCATTTTTTCTTACATGAGAAATAAGTGTCATCTTATCTTCCTCATCGTTATCAGAATCATCTTTCACAACAATGTAAACAATTTCATCCTCACAATTGTCAGAATCCTTAGAATCTTTAGCCATGAAACATGTTTGCTTACCTTTATCCTTAAATGATTTGAAGTCTTTCTTGCCATTCAATTTATGATTTTTCTTCTCATCTTTTTTTTTCTTGTTTGGAAACCTAGCAGCAATATGACCAACTTCTTCACATGAAAAATAGATTAGAGGAACTCTACCTTTATATTTCCCTTTGGCTCTTGAATATTTCCTTGCTAGAAGAGCTTCAATTAACTCAAGATCACTGTCTAAACTTTGTTCTGATTCATCTTCACTTTTTAACTGAGATTCTTTCATCTTTTTCATTTTTTCTTTGAGTGAAAGCTTGGCTTCAAATGCTGATTCAATGTTCTTGGAGGCTAGAACATAGTTGTCATAGTTTTCTAGTTCAAATGCAGTCAATCTTCTAACTATGGCCCCTAAATTTATCTTATGATTTGCTTCACATCTTCTTTCCTGAATTGTAGAAACTCTGATTGCATAGATGGGTAGAAATGTTCTAAGAACTTTATTTATAACTATTTCTTCCTTGATATCTCCTCCAAAAGCTTTGATTGCACTAACACTTGCTTTGACTCTTTCAACATACTTAGCAATGTTCTCATCCTCTTTCATTCTCATTTGATCAAGTTGTCCTCTTAAGCTTTCTACTTTGGCTCTCCTTACATTGTCATCACCTCCATAGATATTTGTCAGCTTGTTCCACATTTCAAAGGCAATTTTGTAGTCCTTGACATCATTAAATTCTTCATAGCTTAGGGCAGATGCAATATCTATCATCATGATGTTATGAGTTTTTTTCTCAGCAATATCATTGATAGATAATGTGTCAGAAGGTGTTACATATTCTACATCAATATTTCAATCCTGAATCTCCAATGGAAGTGAAATGGAGTCTCATGAGACCTTGCCATGCTGAAAAGTTATTCTTGTTAAGCCTTGGAATTTCCCTCTTGTAAGACATCCTGACCTTTAGCTTAGATCCTTGAAATCTTTCCTACAAGCACCAAAAGCTCTGATACTAATTGTTTGAAATACAGATGGAGTAACTGAGAGGGGAGGGTGAATCAGTTACCACAAAAAATAAATCCACAGATCCTTTAGATGTCTTAAAACAAATATTGCTACAATTGGTAGACTAAATTTTTACTTGTTCTTTAAGCATTCACAATTATTAACATGCATAAAAGAAGTAACATGAACATAAGAGACACTAGATTTAATGTGGAGACCCAGTATGGGAAAAACCACCAATGTAACTAGTTACTAATTTTCACTCTTCTAAAGTGGGCCCTTTTAGGAGCCAACCTTATTAAAGGTTACAAAACACACTGTTAGGTGTGACCCTATTAGAGGATTTAATCACCCTACTAGGAGTTGCCTTGTTAGAGGACTTTAGAACAATTCAACTGAACTATCACTTTGTTAGAGGATTTACAAAATGATTGTTAAACCAACTCTATTAGGAGATTCTAGAATCACTTCTACAATGATTAGAAAGCAATAATGAAGTCACCTGAATGAGATGCAACTTATCTTTGTTGATACAAATCTCTGTTATGCACCAATAGATCTTCATTGATCGAATACACCTTTGCATCTTCTCAAGGATATCTAGTCCTTCCTCAAAATTTTCTCACACCTTCTTCACAATCAATACACTTTCATTTTTTCTCATTACATCCTCATCGATATCTTTTGAATTCACAACTTGACCATTTATTTATACCTTACAACTTTTCAAGTTGGCTCAATTACAAGTTACAATTATCAATAATTATTATATCAGTAGGCTAAAATCATTGCATGAAACATTTAGACTTAATTTCCTAAACAATAAAATTCTTCCACTAGCCAACCCATCTTGGTAAACACTTCTCAGAAATGATTTTCAGTATTAACCAAGTGAAACTCGATAAACACTGCAAACTCTACAATATCCTTTAGAGACTGAGTGAACTTGGTAAGAACTAAACTTTTTTCGCTGACCTTGTGAGCTTAGTAGAGACTAACTTTGCCACATTTCCCTTCGATGACTGAGTAAGCTTGGTAGACATTAACTTTTCTTTGTTAACCTTGGGAGCTCAGTTAACACTAACTTCCATCTCAAAATCCTTTGATGCCCGAGTTAGCTCGGTAAGAACTATCTCCATAGTGTAATGTTTAGGAGTACTTGGTAGACTTTGTAAATTGCTTTGCTGACCATCAGAGCTTGGTAGACTCTATCAATTGGTTTTCTGACCATTAGAACTCAGTAAACTCTGTCAATTGCTTTGCTGACCATTTGAGCTCAGTAGACTCTGTCTGATAACTGATATGACATTTGTATAACATCAAAGACAATACATAATTAAACAATTGTATCCAACAACATATCCCTTAGGTTATTTTTTTTAATTCTAGCCTATATACCATAAACCAAATCAAATGGGGCACATCCAATGGCCTTTTTCATAGTAACCCTATCAGCCCATAGGGCTAATGGAAATTTTGAATCCTACGCCTTCTTGTTTTCCCCTAGAATTCTTTTGATAATCTTTAGTATACTCTTATTGCTTGATTCTATTTGACCATTCCCTTGAGGATTATAAGGTTAGGATGTATATTCTGTAATGCCATATTTTTTGCAGAATTATGTATATTCATCAGATCTAAAACACATAGCATTATCAATTATTATCTTCTGTGGACAACGAAATCTAGTTCTAATATTATTCAAGATGAAATTTATCACCACTTTGCTTGTACAATTCTTAGTAGGGATTTCTTCAACCCATTTAGTAAAGTAATCAGTTGCTACCAAGATCCAAGAATGTCCACCACTGGATTTGTTTGAGATTTCTCCAATGAAATCAATTCCCCATTATTGAAATGGTGCCTATACTTCTACAGCTCTTAATGGTAAACTCCCAAAAAAATTCAACTTCCCACTGAATCTTTGACAAGTGTCACATTTAACCAATTCATGAGCATCCTTGAAAAGTGTTGGCCACCAAAAACTAGATCTGAGGACTTTGAAGGCTATGGTTTTAGCCATGTAATGACCTCCACATACACCTTCATGCATATCTTTTAAAATTTTCACAGCCTCAGTTTCATCTACACATTTCAAGAGTACTCCTTCCATATCACTCCACCACAATTGTCCTTGCACTATAATGTACCTTATAGCCTGCAACTTCAAAGATCTTTTTTGATTCTCTATTAATGCTGGTGGAGACTTCATATTCTGTAAATAATAAATCACATCCTTGTACCAATCAAAGTTATCCATGTCACAAAGATTATCCCTACAACTATCATCAAGTTGATTTATTTGATTTGCCTCTAGATTATCTTCTATCATTAATTTGGCCAAACCTTGACCCCTAACCAGTTTGGTAATCTGAATATCAATGTTAAACTCTTGTATCCTATTTATCCACCTACACCTCCTACCAGATACCTCTTGTTGTGAAAAGATGTCCTTCACAGTAGTAGTAGGAACAAAAGCAATGATAGTAGCTCACATTAAGTAACACCTATTTAACCCATTTCACAAATGCATATGCCTATTTTTCATTGATGTCATATTTGAGCTCTGCTGCTTGCAAGGACTTGGTAAAGAATGCAATAGGTTGCTCATAACCTTCTTCATTTTTCTATAACAATACTGCATCAATAGTATGAAATGAGGTAAAAGAAAATATATGCATTGGTTTGTCATAATCTAGAGCTCTGAGAATAGGGGCATCTTTAATAGCTTGCTTAATTTTCTAAAATGCCACACTAGGTTCACCATCCCATTTTATCTTAGACCCTTTCTTTAGCATTTTTGATATAGGCCTACTAATCTATGCAAAGTTAGTCACAAAACTTCTAAGAAAATTAATTTTCCCAAAAAATGATTGAATTCCATTAACACTTTTAGGCTTCAAGATCTTGTCTATTGCTTCTACCCTTTCAGGATCAATCCTTACTCCATGTTTTCCAACTAAATGTCCTAACAATTTTCCTTTAGTGACACCAAACTGACATTTTCTGGGATTTAAAGAGACACTATACTTGAGGGCCTTGATAAACACCTTTTCTAAATGCATGCAATGATCACTTTCATCTGTAGAATAAGCAATTAAATCATCTTGATATATAGCTAAGAATTTATTAATGATATCAGCAAAAGCCACATCCATTGCTCACTGAAAATTTGCCACAACATTGGTAAGCCCAAATGGCATTTTGACATAAACATAAGTACCCCATGGAGTAGTGAAAGCATTTTTAAATTGTTCAAATTCTTTAACAACCACTTGATTGTAACCTAAAAATCCATCCATCATTAACATAAGCTCTAAACTAGTTACCCTTTGTAACATGGCTTCCATATTTGGCAATCCATAATTATCTTTTAAGGAAGATATGTTGAGATTCCTAAAATCAACACATAACCTTATATCTCCATTTTTCTTCCTGACAGGTACTAGATTGGATACCCAAGATGAATATCTGATAGGTCTTATAATCCCTGCATCTCTTAGTTTGACCAATTCCTCCTATATTTTAGGAGCCAAGGTAGGATTTATTGGCCTTTGTTTTTGTCTAAAAGGCTTAGCATCTGGTTTCAAAGGAATTTCATGCTAGAAGAGATCTTCCCTATAGGCCTTTAAATCATCATATGACCATGCAAACACATGTCTATACTTCCTTAGCAGGTCTATGAGATCTTTCCTAATTTTAGGAGGAAACTTTTTACCAATATATACCTTTTCAGGGGTCTCTTTAGTTCCCAAATTTATCTCCTCCATATCTTTAGCACTATATTCACTAATATCCATTTTAGGTCTATCTTGATTGTCAAAAATAGTTTCTAGAACAACTAAACCTTTTGGAATTTTATTTGTCTTCAATTGCACAACTTCCTACCCAAAAACACTATATTTTCCATCTATATTCTCTACATAAGTTGCACAATAAATTTCTTGTCCTGACAACATATGCTCACAATTCAAAAATCTCAGAATATCTTTATCATCTTCAAACACTTGCCAATTCTAAACATTATCAGGGACAGAAGGCCTAGTTTGAATCTCAATCTTAGACACACCAGCAAATGTGATATCATTAGGTTTTATTGCTATGTTTTCTAGTAAATCTGCCATTTTATTATTTGTCCTATCTTTCCAAATTATACCAAATGCTTTGAAACATTCAATCTTGTCCCATACTACATTTCTATTTTGTTTTAACCTTTTATTTTTTGACACATAAGCATTTCTTACTTGGGGTACCACCAATTCAAAATCTCCCACAACATATAAGCACTTTATCCTGTCCTTATGAGCTAGTCTAAGACCTAACAATAAATCTTCATATTCTGCTATATTGTTAGTACAAGAGAAACTTAAAGTAAAAGAGAATTTGTATGTTACCCCTGCTAGAGATATCAGAAAACCACCTACACTAGATCCATCTTTGCAGCTTGCTCCATCAAAAAACATGGTCCATAAATCACCCTTGTCTATCTTCATGTCAACTTCCATTTCCATGTGAGATTTATGATTAGATTTCTTCAAAGTCAAAACCTCATCTCTGAATGCATTAATATCTGTATCCAAAAAATTTGTCATATTATCTTCTACATCTTCCTCTATCATGTATATACTTTTAGGCTCTCTATTGACTTTTATCAAATTTTCCTCAGTATTAAAAGTGGCAAATGACAAATCACACTGTAGATTCCCAACCATAGCAGCACTCCACTTTCTTGATAGCAATATGCCATACTAAGGTGGAATGTCAACAACTAATACACTCATATTTAGTTCTTTGTCAAGGCAACCTGTTAATCTATATGGCAAAGAGTTTATAGTGCCTATGACTATCACTTCTCTTTTGTCCATAGCACAACATCTTCCTTGAGTTGTATCCACTTTTAAGCCTAATTCCTTCAGTATTTCAAAAGGCATTACAATAGTGGAAGCACCAAAGTCAATCATGCAATTTTTCAATATTTTACCATTTACTAAAATGCTCAAGAAAAATGGTTAACATTTCCCAAACACTGATTTACAGAATTGTCCAAAAACATTTGAGGAATTTGAGAGAAAATTACTTCAGCTTCATTTTCCTTTACCTTTTCTTTACTACTTTCTTTAGGACTATGGTTTTCATTGCGATCCTGACTTACCTTTACATCAGTATCTCTCAACCAAGCTATGGGTTTAGCTCAGTGTTCAAAGATTCTTAACAATTCAGACAATGGGACTTTGACAGTGATTTGTGATAACACATGGGTCATGTCTATAAAAGAATCAGAGGAATCATCAATCATCATGCTTCTTTTCTCATGTTGTTTATCTAAAATGTTTACAGCATCTTGGTGATTCTTGTCATTCTTGATAGTCATTTTTGGTACCTTTTCATCTAACTTCTTGGGAATTTTATTTGGAAGCTCAAAACCCTTTGGATTATCCATTTTCCTTGGTTTCCATTTCTTATTGGTAACTTTAAGCTTCATAGTGGGGATATCTTTAGGCTTCATGGCTTCCCCTTTTTTAGGATTTACCCCTTTTATAAACACACCAGCCACCTTGCCATTATCCTCTTTCTAAATCATGTTTCTAGTCTACACTTGAGCTATCATGTTAGTAGTAATTTGATCAATCTCTTCCCTAGAAGTCTTTCTTAATTTCACCTCCTCTTTAATACTCACCATGTTACAGATATTATCTTCAACATCACTCTCATCAGAAAAAACTTTTTGCTGCATCTTATTTTGAAATTTCCTTTGCTCATTTACATCTCTATCATAATCTTCACAATCAGGGTATTCACAATATGAGTCAAACATGTTATTCCCCACATCATCATGGTTTTCTTCATGTTCATGAAATTCTTCAACTACATTCTGATATCCAGAAAATGACAAATCTACTGCACAATATTCAGGGGCATGAGGTAGTTGACAAACAAAGCACCATGTAGGTTCAGCAATGAATTCAAGATCATCCACTAAATTTAAAGAGTTTTTAGATAAAGGATCTAGGGCTACCTTTTTATTGGTGTTCTTGGGGGGGGGGACATTAGGATGACCATCCTTCCAAGTAGTGCTATAAGGGAAATTTTGCAATCTATTTTGTCTACTAAAATTTGACTGGTAAGGCACCCTATTTTTAGGGGGTTCCTATCATTTTTTACCTGAGGAAGGTTTAGACCCCTTATAGCATTTAGAATTTGGCTCATTTCACTAGACTGATGCCTTTTCTCTCTAGAGGCTTTATTTTTCTTCCTTTCTATTTCCCTTATTCCCAAATAACCTAGGATCATCTCTTTTGCTTTCTAACCTCCCTAAAATCCTTAAATTATTTTCTATATTAATGGCAATCCTGAAAGCATCTCTTAAAGTCCTAGGCTCTTTATCCCTAAGCTGGTATGTGATTTTACCATCAAAAGCATTTAGATGAGTAATCAAACATACCTTGTCATCAATTTGCATGGCTTGCATTAGCTTGTACATCCTTTTCTGAAACCTTGTGTTAAATTTATTAATAGATTCATTAGGCAACCTCTTGATATTATTGAATTCACTCAAAATATTGCTCTAATTTTTCTTGTCACCATATTGCTCTTTGAAAAAATAATCAATATCTTTCCAATCAATAATAGACAATTCAAGAAGTCTCTTGAACCATTCTCTAGCATCTTCAGTGAAGGACTAAACAAACAATTTCATAATCACATCTTTAGCTTCAACCTCATAGTCAGTCATCATATCAAGAAAACTCCTGAGATGGTCTTCACAAGAGATATCCTTATTTCCATCAAATTTAGGCAATCTTTTCCTCATTTCTTGTGGAATAGGATTAGGAAAACTAGGGATCCCATCAAAACATATTTTCCAATAACCTTCTAAGTGGACAGGTATCCTTTGTACATCAATCTTAAGCTGATTAGCACTATATTTCTTATTATTATTCGTAGTGTTACTAGTGCTAGCATCACCAATAGACTTGTTAAGATCTACTTTCTATGAAGATGAAGATAAGAAAGAGATAGGTACTTTAGTAGTATTTTGATTTTCATCATTAGATCCACCATCATCTTTAGGTATAATTGCAGACTACTTCCTAGTATTCTCCAAGAAATTAATCTTGTTGTTGATCTCAGCTATGGCTGCTTCATTTTCTTCAATTTCCAACTTCTTAACTAAGGCATCTTTTTCTTTCCTTTTCTTTTCCAATTCAAGGTCAAAAGGTGACATGAAATCATGGATCTAAACTACCTTTGTTGGTTCCTTAATCTTAATACCAATCTCCTTCTGTTTTCCTTTATCCTTAGCATCAACAACATGCTCTTTATCTTTTGATTTATTTTTGTTAACTTCTAGAGCACTATAGTTCTTAATATGTTGTATTACAAGTCCTTCTAGGTTCAGATTTTGAGTTTCGAATAACTTTTGTTCTTGTATCTTAAGCTACTCAACCTGACCTACAATCTCTAGTTGCCAAGCACTAGCTGCTATCTAGTTTTTCTTCTTCAAGGCAACAATTTTCCTAAGTAATTCTTGTTTTTCTTCATAAGATTTCATGATTTTTTTCTCCCTCTCCTTTTGAAATTTCTTATTTATGGCTTCTTACTCAACAAATTGCATTTTCAAGATTTCAATCTCATGAGGATCAGGGATTGTATACTCAGAACTAGTAGTATTTTCATCATTGAAACTCTCAAGGTCTAAATGCCTTGGTCCTACTTCTTCCTAAGAATAATCAGAGAGAAAAGGAATTGTACTTCATTGGAAAAGATTATTGTTTTTTCTCTCATCCAAATTGGGTGCACTTGGCTGCCTAATAGTCTCTTAACACACTAACTTGGGAGTGCTAAAAAAATCATCACTAGATAATTCAGGATGGGATCTAGAACCTTGGTAAGATGATTCCCTTTCCATAGTAGAAAAATGAGTATTCTCTGCCCTTATCACTCACACTTGAGGATAGTCATCTCTATGCATCTAAGACCTTTTAACGGCCCAATTTTGTCTTCCCCTAGGAGGTAGATTAGTTTGTAGTTCAATTTCTGGGTTTTTCTTCACATTTTCTCGTGTATTTTTCTTTTTGATATTTTAAACAATAAATTCCTTGAATCTTGACACTAGTTAAAACCTTTTAAGTCACCACCCAATCTACCAAAATGGGAATAATTTATAGATAGATCACAATCACTTCACAGATAATCTAGGAAAAATGAAAATATCTTTTCAAAGCCATGGAAACACCCATGTGAAAACACCTATCTCAAACTCTACCCAAGGTGAACATAGATCTTAAATGATATACTGGTTTATGACAACATAAAGTGTATTCCCCAGTAGAGTCACCATTTTGTTGGTGTTTAAAACTATTGAACAACAAAATGTTCAATACCACAATGATAATACTCAAATAACCTAAGGATTAGCTAATTCCTATTATTAATTACATAAGTAAACGATTTGGACCCAACTTGAACAAAACCATTGGTGGTTTCCTACTATTTAGGCTCTGCAAAACCAAGGTGGGTATACCTAGGGATGATTCTACTGCAAACTATTGTGTGAATATTATTTTAGTTTCATTTTGATTCTCATCTATTGCCCACAGACACATGAATAGTTTACTCCACTTCCTTTAATGCTCTCAAACTTGTACACATCCCCTATTAGCAGATTTGGTCATAATTCTCCTAGAATTTACAAATATTCCTAGCAATAGCAGCTATCTAAGACTCAGGAATTAGATGTAAATGAGTAGTGACCAACATTTTATAACTTGTAAAAAATTGGAATGAAATGATTTTGATTTTAAAATTGATTTGATATGCAGCAATAGAATTCACCCTTTCTCACTTCTCACTTATGTGACCAGTGCCTTATCCATTGGGCAGAAAACTGACTATTGGTGGCAGATCTAATTCAAATAACTTGTATATGAATTAATCAATTGTAATCACCCATATCCATTCTTATGAAATATCCCTTTTATGAATTCTCAAACCCTACTGATTCATTGAAGCATTTATATAATTTCTTGAATTAAGAGCAACAATAAAACTAGCATACAACTAATCCAGATTATATTAAGCCAATTAAACTTTATTTAAATGACTTCAAAGTAAACAAACACATAAACTAGAGACAGAAATTGGTGACACAAATATAGTGCAAATACCCCTTTGTATTATCCTTCCATATGAGTAATACAATGACCAATAGAAACCAATTGAAAACCCAAGATAGATTGCATTTTTTGTCATTTCAATATGTTATTAGAGAGTACAATGGAAACAAACTCAAATCAGCTACACACTATTGGACTGGCTGAAATGTACTTTTCTTTAAAAACAAAATTTGCACAAGTTCAAACCTTCACATTGCCTTGAAAACTCCTTCATATAGACACGAGTTGCAACAAGAAAAGGGAAAATGTGAGTGACAAGTGTCCTTTTACCACTATAAGTATATCAACCTTTTTCAAAAATATTAGGACACCTTAATCAAAAAGAAACAATAAAGGAACTGCAAATGACAGCTGGAGCATAAAATCTCTAATTTTGTCCTTTTCTCTAACTGCTCCCTATTGGTATAGCTTTGATCTCTATGATTGCTTCCCAAAAAAAAATACTTCTCTTTTGGTGGGCCATTCACATTCCTTAACTACTGTTAGTTCACTAATAGTCTTTTTCTACTTGGCATCAGTTATCACCCTTCCTTCTATAGTAAACCTATTCATATCATTTTCAATTTTGAATAGGGTGTCAATCAATTCATTAAAAACAAATTCATCAATATCATTCTAAAAAATGGATGCCACCTGTGGCAAGTCTACAATATGGTCAAAAGAATTAGACCATTCATTGAAATCCTTCATTTTGTCATCAGAATTAGTAACAGAAAGAATTAAAGAATAAAAACCATTTGTCAGCACTTTCATTTTGCTTTGAATTAATGCCAGCTTCCCTGTGAAAATTTTCAACAAGTCTTTGACCTTATCCATACCTTCCTTCACAATAATAACTTTATCTAGAAGATCTGGCTTCTTAGCTAACAAGGGTATCATTCTATCAAAGAATTGCAGGTATGGCCCCCATTGTTGAAAAATTGGCTCAAGCCATCCAATTGCATCTTTACACACCTATTCTGTAGACTGTAGGTTGATGAATGCATTATAAGCATCTTGGCATATCCTTTTTAGAGTGCTTATTCTATGGTTTAACACATTCATCAAAGCCTCTTTCTTAGTGGCACTGTCAGATTGAGAAGCTCCAGTCTCCACACTAACCACAGGCATTGGCATTGTTACCCCTATAGGTATCTCCTCTATTTGGGCCTCTTCTTCCATAGTGTGCCTTCCTTCTCCTTCCTACCTTGGTGAACTTTCCGCCTCTACTACTACCATGAGTTGTTCTTTGAGGGATACTATTTATGCTTCTAGGCTCTGTATCTTCCCCTCCAATTCTTCTATCCTTTGTTTTTGCACATGGCTTGTTTTAAGCTCTTCTTCCTACAACTTTCTTGTGTCCAAACATTCATTATACATTGCAGCTAGCTTGTCTTCAATTTCATCCACCTTTACCTCATTCATGAGAGAAAAATGTTTGACTAAGCTAGAGACTTATTTTCCAGTTCTGTTTTCCAATGTCCACACAATCATGTTGCCTTATGCAGTTTTCTCTATGTTAGTTACTTTGGGATTTTTAGTATCAGGGGCTACAGTCCATATTGCTAGGGTTTTTGTATCTATATTAAACCCTGACCCTCTCTTGAATTCCTCATTGCTAGAGGCTTCATAACTGATAGCTTTATCTTTTGTTCTCATTTGATCAAGAACAAAAGCCCTTTCAATATCCCAATGTGGTATAAGGATCATACCACTCCTATGTACCAACTCCCTAGCCTCTGCAGGGGTCATTGTCTCACTCTGTGGATCATAAGCCAATAGTTTTTCAACTAGTTCCTTATTCTTCTCTGGATCCTCTCTTGGCATGAGACTCTATGTGAGCTCATTTTGTTTTATTTTTCATAAAAAACTTTTAAATTCTGATGATATAATAAAATCATCATATTCCATAAATTTCTCAGCTTGAATGAGCAAGTCATCCTATCTTGATGGTGCAATTTGAAGACCAGTAGAGGCCTTTCCTACCTCAGTAGCCCTCTGATGCAAATAATTTTGCCTAATATCAGCAAAATATTCATTGTTTCTTGACATTATTTGTAGAGCTCTACTAACCACCTTTTCTGGGATATGTATCGTATTTTGCCTCTTATTTCCTTTTGGCACCTAGGTTGAAGATGATGGTTGTTTCTCTTCCAATTCAATCTCCAATTGTGTATCTGATTTAGGGGATTCTCTATTTATACTGGCTTCCTCTCCCTCTAGCTCATGTGGCATCTGTGACATGATAAAGTCAATGTTTTCCACCATTCTCTTCAAGTTATCAATGTATGGAACCTCTATATAAAAACCCTTAAAATCAGGGTTGGTCCTCTTCAAAGCCCCTTCTACTTTCCTTATTTCTTCATACTTTCTCAGAAATTCATCTACCTCCCCTTTTGCTACTATATTGGAAATCAAATCTTCTATAGGGATTTTCTTACTTGGAGGCAAGATGTATCCCCTAATGGCCTTGACCTCAGTGGTAATGTAATTATCAAGGTCATACATCCTATAGGGCCTAGTGGAAAATTTATATTAGCTCAGATATTGACTCAACACCTCAAACACATTCTTCCTTATTTCTAAATATCCTACTTTAAAGGTTCTATAAACAAAATTAGGCTTGTGCAGAGAATGACGGATCATTTCTCTATTCATCAACAAAAATTGCTAAAAGAAATCAATAATGGTGAACCTAGGGGGTAAATATTTTTGTAAAAGATGAGGAGGTTGTGGGCATGCAAACACTCTCATCAAAGTGCATTCATTAAACAAAAAGATACTCCCCCAGTTATGGTCTAATTTAGTTTTGTCATCTAAAAACAAGGGCCTAAGCAAAGTTTTCAAAACATTAGGAGCTCTCAAGAAAGTATGATCTAACTATCTCATAATAACAGAGCTGAAAGAATTGAAAAACATAATAGCATTTGAATAATAAAAATTCTTATCCCAAATGTGAGTCCATAACTCCATAGATAACTCACCAAACTCATCAAATTTTTGATCAATGAAGTCTAGGCTGATGTAGCCAATGTTGTGGTAGAGGATGAGATGCATCAATAGTGAGTAATGATGGAACTTGAAGTTACTCATCTCTCCCTTCTTTTCATTAACAAGCTGATTGTGCTTGTTGTCTATGATAAAGGCTATGTAGTCATATTGTTTATGGTGGAAGGGGTCTTGTATGTCACAAGCCATCAGGAATAAAGAATCATAAACACAATCTTCTGCATCATCACTTCCCAACACCTTGTGTAGCCCATAGACTATATTTTTGAAATAATTTTTAAATTTTCTTTAAGGCAAGAAATCCCCCACCTTCTTTGGAATCTACCTGACCTTCTTTAAATTGTAGGGGATATGTGGGAGCATGACATTATTAAAAAAATATGATTTATTACTCACAAATTTTCTCTATAAATCCTCTAGATCAATAGCTGAATCCATTTGTCCTTCCAGTCCAAAAGCTTCTATAAAAGAAGTTCTATCTAGTGTGCATAAAAAACTCCCATTATGTTTCTGAAAATTTCTGGTGACTGAATTGTAGGAATTTGTCAATGCTTTCAACAAGTATACATCAACCAATATTTTAGGAAATATCAACTTCACCATGTTTCTATTCCAATGGTTGGAGATTGGCACTTTCTCTATTCTATTTTGATAAAAATATAGAAAGAAGTCAAAACCATCAATTTTAGGGCACTGAGCATCCCTAACCAGAAAATAAGGGTCTCTGAAGACACGATCATTTGGTAAGATGGGATTTGATGACCTTGGAATAATTTTGAGCCAATCCCCCACATGCTTGTTGGGCTTTCTGACCCTTGACAACTTTTTAGTCTTAACAACACTCTTTTTTCTCTTTCCTTCTATTGTAACCTCCACAACATCATCCCCTTCATCCTCAACCTAGACCTCCTCTTCAAGAATTTCTTCAATGTCTTTGTCAACCATAGTTTTTGTAGATTATATCTTGAACTCTTTCACAATTACACAGAAATCACAAAGCTATGGATACTTGGATAAAATTCTCAGAGCAGGAACACAAAATCTTTAGAGTGGTGACATTCTAAATGTTCAATCAGACCTTTATGGCTTAATCATGCATCTACTAGCTTTCTTCTAATAAATTCTACGTGCTTGTGTTTTCATACCACCCTTGTAATATTTTCAGCAAATAAAATCAGCCATGAAATTTGATTCTGAGGTAACTTTTTTCTTTTTTGTTGACTTGGCTACAAGGGATTCATCCTTTTTTTCAACTTGGCATGACAGCTCAGCCACTCCTCTTTTCAAATTTGGTCTCCAGCTTATACGTTGGGTCAAAACTTGGAAACACCTTTAGTAAGCATTCATGTTGCTCCAGTGATGCTTTAAAACATCCTGAGTGTAAGAGCGTTAAGGCTTTTAAAACACTACACTGAGATTTCCTTTATGCCTTTACATGACCCTTCATACTGTAAGATCTCAAAACTTTTCAACTGACACCTTCGCTCTTATGATTTAAACATTCCTCGTATGAGTGTAAAGCCTTCACTTAAGATTTTATCCTTTATCCTTTTACCCTTTACGCTCATACGCACACGTAATGGTAGAAAGCTTGAAAATTTCCTTTACATTGCTCTATTTATTCCTTTACCCAGGATATCAAAAGACTTCAAAATTGATCCTCTGCTTTACGCCCTTACGAGTTGTCTTTACCTCGTAACATCAAAAACCCTTCCAAATGATGTCCTGATCTTATGTTTACCCTTTCTCATAGAAGCATAAAGCCTTCTCT
Organism: Cupressus sempervirens; assembly: GCA_028749045.1. Classification (NCBI taxonomy): domain Eukaryota; kingdom Viridiplantae; phylum Streptophyta; class Pinopsida; order Cupressales; family Cupressaceae; genus Cupressus; species Cupressus sempervirens. The sequence continues at coordinate 193,189,323 of CM053786.1, read as the reverse complement.
TCATCTTATTTACTTATTCTTTTTTGCTTATACGCTTAGTTTTATACTCGTAACCACAGAGAAAGAATAAAATAGTTCTTTGTTCATAGGCTTATCCTACAAGCGTAGAGGCATAATGACAAAACTTCCTTCTTCACTCATCAACGACCCAGATCTAATCTTAGAAAATGAGAAAATAACATCATCGTTGATTTTGTGCAATTGCAAAATTTAGAACTTAAGTTGTATGCCACATGGGTTGGGCCCCTCTGACATGTACAGCATGTATTCATCTGATTCACTTGCACCATGGTCCATTTGAAAACTCAACAGGTCCCACTCGACACTTTCACCGCTAAAAAAAGGCTTTACAATTGTCCACAAGTAGAAGGAATGTATGCACATAAACACTATTGAAATTTCTTTCACTCTTACAGAGTGCTTCTACCAATAGAACTATAAAGCATTTCACCACCCTTTCAAACTAGCTTTTATGCCGTGTTGGGGTATTACGCTCTTACACTATCCATTGAAATGTAAATGTGTAAATCATGATTCAATACCTCTCTACTCTTTCATTCATAGCTTACTCCTATCCTCGTAAAGATACTTAACACATTACTTTCATAATCTTTTACGATCACACACTTAACACCTTCAATGTATGACTAGGAATACTCTTTAAAACTTCTTTCATTCATCTGCTCCATTGTTCACTGTAAAGCCATAATACTTCTTACAAGGAACAAAGAGACTTTACACTTCTTCACTTAAAAGCCACTTGTGTGATCGAGAGACCTCAAGGTGAACTATTTCGCTGTTATGACAAAACAAAAGCATATCCTCGTAACTCATGAAATCCTTTACGCTTTTATGCTACATTATAAAATGTGACCACAGAAACGAAAGGAAGAAAGTATTCTGCTCTTACATGGAACCCTACACTGTAAGATTGTAAAGGGAAAATTTTGAGTGCTTTACAAATCTTTTTCAAAAATTTGAAAGGAAACCTAGGGTTTTTTATATTTAGGGTATTTTCATGGCTGTATTAAGAGACAAACCTTGAGAATTTAATAGGATTTGACAACACATGAGATAGGGCATGACTAGGGTAATCTAAAATCTTGAAAAATATGAGGAATGAAACCCCTAATTTTCTTAATTCAAAGACCTAAATAATTTTTCACCAAAATTTTAGAGTTTTTCTATACTATGAAAAATTAGACCAACATCACCAAGTATACCAAAGAAGTTAAGGACAAATTTTCCAAAATTGATACTAATCTTAAGGAAAGTGCTCAAAATTTGCAACTTGACCCTAGTTCAAGCTCTACACATTTTAAGAAGTCATATTTTTGTTAGATATGCAAGCAGATTTGTTAAGAGAAGAAGCAAGGATCTGTTCCACACTCGTTGATATCCAAAATATGATCCTTCTTGTCATGGATTCTATGTAGAAACACATTGTTTATTCAAAGACCCTAATCTAGGACATCAACTTCTATATTGCTGATCACATGATTGAACTCTCAGCATAAGTACAAATTTCCATTCAGACATGTGAGGTCTTATAGGACAACTGGGATAAAACATTGACAATTACCCTCAAGGTACACTCTAAATTCTTATCTAATTTTGGCATCTCCATGTAAATATGTTGAATAAATCTTTGACATTAGTGTCAAAAAAGGGGGAGAAGAGAAAAGTTAAAGGAAGACATGAGATATTGGAGAAAAGTCAAAGAGGGAAAAGAGTAGAGTTATAGGGGAAGATATGTATATAAGAGAAAAGTTTCATGTACATAATATATTACATAGTATGGGGAGATATATTCTATGATACAAATATACTCTATATATATCTTTCAAAGATCAATTTTGAAAAATCTCAAAATTAGACCAAGCTAGTATCACATGGTTATGAATACAAGGTATTTATTTTTGGGCTAATAAGTGTTTTTGTCACTAATGCCAAAGGGAGAGATTGTTAACATATCAGTCAAGTTCGTTATTAGTGACACACACTTATTTAGGTTCTGTATAGCTACCAAGCTCATTGAATAGTTTATAGTGTTTGTAATGTAATTTAGTAGCCATCAAGCTTCTAGAGTTGCTATTGAGTCCTTTGGACTATTTCCAGTAATTACCAAGCAGATTCAATTAGTGTGAAGTTTAGCAGTGAAAACCAAGGAGTTTAGTATATACCAAATCTATTAGTGGTTACCAAGTTTGCAATTCATATGATGCAAAGCCAGTGGTTTCCAAGCATTGTAGTTTCTATTGAGTTTTCAATTCATGCAATGTGAAGGCAGTATTGACCAAGCCACTTCATGATAACCAAGTGTTTCAGTGTTTTCCAAGTTGCACAATATCTACCAAGTCACCAATGCAGACCAAGTTCAAGACTACTTAAAAGTGATTAGTATGGACTAAGCTTCTACATTCACCAAGAGCATGATGGTGCAAAGCAGTGGTAGTGGATGCCAAGTATTAAAACCTCACCGAGTAAGTCTTCAGAACCTGAGTAACTTCATATTGCCAAACTTTGTCATATTTGTGTTAACTTGTGTCATGGCCAACTTTGTAATTTTGTAAATTGGATTGAATATATATGTGATGCATTGTATCAAATCAATATAGTATGGAATGTAATGCATATGTAATGCAAGTACAAGAATGTAAATGTAAGCAACAGATAAAGATTTATGAAGGCCATATCATCATAAGGAGTAGTAGTGACAATTCTATCATAGAAAGGTGATTAGTACATCAAGGAATCTCTATCAAGAAACTAAATTGCAAATTAGAGATCTAATGCTTCATCCTAATAGGTGAACTAGTCAAAATCCTCTAACAAGGTAGACCTAAAAGTCTTTTCTAGATCTCTTTACTGACTGCATACTTCATTGTATGTTTATAAATCCTCTCACAAGGTGGACCTAGCAGTCCTATTTGCTCCTAACAAGTTAGATCATCAGAAGTGATCAATGTAAGCCTTAATAGGCCAACTTTATATTTCTAGAATAAAGTTTTGTGGGTATCATCTCCACCCTAGTTTTACTTTCTATTTGGAAGGTTTTTGTGTCACCAAATCATTGTGTTCAAGTGTTGTGGATGCATTTATATTTTTAATTTCTCATGCATACAATTAGATTAGATGTGATGAATTAAATGGTAATTAGTTTATTAAAATTGGTAAAAGTTTTAGAATTTATTTATTCACCCCTCCCCTCTCAGTAACTTAGCATAGACTTTAATATTTCCAACACACCTGTTCAAGTAGTTGGAGGAAGTACACTTTGCATTGTATGATCTAGAAAGCAAGTTATGAATAGTAGTTTTATGTTTTTCTATATTTTTAGCATGTGTACAAATTAGTTCCAGTTCTATTAGTGTGGGAAGTGCAAGTAGATATCATTCAGAGATTTTTTACTTAGTTCATTATCTTTGAGAAAGGTTTTGTATGTTTAGATTAAATATTTTGTATTTTACTAGTCTATTATCTTGAGATGGGCTATTTGTGCAAATGGGGTTCTAGGGGTACTTCCCATAATAGGCATTCTATGGCAGTAATGGAGGGCCCATAGAAAGAAAAACTATGGTTTTTAAGGTGATGTCATTGGAAGCAATTCCAACCTGGCTAGGGATCACCGAGCAAAGAAAAGACCTATGGAGAGGATTAAAACTACTAATACATCAATCCAAGCATGTGGAGAGTAGGAAGGTGTTGTGGGATAAGGCCAATCCCAAGGAGGAGTTTTGGTAAGAACCCTATCCTATCAAAATCAAGCTTTTTGATTAGACGTCATTGAAACCCTTAAGATCCTTAATATAAGGCTAAAATTATGTCTATATAGTACATACAAGTTGAGGACCTAAGATTTTCAAAATATTCAAGAACTCTAAAAAGGGTATTGAGAATAGTAGTTTTTTAGGGAACTTATTAAGGGATTTTTAAAGATACCTTTGTTTTAGTGCATTTGGATGGTTAATCCTTGTAGCCTTTTTACAAGCATTTAGTTGCAATTTGGCTTCAAAGTTGGGACTTGATTAGGGAATCAGCTTGATTTTGGTTGTGGATGTTGTGAGAAGTTGAAGGAGCTCTTAAGAGTTAGGTATGTGCAAGATCATGGTGTGCCAAAAAGTGGCGATCTAAAAAGTATGTATTCTGAAATGCCTCAAAGAATTTCAAAATCTATTCCAACTTTTTTTCCCACCCATCCTGATACTAAATGAAAACAATTAATACCTTTATAATTCCTACTATACCTTTCAATACCAACCTTATATGGTCATCTTTAAAACATCCCAAAAATGTGTTTTTAGCATGTTCTTATGTGTTTTTTACTTCAAGCATGTAGCTGACAACTTTTTTTTAACCATAATTTGATGTGATGAAAAGGGTTTCTTAAGAATCTTCTTGGCTTTTCACAAATGTAAGGTTTGTCAAATTTCGAGTTCATTAAGTAATTATTACTTATTTTGTAATGGAGTTAGCTACAAAGTACTCATTGACATATTGGTTGAAAAATAGCTATAACTTTCAAACTGTATAAGATTTGTGAGATCCAAAAGATGCGTCACATTATATGCTTCAACTATTATAAGAGAAAAAAAAAACTTAATTTTGATTTTTTTTGAACTAGTTAAGGTGGTCAGACACAGGAATTTTTTAATTCAAAAAATAGTATAGTAGAAAATTCATAATTAATTATTTATTTGGAATAAAAATTCCAAAAAAATATGTGTCACATCCAAGCATGAGTCTACTTTTTATATCTAAAATTATATTTAAAAATATTATCATTTGATTATGATTAAGGTGGTCAGACATACACCTACTTTTTATTTTTGCCCTAAAATTTTTGAAGTAATGCATTACAATCCAAAATTTTGACTAATCAAATATTTTTTTCTCTAGATAAGGCCTTGTAGTTTAGAAACTAGATTCAATTTCCTACAAATTATTTTCTTACAAATTTTTGATATAAAGTCCAGAACCACTTTAAAATTATGCGTCAAGTTGACATAACCCTGATTTGTTGGTTTTTCACTACCACTTAAGGCCATAGTTTGGTACACCATGATCCTGCACATACCCAGTCTAATCAACCTTTTTGGGATTCATTTTTAGTCTTTGAGTTACCTATGTTATGGAGAGTAGTAAGCAAGTGTTTGTGCTCTATCTAATTGATGTGCACCAATTGAATGGTTAGGATTTGTTGGCTAGAATCCTAAGAAGCATAGGGTGAGTAGAAACCCTATATGGTCAAGTGTATGACCTAAGGAGACCTTGAGAGGGAGCTTCAAGAAAGAGCAAGGTTGGTTGTCACATCAGAGTGGTATTAGAGCAAGTTAAAGATTTGGGAGAAAGTGGTGGATGTCTAAAACTATTAGAGATTTAGAGGGTGAAACCCCCATGGTGATTAATGTAGAACTAGCCAAGGAAGTTGATGAGCAAAGGGAGAAGAAAAAATTTCTTGAAGAAACCAGAGTAGATGTGAAGGTGAAATTGGATGTAGTTGCTAATGCAACCAGGAGAAAGGAAGAAGAGGAAAATGAGAAGAGAGAAGAGGTAGCAGAGGATGATTTAGTCCCTTAACTTGATTTTTTATTGAATATAGATCCCTTCTTGAAGGCTATCAAAGCTCTAGAAGGAAAAGCTTTGAAAGGTGTGCCAGTTTTTAGTGGAAAGATGGACATAGATGCAGTCATGGATTGGATAAATCACATGGAGAACAATTTTTAGTGTGAAGGGGTATCAGCTGCATAAAAGGTTAAGGTGGCTAAGTCAAGGCTCAAAGGTTCAGCATTGACCTAGTGGAAATACCTACAAGATGAAAGAGTCAGCATGGGTAAGGCTCCTATAGCTAATTGGAATGCTATGGTCACTAAAGTGAAGGAGAAATTTCTACCTAAATACTTTGAGATACAACTCCACAAAAGAAGAAAAGGACTGAACAAAAAAGACTTAGATGTAACCTCTTATAGGGAGGAATTTCAAAGCCTATTTATAAGATCCAAAAAAAAGGAAGAGGAACCAATTAAGGTGGCTAGATATTTGAGTGGTTTGAAGTGGCATATACAAGTAGAGCTTAGTTTGTGGGCACCTGAAACTATCCAAAGGTGCAATCAACTAGCTATAAAGGTGGAGGAAAATTAAAAAAGGAAAGGTGATTCCAACTCCAAAGATAGAGGCAAGGGAAAAAATTAGAGAGGATAAAGAGGAGGCTACCAAGGTAGAGGTAATGAGCGGAAGAATCAAGGTGAGAGAAAGCTCACAGAGAAAACTAGTGACAAATCCTCAAGAGGTGGTTATAATAGAGGAAGAGGAAACCAAGGATGAACAAGTAGTGGAAGAGGATCGAGTAGATCAACTCATACTTTACAGATATGAAATGTTATAATTGGGGTCAATTGGGCCATCTAGCCTATATATGCCTAGAGAAGCCTTATTCCTCACACCAAGATAAAAGGGCGACATGTGCTCAAGAAGAGAATTTAAGTTGTAAGCATATAGATGTAGACCATATTGAATCTCAAAAAGGTGAGAATATTAGGTTTAGGAGAGTGCTGATCAAACAACCAAATCCTAATGAACCTATACATAGAAGGGCCTTATTTAGGATAAAATGCAATATCCTAGGGAAAGTATACAAAGTGGTGGTCGATTCAGGGTCCTCTAATAATTTGATATCAAAGGAGGCTATTACTAACTTTAAATTGAAGATGACACCACTTGAAAACCCCTTCAAGGTTACCTGGCTTAGCAAATGGTAGAGAATCTTGGTTAATGAGCAAGCTTGGGTGGATTTTTCTGTTGTTGGGGACAAGGAAATATTGCATAGCATGTCATCATTGCTAACAAATTGTTTAGGAGATGTCTCTACTCTACACTCCTTAGGTGTTTAGAACTCGATGAGTCAAAATGCACATTAATAGATGTAAACAAAGGCATTTGTGGATATCACTCAAATGGCTTAACACTAGCTTGCAAACTTATTAGAGCTGGTTACTATTGGCCAAAAAATGGAGAAAGAGGTTATCAAATACATCAAGTCCTGAAGACAATGCCAACTCCATGGAAATATAATTCATTTTCTAGTAAGGGAGTTAATTCCTTTTATTATGCTATGGCCATTCCAATAATGTGTCTTTGATCTAGTGGATCAAATTCATCTGTCTTCTTCGAACATACATAAGTTTGTCATCATAGCTATATACTACTTCACAAAGTGGGTAATCCATCTATTATCCCTAGGGTAATGGACAAGAAGAAGGATCCAATAAGGTAGTTGTTAAGATTGTGCATCATATAGTCAAAAAAATTTGAAGGGACTGGCACCTACAAATTAATCCTTCTCTATGGGCTTATAGAATAAGCATCAAGACTCCTACGGGAATAACACCTTTTTCTTTGTCATATGGAGTAGATATTGTGCTTCCTATTGAGATTGAGATTCCTAGATTGTGAATATCTTTGAAAGGCCTCATCACTAATGAATATTACAAAATATCTTGGCTACAAGAGCTGGAACTACTAGATGAAAAATGACAAGTGGCATTTGATCATTTATGAGTTTATCAAAAGAGAATGTCAAGAAGCTACATGAAGAAAGTTAAGTCATGTGAGTTTTAAGTGGGTGACCTCATCTTGAGGGAAAAACCTAAGAATCAACAATAGTGGGTACAAAAATGAAAATTGAACCTACCTGGCTATGACCATACATAGTCACTGCATTGTTCAGATCCAATGCTTATCAACTTTCTACAACTAAAGGTGAATCTCTTGAGTAGTCGATCAATACCGTTCACCTAAATTGGTTCTACAACTAACTTGCTCCTAAAATATCTTTGTAAATTTCTCAAAGTATCTTGAAAAAAATTTAAAAAGTACAAAAAGTACCAAAAAAGTCATTATCCTAGTAAAAACTTAGTCTAAAACACCTCAATAATACCAAGAATATCTATTTTTGTTCCTTTCCTTCTTTAAGTGCTATGTGTTTGGTGTCTTTCCTACTTTAGTTTGTTGTCCTATTCTATGCATAAGGTAAACTCAAAAAATCCCAAAATATCTATATACTTTGAAAATATCAAAAGCATTTGTAAAATGCTAAATGTCTAAATAGTCATGTTGTTTCAAATTAAAATCATGGGATGATAAAATATATAATACACTATTTAGAAAACAAAAATAGAATGTGATTTATTCATGATGAGAATCAAGTACAAAACATGCCACATGAAACAAAAGTTTAAAAGATCCTATGGTTACACCAATCTCTATACAAAACAAGAAATAAAAAGAGCAAGCACTCATTGAGTTCCTCCTCATAAAGGTGGGACACTTGGATTCCAAGTCGAGGGCACTCCTTGTTCTACACTAGATGATGACTCTCTTGGGTTCATCCTTGCACCAACCCAAACTGTATCCATTAGAATTGAGATGTTGCCATGCCTCAAGAAGATATTCATTTACTCCATGAATAGGTTCTTTGAGTAGGCTATCCCACTCCTTTGTTCCAAAGGCACTGCTTGATGGTACATACCCATGTAATAGGATCCCTCTCAGGTGTTCTTTACAAACTGCTTCATGACTTTTCTCATCTCCATACATACTCATTTTGATCCAAGGAGAGTAGTAAGCCATTGTGTCGTGTCACATTCATGCTCATATCTATTCACTAATATCTTCATGGATTCTCTCTCATGCTTTCCCACACTCATTTGGTTCTAATACCAAGTAATTTTGGAATTTTTCAAGTTTAGTTGCTCTTGCAACCTATATATGATGTTTTTAGACTAAACATGGTTTCACTAAATGCTTCCACTTTGGAACACAACAAGACCATCTTTGCATGGATTCTTTCCATGGAATCTCTCTCAATCTTCACAAAGGCCTCCACAGTCTTTGTTTATGTTTGTTCAATTGACAACACTACTTCTAGGCACTTGGCTTCCATTCATGCACCATATTCATGGGCTTTCTCAATCAGGCCTTGGAAGAACTCAGAGTCATTCTTAGCATTATCAGTTCATTCCTTTTTAGCTGCCAAAGCTCTCTTCAATTACTCTCCCATCAGTATGGTCGCATCCTAAGCTAGTTGCTAGGTAGCATTGGGGAACTCTTTAGGATGATTGAAATGCAAACACATTAGAGCTTCCTATTTATTCTTTAGGAGTATCATTGGTTCCCCTCAAAACACTTTTTGCTCCCTTCCTAGGTGACACTTTTGGCCTCACCATAGATCCTTGCTCCAATTCAAGAAGGTCACTGCTAGAGACACTTGGTCATCTTCTTTCCTATCCACATCATGGGGGTGTGGATAAGCCTCTACAGCTTGCTCTCTGCCACCCGTAGTCTCCATGAATTGCACAACACTCTCGATGACTTTCACTATACTTTTTGATAGTATTTGTAGCAATGTGGGACTCTCCACATCACCTCTAGCTTGATCATGACTTGGCTCAGCTTAGTCAACCTCAATCACTTTTTGGTTGCACCTGCACACATCTCAATGAGAGGAAGCATTTTGTGACTCTTGTCACCTATGCTTGGTTCTTCTCTTTGGCTGTAGCAATTTCTTCTCCATCATACTGTCATTGTCATCATCAACCCATCCTCTCATCCCTGACTCTGGCATCTCAAGATTCTATTGTGATTTCTCTAGTGAATCCACCATGAATACTTTACACATAGATAGTCTCTTTACAAGTAGAATAAAACTAATTTTCTCACCTTTTTATGGAAAATTCTTAGTGTTTCATTTTGCCTATTGGTGGCATACTATTGACATAGAGGGAATGTACAAGATATCCACTATATGTCCCCAATAATGCATCATCATGCAATGTGGCTCATCTACTCACATGAGTACAATATCTCACGTCACAATGCAACCAATTATATTTGCTAGTGTATTACACATGATGCCTTTTTGATAATTGTGCCACAATATCATCTTCCCAAAAGTCACATTGTGATATGGTTTTCCAAAATGTTGCTCCCACAAAGGTTTTTTTAAGCCTATTACCTATAATAGAACTGACATTTTGCACCAAGCCCATCACACATGATGACTTTTGATAGTTGCAACATAACATGATTCTATGTAGAAGGCACTTCTCATAGGTTAAATACATGGTCATAGATGCCTTTTGTTTCAAATGTTTCATCTTACATATCTTCTTCTAGCCCTTCTATTAGGATTTAACCACAAACAGAAATAACAATTACATTGAAATATAACCAATAACAAAAAGTAATAGATCACGTAGAAAAGAACACAAGACACCAAGATTTAATGTGGTTCACCCAATCTCTGGGCTACATCCACCAAATAGAAAGTCCAATATTATTACAATCCAATGATTATAACTTGATTGCAATTTGTAATCCCTTATAGCTCAATATCGTTACAAGAACCAATTTTTGCATTACTTACATTATGAAAATACCTAACCCTAAGCCCATTTATACAAGTGACTTTGTGCCACTTTAGGGTTACAACATGTCAGGCCAAAGAATTTATGAAGTATGTACAGTACTTCCTTGATCATTCACCACAAACTAACACCTTGTATAGTTTCTCTATTACTTTGGTTTTTTTTCCTTAGCTCATGCATATGCTTTTAGTTATCTTAGAGACTTTACTCAAAACCCCTATGGATTAAATCTATTCTAGTCTTAGGGGCACCACCTTATGGTTCTTAGAGAATCTTTCAAGTATTAGTCACCAATTGTTCTAGCTGTGTCTTCCTATTGTTGCTTAATCTATTATTGAGATTATTTGCCAAGAAGATCTCCTTTTATTTAGTCGCTAGTTGTTCTAGCCATGTCTACCTACTATTTCTCATTCTACTATCAAGATTCTTTGTTGGAAAGATCTCCTTTGCATTAGTCACCAGTTTTTCTAGCTATGTTTGTCTATTGTCGCCTAGTCTACAATCAAGATTCTTTTCAACAAAGAAAATCTCTCTGACTTTAGTCACCAATTTTCCTAATTGAGTCTACCTACTATCATGCTCCTACTGAAGATATTTCTCATACATTTTGTTCTAAAAACTAACACTTAATATCAATCCAATAAAACTAAATTGAAGATGATAACATTGTTTGGACAATCTTGAGCTTTTCTTTGTGTGTTGGGTTTTTGCTTTATCATTTCGCCTTGAGAAACTCAAAGATGTCTCTTTTGAATTGAAAATAAAGGAGTAGGTGCATGATCTTTTCTTTTCTTGTTTCTTGTTGGTTTAGTCCCAATGATTTGAAGAATAAATATAAAAGGAGTGTCTACAATAAGAGCATCTATCCCATGTTGGATGGATGTGTGTACCTTGACTCATTTTATATGGACACTTTAGTGAGGTTGGTACTTCTTCTTGACTATTTGAGTGAATTCTCTATGCTATAGTAAAATAATGTTGCTCATCCTACTAAGTAAATGTAAGGGTCACTGCAAGCATGCTTAACATACTTCTGTCTTAGGTCACGAATGCAAGGGTTGTTGTGGATATAATACTTACTAATCACTTAGCATGAGCTAGATCTCTCATGTGTCTAGTGTATTTTCACAAAAGGAATATTCTGGTCATCCTAGCATTTATGCTCTGATGCTTATGTTGCTTAGCTCATTAAAAGGGACAAATGTTATGGTCATTCTAGCTTTGTATGCCTTGAATGCTTACATTTAATCTGGACAAGAATAGACACATGTCATATTCATATTCTCATGATTGCAATTTTAGTGTGAATTGTAGGACATACATAGGTTCACTAAAGCTCTATGATGCTAAAAATCTTATGAGTCCATCAATCAGTCCTAGGGTTTGCATCTATCATTAGCTAGTATATCATACTTATATTAGATTTGGGAAAAACATCAAAGAAAACTAAAATGGATGCAAATAACATAAATGGCAAGCATATGGATACAATATAGATCTTAACATGAATATTTAGCCATTTTGGACAATAGTTCTGCACTTAAGTCTTTCACCTCAAAAATATTACTAATCTCTTCAAAAGTATTACATTTCATCATAGTTACATAAGTATTTGATTCTTTTGTCAATCTTGGAAATTTTGAAAAAGAACCTATAAAAGACAACAAATAGGAAACCTACATGAAATGTCAGTCAAATATCACATTTGCATAATCTCAACTCTACTACATATTCATACATCAAAGAAAATGACATCAATCATATAACTAACATCTCATGTATGAATAGCCATAAGAAAAAAGAGTGACATATGAAAAGGTACTCAAATCAAAAGATTAAAATGCATGCAAATAACCTAAATGGCAAGCATATGGATACAATATAGATCTAAACATGGATATTTAGCCATTTCAAACAACACTTCTCCACTTAAGTATTGCACCTCAAAAATACTGCTAATCTCTTCAAAAGTATCACATTTCATCATAGTTGCACAAGTATTCAATTCTTTAGTCAATCTTGACCAATTTGAAAAAACACCTATAAAAGACAAAAAATGGGAAACCTACATGATATGTTAGTGAAATATCACATTTGCATAATCTCAGCTACACTACATATTCATACATCAAAGCAAATGACATCAATCATATAACTAACATCTCATGTATGAATAGCCATAAGACAAAAGAGTGACATATGAAAATGTACTCAAATCAAAAGATCTATGTGTGTGTGTGTGTGTGTGTGTGTGTGTGTGTGTGTGTCATGTATATTTATCCAATGGATTCAAATGTACATCAATACAAAAATGAGTACTAATTGAGCATTGTCAATCTCAAAAATGATAAAAAATGGTGTTTGTACATCAATCAATACATAACTAGAACAAAAGAAAGAAAGCTAACTCTGCCCTTCCCCCTCATCTCTAGGAGGAGGAGGAGGAGGAGCATCTTCTTGTGCTAGCAAGTGTACATCCTCTAATACCCTTGAATGCTCTAAAAATTTGGGCATTTGATCCTTAGCCTTGGGCACTACTATAATGTATCTAGCATAATAGTAAGTTTCTTGGACACGTTGCAATGAAACCTCATCTCATTTCTATTGCAAATCATCCTGAAGCTCATAGATCTCACGATCTCACACTGCGAGCTATATCTATAGCTCTCTCAACTTTCGTTGTGTTGCTCAAACTCTCTCCCAAGATCACAAAAGGTATTCCTAGGTTTGTACCAAGATTTCTCCACCATGTGGCTTAGGAGTAGGCTGATCCTCAATCTTCTCATCACCCACTGCATGAGCTTCTCCTTAATGTGTGGATGTTATACCTCACCACCAATAGCACCTTAGGTAACCATCTCATCATGAGCACATCACTGCCTAGATCCACTCTTGCCAACACCTAGATTCACTCTTATATTTTGAGGAGAGATCAAAACCTATGTAGTCTATTGTCACAGAACCTGCTATTGTGGTTGTTATCATGGATAAGGTGGTGGTGCATGTATTGGCTATATAGACACCACCATCCCTTCTAGGTCTGTAAATCAAGGAAAGGGATGATCACAAAATTCTCCCTATACTTAGGAGTCATCCCTCCATCTATAACTACTTCTATATAATCCCAACACATCATAGTGATGGTGTGTACATCAATCAATGACATCCCAAGGTTTAATCTGACTAACCACCCCTTCTCCACCTTTGTGATGAAGTGGGCATAAGTACAGTACTCCAATGAAGTAACCTATGGTCAGCCATACTACTCCTACACATGTGTCAATGAAAATCTCTTGATAACTTGGATAAAGTGGCCAATTAGTGGCCAAGAGGAAAACATATATCCTAGGTAAGCTTGGGCATCATCCCAAGTCTCCCTCTCTCTCCACAATTTCCATACTATTGCTATTAGGTCATCTAGCTAAACTCTACATATCTTAGTCTTACCTAGAGTAGTCTAGATCATGTGGCCTCTATATCTACAAATATAAGGCTTATGGTCCCTCCTCATATCATCATAAATTAGTTGAGTAACTAGTAAGTGCTCCCATGCCTAGACCTGCAAAACATAAATCCTAGTTTCCACACTCTTTGTCTCCATATACACTTGCTAGAAATAGCAATTACTGGGGGGGTGAATATGTAATCTACAAACTTTAGTCACCAACTAGATATTATTATGTACATTAAACCATGCATAACAAAGAAAAAAATTAATGCTAAATAGTAACAATAATAATGCACAAAAATAACTCATAACACCATATTTTGTTAACTATGAAAACCTTAGCCAAGGGAAAACCCTAGTGGGGATGATATCCACTAGATAACATATAGATATATATGTTTCTTATTAGAGGATGGACCCTATTAGGAGTGAATATAAGAAGTCCATGTTAGGAGACTTTGAATCTCTGTCAAGAGATTCCAACCTTGTTAGGAGTTGTAGTACAATGTATGCAAGAAGAGCCCATTGTGAAAACATGCAATTTTGGCTACAAGAAGACCTCACTACTCAAAAAAGTAATTTACCTTATTTTTCTTCCTTTTTTGATCTTTGATCTTCATCTTAATCTCAGATCACTAGATAAAACTTCACATATATCACTTTCACAAAAGTTCACTTACTTTGCATAACTTCACAATCACATAATCTCACAAGTTTGCACACTTCTTATCTCAAGAATTCTGTTGCATAAATCCCAAAATACTGCTAGGTTGACTAAGACCACAATTCACTTTTCCAAGTTAGAGTAAACATCTAGGATGTTGGCCCTAATTGGAAAAGTAATTGTTTTGTAACCAAAACAATTATTTCCTTCAAATGTATTGTCTTGCTTTATTAGAACATGATTAACTCTATTTCATACAGTTTGTACAAACTTCTAAGGTTATACACATCATCATCAACATGTATACTATCTCTATGTAACTTTTTTTGTCATAATATGGCATCTGCAACATGTTATAAACAAAATAATACATTATTGTAAATCAAATTCTATACTTAGACAATTTTCTGATTACCAAACACTATGTATTTTTATTTTAGAGGTTTCCTACCAACATGCACATCATGTGTTTCCATTAATGACAAAAATTACATATCACTACTAACCAATTTTCAACAATCTCTCCCTTTGGCATTGATGACAAAGAAATAGGGAAAATTGGCTAAATGACAAAAGCTTAACTATCAAAATAAAAATTACATCTATTACAACTTGTTCAACTTTACATATATGATCCCCCTTACAATATACTTTGCACTTTTAAAATCTTCACATGTATCTCTCCCAAAAATGACATGTATACAATTTTCACATCTCTCCCCCTTTGACATCAATGACAAAGGTCAAAATGTCAACTATCATAAAAGTATCAAAACTGTTGTCCTTCCTTTATGCGAAAATACTCTTCAAACTATCCATAACTTTGTTCCATGTTTCTTTGGTAGACTTTGCTAATGTGAGAATCACACATAATGCATATGATGCAATCTTAGCTGCATTTATATTTGAATACAAAAAGGTGTATATGTTTCCTTAGCTTTGACACATTCCTCTAGCCGCTTCTCAACAAATGATAACTTTAGAGCAATAGATTCTCTAAAATCAGATGTTCTCTTCAATATTTTCTCTTTCTGAAGTTCTTGTTTCATGATCTCACTATGAACACTAGCAAATTAACTTTCAAAATTGTCAACTTTGCTAGATGGGTGCTAGATTTGGCTAAATAAAGCCTCTAGCTCACTCATCTTTGCCTCTAACTGAATGTCAATGTCTTTACTTAGTTTGTATGATAAGGTACACCTAACATACAAAGCTTTCCATTCCTACTAATATTTATGAAGTTCTTTAATACATGTATCAAGATTGACTAAGTCATTCTTGATGTTCTATTAGATGGTGCTAAACAAGTTAGCATCATGAGAAATTTGAGCCTTCACCTTTGCAACATTCAAAAAATTAGTAAACTCTTCATCGAAAGACATTAGCACTGCTTGTGCTCTTTTTTTGAGATCTAACTGATTATGTTGTATTGTCAAAGTACTGTGCAATCTATCAGTCACTTCCATTAATGATCTCTATAAAATCTTCCAATTTTAATCTTTTGTAAAAATTTAGATAAGGATGAAACCAAATTAGTCTGATCATCATCATTAGTAGCCAAACTTGCAAGAGAGAGTGAAGTAGATGAACTAGATGGTATAGTCTCATCCTCCCTATGTTTCTTTGATTTTTTTTTAGCTTTTCTCTCTTCCTCTTCTTTCCTTTCCTTTTCATCTCTTTCTTTCTTCTCTTCATATCTTTTCTTTTCTTCTTCCTATGTTTTCTTTTTCCTTTCTTCTTCTACAATTCTTCTATTATCTTCAACTTCCTTTCTTTTTCTATCTTCCTCAAGCAATTGTTTCTTGGCTTCCTCTATCTTCTTCTTTTCAACTTCTATTAGCCACTTCTCTTCCTCAGTTTGTTTCAACTTTTCTTCAACATCTTAAGTATCTAGTACATTTGGTTCAGATCCACCAAATTGATTGGTATCATCAATGTTAAGAGTAACATTTGTTTGATCAATCTTCATGGTATTACCACTTACTAATACTTCCAAGGTCCTAGGAGATGGAGGAGATATTTCCTATGATTCTAACAACATCTTATGGATAGCTATTGTTGTCTCCTTTCTCAACTTATGCTTCTCACCAACCATGAATAAGAATGGCCTTAGCTTATTCCTCAAGTATGGTGTGAGGTTATTCAATAGTCTCTTAATCTCATCTTCATCATCAGTCTTGCATATTGTCCTTAGCATAGACTTCCAATGTTCAAGGTCTTCTTTTCTATGAGTCTCTCATAGCCTTTCTGGATCACTACTCCTTTGATATCCTTCATACTTAGATTGTTTGCAATGATATGTCTCAAAGTAGATATATCAATATGATCCTTTTTAAAATTATTTTATAAATAATAAAAATTGTTCATCTGAACAAAGTTTCCCTCATTTGTAATAGTTGTGTTAATCTTCTCATTCTTCGACTTCCATGGTTGTCAAGCTTTGCCTGCTACATGCTTAGTTAGAGTCATTTTTTTGCTTTCTTGGTTTCATGTTCCTCAACCTCTTCATCATCACTAGATTCAATTGTCAACAATGCTTTTTACCTTTTTCCAAGTCCTACAGCCATCTCTTTGACTCTTTTTGCCTTTATAGTCACTGCTTCAACTAATCTCTTTGATTTTATCTTATCTTCACTGGGCTAAACATTAGACACTACTACATATGGAATGCTTTGTTCCAGTTATGTCTTAGCAACTAAAATTGACAAGGACTATATGATCAATACACCTTGTTTCATTATCTATCTCATGGCCTCAAATTTACTCTCTATCATTCTGGCCTTAGATAATGCCTTCCTCATGATTGACTCAACCTTCTTGTGAGATGCCTTCTCCAAGGTTGTGTTCAAATCTGATTGAAAAGATCATTTTTGAAAGAGATTATTGAAAAGAAAGAGATTGGTGAAGAAGATTATGTGTTTCAATCATTGTTTTGTCACTGATGTCAAACCTACTATTGTTTGGTAAGATAATTGCTTATAAGATTCAAGTATTATAACTTAGTTGATTAATGAATATAATTTGATCAATAAGATGTAACAATAGCTCCTAGAGGAAAGCTTGAGTTATGATTATGTAATGAAGTACAAGGATTAGTTAATATAGTGATGATATGATGTATTGATAATGTACTTAAGGTTACAAAAGTTGGTTACACTTAGAAAATTTAGAAGAATAAGTAACACAAAGTTTGTCTACCAAGCTTGACCAAGTGGATAGTACGTGCCAAGAAAAGTTAGTGCAAGCCGAGAATAAAATTAGTTGGAGCCAAGTAAAAGAAAATTTTGGTGTATGCCAAGTAAAATAGTTGAAGCTGAGTGAATCCATAGTAGATGTTGAGCAACATAGTATGTGCTAAGCATAAGTAAAATTTTAGTAGATGTCAAGTGGTTTCATAATAAATGCCAAGCAACGTAGTATGTGTTGAGCATCAAAAGATTGATAATGCCAAGCTGCTACATTATTTAAAAGATCAAAGATTTGCTAAATTTAAGCCAACAAGTTTGTTTTCTTGAAATTTGTGAACTAGGTGGAAGATAAGGAGGATGAGCTGGTGGCGCAAAATTCAAGGTAAACCATTTTTAGGTGAATTTAAAAAGGATTCTAGGAGAAGTTTCTAGAAGAGACAAGATATGGGGTAGATACATTATATCCTACCTAATCTATCCAAACCCTAAAATGGATGATGGAAAATGGCAAAATATTCTAATTTTCTATTTATAAGAATGTTTGGTCATGAAGCAAAGTGTGTTGTGTAAGAGAAAGAAGATCAGAGAAGATAAAGGGAAAAGTAGAAAACCTAAGAAGAAATGTTTTTCTTCATCAAGTGACCAAAGAGGTGATTGCATTGGTGTACTGAGGAAGAAGGCTTAAGGAGATATATGCTTGAAGGGTGAAAAAGCTATCAGAGTTGCAAAGATTTAAAGCCAAGAAAGATTGAGGACTGAATAGAGATCTAAAGTCTACATAAAAAGTTGTAATTTGTATCATATCAATGCTCTATTGTTACCCTCTAACAATTGTATTAGTTAGGGTAAAATCCTTTGGAATAAGGTTGACTTAATAGTCATTTGAAAATCCTTTAACAAGGTGGCATTCCAAGTGAATGGCCTAAAGTCCTCTAACAAGGCTCTCTTCTAATAGGGTGATTGAAATCCCTTAATTGGATCACATTTAATAGTGTATATTGTAACCCTTAACAGGGTTAGCCTTTCACAAGGCAACACTTCAAGAGAGCAAAAAGAAATAGCATGTTACTGGTGGTTTTTCCCAAATTGGGCTTCCACATTAAATAATTCTATCAAGTGTATTGATTAATCTATTATGTTTCATACTTTACATTTCTGGAAGTTGATTTGACACTAACCTACAAGTTTTAAATAATTGCATATTCAGATGGAGGTATGCATGGATATGAATGTTTTATGGGTTCACTAACATTGTGAAAAATTTTATTTATACATTTGGACATTGGATAACTTATTCACCCCCTCTTATTTATTCTAAATAATTCCAACAATTGATATAATAGCCATCTGCTTAACATGACTAGTTTGAAGGTACTAGAAGCACAAAAATCAAGATGTCAAAAAGAGATATACCCAAGCTTAATAGAGATAACTTTCCTGCATGGAAAAGTTTAATGAAGCTACACCTTAGAGGAATTGGAGATCATGCATAAAATACCATCATAGTGGAACATGTTGATCTAGTAGGAGCCCTAAGTGTTGAAGATATAAAGAAAAAGAATGAACGCAATAATGTGATGTTGGAGATTGCCTCTGCCCTAAGCTATGCTAAATTTGATGATACCAAAGGATGTGATACTGCAAAGAAAATGTAGGGTGCCCTAACCACCACTATGGAGGAGAAAAAAATGTATAAAGAGCCAAATCTAAAAGTCTCAGAGGTAAGTTTGATGACATGAGAATGGAAGAAGGTGAGAATGTTTCTCAATATGTTGCTAGGATAAAAGAAGTTGTTAGTGCAATAAGAGGAGCTACTAGTCATATAGATGATGATATTGTTTTAAGCAAAGTATTAAGATCACTATTTCCTATTTATGTTATTATATTTTCTATAATCCAAGAATTGAGATGTATTCCAGGAAATGATCTAACTCTTGAAGGTTTGGTTGGTAGACTCACTACTTTTGAGTTATCCAATTTTGACAATTACAAACCTGAGAGTCTTGAATCTACTTTCAAGGCTAAGTTGTTATTAAAGGACTCTAAAGAGGTAAAATAGAAGAAGAAGAAAAGAAAGATAAAATTTGGATCTAGTGATTGTGATACAAATGAAGAAGATGTTGAACAATTGGAAGCACTACTAGCAAGAAGATTCCACAGAGGCAAAGGTAAGTTCAAAGACAAGTCACCTATGATTTGTTTCAATTGCAATGAAGTTGACCATATTGCTATAAGATGTACACAAAAGAAGAACTACAGAGATGGAAACAAGTATAAAAATAGAAGAGAATATGACAGCAAAGATTACAAAGACAAAGGTAAGAAATGTTACATTGGTGAAGAGGATGATTCTAATGAACATGATGATGAAGTGGTGCATGTTGCAATGAAGGATGAATCTGATAAAGATGAGGCAACTGCACTTGTGACTTGTGTGAATAAGAATGATAAATGGATTGTTGATAGTGGATGCTCACATCACATGACTTGAGACAAAAGTAAGTTGTTATGATGGAAATAGTGTTAGATTTGGTAATGATGCTCCATGTTTGATAAAAGGAAAAAGTTCTATAAAACTCATAAACAAGATTTTATGTGACAATGCTTATTATGTTGAAGGACTAAACTACAATTTGTTGAGTGTGTCACAATTAAACAATTTGGGATGTAAGGTTGAATTTGAAAATGATATTGCTAAGATATATTATACTGATGGAAAAATGATTGGAAAAGGTGATAAAACTAGAAGTTATCTATTTTATCTTGATATAGAAGATTCTACTTGTCTTGCTATAAAATTTGATGATGTATGGCTATGGCACAAAAGGTTATGTCATGTTAATTTTAATAACTTGGTTAGTTAATGTCATTTGATTTCCACAATCCATTAGTAATATCATGAGAATTTCTGGAGTTTGATTGTGTCGTAATTTTTAAGCATCAACATTTCGGATCACACACAGTGATCCATCATCAGGATGAGGAGTGCAAGAGAATAGAGAAACGTTGATGCTTAAAAATTATGACACAATCAAACTCCAGAAATTCTCATGATATAACTTGGTTAGTATCAGTAAAATGAAGAAAGTTAGAGGATTGCCTAAGTTGAAGAAGCCTAACAATATAGTATGCAAACAATATCAGCTAGGCAAAATGATAAAGTCAAGTTTTAAGAGAAAAGCTTATACCTCTAAAGAAATACTTTAGATTGTTCATACTGACTTGTGTGGACCAATTAAAGTGCAAAGCTACAAAGGAGATAAGTACATTATACTACTTATAGATGACTATTCTAGAATGATGATAGTCATGTTTCTAAAATAGAAATCTAATGCTTTTCAAATGTTTAAGTGGTACTTAGCAAGAGTTGAGAAGGAAACAGGTAAAATTTTGAAATGCTTAAGATCTGACAGAGGAGGAGAATTCACATCAAATGTGTTTGAGATGTTTTGCAATGATAGAGGAATCAACAGATAGGCATATGCACTTAGAGTGCCTCCACAAAATGGAATTGCTAAAAGAAGGAACAGGTCTATAATGGACTATGCAAGAACACTCATGATGGAGAAGAATGTTGCTTTGAAATATTGGAGAGAAGCTATAAGTATGCTATCTATACCCTGAACCATGTGCAAGTCAAGAAAGGTACTCATTTAACACCTTTTGTACTATCATATGGATACTCACCCTAAATATTTGGAAGAAAATGTTACATTCTTAAAGATGTTAGGAATGGAAATCTTGATGCAAAAAGTGAAGAAGGTATATTCCTTGGATACTCCATGAGAAGTAAAGCTTATAAGAGTTTAAATACCAACACCAACAAAGTTGTGGAAAGTGAAAATGTAAACTTTGATGAATATATAGAAATACATGAGGTTGAACCTATGAAAGAACTAGAAGTATACAAATCATTTGTATATTTTAATGAAGGAATGCCTATTGAAGAAGAAACTACTAACCAATTTGGGAACCAACAAGTTTTAGTGATTGCCAAGTCACACCCTGTTGGTGTTTTTGATTTATAAAATAGTGCTAAAACTACTAAGCGAGAAAAGGCTTAATACCTAGATATCAGTACATATACAACCTAAAGAATAGCCAATTCTCAGTAACACTTGCATATGCAAAGTACTAGGACCCAACTTCAAACAAAACCATAGACGGTTTTCTACTCTTTTGGCTCTACAAAACCAGGGCAGGTGTACCCAGGGATGGTTCAAAAATGGAACAACTATATGAGAATTATTCTTAGTTTCATTCTGATTTTCATCTCTAAATCCTCAAAAATATACATAACTCTTACCAAATTGGTAAACACATCCCTTGAACAAATATGGCCAAGAAATCTTCTACAAATCTGCAGATGTTTTCAACAGCAATGGCTAAATGAAGCTAAAACATTCCATGCAGGCAAGTGCTGGCCAACTTTGAATATCTTACAAGAAATAAAAGTAAAATTTGATTTCATGATGTATTAAAAAAAAAAAAAAAAACCCAGTTATAATATACTTCTCTTTTGGCTGAAATAATTTCGATCAGTGCCTAATCCATTGGGGTTCAGAGTCTATAGCAAATTCTTAGATCTAATTTGTTGCTTTGCAAAAAATTCTATTAGCAATTCTTATCAGAATTTATCATTCAAAAATCCTTTTCAATACCTAAGAAATCTCATAACATTCATTAGAGCCCTTATTTAATCCATTGAATTAACAACAATAATAAATGGATATACAACCCTACTAGATTGCAATCAATTGCATAAGCTTTTACTCACACAACATCAAGGTAGCTATGTATTTAAAAGGAGACAAAATTCAAAAAGAACTGATATGGGGATAGTTCATAATTTGTATTCATTTTCTTTGAAAATGTTATATCCTTTACAATAGACCCAGAAAGACCTTCAGAAAAGAAGCACAGCTCTTTCTACATTCATGTATTCTCAGAAATTTTGACAGAAAAGTATACTACAAACTTGCTTTTCAAATGTTTGGACCAAAAACAGGACTAAGCACAACACTTAGTAAAAATAGAATTCAGACCATTCTTTAGCCTTGGGATCTCACTTAAATAGTGTGAGATGCAACAAACTTCAAGCTAAAGAAGGTGACAGGTGTCCTTCTAAAAGAAAGACAAAAACAAAATAATAGAAAGGTTAATTACAACAACATTTCTTGGCAGGTCCCTTTCTGTTATGCTTCTTAGTTGTTGCGATCTGATCTTACAATCATTCTTCATCTTCGGAGTACATACCCATGAGGTTTGTAAGTGATGTATCATCTTCAGTTACCTACAAACTCACTTTAACCTGGGGATTTTCCATGTCATCATTGCTGATTACAAAGGTAACTATTACTTTTCCATCTTCTTCCTCATTGTCTCCTGACATCTATTCCCTGAACTGATTTTTCCATTTATTAAAAGTATCATCATCTGGCCAATCAAAACTTAGAGTTTCTCTTTGTATCTTTATTAAAGAATATTCATTTTCTTCTAAATCATCCAATTCTTTTCTCATATCAGTATAATACAATTGTATTTTTACTAACTCCTCATTTGTCTTTGCCCAAAACCAATGGCCAGTCTCACTGATGATGTTTATTATTCGGTTATCGAATAACTCATCCATTTCCTTTTTCCATTTTTCTTTTTCCTTTACTGTATCAACAGATTCTAAAGCGCAAGGAAATAGGGTGAATTTTTCAGCAAGATATTTTGAAAAACAGAGTATCAATCTTCTCTATAAAGAATCTCTTTCATTCTCAAAATTTTCTAACTTATTCAATAAATCAAAAATCTTCTCAACTTGATGATAAGGCATTTGGTCTGCAGATATATATATGATTGTAATATCATTATTTCTCTCTCTCCATTTCTGCACAAGAGAAGTTAGTCCATCCTTTTCTTTATTCAACTCATCCATGAGGGTTACAATCCTTGTCAACTGATCATAAAAAGTTGACCATTGTATTTTATCCCTCAAATATGTCACACCTTGTTTCCATTTTTCTTCCTGCTAATTTCTAAATTCTATCTACCACTCATGTAATTTGGTTTTTTCTGCTTCAAATTCCTCTGCAGTATAGAATTGGGGCCTTTCAACGGTGTCAGGTATTTCAATGATAGGGGTTTATCCAACAGATGACTGTGAAGGGTATGCAATTCTCAGTGTACTGGATTCTCCCACTTTCCTTTTTCCAAGTATCTTCTCCAATTGAGATACCCTGTTTTCCAACTCAATTCTCTTTTTTACCTCTTGATTGTAAGCATCCACCACTATTTCATATTTACTGTGCAAATCAATCATTTCCTTTTCTTCTCTTTCTGTAGTGGCCAAGGAAAATTTAGAATAATCCACATTCATGTGGGCTACCTATACATTTGAAGTATCAGCAACCCTCCTTACAATGATACTCCCTGTTAGTCCTGAATTGTCAGGCTGTGATGAAGTAGTCCTGGATCCTCTTCTTAGTGACCACATAACAAGGGCAACTTGATCATTACTGAATGTTGTTCCCAAGAATTCCTCTTTATTTGGATCCTGTAGTCCTAAACTATTTGATACAGAATTAAAAATTAATGCATCAGTAATTTCCCAATTGGGCAATAATAAAATATTTGCACTTTTGACCATTTGTCTACCCTCATCAGGGGTTATATTCTGGAACTCTTGCATCATTTTTTCCTTTATTTGATTTTGAATGGAGGCCTCATCCATTTTTGGATGCTCTATTTTCATATTCTTACACCTTTGCTCAAAAATGTGCATGTTTACCCTCCATGCAAACTGATGGAAAGCCCTAGATCTTACAAAATTGTTATCAGATAAAAATTGTTGACTGGCTTGTTCCAAAACAGAGTCCAATTCCCTTCCTCTGAAATCTGCTATAGTTAATTCAAAACTTGGCACAGGAGGTTCCTGGGGGTTCCCTTCATCAATTTTTTCTTGAGTAACAAAAATTTCTCCTTGTGACCCCATTTGTTCAATTTTCTCATTGGTGAGCTGCTCTTCCTCAATTCTCATTGGATTTTGAGAAGGTGAGTAACCTTCATCAGGGGATCCTTCTTCCCTTATTATTTTTCTTCTTTTGGGAGAAGGTTCAGGGGGTCTTTCTTCCAGGACAGTACTAGTAGATTCAACTACCTACTTTTCTTTGTTTACAATGGGCATCTGCTGCCAAACAATAGTATATCCTTTCTTCTTTCGTACAACCAGTGGACCCATTCCAATGTTGGGAGTGAAACCCAATTTTCTCATAACTTCTCTGGCTTTATCTAGAAAAGAATCAATAAAATGTTGTTTCTTCTCATTCATTACTTCCATTATCTCAGAGAATGTATTCATGAGCTTATTTATCTTATCTGCATTGGTTGCAGCATTACTAAGAGGACTGTAATCTTTGTCAAAACAATTAATAAATTCCAAAACTTTTGAATAGACTCTCCATTTTTCTTTCTTTATTTCTTGCTCATGGAGAGAATATTCATTCTTTATTATATCTTCAAAAAAATAGAAATCATGCTGACTTGGATGAAGCTTGATCCTAAGTCTAAGAGCAGAGTTAAAGAAACCTTCTGCATCACAAAAATGAGCATGAGACACTGCCATCTTATACTAATCCAAAATTTTGTGGAGAAAGATCCACCCTTCTTTAGTTATCACAAATTGGTGAGCTATAGTGCAAGTAGGAAAAATTGATCATGTTCCCCTTTTGTGCAAAAAGGTCTCCTCCACTCCTCCCAACTGCCACAAAAATTCAGCTATCCCTACCTTTAAAGGTACCTGATAGGGTAGTACATGGGGTGTCCCTTTGAATCCATAGACCCTAATGACAGTTGAGACTGGATATGGGATAATATCTCCCCAATTATGTGAAACTTTTAGACTATGGGGTTTGTCCATAGGCCTAACAAGATGCATTAATGCCTTAGGAATTCTGGGATTGTCACTCAACATGAGGCATCTTAGTTTAGAGGCAAAGTGCCTATCAAATCTAACAAAGCTAGTATTTTCTGCTTCCCAAGTCATGTCTGCACTGCATAATTGGACTAGCAGTGCCTCCCCCTCTTGTTCCCTATTTAAAACCATTTCTTTACCAAAATAAGTATCCCCTTTAAAAAGAAACATATGCATCAATAGGGAGTACTGACCCCAAACCTTTTCCACCTTGCCCTTTGTAATCCCCACCAATCCCTGGTGAATCTCATTAGCCAGGTAAGATGCAAAATCAAAAATTATTTCCACACCAAAAGAGGAGATTTGGGTGATCATATACATGAAGCTCACCGGAATAAAATCTTCTTCGCCCTCTCCGAAGACTCTGCACAGGGTCCTATATATCTCTACTGCCCTGGCATTAAAGCATGATTTCTTGAATGATTCTTTAGAAGATGATGTTATTGTTGGTAGGCCTCCAATTCGGCCTATGTGGGCTTTCAGTGCACCTTGTCTAGCTACATCCCTTTTGGACATATATTCTTTTTCTAACTCTATCAAGTTAATGGGCACATGATACATAGTGAGAGGTCCCAGACTGAAAACTTTCCTAATCTCCTCTAGACTGATGGTAACTAAAGCCTCACCATCCATTCTTCTCACTACCTTAGTGGCTTGATCATAATTTTTTTCTATAGCTTCAAGCAGGTGAAAATCCATAAACACACTGGGAACAACAAGCTTTCCAAGATCAAAATTCCATATATTGGCATGAGGGGCATATAACTTCCTTTCTGCAAACAATTTTTTGAATAAACTCAAACCAGTTTGAGAAGTTTGAGCATCTTGAACCCAATTACCCTTATCATACAATCCATCAGCTATCCTTAGCCTAGGGTTTAGTGAGGTTAACCTCTTAACTTGCACTGTTTCTATAGTAGACTCAGGAAGCAACTCAAGAAAATCATCATGCACATTTCTATCCAAGTAGTTTATTGCACCTAAAAATCCCTTCTTCGGAGGCATCTTGGACTATCTTTTTAGAATTGAAAAGCTTACGAAGATTATGGTAGTATTACTTACTTGAATTCTATCTCTATTTTCCTCTGTATTCCTGCAAATTTTCCGTGAACAGACAACTTCACAATTTCTACCAGACCTTGGCACGCTTTTCTTTCAGTAATTGCTTCTGCACAAGAATGGCTCCAAATCTTTGCTTGCGTAAGATGGAACTGATGAAATCTCTCTGTATTATACTCTATTTTTCCTCACAGATGAAGCTTTCTTGTCTAATTAATACAGAGAATGGCACTACATTTTTCAATTAAAACTGCGTCATTGATCTTCAAAAATCCTACGATCATGTGGTGCAGAGAGAACAACTAGGAGTTGCATTTTTCATGTCAGTCAATTCACCCAATGAGAACTTGCCACATACAGAATTCTTTCTTTGATGGTGCTTATACCTGGACCAACTGATGACTGAGAACACGTGTCAACATGTCGCTACTTCGTTATGCATAAAGAACGAGCACCTTGCCATAGCGAAGCAACGACAATCATGGATCTGATCCAGAATTGATCGAAAGATACGTTATAGGGCTTGTTAAGAAAGAAGGCGATGGGCCCAACTCGCTCTGTTGCTATAATTATCTCCCTCGCAACTCTTCATAGCGAGGAGATGACTGTCGTTGATCACTTACCAAATCAAAGGTGAGGAAAATGCACAGGATCTCATGATTCATATTTGCTATGTCGCATGGCTTAACAAGCATGCAATTTTTCATAGCGAGGTAGTGAGCTCTGTTGATCCATTCCAAGCTGACATTCAAGATCTTTTGTACATTCAGTCAGAAAGGCATTAATGAGAATCAGATCTCTACATAGTTGGCACATGTCAAAATTTACTATAGTCACTTATCATTCCACGTCACCAAAGATCTTGCTGACCTTTTACAATTTTACGTGACTTCGCTACTTCGCTAATGGTGAAGTGTCTAATTTTTCTGATAGCGAGGTGGAAGAATGTCTAGAAAAACCATCATTCCGGCTCTGATGTCAGATATTCTAGTGGGTCCCTATCCTTTTTGGACAGTAACTTGCAAAGTGTACCTGCACAATAAATCATTTAATAAGCAAATCTCCGATCGCTGTATCTTCACTTTACGGTCCTACCTCGTAAAATACTCAGCATTCGTTACCTCACCATACTTAATAAGCATGCAACTTTTCATAGCGAGGTAACGACAACCGTAGATCTACTCGGATCTGACAACTGGGACAAATAAGAAGAAAGGTAACTCGGGAGAAAAGGAAAAAAGGATATGATAGCATATTCGTCTCTTTTGAAAATTCAAAATTTTGCACTCGAAAATTTATGAATAAAGAGGATATAGGGTTTACATGATGATTATTTTTTATGGATGGATTATCCAAAACCCTATTCTTCACTTAGGAATAGAACATCTGACTTTTCTATGATTTAACAGAAAACTTCTACTACACAAAAATTTAGACCAACACACCCTATGAATGCTGAGTTGCATTTAGGAACTGAGTTGCATTCAGATGCTGAGTTACAAAATGAAGAAATTGCACATTCTGATTCTGAAGTTAGTACATATGAAAGAAATGTTGATATACTTGATAGAGATACACATAGTGATTCTAAAGTTAGAAGACAAAATGAGGGAACAAGATCTAAACCAAGATTATTCAAACATGTCAAAAGGCATCATCCTACTACTCAAATCATTAGAAACAAAGATGCTAAGCCAATGACAAGAAAACAATTGAAAAGTGAGTCATGTTTGCTAAGCATGAAAGAGCCCAAAAGTACAAAGCCATGGAAGAAGAGATTGAACAAATAGAAAAGAAAAAAACCTAGAGTCTAGTTCCTAAACCAAAAGACAAAAATGTGATTAGCACCAAGTTGGTATTCAGAAACAAGCTAGATGAACATGGTGAAGTCAAAAGGAATAAAGCAAGATTAGTTTGCAAAGGATATGCACAAGAGAAAGGAATTGACTATGGGGAGACATTTTCCCCTATTGCAAGATTAGAAGGAGTAAGAACTCTACTTGCCTATTCTACATACAAAGGATTCAAAGTTTATCAAATGAATGTTAAATATACATTTCTTAGTGGCATATTAGAGGAAGAAATTTACATAGAATAGCCAGAAGGATTTGTTGATGAAAACAATAAGAACATGGTATGTAGACTACAAAAATTTCTATATGGTTTGAAGCAAGCACCATGAGCATGTTATGTTAGACTTCACAAGTATCTTATGAAAATTGGATTTGAAAGGACTAATGAAAACAATAATATGTACACAAAAAAAAAAAGGTAAAGGTATTTTGTTGTCTAAAATACATTTTGATGATATAATATTTGGAGGTCAAGATGATTTATGCAAGGATTTTGAAAAGTAGATGAAGCATGAATTTGAAATGTCTATATTTTGAGAAATCAAATTTATTGTGGGATTACAAGTATACCAGCTGAAATATGGTATATATATCACTTAGTCAAAGTATATCAAGGACATATTGAAGACTTTTGGACTGGAGGATTCAAAACTAGTAAGTACACCTATGATAATAGGACACAAGTTGACAAAGAATGATGATTCTACTGAAGTGAACCAAACATTATATAAGTCTATGATTGGAAAATTACAATATGTAGTACATAGCAGACCTGACATTGCATTATCTATAGGGATAGCTGCAAGCTTGGAAAATCCTAGGGAGAATCATTTAATGGTTGTAAAGAGAATAATGAGATATCTAAAAGGTATAAAAGAATGAAAGCTTTGAATTTAGAGCCTACATTGATTTTGATTAGAGTGGAAATGTAGATGATAGAAAGAGCACTAGTGGAGGAGCATTCTTCTTAGGCAAAAGACTAGTTACATGGACTAATAAGAAACAAAGTTGTACCTCATAGTCTACTACTAAAGTTGAATATGTTGCTATTGCTATCAATGGCACAAACATTATATTAATCAAGTAGCTACTCAAAGGAATGAATAAAGAGATCGCAGAACCAGTGATATTTTATTGTGATAATACAAGTGCTATCAATATATCAAAGAATCTAGTGATGCAAACTAAGACAAAGCACATTGCAATCAAGTATCATTACTTGAGAGGGTTAGCTAAAGATAAAGAAGTGAATATGGACTATGTTAACTCAAAGGAGAAAATTGCCAATATCTTCACAAAAGCATTACCTAAGGATGCTCATGAGTATCTAAGAGGTAAACTAGGGGTGGTACCCCTATCAAAGGCTATCTAAAATCAAGAGGACTACCCTACAACAAACAGGTTGTTTGCAAAATATTAAAATTTAATGTAAAAGATATTACTTTAGGAGCTACCTGAAGTAATAAAAATATTGGAAACTCCAAAATAGTCATAAGCAAGGTGACAAAGGGTGAAACTGAAAAATTAGAGAAGTTGATGAAACCGTAAAAGTCCATATTTTCATCTTAAGATGTAAAGATGATATTTCTTTGGCATTGTTGTCAAAGAGGGAGAAATAACAGAAACTAATCAAGAGCTATGAGGAAGAAATAGAAGAAACTAATCACAAATGAAAAGCTAAGAGGGAGATAGAGCATGAGAAATCTTACATAAAGGAGAGAGATTGGAAAGAGCAAAGAGGGAGGAATATCAAAAACTGATATTCACCTAGAAAGTATGTTGCTGATCAAATGAAGAAACAATGAAAAGAAAGTGGGAGAAATCCTAGATCTACCTAGGAAGAGGGAATTACAAGAAGAAACTTAGAGGGAGTTATAAAAAGATGTTTTGTAACCTAATTAGAAGATGGAAGTTGTTGATAGAGGGATCATTTTTCTTTTTGGTATTGTCTTACTATTTTAACCTAGTTAGTTTGGTTGAACAAAATGTTTTATCATTTAGGTGACTTGGTTGATCGATTTGGTTTGCAATCAATGCCAAAGGGGGAGATTGTTGAAATCTGATTGAAAAGATCATTACCGAAAGAGATTATTGAAAAGAAGGAGATTATTGAAGAATATTATGTGTTTCAATCATTTTTTGTCACTAATGTCAAAGCTACTATTTGTTCATAAGAGAATTTATTATAAGGTTCAAGTACTATCACTTAGTTGATTGATGAAGAGGATTTGATCAATAAGATGTAACAATAGCACCTAGAGGAAAAGCTAAGTTATGATTATGTAATGAAGTACAAGGATCACTTAAGATAGTGATGATATGATGTATTGATAATCTACTTAAGGTTAAAAAGGTTGGTTACACTTAGAAACTTTAGAAGAAAAAGTAACAAAAAGTTTGTCTATCAAGCTTGACCAAGTGGATAGTAGGTGCCAAGCAAAGTTAGTGCAAATTGATCAAAAAATTAGTTGGAGCTAAGTAAAAGAAAATTCTAGCCTATGCCGAGTAAAATAGTTGAAGCTAAGTGAAGTCATAGTAGATGCCGAGAAACACAGTATGTGTTGAACATTAGTAAAATTTTAGTAGATGCTGAGTGGTTTCATAATAAATGCCAAGCAATATGATATGTGCCAAGTATCAAAAGATTGATAATGTCAAGCTTTTGCATTATTTAAAAGATCAAAGATTCACTAAATCTAAGCTAAAAAGTTTGTTTTCTTGAAATTTGTGAACCAGGTGGAAGATAAGGATGATTAGCTGGTGGCATAGAATTCAAGGTAAACCATTTTTAAGACAAATTTAAAGAGGATTCTAGGAGAAGTTTCTATAAGAGATAAGATATGGACTAGATACATTGTATTCTACCTAATCCATTCAAACCCTAAAATGGATGGTGGCAAATGACAAAGTATTCTAATTTCCTATTTATAGGAATGTCTAGCCATGAAGAAAAGTGTGCTGTGTAAGAAAAAGAAGGTTAGAGAAGACAAAGGGAAAAGAAGAAAACCTAAGGAGAAAGGTCTTACTTCATCAAGTGACCAAAGAGGTGATTGTATTAGCATACTAAGAAAGAAGGCTTAAGGAGATATATGCTTGAAGGGTGAACAAGTTGTCAGAGCTACAAAGAGTGAAAGCCAAGCAAGATTGAGGACTGAATAGAGATCTAAAATTTGCAAGAAAAGTTCTAAGTTGTATTACATTAATGCTCTACTATTATGCTCTAACAATTGTATTAGTTAAGGTAAAATCCTTTGGACTAAGGTTGACTTAATAGTCATTTGAAAATCCTTTAATAGGATGGCATTCCAAGTGAATGGCCTAAAGTCCTCTAACAAGGCTCACTTCTAATTGTAATACCCAAAAATTGGCTCATTGCCATCTCAACCAATTCTGGTCTATTTTAATCAATTCTAAAGTTCTACTTCAAAAGGCAATTCTTATTCTGCTACTCACTACTTGACTTAATTGTCAAATGCAAAAAACCTTAATCTGCATTCATCATACTCTTTATTTAATTCCTAAGTATTGACTCAAATTAGCTACATTAAACCCATTGATTAAATTTTATTTAATTATAAGTGCTTATACTTTAATTAAACTAAATTACTTCTTTAGCTAATGTACAAAGGAATTAAATATATTTGATTTAATTAAATATTCTCATTGTAATTCTTGAATTTAATTATTCAATTTAGAATACTCAATTATGAGGTCATATTTAATTTCTTTAAATCAAATATCTTCTCCAATATTCTCTATTCAGTTCAAAATGGAAACTCTTTAGTTAACAAAAATTATAAAAGGAATGAAATCAATTAATTCCTTGTTTCAGTCATGAAAAGCATAGTTAACTCTCCTTTCTTAAAGAAGTTTCCATTCTAACCGAATCTCCTCTTAATCTCAACTGTTCACCATGGTTGATCCTAACCATTGATTCATTCTAGGAATTTTATTTAAGATACTCATAATTCCTCATTATAGAGGTTGAATTGAACTGATATCTAATTGCTACTGCATTTCATGCTCATTTAGCTCATACATCTTCATATCTTTACATTTCTAGTTTAACTTCATTTAACTCTTAATATGCATACATTTAATATAGTTTCTTTTACAAGTTCTTAAATTAATTGCATAACCATTTAGATTACTTGCATTATTAATATAGACTAATCATTCTAATACCCTTCATTCTAGATGGTCTGGTTACCTGTACCTCAAATCTAAGAGCATAAGTAGGTAAAATCCACCTAGATATAAGGCAACAGGTCATCTTGCAGGACTATTCTTGGTTGAACAATCTCATGTTCATTCTAGGATGAATTCACATACAAGGACTGTGTTGAAGCATGTGTGTTAAATAGAGGCCACATATTCACGCATACATTTTTGGCACCCACTATGGGGCTGAGAAAGTCAATTTTTATGGCCTCATCTGCATTAATTTCTATCATTTTTATTGTTTTGTTGTAATATTTCGTACTGTTTTCTAAATCCTCACATGAGAAATCTCATTTCACGTGAAGATTTGAGGGTTTCAGGCGATACTTTACACTTTCTCACATGAAAAAGTGCCCTATTGTGTGGATTCTCGCATGGCATCTCATTTTCTCACGTGAGATAGTGAAAGTCTTCACATGGGCCTACAAGATTTCGCGTGGAACTTCCCACTTTCTCGCATGAAAGAGTGCCCTATTCCATAGATTCTCGTGCGACTCCTTGTTTTCTCATGTGAGATAGTGGAAGACTTTGCGTGGGCCTACGCAAGATTTCGTGCAAAATCTTGAAAAAATCATGGTTAATATGCAATTTTTTAGTATGTTGTTTTATTAGTTTTTCAGTATGCTATTTTTTCAATAAGCATCTTTATTTATTATTATTTTTTTTTTTTAAATGAATTTATTTATAGAATGAATTTTAAAAAATAAAATGAATTTATTTATAAAATGAATTTTAACTTTTGCTATTTTAATAGATTTTGACATTTTCTAAGCCGTTTTATGGGTATAAAAAGGAAAAAAAAAAGTTAAACCTTATTTTTCCCATAATTAAGATTTCATTTTCCACTAACTTGTTTTCTCTGAAGCATTTTTATTTTCAATTTTTTTGATTTTTTGTAGCCTAACAGTTGTCTGTAGGACATTTCATGAAGACTCCTTACACAAACTTTTCAAAACATGAACTGACTATGTGTTTGCAGGACACTGTCGAAGATATGTTTGTCAAAGAACAACTTTAAAACCCACAAAAACAATGTGTTTTCTTTCCTATTTTTCAAACTAGTCTAAATTGGGCTTGTGAACTTCTTAGGGTGCAAGAAAGAAGAATAGGGGATTATGCTCTTCACCACTTGGAGCTCATGACCAAGGGTGAATTAGAAACCTAGACACTTCTGAAAGATGGCATTCCAAGGGAGGCAAGCAACTTAGTGGTTCTCTAGTGCTTATCATTTTCTATGATGAGATGATGGTTTCCTTTTAAAGGGATCAAAATCTTTAGGAAGGGTGAGTCTAGATTGATTAGGCTAAGTCGATAATTAACATATTCTGCATGTTTGGGTGAGAAAGTAAGGTAGAGGAGTATGCTCTTTCCCCTTGAGGGAAATCTGAAACTTTGACCCTTATGATCAAACCACCAGTCTGAGTCAATCCTTTAGAAGGCCTACTAGACTGATCCAACCTTTGGGAATGACCCAAGTGAGCACACTCCTTTCACTGGAGATTCCAACTCACTATAATAAAGAAGCTTTGTAGAGAAAAAGACTCCAAAGCCAGATTAATGTCCTCTCCTTCATTCTTGATATCACATATCAAGGGGAGGCTATGTCTGTGCATTGGTCAGCACTAGCCCCTAGCTTGCTAAGCTAGTAGTGTGCACTTTTAGATGCTGGTGTGGGCTACTAGCCTCAACTCTGCTTGTGGCACTGGGGATTAATTCAAATGGAAGCCAAGTAAACACCTTTTAGCTAGAGGCTACCTGGTTCACATCCGAAAGGAGGCATAATCTTTGTGCAAGGAGGGGGAAGAATCTCTCCTGTAGAACTCACCATAGGCATGCTACTAGATGTTGTAAGGTGGTATACACACTCGTCCCCTACCACAAGGGCACTTGTTCATCATATACTATTGATTCCTTTAAATATACCAAAAACACAGGTGCCCTCTAGGGGGTGACATGGCCATGTGAGGTACACACATGCACATAAGATGTGTGACAAAAGTTTTTCCTTCTCTACCATTTTTGGTTTTAGGGATAAATCATGCTTGTTATCGAGTCTTAAACATGTCCGAACCTTTCTAAACAAACTAAAAGTCAAGACTCCTCCATCCCTCTAAGTTGCTTTGTCCTTGGTTGGATTGTATTTGACTACTACTTGATTCCCATGTCTTTCTAAAAACCAATTTGTCTTGTCTAAAACCAAATGTTGTTTAACAACTTGAAAACCAACTTTGTCATCTATCTAAAATCTGCCAAATCAACCAACAATCTATCCAGAATAGTTTGAAACCTTCAAATTCTCTTCAAAATCCAATTCAGTTGTCAGTCTAGTCTTTGATTTTGTGCCCATTTTTCAAGATTTTGGTGAAATCCTTTTTTCCTTGGACTTTCTCATGTGACTCTATCAAAGTACTCATGCGAACCCGAAAGACTTCATGCAAAATTGTGTCCTCTTTTGTGTCAAAATCCTAGTATCTTTTTAGTTTAGCACTTTCTTGTGTGGCCCTATACAGGTCTCCTCATGAGAAATTTGGTCCAAAAATGTTGTTTTGAATCTTTTCTTGGGTTCTTTATACTTTCTTGTATGGCTCTCTGAGAATCTCCACGCAAGATTTTGCCTCAAAATTGTCAAAACTGTCGATCTGAGCTATCTACACTCTAAGTCTAGTCTATTTCCTACAACATTGTACCTCTTTTCTATCTACAAATAGTCTCAAATAGTGGCATCTTGCTTAGCTAAAACTTGTGACCTACACTTAAACTAGTCTTGTCTCTCAGTTATCTTGATTTTGTCCTTTAGTGCTTGTTATACTTCGTGACATGATAGTCATAATCTTTGGTTGTTCTAGCCATTACTTAGGCTACTTGTACCTTAGTATACAACACTCTTATCTAGATTTTTTGAGACTATGTTATAGTGTGGTCCTTGTCTAAGCTTTTGCTTTTCATCATTGTCTATGACTGTGGCAACTTGGCTTATGTTCTAAAACTTGGTTGTCACTACTTGAAACATAATACATCAAAATGTCTAGCAATAAATACACTTAGTATAACATTTCTAGTGAGGAAGAAGGGATTTCAATTAAAAAATATGAAGAAACAAATTGAAATGATAAGCATTCAACTTCAAAGACTAAAGGAGGAAGATGAAACATCATGGAACAAATTCTCCTTGAGAGAAATTTTCCCTTCCTCCTATGACAATGAAAAATCAAATTCTTGTGATCTTGAATCCAAGATATCCCAAAACACTTCACAAACACCCGAGAAATCTAGAAATGTCTTTGAAGAAAAACCTTGGGAACCTAAACCAAAACATGATTTCACACCTTTGGGAAAATCTTACGAATTAACCTTGGAAGAACTTCTTGAAGAAAAACTCATTATTTTACCTAAGGTCACTTTGGCAGGAGTTTCCTTTATGAGTAACTATGGTGCCTATCACAAACATAATTTACATAAAACTTCACATTGTACAGAGCTAAAGAACAAGATCCAAGATCTCTTTGACAATGGCATAATTCAAAAATCTAAGCTCCCATCTACTAAAGATTCTACTCTCAAGAAGGATCAACATCATGAAACCAAGTCTAGTAATAGTTTAAATGTGACACTTACTTCTTCCAACATGCCATCACCTTCTAAAGTGTCTAATCTTTCCAACATACCTCCACCAAAAAAAGAACTCACTACTCCCCCTATTGACTATGTATACCCTCAAGGGTTTCCTCTTTAGGAAACTCAAGCTAATCTTGACTTAGCTGCAAACCTCTCCCATACTACTCAAACCAAAGATCCAAAACCTCCATGTGCTACTACTCCTATTATCCCCACTCCAACTATCCCTTGATTGTCTCTTCAAGAGCCTATTATGCAGACTCTAGAAATATATTCGAATATGGATTCAGATATTCCCTCATCCTCAGAATTGGTTTCATGTAAAGAGGACTGCTTAAATGATGAAGAAACAAGTGTTGATCAAGACTAATATTCCTTCATCCCCTTTCAAATCTTTCAAGATCTCGTGCCACCATCTCAAGAGCCACATAGTCCTCCATCTCCCATGTCATGCACCTCTACTAAGCAAGATCAAGATATTCCTTCCACCTTCCCTATGGAGATTATTAAAGACCAAGAGAAGGATACTTTTCCTATGCTACCTAAAATTCCTTTTGAAGAGAAAAGTGTTCCCTCACCCTCTTATTCTACCTCACTACATTCACTTCAAAACTATGCTCAAGCTTTAAATACTCATATCAAAGGTATTACTCGTATAACAATCACTCATAATTCTATTTATGGGTTTGGTCATTTTGATCACTCTAAAGATGATGATATCCCTACTCATGGTCCATTCACATCTTCTAAATCTATCCTTGGTCCCTATCCATCTAAGCTAAAACCTTCAAGTCTTCCATCCATATTGGGACCTTATGTTCCTCTATCTCTTACTACACTA
The DNA here is from genome assembly GCA_028749045.1 of Cupressus sempervirens. Taxonomy (NCBI): domain Eukaryota; kingdom Viridiplantae; phylum Streptophyta; class Pinopsida; order Cupressales; family Cupressaceae; genus Cupressus; species Cupressus sempervirens. Next base: position 193,152,050 of record CM053786.1, on the reverse strand, counting down.
TCAACTCATTACATGTTCCTCCTACCCTTCCTCAAGTTAAACAAAGATAGACATACTTTAACTCTTCACATTCACCTTTCCATCTAAACCAATCATATTGGCCTCATTCATCCACAAGTCCCAAGTCCTTTGGAAAGAATTTGGATGATCAACTCAAACATAAGTGCATGAATCCATCTTCAAAAGTTCACTATGTCTACTCTAATCCACATGTGAATTTCAAGAAGGAAAATACTCAAAAGAGATTGCAAAGGTCCACTATTCAAAGAGCTCAACCAAAGAAAATCTAGGTTCTTAAATATGTTATTAAAGAAATATGTTCCAAAGCATCTAATGAAAAATCACAAGCTATATGGATTCTGAAGTCTCTTTTGAAGGACTTGAATATTGAAAACAAATCATAGTTGACATTCAAGCTTCCAAAGGCTTCCACTCCATCTTCTTCCCAACATCTTCCCAAAAAGATTTCAAAACCTTCTACTCCACCTTCCTCCAAAATCGCTCTTCTACCTCATATATCTAAGCCTCAATCTATTCCGTCTATGGTTTCCCCATCATTCGATCACCCTTCAAGGTGCGTGTCAATGTTGATCTTGCCTAATATCTCATCCATCCTCATGAAATCCTCTAAACCTTACACCTACTTTCTATCCTTGCTCATTTCAGTCTTCCAAAACCAGCGACTTTATCCTCCATGTACCTCTCATTTTCCCATTATTTCCCTTCCATTACCTTATCAGCATCTTTGATCATAACTTGCTATGGCCTTGGCTTATCATAACTTATATTATAGGCATGCTATCTAACTTGAGAAATCTTGAGCTCAATCTAAAATAAATAAGAAAAAAAATATTAAGAAAAAAATAAAGAAAAAAATGAAAAATGAAAAAGTGCCTCAGTGAAAACCAATTCTTGTGGCACCTTGGTAGCAAAAGTAAAGATAAATAAATCCATCCTATGGTGAAAACCACTTCTTGTGGCACCATGGATAAGTACCATTATGAAAACCTGGTAAACAAGCATCATGCACAATTCTTCCATCCATGACATCCTATCATGATCTTGCTTATCCTTCAGATGTTCTCATCTTGAGTCATTCACTCATAACATCCATAACAAAACTTTGCTATCCTATTTAGTTAACCCTTTGGTCTTGAACAATGAAAGAAAATAGAAAACTTAGTTCTTAGCAATCTCTTGACATGGTCATTTTCTTGGATTACTTATGTGACACCCTTCATTACACCATGAGCTTATATTGTTATATATGTTTCCCTAGCTTGGGTAATCTTGTGAAGACTTTCCTTGAGGGTAACATTCATCACTTCATACTCCTAGCCTATCCATCTCCACTTATCCACTAGCTTGCTACTACATCTCATCCTACACCTTGCTAGATGCTAGAACAAAATCAAGGTAATCCTTCTTGAGAGCTAGTAATCTTTGAAAATATCTAAAAATTTGAAATACCTTGAAAAAATCTAAAAATCGCAAAATGTCCTAAAAAAAATCATTACCTTGGTGAAAACCTAGTAATAGGTGCCTTGGTAATACCAAAAATATTCAAAAATACAAAAAATACAAAAGAATTGAAAAATAAAAAAAGTACCATTGATGAAAACCTGGAAATAGGCATCATGGTAGAAAAAAAAAGGAAGTTCTGCTAAGAAGGTGAAAACCTAGTAAATAGGTGCCTCTTATTCCCAATGCTCCATCTTGCAATGCATCTTCTGGCTTCCTATAAAGTTGCTTTCCTAATTTAATTTTGTGCTTCCACACATGTATCCATGGATTGACCTTGTCATAGCTTGGGAGCAATGCCCTTCAGTGTCATAGAATCTCTTGTGATAGTCACTAGTGGTTCTCACTGCATCTGCCTACTATCACTAGTGTCACTCTTTTTTGGAATTCTCCTCATTAAAATCTCATTTGCAATAGTCACTAGTGGTTCTCACTACATCTGCCTATTGTCTCTATTTGTTAGTCTCAAAATGGTTTTGATGTTTGAGAGCCAACACACTTAACCACTTTCTACGTTGAAGCCAAGTACACTATGTATGCCGAGCCATAGCATGTGCGAAGTCAGAAAATCCAACAGGTGTCGAGTGATCTTTAGGTGTCGAGCAATATTTAGGTGCCAAGTGAATATTAGGTGCCGAGTGATCTTTAGGTGCCGAGTAATATTTAGGTGCCAAGTGATATTTAGGTGCTAAGTCATAGTTGATGCCAAGCAAGATAGAATCACTACAAGAGCTGAGTAAGCTAGTTTTTCTACATGTGCCGAGCATCAAGAATTAGTAAGTTTTGAGTAACATAGAATGCACATATGATTTTGTAACTTCACAAACTCAGATGTAAACCATTTTTATGGCCAACATAGAAGAATCTCGAAGGATATTTAGGATAAGATCGAATCTTTTGTATTACCTATGCAATTTTCATGCAATAAATAGGAAAAATGGAGAAGGCATGCAACCAATAAGAAGAGTGCAAGTATTGAGCAAGAAATAAAGATTCAATATGGATCATAGAACCATACCTAACCCTAAGTCTTTGAAGTCTTTTTAAGGAAGATGAAATCTCATTGTGAGTATGGATGAAGGAGTATATGGGAAACTATAGTGGAATTCAGAGTGAAGAGTGAAAAGACTTAGACGAAGAGAGCAGCAATTAGATATTTAGTTGATCAGAACAAAGAAAGGGATATGAATAGATATCAAATCTTAGAGGATCAAGATTAGAGAGAGCAGATCAAGTGCCTATATTCAGCAATCAATGATTGTAAGTTATCAAGTTTATTATACCTAATACTCTCTAGCAATTGTATTAGAAATGAAACCTTATGTTGATAGGTTAGCTTAATAGCTATTTTGTAGATCCTTTGAAAAGGTGAATAAATCCTTTAATAGGGCAACACTTCATATAAAGTGTTTGTAAATCCTTTAACCAGGTCACTATTGATATAGTGTAAAGCCTTTAATAGGGTAGACCATCAAAAGTGGTTAAACATTATTGCTGCAGTGATACTTTGTGGGTATCATCCCACCCAAGTTTTACCTTCTTATTCCTAGAGGGTTTTTTGGGTTACCATATTTGGTGTTATATGTTTTGATGCATGTGTTTACTTCATGTTTGTTTGATATGTTTACATGCATGCAATTTACTTTCAATTAAAAGTTTTATTGGTAAAAGTTTAATACTCCTAATTCAAACCCCCCACCCCCCCTCTTAGAAGTATTTTTCCCATTTTGAATATTCCAATAATTGGTATTAGAGCTTAGGTTCTCACAAGAAGAAGCCTAAAAACTTGGAGAAAAGGTCTGAAGATGGAGGTGTTCAAACTTGGGAAAATAATAGAGAATCAAGTAATTGATGTTCAACTCACTCTACACAAATTGGAGGAAGCAAGATAGGAATTACAAAAATCCTTGAAAAGAAGGAAGGATATAACCATAGCTGAAAATGATATAAACTACAAGGAGATTGATACCACAAAAGTGTTTGCCAATGGAGATACTAAATAGTTTGATATAGCAATAGCTGAACTAATGGAAATGAATACAGCTCAAGCAAAAGAAATCAGAACCCTGAAGCTTGAACAAGAGTCACAAGACATAATGCTTTGTGAAGTGACTGAACAAAAGAAAAGAGTCATTGAAGAAAAACCATGATAGAAGATGACAAGAGAAATCTTACAAATAGACTAGAGGCAAAGACAATTGAGTTTGAAAGAATCTCAAACATGTAGCTAGACACCTTAAGCTAGATGATGAATGCACATCATGAGCTGAATATGAAGGACATTGAGATCTCTACACTAAAGATGTAAAATGAGAAATTGTAGAATGACTTGAGAAGAGAAAAGAAAATTTTAGAGAGCTTCAACAAACCCCATGAGGCTATCAAGTACTTTGAGTAGTTACTAAAATCCCCAAGGTCTAGCAATGACACTTCAAGATTAGGATATATCAACACTAAAGAAGGAGAGTCATCCAAGACTCCAGAAGATAGAAAGAACAAAGGTAAGAACACCAAACCTACTTATCATTTCTATGGTAAAAAGGGGCATACCTCTAATGTATGCAGAAGAAACAATGCACATTAGCATGATAAGCCTAAGAATGCAAGCTATTGTCATAAGTGCAAGAAGCAAGGACATCGAGAACATGAATGCAAGACTAGGACTATCAAGACACCAAGATTGGAAAGTCGCTACTACAATTTCAAGAAGCATGGACATAGAGCCTTTAAATGCAGATCAAAGCCTATGTGGACATCAAATCAACTAGCAAAGACAAAAGACAATGAAAATAACCACTATTGGGATTACTACACCAGGTATAGCTATCATTACTGTCAAGAATATGGACATGCTCCTAAAAAATGCATAAGGATGGATTTCAGAGGAAACTACAAAAGATGGTTGAGTCAAACCACATGTTACAGTTGCTTGAAGACTGGTCATATCAGTAGGAATTTCCCAACAAGGTCCAAGGCACCAAGTTTTGAGTTCAATAAAGGGAAGGAAAAGGTAGATGTTGAACACATCAGAGGAGAGATGATTAAGAAATGGAATAAGAAAGATGAGTGCAACACATCCAGTGAAGAGATCACTTCACCTAATGGATCAAGTGATCAGACTTCATCAAACTAAGCATGAATAGATGCATGGGACTGATATACAAAGTCATATCATACATCAGTCCCAAGACAAAGAAGTACTACAAAGAAGATATTAGCATAAACAAAGATGCCAAGTCATAATATGAAGATTCTTACAATATTGCTGAGTTGTCCTCAGAGGCCGAGTAAAACTCTAGTGGGTGTCGAGTACCTAATAGTGACTGAGTTGATGACTGATGTCGAGTAAAGTGAAAATGTAGTGCAAGCCAAGTAATGTTGAATTCCTTTAGAAGTCGAGTGGGCAGTTGAGCATTTAATGCGATGGAAGTAGGGTATATTATCGCTATTTTAATCATTTTTATTCATTGCAAACGAGAAGCAAAGAGAAAAAAGAGAGTAGAGAAACTTCATAGTAGAGAATCTAGTGTTCCAAGAAGATTTCAACCTCTTACAATGCATTTTTGTCAATCTTGAGTTATTTACATTTGTGTCGAGCTACGCAGTTTCATATTTACTTTGTAAGGAAACCCTAGATTGCACAAATGGCCTCGACTTCAAAGAAAACCCATGACAAAGAGTAGTTAGAGGTTCAGTTAGTCTCAAATGAAGTTAAGCAACCTAATTTTTGTCCCATCCTTGAAGTTGCATATAAGAACGATCCCGTCAAAGCCCTTTCCATCATACCCCTGAAAGTTGTAATGGTTTAGGAAATAAGGAGATGCTATAACTATAAGATAGGAGCCATAGGAGATATGGAAATAAGGGAAGCCTATGAGAGGTTGTGTGTCGATGGAATTTTAAAGGATGAATATAAAATTGCTAAGAGGAAGGGTTTAATAGGAGCCATAGCCTTTCCCACCACATTTAAGACAGAATGGATTAGACTTGTGTTAAGTAGAATTCATGATGGTAGTCTGTCGTTAGAAGATGTTTCTATAAAAATCACAAAAAGAATCATTCAAAGGGTAACTGGGTATCCTACCCTAGATTAGCACAAGACCTTGAGGAGTGATTCCAAGGAGGTTATTGAGAAAAATATAGGTGCCAAGTGGAACAAGAGAGGAATGACAATTGACACCATTCAAGATCCTCTTGTTGAATTTGTTGTTAGAGTTATTGTCCATAAATTCTATCAATCTAGCAAGCTCAATAGTGTGCCTTGCATTGCAGTAGATGTATGCTACAAATTGGTGAAAAAGGATCATACTTATGATCTTGTAGAACTGCAACTACAAAAAATTAATGAAAACTTAGTAGCTATAAGAAGGACAAAGGGAGCCCAATGCAAATTTGGTGCAATTTTGGTTTGTATATTGTTTTATGTTCAGAATGAATTTTCTTCTTTTGGCAAAGTTGCATGGAGAAATGATAGAACTATCATAGCCCAAATTAATGAGTACATAGAGCAGATGGGAGACAATTTTGAGACACTGATGACAAGTTATTTTGAAGATTTCAAGAAATCAATGAATCAAAGACTCAGGATTCCAGTTTCTTTAGTGGAGAAACATGTAAATGATGTGTGTTTTCTTGTAGATATTGACTATACCTATGTACAAACTGCCATACCAAGAGTGAGATGGTTAAGACCTCTTTCTTATAAGATCAATATAGATGAAACATCTATAAAAATAACTACATTATTGGTAGAAGAGATAGACAAGAGTGCCCCACACTTTGGCACATATGATGTTGTGAGATCAAAGGTGGATATGGAGTTGAAGACTGCCTTCACACTCAAGAAAAAGGATAAACTGGTTAAAAGGGTAAAGGCAAAACTTGGAGAAGGCACAACAGAAGGTGATGAAAAAGATGAAGAAGTAGAAGGAGATAAGAAGAAAAAGGTCAAGCACCACTTGCATTAACCCAAGGCATCGGTGAAGATGAAGAAGAGGGAAGTATAGAGAAGGACACACCCAAGGCTGAGCCCAAGAAAAGGAAAGAAAAGAAGAAACCATTTGCACAGCCTAAGGCAAAGAAAATTGTAACAAAACCAAGCCCAGTCAAGGAAACTACAAGGGCAGAGACCAAAGGAATAGCCAAAGAAGAAAAGGAACAAGAAAAGAAGAAAGAAATAGAGCAAGGTGGGCCTACAAAGTAGAAGAGAAGAAAATTTGTTGCACCACAGGAGTTAGAGGAAGAAGAAACTAAATCTGATGAAGAGCAATTCAGACTAGTAAGACACTCCACTACATCCAAATTAGAAAGCATTTGTAATGAGATTAGAGATAATGCAGATTTGTCTAGTCTAAAGTCCATAGAATTTAATAAGTTTTCTATAGAAAAACAAAACACTGTTGAGGAGTCTATCTACACTATGATGGAAAAGTTCAAGACTACTCCACTTGAACTTGATGACTCAATACCCAAGGAGCTAAGCTCATTAATTGAGAACAAGTGGCATTACTACCTAAAGATGGAGAAAGAAATAAGAGAGTCAAATTTGGCTCGTATAATGCTAGACCTTAAAAAAGGTCAAATTAGTAAGTAAAGCAAGAAATATGCAAGAAAATTTGTACCCAGATATAGAGCTTTCAGTATTCTACAAAATTAGATTGAAGATGTTGTCAAAAAGTCAACACAAATATGGTAGGTAATCTATGGGTTGTCTACAAGAAATGAGGGAGAAGAGGACCCTTTTGAAGGGAGAAATGAAGAGGAAGATAATGATGAAAGTGAGAAAGAGGAAGATATGGAGAAAGATGCCCAAGAAGGTGAACAGGCAATAGTTGAGGAGCAGCAACAAGAATAGAGTGTCTAAGACACCCAATTACCACCACAAAGTCGTCTACATTTTGCAACTACACCTCAAAATTTGTAACAATAAAGGATGTTCCTGACACCTCTGGTCAGATAATCAATCCACTCACTACAGAGGATGTCAAGAAGATTCTTCACCAAAAAACATTGCAATCACAGTTGTGCATTGGCCCTATTTTGGTGAGTGTAGAGGAATTGCAGAGTGTACTAGCTGAAATTACCAAGGAAAAGGTGAATCCACAAGAACCACCTTCATAAATTCCTACAACTACTAGTCCTCAACCTAAAGAGCAAGTTTTCAAAGATACAACTGCTAAGGTTGACACTTCAGTAAGAACACCTATAGGAGAGATAGCCAAAGAACAAACTAGATAGATAGATACCTCTATCTCTATAGCACAAACACAAGGTGCATTGCCTAAGATAAGGGTCATTGATCAAGGTAGAAAGTAACAAGAAAAGGAAGGGGAGAGCCCTAAGGAGAAGGAGTAGTAGGAAATTCAAACATTGGCCAAATTGCCTAGAATAGGGACTCCCACTGAAACTTCACAACAACTAAGCTCTATAATTCCATTATAGATATTTGTACCAAGCTCGAGTTATACCAAGGTTGCAAGGGTACTTCACTATGGAGACCCTACTCTTGATGAAGATGTAGTCATTCTCAGGTACGACTTTGCAACCATGACCATTGATCAAATAACTAAAGTGCAAGAGGCATTTGAAAGGAAGAAGAAGCAAGAGGTTCTCAGAAATGAGTGCAAACAGAGGCAAGCATTAGTAGAAATTAAGGATATATTTCTAGATGCTTTCAATTTATAGGTACCTGATGAAACAAAGCCCATAATGGAGCAACTAGCCAACATAGTGGACTAGGTACAAAATGAAGACCAATAGACCAATGTAAAACTAATGGAATGGTCTGAAAAAAAAATTCAAGGGAAAGTAAATGAGAAAATTGCAAGTGAAATAGCACTATCACAAGTTGAACTAGCCAAGAAAATTGGAAAGGTCAAATAGGTACTTGAGAATATATTCTCATTGTACAAAAAGTTGTGTGGCTTCTCATATTTCACACAAGAGACTAGCCAAAGAATAATGAGCTTGGAGAGAAACCTTCAAATTTCTAGCATGCAGCTACCCAAGGATCCAACTCAAAGTGGGAAGCATTTCAATCAAATGCTTCTCACTTAGAAGGAATTAGCTGAATTGACAGTAGAAGAGAGCACCAATAAATCCAAATTGCTATAGCTTCAATCTTCCATTACCCCACATTTAGAAGTCCTCCATAAGGAACAAGCCATGCAAAAAATGTTCTAAAGAACGACCCTAATATGTCTACCTTAGATGGACTTGTTCATCTCACTGTAGAGACTACCATCTAGTGCAAGTCTCTTGAAATTACTTTGAATAATTGGGATGCTTCTCTTAGAATGATTATGGAGGTAAATAAGACATTTTTGGCAAAATATGGTCTTAACCCTTAGAACCCTTTGACATAAGTGTCAAAAGGGGGGAGATAATGAAAAGGAGAGATAAGGAAAAGGGGGAGTTAATGGAAAAAAATGAGAGATATAATGTTTTGGGGAGGAACTGACAAATAAAGAGTATCAGTTATATCAACATGAGACATATTCAACACAAAATTTTGGTTACCAAGATAGAACAGATCATGGCACAATCAACTTAGGGGGAGTTACAATAATGTTGAGGTATATATTGTTGCTTACAAAATTTTGATCAAGTTTTTGCACTTATGTATATGTATACCAAATAGATTAGAGAATGTACTCATAAGGTCAAAATAATAATGCTTAGTTAAGTGTTTTTGACACTCATGTCAAAGGGGGAGATTGTTAGTCTCATAATGGTTTTGACATTTGAGTGCCAACACACTTAACCACTTTCTACATTGAAGCCAAGTACACTATGTATGTCAAGCCATAGCATGTTCCAAGTTAGAAAATCCAATAGGTGCTGAGTGATCTTTAGGTGCCGAGCAATATTCAGTTGCTGAGTGAAGATTAGGTGTCAAGTGATCTTCAAGTGCCGAGTAATATTCAAGTGTCAAGTGATATTTAGGTGCCAAGTCACAGTTGATGTCGAGCAAGATAGAATCACTACAGGAGCTGAGTAAGCTAGTTTTGTTACATGTGTCGAGCATCAGGAATTAGTAAGTGCCAAGTAACACAGAATGCACATATGAGTTTGTAACTTCACAAACTTAGATGTAAACCATTTTTATGGCTGACATACAAGAATCTCAAAGGATATTGAGGATAAGATTGAATCTTTTGTATTACCTATGCAATCTGCATTCAGCAAATAAGAAAAATGGAGAAGGCATGAAACCAATAAGAAGAGTACAAGTATTGAGCAGGAAATTAAGATTCAATATGGATCGTAGAACCATACCTAACCCTAAGTCTTTGAAATCTTTATAAGGAAGACAAAATATCATTATGAGTATGGATGAAGGAGTATATGGGAAACAATAGTGGAATTCAGAGTGAAGAGTAAAAAGACTTAGAGGAAGAGAGCAACAATTATATATTTAGTTTATCAGAACAAAGTAAGGGATGTGAACAGATATCAGATCTCAGAGGATCAAGATCAGAGAGAGTAGATCAAGTGTCTATATTCAGCAATCAAGTATTGTAAGCTATCAATTTTATTATACCTAATACTCTCTAGCAATTGTAGTAGAAATGAAACTCTATGTTGATAGGTTAGCTTAACAGCTATTTTTTAGATCCTTTGAAAAGGTGAATAAATCCTTTAACAGGGTAACACTTCATATAAAGTGTTTGTAAATCCTTTAACCAGGTCACTATTGGCATAGTGTAAAGCCTTTAATAGGGTAGGCCTTTCACAAGGAAGACCATCAGAAGTGGTTAAACATTATTGTTGTAGTGATACTTTGTGGGTATCATCCCCACCCTAGTTTTACCTTCTTATTCTGGGAGGGTTTCTGGGTTACCATATTTGGTGTTATGTGTTTTGATGCATGTGTTTACTTCATGTTTATTTGATATGTTTACATGCATGCAATTTACTTTTAGTTAAAAGTTTTATTGGTAAAAGTTTAATACTTCCGATTTACCCTGCCACCCCCCCCCCCCCCCCACCCCTCTTAGAAGTATTCTTCCCATTTTGAATATTCCAACACTAGTGTCACTCTTTTTTGAGATTCTCCTCATGAATCTCTTGTGATAGTCACCAATGGTTCTCACTAGATCTACCTACTGTCACTAGTGTCACTCTTTTCCGATATTCTCCTCATAGAATCTCTTGTGATAGTCACTAGTGGTTCTCACTACATCTTCCTACTATCGCTTGTGTCACTATTCGAGATTCTCCTCATAGAATCTCCTTCACAATAACCACTAGTGGTTCTCACTACATCTACCTACTATCACTCGTGTCACTATTCAAGATTCTCCTCATAGAATCTCCTTCGTGATAGTCACTAGTGGTTCTCACTATGTCTACCTATTGTCACTCATATCATTATTTGAGATTCTCCTAATAGAATCTCTCTCATGACAGTCACCAGTGGTTCTCACTGTGTCTACCTACTATTGCTAGTGTCACTCTTTTTCAAGGTTCTCCCTATAGAATCTCTCTCATGACAGTCACTAGTGGTTCTCACTATGTTTTCCTATTGTTGTTCATGTCATTTTTGAGATTCTCCTATGGAAAATCTCTTGCATCAGTCACTGGTCATCCTAACTGTATCTGCCTACTATCACCTAGTCTTACTCAGGTTCTTCTTACTAAAGATTCCTCTTTGACTTCAGTCACCAGTTGTTCTAACTATGTCTATCTACTATCATCACCTTACTAAAGAGATTTCTTTCATGTTCTGGACATTGACACTTGACATCAAATCCTATAACACATAGAAACAAACTCAAAACACTAAATTTGTTTGGATACATTGAGACTTTCTTTGTTTGCTTTGTTTTTCTCTATCATGTCTCCTCGGGCAACTCAATGATTTCATTCTTGACTAGAGCAGCAAGGACTGGGGGCATGATCTTTTGTTTGCTTTTTGTTTGTGGTTTAGTTCCAAATAATCTAAAGCATTCATATAAGAGGGGTGTCCACTATAAGAGCCTCCATCTCATATTGGATGGTTGTGTGCACCTCAACTCCTTTTATATGTATAAATTAGTGAGTTTGGTTCTTCTCCTTGCTTGTTGGAGTGAACTCTTCATGCTACAGTAAATATTGATACTCGTCCTGCTAAGTGAATGTACAGGTCACTAAAAGTATATCTAGCACACTTCTATCTTAGGTTACGAATGCAAGGGTCGTTGCGGATAGAATACTTACTAATTACTTAGCATAAGAAGGATATCTTGTGTGTCTAGTGTGTCTGCATGCAAGCAACATTCTGGTCATCCTAGCATTTATGCTCTGATGCTTATGTTAACTTGCTACATTAAAAGAGACAAATGTTCTATTCATTATGGCTTCTCGTACCTTGAATGCTTACATTTAATCTAGACAAAACTAGCACATATGTCCTATTCATATTTCCATGATTGTAATGTAAGTGGGAATTGTATGACATATCAGATTTCCTCCTATGCTCAGTGATAATAAATTGTCGAGGCATGGTAACCAGACCTAAGGTTGCACCTAGTTTTAGGTTGCATCTAGCATAGGTTTGCATTGCATACTTCATTTGCATAAGCACATGATTCAATTTTAAATCTGATTCCATCCTTCATGATGAGGAGTTGTTAGCTTCTTCAAAGTATCATGTTCTTCACGACTATACAAATGATCGATTAATCACTCTCTTGGATACTTTGACCATTCTGAATCCAATTTTGGGATCGAATTCAAAATTTGACACACTTAAGTAGCTCAAAAAAAAATTTACTGATACTTTGTAAATCTTGGAATCTTTTCAACTCAAAATTTTTTCACATCTTCTAAAATTTTAGGAAAAAGTCAAATACGGTTAAATTTGGTCAACTATTGGTCAAACTTGGTCTTCTAGACCTCAAAATCATGTTGAATTGACTCTGCATTTTCTTTTGATCCTTCTGATCTCTTATGTATTCTGCTAAATATCATATTTCCTCTATGTCTCATGATATACTGATTTACATCATATTTCTAGCATGTCATCTTTTGATTTCGCTCCTAAGGGGGCAGGATGATTACATCATTGAACTTGAATCTCAAATTGATCTCAATCTTCATTGCTTAGGGCATCTTGTTCCCTTATATGTCCTCATCACTCAGGGAACCTAGGTCCCTTCTATCTGTCATCTTTGCTATCTATCTTATCTTTTCATCAACTGATCAACCTTATAATAGTCTTTATCAGAGTTTGATGGACAGGTATTGAGATAGTCAAAACCCTGACTCCTAAGGATCAAGCCTCATTCTAGGGATGATTCTATGACTCATGATGGGATCTTGTTATATTCTATCAATTTAGCTATCTAGGTGTTATATTTGGATCCTTAAGATTAAGCTCTATTCTGGAGATAATCTTTTAAATGCTATCAATCTCAAGTATTAATGTGTTCTATCTAGATCTTTAAGATTAAGCTCCATTCTGGAGATAATCTTTCAAATTCTTATCAATTCAAGTATCTAGGTGTTCTATCTAGATCCTTAAGATTAAGCTCCATTCTAGAGATAATCTTTAAATGCTTATCAATTGGTCTCCATGTCATCAATTTTGGAACCAATCTTATCATCTCAGGTATCTAGGTGTTCTATCTGGATCCTTAAGATTAAGCTCCATTTTGGAGATAATCTTTAAATTCTTATCAATTCAAGTATCTAGGTGTTCTATCTGGATCCTTAAGATTAAGCTTCATTCTGGAGATAATCTTTAAATGCTTATCAATTGGTCTCCATGTCATCAATTTCAAAACCAATCTTATCATCTTAGGTATCTAGGTGTTCTATCTAGATTCCTTGAGGTTAAGCTCTATTTTGGAGATAATCTTTAAAATCTTATCAATTGGTTTCTATGTTATCAATTTCACAACCAATCTCATTTCTTGATCTTTGCATCATGCTTTCTAATTTTTTTTGAATTGAATGTGTTTCTCACACATTTATTCAAAGAGGGGCAAAATGTAATACCCCAAAATTGGCTCATTTCCATCTCAACCAATTCTGGTCTATTTTAATTGATTCTAAAGTCCTACTTCACTAGGCAATTCTTATTTTTCTACTTGCTACTTAACTTAATTGTCAAATGTAGAAAACCCTAATCTGCATTCATCATACTCTTTATTTAATTCCTAAGTATTGACTCAAATTAGCTATAGTAAACCCATTGAATAAATTTAATTTAATTATAAGCATTTATGGTTTAATTAAATTAAACTATTTCTTTAGCTAATGTACAAAGAAATTAAATATATTTGATTTAATTAAATATTCTCATTTTAATTATTGAATTTAATTATTCAATTTAGAATACGCAATTATGAGGTCATATTTAATTTCTTTAAATCAAATATGTTCTCCAAAATTCTCTCTTTAGTTCACAATGGAAACTCTTTAGTTAACAAAAATTAGAAAAGGAATGAAATCAATTAATTCCTTGTTTCGCTCATGAAAAGCTCAGTTAACTCTCCTTTCTTAAGGAAGTTTTTGTTCTAACTGAATCTCCTCTTAATCTCAACCATTCATCAAGGTTGATCCTGACCATTGATTCATTCTAGTAATTCTATTTAAGAGACTCATAATTCCTCATTACAAAGGTTGAATTGAATTGATATCAAATTTCTAATGTATTTCATGCTCATTTAGCTCATACATTTTCATATCTTTACATTCCTAGTTTAACTTCATTTAACTCTTAATATGCATACATTTAATATAGTTTCTTTTACAAGTTCTTAAATTAATTTCATAACCATTTAGATTACTTTCATTATTCATATAGAATAATCATTCTAAAACCCTTCATTCTAGATGGTCTGGTTACCTGTGCCTCAAATCTGAGACCATAAGCTAGTAAAATCCACCTAGATAGAAGGCAATAGGTTGTCTTGCAGGACTATTCTTGGGTGAACAATCTCATTTTTATTCCAGGATGAATCCACATACAAGGACCATGTTGAAGTGTGTGTGTTAAACAAAGGCCACATATTCATGCATACACTAATAGGGTGATTGAAATCCCTTAACCGGGTCACATGTAATACTATGTGTTGTAACCTTTAATAGGGTTGGCCTTTCACATGGCATCACATCACAAGAGTGAAAAGGAGTAGCATGTTACCTAGTGTTTTTTCCCAAATTGGATTTCCACATTAAATCATTGCGTCAAGTGTGTTGATGAATCTATTATGTTTCATACTTTATAGTTATGCAAGTTGATTTGACAGTAACCTACAACTTTTAGATAATTGCATATTCACATGGATGCATGCATCGATATGAATGTTTTATGGGTTCACTGATGCTTTGAAAGGTTTTATTTATACATTTGGACCTTGGATAACTAATTCACACCCCTCTCCCCACTCTTAGTTATTCTAAATAATTCCAAAAGGTTACTTGATGAGCATACTATGTAATCTCATTGAATGTTCCAAATCTGTACTCAACTTTGTCCTTATCTAAATTCAACAAAAAATCAATGTAACCAAATGGAACATCATCACTCAACTCATAGCTCAAAGGATCCAAAAATGTCTCCTAAGGTTCCATTTCTTGAATTTATGTATAATCTGTATCAACCAATATGCAAATATCCTTGAATCTATCCACAATTGTTGATGAAATCCTAATTCTTTATCTCATCTCATTTTGGAATGTTTTCATTATCATATTACCACTATCTAATGTCTTATATGAAGGGTGCCTTTTGCATACCTCTAATATCTTCTCCATAGTACATCTACCACTACTCATTATATTTGTTATTGACAAGTAGGAAAATCTCTTCAGCACATGAAAGAATATGTGATTAATTAATGGTTGGAATCTAAACACACCATTCTTTGTCCTCTTAATATTTTCAAGGTTTTCCAATAGTTTCATCCATAGTATTTCACCTAGATTTACCTATTCTTTCTCAGCACATATCTTATAAGTTGCATAAATAAATCTTGTTGAAAGTTCATCTATCTTAGAACTTGCACAAATTGAATAAGCAATAATTCTACCCAGAAATATCACATCACCATGCTTGATGGAGCTGATTAGCATAGCCTTTCCATTGTATATAGCCTTAGTGTAACTTTCCACTTTCATCTTAACCATATTTTCACCTATGGGTACACTACCTTGTTTGCTAAGACCAGTTACCTCATGTATAAGGTTAGAAGAAATGTCTACTATATTATCTTGCATCCACATTTTTTTGTCATGTATCCTACTCACTATAATTGGTGTCCATTCATCTATATCTAATTCACAATAGAAATGATACTTAAAAAATTCTAATTTACTTAAATGTTCAAATATGGGCTTCACTAACAACTCATGATTAAAGACCAATTCCATATCTTTATTCGTATATTCACTACAAATTCATTCAAACTTGCAATTCAAATAGTTTTCTACATCTTCCAAATAAAGTATGTTGTTTAGAGTGATAGACAATGCAAAATTAGGGTTTCCTTCATTAGGCTTTATAGAAAATATATTAAACTTAGGTCTATCCTCATTCTCAACACTATGAACAACTAACATATCCATGATTCTTATCAACAATATCTTTTACCAAACAAATTTTGTGGAAAAATGATAAAATACCCCTTTCCAAAAATAGGGTTTTCTTTGAAATTGCTTTGACAAGTAACTTTAGAATTCTCTTCACTTCAAATCTTCTCACAATGAAGTAAAATTCAATTTTGTACTCCATTTATCCATCAACTTGTAACTGCATTTATTGCGTACTTTATAGATATGAAAAAACTATTACTTGCATTCTACAATCAGATAATTGCTCAAAATAATCTATTCAATCTTCAAGTTTTATATGAGGTTTACTATAGCCTCTTTCCATTGTGAAAAACATCCTCAAGACTTTTCATCACAAAATTCTCTGCAAAAACTTACTTTTCATCTTTTGTTACAGAATCAACTTTTATTGTAGTACTAGTAACTCTGAATTTCATCATAACTTCTTTAGATGAGATCCAAATCACATGTGAGATTAGGTACCATCTAAACACAATGAGATACATCCTTTCCCAACTTTTCTACCTCTAATTTGGTCTCTGAATGAAGTTCTCAAATGTTGATGTTGTAAATAAGCTTAATTCAAGTTATTTGAATCAAACTCAATACCTAACTTTGATCTTCCTATCTCATTATCATCTAACTGTTCTTTTGAGATATTTATTCCTTTCATGAATGCTTCAATAAGTTCTTCTCAAAGTTCACTTACAATATTTCTTTGTTCCTCATTGTTAGATCTAGAGTTTCTTTCATGGTCCCTTCTATCATTCCTTCTATTTCTAAAGTTTCTTCCATTTGTTCCTTCTGTCTCCAAAGTTCCTACCCATTTTGCAATACTTCACTATGTGTTCAAAGTCATTGCATAACTAACATATAGATGCTCTTCTTCTAGGATTATGTTGATCATCAGGTGCATGACAATTCTGAGCAATGTGTCCTAAGTTGTTATGCTTATAACAAATGATTTTTCTTCTATCATCATAAGATCTTCTTTCTCTTGATGTCCTTTCATTAGATCTTCTTCTATCTATAGGGTTAGCTTTTCAAGACATTCTACTATTCCTTCTATCATTATCATAATCAAGTTTCCTACAATAAATTGCATTATGACCCATACCATGACAATTATGACAATAAAAATTCTTAACATGATTAAATGACTTTTTAGTACAATCTCTTTTCATATGACCTATTTCATCACATAAAAAACACTTACCTATAAATTCATACCTAGTTGTCTTGGGAGTCTCCACTTGCTTTGGTTCATCCAAGATTTCAACTTCCTTGTTTTGCTCAACTTCTTTAGGTTTCTCAGAAGATTGACTAGATTCAATCTTATCATCAGATTTGTCTTTTTCTTTTAGATCTAATCTAATCACAAGTTTCTTTGCAAACATATTAATTAGATAACCAAGACCAGTCTTATCATAAGAAGGTCTCTATATAGACATAGAATCATCAAGCTTTTCTCTGCTAAAATAAAGCTTTTCAAGATGTTTTTTTTCATTGTGTCAATTCAACTTTCACAGTAGTATTGTACTAATAGAGTTCTTCATGATCTTATTTCAATGTTACAAACTCAGATGTTTTCTTTGCTATACTTTCTCTTAGATCTTCATTTTGAGTCTTCAAATTATATTCAACTTTGCTACGATCACTTCACAAAGTCAACTTCATATTTTTAATCTTCAACTCATGCTTCAAGATCATCTACAAAATATTCAACTTTGAATAGTCATTATCATTAGTTCCAGATTCAATAGATTCAGGGTTTGATTTTAGATGATCAATCTTTTCCTTCAACTAACTAGTGTATACTTTGGACTCTTGATATCTTCCCTTCAACTTATTTCTTTCTTCAGTAAGGATATCAATTTGTTCAAGAGCTTCTTCAAGGTTCTTCATCAACTATTTCATATCCATAGGGATCTTACTTAAGCTATTAAGCCTCTTCAAAGTAACTATGCTCTGATACTAATTGTTAGAAATAGGGATTACTGAGAGGGGGGTGAATCAATAATCTACAAACTTTAGTCACCAACTGGATATTATTACTTACTTTAAACAATGTATAACAAAGAAACAAAGTAATGTTGGATAGTAATAGTAATAATGCACAAAGATAACTCATAATACCATATTTTGTTAACTAGGGAAACCCTGGACAAGGGAAAACCCTAGTGGGAATGATACCTAGTAGATAATTTACTAATGTGTGTGTTCCTTGTTAGAGGATGGACCATATTAGGAATCAATTAGAAAATATAGTATAAGAAGTCCTTGTTAGGAGACTTTGAATCCTTGTTAGGAGTTATGCCAACCCTATTAGGAGTTGTAGTACAATGTATGCAAGAAGAGCACACTATCCAAACATGCAATTTCAACTACAAGAAGATCTCACTGCTCAAACAAGTAATTTAGTGTTGTTTTCCTTCCTTGTCTAATCTCTGATCTTCAGCTTGATCTCAGATTACTAGATTAAACTTCACATATATCACTTTCAAAAAAAATTTCTCACTTTGCATAACTTCACAATAACATAATCTCACAAGTTTGCACACTTCTTATCTCAAGAAGTCCTCTACAAAAATACCATGCCTTTACATAAATTACTTATGGGTTAGCTAAGACCACAATTCACTTTTCCAAGTTAGAGTAAACATCTATGATGTTGGCCATAATTGGACAAGTAATTCTTTTGCAAACAATTCTTTCCTTCAATTCTATTTTCCTACTTCATTATTACATGATTAACTCTATTCTATATAGTCTGTACAAACTTTTGAGATTATATACTTCATCACCAAAATGTATACTATCTCCATGTAACTTTACTTGTCATAATATGATGTCTACAACATGTTATAAATAAAAAAATATACTGTTGTAAACCAAATTCTATACTTAGACCATTTTCTGATTACCAAACACTAAGTATCTTTATTTTTGAGATTTCTTATCAACATGTACATCATGTGTTGCCATTAATGACAATAATTACATATCACTACTAGCCAGTTATCAACAACACTACCTCATGCATCTCATGATACATATGGGCTAGCATACACTAACCCCATCCAAAATATAATGGCTCATTGAACATCCTCTACAACATCCACCCCCATCTACACTCCAAACCTTGTTGACCCCTGTCAAGCATCAAATAATACCTAAGAAACAATCCAAGAACCATTGCTAATCTATTTGTCAGACCATATATCTGCACTAGATCCTCCCAAGAGATATCTCTACCCATGATAAATTTCTCCTTAAAAATGGACCTCAAAGCCAATGTACTCAGTTCTGACTGTGTTAGCATGAATGATAATGATACTAAAATTGTGGAGTATCCTAAGAATTGGAGAACATTGATATGTTGCATTCATGGCTGTACTTGTCATTGATATCAACATAATCGTAATTTTTTAAAGGCTAGAAGAATAGCAATCATATCTTATGACACACAGAAGCTAAGGAAGGTTCAGATGATGCATAGTGAAGGACATGTTCCTATGGTCGTCCTAATGGCATAGTTAAGAGGACTAAGTCTGAGTCAATGGTGTATGGAAATTACACTTGATTTACTAGAAGTGGTGTAGAAATAGAATACTAGAAAATAGTGTTCTAATGATCTATCACTATTTTCAATCTAAGATGTAATAAAGAGATGCATAGTCATACAATGATAGAGGAATATCATGTGGTGATTCTAGCATGTGCACGAGACTTGGTATTGCACATGTGAAATTTTGTATAAACTATGACTTGATAGTGCTATTTTAGTTGTGAATTAATTATCTTATTTTAATTAATTGGGAAAGCCTCAAGCCCAACTCGAGGAATTATTATGAAGATATGGTATAAAGGAAATTTATTTTCCTCATTTGTAAGGGTATCTTGGATTAGAAGATCAAGTTAGATATGAAGTATTGGTGCGTAGTGTGAGACATAACAAATTTTTACTGAATGTATGTAAGAAATCCAAGGGGTCATTGGATGCATAGTATCAAATCTGGTTACAAGATTTGAAGGAGTAGAAGTCTAGTTGGTAGGATAGAGATAGAGGAAGAGAAGTATATTGCAATTCTATTATTCTGCAAGGAATAATACATAGATCATTTGGACAGTGGGTTCATTGATCTTAATGTTGAAGCTATTTGGGTAGTTGGTCTAGCTATCTTCCACAACTCCTAACAAGGTTGCAATAGCTCCTAATAGGGTTGGAATCTCCTAACATGGATTCATTGTCTCCTAACAGTTATGTATTGAATGTTTTAATAGAATCCTAATAGGCTCTATCCTTTAAGAATAAATATTTATATTAGTACATCATCATGTGGGTACCATTCCCACCAAGGTTTTCCCTTTGATCAAGGGTTTCCCTACTTAACATATCTAGTGTTAATTGTGCATGAGTATCTTGTTGTGGTTTTATTTTATATTACTCACATGGTTGTGTTTGTTTAAGGTTAATGATTGTGATAATAGTTGGATAACTTATTCACTGACCACCCCGCCCCCCCTCCCCCCCCTCTCTCGGTTATATTAGTGGACTATATATTCTAACAATTGGTATCAGAGCATCAAGTCCTTGAAGATAAGGCTTAATAGCTTTGGCAGATTGATGGTGAATATGTTTAGGAAGGATAGTCCAAGATTTTATGGGGCCAACTATGATAGCTAGAAGGAAAAAATGAAGACTCCTCTATTATCCATGGGACCAGGATATTGGCTTTTGATGAAAGCTAACATGACAATTATTAAAGAAGAAAAGTTAGAGGAATGTAGTGAGGGAGAAAGAGATCTATTCATGTGTAACATGAGAGCTAGAAAAGCCCTACTATCAACACTTCTAGAAAATGAATACAATTAGGTAAAAACATTTCAAACTTCTAATGAAATTTGGAAAGAATTAGAAGTTACATTTGAAGGTGATGATCATGCAAAAAGAATGATATTACAAAATTTGATTTTCACATTTCAAGATGCTAAGATGGTGGAAGATTAATCTATAAGAAGCTATTTTGGTAGGATATTAGAAATTGTGGCAAGTATTTGGTCTCTTGGTGGAACTAAAGAAGATGATGAGGTTATATGGAAGATCTTGAAAATTTTGACATCGCCATTCAAGAAAACAACTCAGATGATTCAACTAGTAATGCCCTACATCAAGAATTTCACAAAGGAAATATTGCTTGGAAGATTAGAATCTGTAGAAGTAAAATTGAGATAGTCTGGAGAACTAGCTAGAGTTGAGATAGCTTTCAGTGCTCTGAACATTCAACCTAATCTATCAAGAAGTCCAAGTACAAGAGGAGACTTTTCCAGTAGTAGAAAATCTAAAAAAGGTAAGAAGATTGAAGAAGCAATATCCCTTCTAATAAGAAGAGAGAAAAATGGTAAGAAAATCTTGAAGTGTTGGACTTGTGATGAGTATGGTCATTATGCATCTAAATATCCTAAAAGAGAGAAAAATTTTAGAGGAAAGTTTAATTATAGAAAAGGTAAGGATATAAACTTTTTATATGCTAATAAGGATGAAGAATCTAATGAAAGAGGTCAGAGTGAAAGTGATAATGAATTAGGATTTGTGTCTATCAAGAAAGATGATCTTGATAGAGAAATTAGAGAAGAAAGAGCTCTAGTAACCGAAGTTGAGGAGAAATTAGATTGAATAATTGATAGTCGATGTTCACATCACATGACTAGTGATATGAAAATTTTTGTTAAGTTCATAAATCATGATGGAGGTATTGTTAGAGTTGGTAACAATGCAATCTTTCATATTACAGGGATTGGATCTATTACTCTTGATGGTAGAACTAACACTAATGATGTTTACCTTTTCGATGGTTCAAAACATAATTTGTTGAGTGTTGTATAGTTGGTAGAGAAGGGATATATGGTGTAGTTCATAGAGAATACTTGCATTATCAAAGAGAAATATGGTAAGCTAATTGGTACTGGAACTAGATCTAGTGGTAATGTATTTCATTTGAATCCTACTAAAATGACATGTTTGGTAGAAAAAGTTGATAAATATTGATTATGGCATAGGAAGTTCTATCACATAAACTTTTATAATATTGTAAAGGTTAGTAGGACATTTGTAGTGAGATATCTACCTAAGATTATCAATCCTATTAATTTTATCTATAAGGAATGTATTTTGGCTAAGGAGAGGAAAGTGTCTTTTCCTAGCAAGAAGTTCTCTACTATAGAGAAATTGGAGATTGTTCACACAAATCTGATTGGTCCTGCAAGAACCAAAGTGTTCTATGGTGAAAGCTACGTTATTATTATTGTCAATGATTTCACTAGAATGATGGGGGTAGCATTTCTTAAAGAGAAATCTGAAGCTTTTGAGAAATTTAAGACATTTAAGAATAGAGTTGAAAATGAATCTATTGTCAAGATTAAATGTTTGAGATCATATAAAGGAGAAGAGTTCACCTCTAGAGAGTTCAACATGTTTAGTGAAGAGAATGGAATCAAAAGACAATTATCTTCACCTATAATGCCTAAATATAATTGGATTACTAAAAGAAGGAACAAGTAAGTAGTAAAAGGAGCAAGAGTGATGTTATTTGAGAATGATGTCTCAAAGAGATTTTGGAGAGAAGTAGTTAACACTACAGTACATATACTGAATAGAGTATAAATTAGAAAAGGTATGAACAAGACACCCTATGAGTTATGGTTTTGTCATTCACCATTAGTAAAATATTTTAGAATGTTTGGAAGTAAGTGTTACAAAAAGAGAGATGATGATATTGGTAAGTTTGATCCTAGAAATGATGACTTTATGTTTCTTGGATACTCATTGAAAAGTAAAGCATATAGAATTTTAACTATAGAACTAAGACAATAGTTTAGTGTACAAATGTAAGGATTGATGAAAAAAATTATACTAAAGAGAAGATGGTAGATTATAATTTTGATGAAGAAGATGATAATTTTGGAATTGTTAGATAGAATGTTGAAGCTCTTTTTTAGACTAACACTAACTTGCAAAATGATGTATTTATTGAGTATAGAAAAGAACAGAGAAATGAATCTAGAGAAGAGATAAGAGTTGATATGTCAACTCCTAACTCCAGTAGAAACATGACAAAGAATCACCCTCTAGAGTAGATAATTTGGAGCAAGGATGAAGGTGTGATGACAAGGAATAGAGTGAATGATGAATTCTATCTAATTTCTCAAGTGGAGCCTAAAAAAACAAATGAGGCATATAAAGATGATCACTAGATGCAATCAATGAAAGAAGAATTAGAAAAAAATTGTTAGGAATGAGACATGGGAACTAGTCCCTAGACCTAAAGACAAGAATGTGATACAAACCAAGTGGGTATTCAGAAATAATATGAATGAGAAAGAAGTTATGAGAAACAAGGCCAGATTTATTTGCAAAGGTTACTCATAGCAAGAAGGAATAGATTATGAAGAGACATATGCATCTATGGAAGGAATGGAAGCAATAAGGTTGTTCTTGGCTTATTAAGAAAGAAAGAATTTCAAGGTTTATCAAATGAATGTCAAGTAAACTTTTCAAAATTGGGAACTTGAAAAAGAAGTCTACATTGAGCAAGTTGATGGATTCCCTCTGACAGAAGAAAAAGGTTTTGTATGCAAAATGAAGAAAGCATTGTATGGCCTAAAGTAAGAACCTAGAACCTCGTATGAAAGGTTGGATAGGTATTTGTCTAAGCTTGGATTTATTAATGGTACAACATATGGTAATTTGTATTTGAGAAAAATTGATGGTGGTTTGTTTATCATTATAGTATTTTTGGATGACATAATATTTGCAAGAAATGATAAAGAAAGTGATAAGTTTGCTAAAGAAATGAAAAATGAATTTGAAATGAGCATGATAGGAGAAATGAAGTTTTCCCTAGGATTGTAGATTGCATAGAGTAGAGATGGGATATTTATTTCACAAGCCAAGTATCAATTAGACTTATTAGAAATATTTGGTTGAGAAAGTTGTAAACCTATTGGTACACCCAGGATAATTGGTCACATGTTATCTAGTAAAGATGAAACACCTACAATTGAGTAGAAGAAGTATAGATCTATGATTCAAGGATTACAATATCTAACTCACACCAAACCAGATATAGAAAATGAAGTTGGGATTATAGCAATATTTCAAGTTGATCCTAAGGAATATCATTATGCAATAGTGAAAAGAATATTCAAATATTTGAAGTGTACATCTAATTATGGAATTTGGTATTGTAGACACCTAAATTTGATTACACTGCTTTGGTAATCTAATTTAGCCATCTCTAAAGGCATCATTAATTAAATTCTTATTTAATTAATCCTTTTGCATCCCTAGCTGATTAATTTAATTAATCATCAATAGTCCTAATTGATAAATCAAATAACCTATTATTTATCAATTAAATCATATTCTTCTATCTAATTCCAAAAATCCCCATTTATTAAATAAATCTATTTGATAAATAAAATCCTCAAATCTAAAAACCCCACACCTATCCCTAATCCTCCATTTAGCCTAATCCACCCCATCCACCCATACTAACCAAGCTTAGCCACTAACTCACCCACCCTCATTAATGCCATCCACTTGCACATCTCTAACATCCTTAATCTAATCCTAAACCCAAGCCTAATCCACTCCCTAATGTTGTCACATCCCCTAAAAAAGTTTAAGAATTTTCTAAACCAAATCAAAGTCTCCCCTCAAAAAACCCAACCACCAAGTCATGAGTGCTCTTACAAACCATAAAAGACTCTTACAAGCCCACTCGTGACTCTTACATCCCTCTTCCACACTCATTCCTCTTACATCCCTCTTACATACTCAACCCTACTTATCATGCCTTTAACCAACCCTCTACACTACCCTCTCACACTCATCCTCCTTGTGACAAGTGTCACCTTCCCATTGGTGCTAAACAAGCACAATCCATGTGCTCCCCTTTTGAGTGCATCTTAGCCCTCCTTAACCATCTCCCCATCCTTGCATCTAAGCCCTCCATCCCTCTACCCCTTGGCCTATAAATTGAATCCCATCCCAAGCCATTTGAATCAAAAATCTTTGAGCTAAAGTTACCATGCTATTTTGAGAACCAAAGCCATCAATCTTACCCTTATAATGCCAAATTGAGAGCTCAAAAAGCTACCAATTTGCCATTACCCACCTCCATTGAAGTGGCTTTTGAGCATCTTGAGCATACATCCACATCAAAAGGACACATCTACAAAATCAAGGAAGAATGGAGTGTTTACTCTTTTGAGGTTTTGCATTTCTTATTTTCTTTCTTTGTCTAAGCTTATATGGGAATTTAGTTTTAGTTTGTGAATGTTTCTCTTATTGCTAATATTCCTTACACACTAAAATCTTGTTCTACAGGTATGACAGAGCAAGTGATTTTACTTTGTGTGAATATATTGATGTAGATTGGGAAGGCAATATGGATGATAGAAAGAGTACTAGTGATGGAGCATTCTTTCTTGGAGGAAGATTGGTTTCTTGGTTGATCAAGAATTAGGACTATATATCTCAGAGTATAACTAAGACAAAGTATGTTGTAGTAAAAACCAATTGTAATCAAGTCAAATGGATGAAGAAAATGTTGAAGGATATTGGGATTGAGTTTATAGAACCTATTATCATTTAATATGATAACACAAGTACAGTGAGTATGTCTAAGAATCCAGTATTGCATTCTAAGACAAAGCACATATCTATTAAATATCATATTTTGAGAGAGAATGCAGCAAAATAGGAGATAAGGTTGGAGTATGTCAATACTAAAGATCAAATTGTAGATATCTTTATGAAGCCTTTTCCTCAAGATACTTTTATGTATCTAAGAGGTATGCTAAGGGTTATGCCCCTACCTAATTTAGAGTAAATGATGTAAGGAGTGCATTAGTCTAGTGGTACAGAGCACTATGGTTAGACTAGACTAAATACTTATAATTTCAGCATGGGGGAGTATCTGGTATGTACTAAGTCATTGAGGACTCTTGGTATTTGGTATTTTGTATTGAATGGTGTCTTTGGAAACTTGAGATGATTGAAGAGTTGGAGGAAGTATATTATAACAATTGGTATTTAGTAATTGGTATTTTGTACTTGTTTTGACACCTTCAACATTGATGTCAATGGGGGAGAGGATATGTACATGAAAAACATCTCCTAGGAAATGGGGAGAGAAAATATGGAGAAGAACCTATTGAGATGGTAATGGGGGAGTGTTGTCTCTCTAGGAAGATTTAGAAAGATTCATGTAAGTGCATAGAAGGAAATGTAAGTGCACAGAAGAATGTGTTAGTGCGCAAAAGGAAAAGTAAGTGCACAAAAGTATATCTTTATGGGGAAGATATGCAACTAGAAAATGTTGTAAGTTGTTCACTATGAATAACTAATGCCAGCAACTAGAAGATTTTTGATTGATGAAGAGGATTTGGGAAGATGACAACAATAGCAACAAAGTATAGTCTGGTATTCTTGGAACTTAGATGTTTTTTCATATATGTTGTCATCAATGCGAAAGGGGGAGATTTTTAGCATGAATTCTTATGATACTACATTGTGGGAGTATCCTAAGAGTTAAAGAACATTGATATGTTTCATTCATGATTGTATTTGTCATTGATGTCAACATAGTAGTAATTCTATAAAGACTGGAAGAATAAGAGTCAAAGAACTTATGATGCACAGAAGTTGAGGAAGGTTTAGATGATGCACAATTAAGCACATGTTCCTTAGGTTATCCTAATGATGTGGTTAAGAGGACTAAGTCTAAGTCAATGGTGTATAGGAGTTACACTTGATTTACTAGAAGCAGTGCATAAACAAAGTATTGAAAAATAGTGTTCTAAAGATCTATCAGTATCTTTCATCAGAGATGTAATAAAGAGATGCACAGTCACACAGTGATAGAGGAAATTTTTGTGGTGATTCTTGTGCATGCGCAAGATTTGGTATCACACATGTGAAATTTTGTATAGACTATGAGCTGACAGTGCTATTGTAATTGTGAATTAATTAATTATCTTATTTTAATTAATTAGGAAAGCCTCAAGGCCAACTCAATGTATTATTATGAAGATACAATATAAAGGAAAGTTTTTTTACTCATTTGTAAGGGTATCTTGGATTAGAAGATCAAGTGGGATGTGAAGTTTTAGTGCATAGTGTGAGAAGGAGAAGAATTCTTACTAAATGCATGTAAGCAATCTAAGGGATCATTAGATGTGCAGTATGAGATCTAGTTACAAGATCTAAAGGAGTAGAAGTCTAGTTGATAGGATAGAGACAAAGAAAGGAAGTACATTTTAGTTCTATTATTCTACAAGGAATAATACAAAGATCATTTGGATAGTGGATTCATTGATCTTAACCTTGAAGAAAATTTGGGCAGTGGGTCTGGCTATTTTCTACAACTCCTAACAGGGATTCAAAGTCTCCTAATAGGAACTTATATGTATTTAATGTTGTAACATACTCCTAATAGTGTATATCTTCTAACAAGGAATATTTATATTAGTACATCATCTTGTGGGTACCATTCCCATCGGGGTTTGTCCTCTGATTAGGAGTTTCCCTAGTTAACATATTTGGTGTTAATTGTGCATGAGTATCTTGTTGTGGTTTCATTTTATATTATTCACATGATTAATGATTGTGATAATATTTGGATAATTGATTCAACCCACCCCCTTTCCCCCCAACCCTCTTAGTTATATTAGTGGACTATATATTTTAATAGGTTGTGTGTGATACTCAACATGTGGTCCATGGAAGGGAATCTATAGAATCTTGAATATGTCCTCGAGTGTGATAGCCATCTCTTCAAGAGGAAAATGGAAGTTATTCATCTCTAAGTGGAAACGCTCTATAAGAAACCCATGATTCACCCGTAGATCAAGGATATCACATAGATTTGAGAGACCAAGGGTATCAATATGTGTCAACTCTACTGCATCTAACTACCTGATATGTACCCTGATGGCTAGGTAGTGAGATCTAAATGAGACATCTAGAAAGGTAGCCTATAAACATACAAACAAAATGAAAATTATTAGTACCCAATATTCACATAAACATTTTACTAATATTATAGCCAAAAAATCATGAAAGCATACACTAAAGTCTAATGACAATGCAAAATGGATGATGAAACATGACATTTTGCACAAACATTGGCATCAAAACTCGCACAAAACTACAAAATCTCATGTGAGAGACCCATACTGTCATGTGGAGATGTACTTTCTCACATGGAAAAATGATTTCCTTACATGAGGAAACTCTATGAGTCATGTAAGGAAACAATCTTGCACAAGCTGAAAACCTATTTGATGTGCAAAAAAACTAGGTTAGGGGTTTCTAGTATGAGATATAAGTACCTCCATAATGAGGAAACTTAGCACTACTTGCAATAAAGTACTTTGATCACACTTCCCCATGCAAGAATCCACATAGGTCCACATGATAAAATAGGTTCTTGAATGAGACCTAATGGAAATTTTTTGTAAAAGTGTCAAAAACATGCTAAATTTCAATCAAAATGTATAAAATTTTAAATCTAAAGGAGGTTAATCAATAACTCACTAGAGGATCAGAGTCTTCTGGCTAGCTATGATGCCTAGAATGCTTGAATCGGTGCAAATATATGGGGACCACCATTTTTTCTCCTTAGAACTCTTTTCTCAGAAAAGACAAAAGGCACAAATGATTTGAAAATGACTCTTTTGGGCCCTTATATAGTTGACCTAATTTTTAAAAATCATTCAATAAATGCAAAAATAACCCCCTTAGCTAATTTGATAGCTTTGAATCCATTTTGGGGACCAAATTTGAGATCTAACATACATAAACAACTCAAAATCACAACTTTAAAATTTTGGACTGATGTGATCGAACACTTGTGTAGTTCATCTTGCAGATACTCTATCAATCTATGAATATCACTAAAACAACATTGCTCTAAATTTATCATTTTTTTTGAAAACATCAACCTTGGTCAATTTTGGCCAACTCTAGTCACTCGTGGTGGTCAACTAGACCTTCAAAGAAAATTAGAATCACCTTAGTTATGAGGTGTCATCTTTCAACTTTTCTCTCGAGGGGGCATGATGATGATTAAATCATTTAACATGATTACATCATTAAAACAACAACAAAAATCTCACAACAGCAACTTCAAATCTAAACCCAATGTTGTGTTCACTACAAACATCTTATTACTCCAGGCATTTTTTCTCCCCCTATCTAACATCATATTTTATCTAATTGATCATCTTTATAAAAATCCTTATCATAGCTCACAAATAGGTATCGAGGAAATCTAACCCTAATTCCTAAGGATTAAGCCTCATTTTAGGGATAATTTTATGACTTGTGATTAAATTTGGTTATCTTTTATGAACCTATATTCAAGTGTTCTATCTAGACTCTAAAGAATTAAGCTCCATCCTAGAGATAATTCTAATCATTTCTTTCAATCACATAATTAACAAACAGGTATTGCAGTAATCTAACCCAGATTCCTGGGGATTAAACCTTGTTCTAAGGATAAATATACAAATTGTGATTGGCATTGTCATCTTTGAATCAAATAGGTATTGGGGAAATCTAATTGTAATTCTTGAGCATGGAGCCTCATTCTAGTGACAATTTTGCAAATTATGACAATCTTTGAATAAAATAGGTGTCGTGGTAATCTAACCTTGATTCCTAATGATTGAGTCTTGTTCTAGGGACAATTTAATAAATAACAACAATATTTGAATTGAATAGGTATCATATAAATCTAACACTAATTCCTAAGGATTGAGCCTCATTCTCATGACAATTCAAAAAATCAAGCAATCTTTGTTCTATCAGACTAATAGCCAGATGTTCTATCTATACTCTAGAAGGTTAAGCTTCATTCTAAGGATAAGCCTAGAAATCTCATCAATTGGTCTTCAAATTTGGAATCAATCTCAGTTCTCATCCTATTCTTCAGACTCACAACATCTTTGAATCAATGCGCAACTCACACATCAATTCAAAGAGGGGCAAATGTAATGATGCAAAAATTTTCACATCTCTTAATGCGGAATTACATCCTAAGGCGAAGGCTCAAAATTAATTAGTTAAATCAATGAAATCAAACAAATCAATTAATTCTAACCCATTCAAAAATAAAACATGAATATTTATTTTAGAATAAAAGTAAATAAGCATATATCCTTCAAATTGATTTTATATTGAAAAGGGAACCCTATCCATGAAATAATATTCTATTCATTATGGGGTCCAAAGGATATGAATTGTTTATTCATATTGTGGTCTCCACCATGGATTGTTTATTCTAAGAGGGATCTCCACTATAAATTGTTTATTCAAACCAAGCCTCACCATGGTTGGCTCAAACCCTACCCTAGTTCTAGTTCATTTGGGAAACTTATAAATAGAGGGCACTCCAAAGAAGAAAGGAGGAAGATAAGTATGTATTGAAGTGCTGCTGAAATTTCTATATCATTCATATTCAAATCTTCATTGCACCCATATTCTCTTCATCTAGGCTATTTTCATCTTGTTCTTAGCTTAATATGTATATCATCTTGATTAATGCATTGATATCTCCATTTAAAACCTTCATTCTAGCTTGGTTTGGTTGTTGGACTCTCGATCCTTAGAGCACTTACTCAACCCTTTCTAGTTAGAAGGCAACAAATTGCCTTGTGTCTACATGTCAAATGAATAACCTCATGTTCATTTTGATGTGTTTCTCACAAATAATGATCATGTTAAAGTGTGTGTGAACCAAGAGGCCCATAATTAACACTCACAGTTTGAAGAGTTCACCAACAGAACTCAATTGCACTATCTCCTTTTCTCCCTCATTCAGAGGTCCTGAGACATTTTTCCTCTCATTGCCTATAGTAGATTTCTCTACTTTTACAATTTGTCTTTCTGAATCCTATCTCTCCTCATGTATTGGCGTACTCTTTTTCTTGGAAATGGAAACATATTTTTCCTCATCTGACATTTGTACATTAGTTTTAACAACAACCTTAGATGTATCTATTAGACTTATAGCTATTTGTTGAAATGGTTATTGATTACCAATCTTTGGATATTCCTTGATTTTCACAATCACTAGATTAGTGTCCATTAATGTGTCCTTAATAGATACAAGAGCTCAATCCTCCTTTTCTACGTCGATAGAAAAAATATTCTCTGGCTCATGTTAAGGTGTAGTCACATTGGGAAATGTATTATTTGAGGTTTCATCCTAAATAGTGACTGTCTTTATCTTCTTTTCACTTTCTTGTTACATCTTCTGAATAGTTTCAACTAATCACTTGGCATCATTGTAAATGTATTCTTAATTATCCAACTTAATTTCTCCTTCATCCTTCTCTTTATTTTCTTCTTCCTCTACGTTTACATGTATCAGTCCAAAAAAATTATTTCATGCTATTTTACTTTCTTATACACCATCTTTAATTTTATTGCCAAAAATTTGTATGCCCTTGCCTTCGGCACAAATTTCTTTGCATAATATTTCATGGCTATTGCCATATAATGCTTTCCTAAATCAGGAATAACTTGGGCTAATGTAGTCTCTCTCAATTTTCTTTCTTTCTTTAATGCCCATTTCTATTTTGTATCAATTTTATTATACAACTCTTTTGGTAATTCTTTACCTAGCTCTATTGGTTTATATTTAAGATTCACCATCATATCTACTAATGCCTATTCAAGTTTCTCTTTATCAACTTTTTCTAAAGTTTTATACTTCATAAGCTTAAAATCAACTAATCCTATTGAATTCCACAAATTTTTGCATACCTTATTGATGTCTTGAGGCTCTCTCCTTGGTACAATTTGAAACTAACTCAAGTCATCTAACTCAGTCCTCTTAGCCTCATCATCTTAATCATCAAGTTTGACAACTAAGTTTCTTCTAGGCTTCTTCTTTGGTTGGCCTTGTTCAGCCTTTTTAGCATTTGATGTCCTCTTCTTCAAAAATTTCCCTTTGACTATCCTTTTCATCTTAACTAGTCCTTTTCTTATTGGCTTGGTAGCTAGAAGACTTGCTGACTTATATCTTTTCCTAGTGACTCTTTGTGGTGTGAAAGTGGGTTTTGTTACCACTTTCTTTAAACTCTTATTTACCTTAAGCTCAACCACAAAAACTTTTCCTTTACTTTCCTTGGAATTGGAAACAACAAGTTCTAATACTTTTCCTTAATATTCTTCACTATCCCCTTCATCAATATTAAGATCTTCTCAATTGCCTTCAGTAATTTGTAGTACTATATCTCCAAGATTACCTTCTAAGTCCTAGATCATCTTCTTCCACCTTTTGTCCAACTTGGAGACTTTGGTCTATATCATCATCTTCATTTTAGTAATCTCATATGTATCAAATGGCTTGGCATTCTTATCAATCTGTAGTGAGAAAAATTTAAATTTAAATTTAAATCACAACTTTAAGAAATCACTCGGCACATGAAGGTGCCAGTTTTGAAGTTTTGATTTAAATTTAATTTTAATTTTTCTCACATGGTATCAGAGCTTTGAGGCCCCACATCCATAATGAGTCAGGGTAAAATTTTTCTGGGATATTTAACATGGTAAGAGATGTAGGAAAGATATGGCAGCAACCACCACCATTCAATGGACAAAATTATGATATATGGGCAAAGAATTTGAAGACCATAATGGTTGCAAATGATTTATGGGAGTTTGTAATTAATGGGTTCAATGATGTGATAGACCCAACTCAGTATGCTTCTCTAATAAATGCACAAAAGACTCAGCTGAAAGATTCAAGGAGAAAGGATGCTAAGGCACTAAGTTTAATTGAGGCAACAATGACAAAGAAAGTCTTCCCAAAGATTGCAGCAGCAAATTATGCAAAGGAAGCTTGGGATATCCTTGAGATGAACTTCAAGGGGACTGATAAAGTCCGTACTATAAAGCTATAGAATATAAGGAGGGAATTTAAGAACCTTCAGATGAAGGCAAATGAATCAGTTGCAGACTTCAGTTCAAGGACCTCCAATGTGATTAACCAACTGAAGTAAAATATAGAAGACTATCAAGAGTAGAGGATAGTGGAAAAGATATTGAGGAGTTTAACTCACAAATATGAGAATTTAGTCATGACCATAGAAGAGGAAAAAGACCTCACTATTTTGACAATGGATGAGTTGATGGGTATTCTTCAAACCCATGAGAATAGGATCAACAGATCTACATTTTCTTCATCCCAAGAGCAAGCATTCAAGGCTTAGTCAAATCCAAGAGGAAGGGGGAGAGGAAGAAAAGGCTCAAGTAGAAACTCTAGAGGTAGAGGTCGAGGAAATGGAGGACAAAGAAATGTTGTAGCAGAAAGCTCAGAAAGAGCAGATAGAGCAAGTAGCTCACAAAATAATTCAAGAGGGCAATCCAAATAGGAGTAATGTAGAATGCTACTACTATCATAAATATGGGCAGTATGCAAGTGAATGCTAGAAGAAGCAAAATGATCAGTCAGGACAAGAAAATGTGGTTGATGTGAACATGGGAAGTGGAAATAATGTCACTTCCTTCATCATGTGTAATGTTGGTGAAGAAGGAAGCCCTGAGGTTTGGTACCTTGATAGTGGATATAGCAACCACATGAGTGGTAATGAAACCTTGTTTTCATTCATTGACAAGAGTTTCAAATCTAAGATGAAAATGGGTAATGGAACCCTACCAGTAGTGGGAAAAGGATCTATTATGGTCCGCACCAAGCAAGGTGAGAAGAAAGAAATAAAAAATGTGTATTTCACCCCTGGTATGAAGCACAATCTAATAAGCATTGGTTAGATCATTCAAAATGGATACAAAGTGCTGATGGAGAATGACATGTGTGTCATTCATGAAAAGGATGGGAGTAAGAACTTACTTGCAATAGTTCAAATGACAAAGAATAGAATGTTTCCCTTGAGGATAGAGACATGTTTCTCATCTCAAGTTGGTGCGGCACCTCCCACACAATCAGCTCTAAGGAGTGTGATTGAAGACCCCTTACGACTATGGCACCTCAAGTATGGTCATCTTGGCTATGCTAGTTTAAATTTATTGTCAAATAAACGAATGGTAGAAGGTTTGCCACAAATAGAAAATTCATGTGACAAGTGTTAGGCTTGTACTTTGGGTAAGAAACATAGGCTTCCCTTTAATTCTAGAAATTCTAAGAGGGCTAGATATCCATTAGAGTTATTGCATATTGACCTAGTCGGTCCTATGCAAGTTACTTCCATTAGGGGGAGTACTTATTTCATGACATTTATTGATGATTTTAGTCATAGGACATGGGTTTATTTTTTGAAATCTAAATCTGAAGCATTTGATAAGTTTATTGAGTTTAAAGCCCAGGTTGAAAGAGAATGTGGACACTATATCAAGGTCCTAAGATCAGATAGAGGAGGGAATTATACCTCCAATTCTTTTGTAAATTTTTGCAAGAAACATGGCATAAAGAAAGAGCTCATAGCCAGCTATACACAACAATAGAATGGAGTGGCTAAAATAAAGAATAGGACCATTGTTGAAATGACAAGGAGCATGATGAAAGAGAAAAGTCTCCCAATTAAATTTTGGGGAGAGGCTATGGCAACAGTAGTTTACCTAATTAATAGGTGTCCTACAAAGGCATTCTGTGATAGAATTCCAATCGAAGCATGGTCACGAGGAAGATGGACAGTTGAACACGTAAGTGTGTTTGGATGTGTTGAATATGCACACATGCCTAAAGAGCAAAGACAGAAATTGGATGACAAAGGTGTGAAGTGCATCTTCACAGGGTATAGCTCAGAATCAAAGGCATACAGATTGTATGAACCAATGAAAAATGAGATGATTTTCTCAAGAGATGTGCAATTTTTGGAAAATTTGTCTTGGTATGGTTCAACTAATGAGTCACCGAGCATTTCAAGTAAAGTGCCAATTATGAGTGAAGAGGATGTTGATGAACAACAAGAAGACGGAGTAAATAGAAGAAAAGGCAAGCAGCCTCAGTCATTTCCAAGCTCCTCTAGGCATGACCAAGTATCAGTGTTGAGTAACAGTGTAGACTAAGCTGGTCAGCAAAGCAGCAGCAGTGAAGATTATAATCCCACACTCTCCTCCCTATTACCAAGAAAGACCAAGAGTCTTAGGGAGATATACCAAGATGAAAGGTATCAAGATTATGATGAGAGTGTTAATTTTGCATTGTTTTCTCATAGTGATCCAATATATTTTGAAGAAGCTATTAAGGAGAAGAAATGGTATAAGGACATGGATGAAGAAATAGATGCTATAGAAAGGAAAGAGACATGGGAGCTAACTAAATTTCCTCCCAAAAAGAAAATGATTGGAGTGAAATGGGTCTATAAGACCAAATACAATCCTAAAGGTAAGATTGATAGGCATAAGGCAAGGCTGGTAGTGAAGGGCTACAAACAGCAGTATGGTAGAGATTATGACAAGACATATGCCCTAGTTGCAAGAATGGAAACCATGTGTGCTATCATAGCAATTGCAGCTCAGCACAAATGGAAGGTATATCAAATGGATGTGAAGTTCACCTTCCTAAATGGTGTATTGAAGGAATAAGTCTATGTGGAGTAGCCATCTATTTATGAAGTTGCAGGTGAAGAACACAAAGTATATAGATTAAAGAGAGCTCTTTATGGGCTCAAACAAGCTCCATAGGCATGGTACAACAAGATTGACTCATATTTGATGAGCAATGGCTTTAGAAAAAGCAATGGTGAGCCTACTCTCTACATCAAAGCAGCAAATGGAAAAGTGTTGATTGTTGTCTTATATGTAGATGATTTGATTTTTACTGGTAATGACAAGGCTCTAATTAGTGATTTCAAAGAGGCCATGAAAAATGAATTTGAGATGACAGACCTTGGTCTCTTGAAGTACTTTCTAGGCATAGAAGTAAAAAAAATGCATGATGGCATCTTCATCTCTCAAGAAAAATATGCAAGACAGATCTTGGAGAGATTCAAAATGTAGAACAACAAGGTAGCCCCCACACTAATAGTAGTAGGTCTGAAGTTGAGCAAGAAAGATTGCAGCAAAAGTGTGAATCCAACACTATACAAGAGTATGGTTGGAAGTTTAATGTATTTGACTACAACTCAACTAGACCTAATTCATGTAGTAAGTTTGATTTCCAAATTTATGGAAACACCAAAGGATTCCCATTAGCAAGCGGGAAAGAGTATCCTAAGGTATGTGAAAGGTACCAAGGGATTTGGGATTTTGTATACTATAGAAAATGAATTCAAGTTGGTTGGTTACACTAATAGTGATTGGGAT
The DNA here is from genome assembly GCA_028749045.1 of Cupressus sempervirens. Lineage (NCBI taxonomy): Eukaryota > Viridiplantae > Streptophyta > Pinopsida > Cupressales > Cupressaceae > Cupressus > Cupressus sempervirens. The sequence goes on along the minus strand of CM053786.1, from coordinate 193,115,647 downwards.
GGACGTTTAGATGATAGGAAGAGCACTTCTAGATACAAGTTTCATATGGGATTGAGTGCAATCTCATGGGTGTCCAAGAAGCAACCTATTGTTGCTCAATCTATAGTAGAGGCTGAATACATAGCAGCAAATGCAACAGCATGTCAAGCAATTGGGTTAAGGATGATCTTGATAGATTTGAATGAAAGGCAAGAGGATGGAACCACAATTTATTGTGACAACATTTTCTCAATTGCATTGTCTAATAATCCAGTCTTCCATGGGAGAAGAAAGTATATTGAGATCAAATATCACTTCATTAGAGAGTTGGTGGAAAATGGGGATATCAAGATGGAATTTTGCAAGTCTAAGTAGCAGCTAGCAAACATTTTCACAAATCTATTAGGCATTGGAACTTTTGTACACCTAAGAGAGAGTCTTGGTGTAGTCGATTTGGATCAGCAGTGATCCTAGTTTGCATGTGAGAGATAATAAAACTTAAATTCATAAACTTTAAAATTTCACTCAGCAATAGTTAGTGCCGAGTGCCAATTTTTCTTGGCACCTAAAGGTGCTGAGTGACAAGAGGGTGCCAAGTGAGCTCGGCACCTAAAGGAGCCGAGTGAGCTTGGAACTCAAAGGGGAAGGTTAGCACCAATTTATGCCGAGTGAACTCGGTAGGTGAGGATGCTCAGTGAGCTCGACTTCTACTGCAGAGAAACTTCTACCAAAGAAAATGCCGAGTAAACCTGTAATTTGAACTTACAATACAAATTTCTTCACCATTAAAAATAGGAAGCCAAGCATTCAAAAAAGAACTTTTCAAATACAATAAATAGATGGAAGAGTAATGGATTCATGTATGCCTACTTGCTTTCTATTCAACTTAGATTAAAAATATTACAAATCTGGGAGCATTTGGCTTCAACCAGAAAACCCTAAATTTATTCTAAAACTTGAACAACTTCAATACTTCAAAAACTTTAAACTTTCAAAACTAATGGTTGCATAGAATGGTTCCTGGAGTAATCACTGCTTCAACAGGGTGAATCAAAAAAATAACAAACTTCTAGAGAGACACAAAAAAAAGGGATGTGCAACTGCAAGCATGATATGAAGTTCCTTCTGTCTCTGCACTTGACTTGATCTACTGATCAACCTTCTCTGCAACTTCTATCTTCTTTTCCTCTCTGTCTATCTAGTCAAATGAATCTTAGACATTCCTTTTTGTCTTCTACCAAAAACATATTTCCCTCTCATTTTCAAACTCACCTACCTATATTAAATTTTCTAGTTGTTCTGCAATCCATTAGGTGGTAGGTGGGTGTTTGGCTCCAAGGGCAAGACCAGCTGCATTAAATATTCCAACATCTCCTTTGCTAATAGTGTCATGATGGTAGTTAACACTTCGTCAATATTAACTTCACAATGCATAGGCCTTATCCATGCCACTCAAGGTATTACTACCTATACATATGTGATCATAGTACTAGTCAATTACTAACTTAGGTATTCTAGACATATTCTTCATCTTCCTCTTAAAATATCCAAAATAACCATCCATAATATTTTCAAAATTCTCACATATCTAATCAATATACTCATTTATCATCTAAGTCACAAGCCTGGTCTTATCCCAAACAACATCTTGAACATTGGCAAAAGAATTATGTACATTCACATGAACTACAAACTCAATCATAGCATCCTTAATCATGTTAATTGACATACAAAAATAATGTTATCTAGAATCTATCTAAATTTGATGAAACTAGTTTTCTTGGGGTGAACAGTCAAAGGTAGAAGATGGTAGATTTTGAGAGATGAAGCTTTATCTATGATCTTGTGGGAGACATTCAAAAAAGTGATGGGTCTACAGTTGTAGATATCTTTAGGATCACTAGCTTTGGGTATTAACTTGATGTTTCCTTTATTAATAAGACTACAAAGTGACTTAGAATATACAGCTTCAAGCTTGAAGGGTATACTTTAAGGAACCATACCTTTGGGAAAGGTGTGAAAACTTCACGAAAGGTGTAAAACACCTAACAAAAAAATTAATTTTTGTGGCAAAAAATATCAATTTACAAAGAAAAAATAATAATCTCCATTGGTGAATCATTCATAGTCTCTAGAACAATGTGTAAAATCTAGATGAACTATGTTATTTTTGAAACCACAAAAATATATGCATTGGTGAATTAAAATTATTTTCTGGTAAAAAATTAATTTTGTGGATGAGTTATTTCATTGTATACATAAAATATATACGTTGACAAATAATAGTATTTTCAAACTTAAACATTAATTTTGTGGGCGAATTGATTCACTATGCTAAACATAAAATATATACATTACAATTTTATGGTTAAATTTTATAATAAAATGAAAATAAAATAAAATAAATTCTTACAAAATAAGTAAATTAAAAAAATTATATCATAACTATCTATTTACTTATCTAGATATGGTCCTAAAACATAAACATTCATTTTTTTATAAGAGGCCGAAATCAAGATTAATTATTATAATGTGTCATGACTATGAAAGTTTATATCAAGATGCCAATCACTAATTAGGGACAGAAAAAAAAAAGAGAGAGAGAAAGAGAGGTGGAAAGGAATTTATATCAGTTGATTCTGAATTCCAGGAGGCCAAATGTGTCAATGACTCCAATGCAAAATGGAAAATTATTGCCAATATGGGCGAATTGAAGGGAACTAAAATTAAATACATTGGGAGAACTACCCATACACATGCAAATCTAATGGATTGAGGGCTGGAAAACATGGCATCGATTAAAATAACCAGGTCGGTAGTGTGAAAGGTAGATAATTTTACCAAAGAAGTCAAATGTGAATCCATGCTTGGCGATTGAAAGGAGTAATGACCCACTAAACTTGAGAATGTTAGGCAATGGGCTAGCATGTAATGGCTCAAAAATCACCAAAATCAACAATGATAAATCTCAATATTCACTAAATTATGAATATCCACCACTAAAAAACACCCTACTTCACAGTAGACTTTATGTAAATTTGGACTAGGGTAAGTGCACCAAGTCGTGGTGCCAAAATAGGGGTATAAGTGGCCACTTTTTTTTTTTTTTTTTTCTAAAATCAATAATTTCTAAATTTTGACAAGAATTTGAAGATAGTTATGCTCAAAATTTTAAGAAATGACAAAAAAAAAGTAGTCCTTTTGAATCTAGTTTCTAAACTACTAATTTTTTTTCAAAATGGTCTAATTTTAGGTCCTCAAAAAAGGGGGCCATATAAAGTGGTACTATTTTTTCATAAAAACATAGCATGGTGCAAAGTGTGGCACCCCCAAAATTTTAATTTTTTAAAAAAATTCTTTAATTGCTCTGGTCAAAAGTTATGTAACACCATGTAGTTTATCCCATTTTTTTGGGTAATTTTATAATGTGTATTTTCTTTTATGAATTTTGTAATTGGAAACATCCCAAAAATGTAAAATATCTATGTGCTCCCCCTAGAAATGATCGAAAACTAATCTACAATAAAAACTTTTTTTTTCAAAGTGTGTAGAATGGAGTCTACTTTCTAAAAAACTAAGTTATTGTAAAATTTGATTAACAAGATAAAATCTACACCTCAATTAGTACATGTTGGTTTTTGAGAGAAAATGGACATACATTCAAAAGAAATTATAGTTTAAAGGCTTCAAATAGTTCAAATTCAAAGTAAATTATATGGTTATATATTTAAAATAGAGATCTACAATATCATGTAACCTGATTTTATTGATGCTCAACCACAAGGAAACTTGAAGGAGAGCACACAAGAAAAGTCAATCATTTTTTGCATGCTTACTACAAAACACATCTCTGACTAGTTTAGAGACTCCAAATCTTTGGTTTGGATCCCCAAGGAAAATCCAAGCCTTAGGCTTGGTAGAATCCAAATATTTAAATAATGTGTGTGTGCCATAGCATGTGTGAGCTATTTAAAGCATTTTTAAATTTAGGCTTACCTAGCACATACATGCTATAGTGCACATGCACTTTGTAAGCCTAAATTTCATTAGAGATGGAAGGAGAGAGGGAATGAGAGAGGGAGAGAGGGTAGAGAGTGAGAAATAGTAGAGGATGAGGAGAGTAGGAAATGGGAGAGGGTGGCATAGGGAGAGAGGGGGAGAGAGAGGGGGGAGAGAGAGAGGGGGGGGGGGGATGGGAGAGGGAGAGTAGGTGATGGGAGAGGGTGTGTGTGTGTGTGTGTGTGTGTGTGTGTGTGTGTGAGAGAGAGAGAGAGAGAGAGATGTGTGTGTGAGAAATATATAGTAAAATATAGGAGTGGAAGAGATATTTACCTAGAGAAATACAGAGATGAAGATCAAGTAGGTACATAAATTTATATATATATATATATATATATATATATAGAGAGAGAGAGAGAGAGAGAGAGAGAGAGAGAGAGTAGGGGATAGGAGAGGGTGGAATAGAGAGAGATGGAGGGAGAAATGGATGGAGAGAGAGAGAGAGAGAGAGAGAGAGAGAGATTTCACATAGTGTGCACACACTCTATAGTGCATACACGCTATATGAAAATACCAAAAAATGGTTATAATGAAAGTTTGGGTCCCTATTGACCCATATTCTCTTTTTTGTCTATTGTCTATTATGTTGGTCTGACACAAAACATAGGTTTCATGCTCTTGGGAGCAGGCAAACACCAAATTAAATCACTGGATACACTATTTGAAGGCTTTCTGAACATTCTTTCTATAGAAAAGGTTAGCACAATCCTTTTTAATTATTCTTTGTTACTATAGAGAATTTTATTATAATTTGACAAGCTATTTATTATATAGTGAATTCATTGAAATTTGTATGTTTGAATGAATTATTTTTGAAATGGTTAAAAATTTGACAAGTTGTTTAATATATATTATGTATTTATCCAAATAATTGTATTTTCTATATATATTTAAATGATTTTTTATTAATGTAAATTGTAACTAACTTAGATGTTTGAATAATTTGACATATAGAAATCATCATCATGCCAAGGAAGAAACCAAAACCTCAAACAATGGAAGAGAGGGAGAGAGATTTGGCAATTAAAGGAGATAAAATTAAACTACTACATGAATAAAGAAAATTGCAATGCAATAATGAAGAATTGTCTTTTGTAGAGGAACACAAACCACCAATACAAAGAAACAAAGAGGAAGAATTGGAAAGACAAAGAGAAAAAATGAGACTCTTACGCTCAATAAGACAATTGAATTGTGAAGCTACACCATCTTTCAATGTTGGAGTCATATCATCATCTCATGTTGAAGAGACACCAATTTCTAAATCTGACAATGTACACATTGCATCATGTCATGTTGTCACACCATCAACATATCAAGTAGGTGATATTCCATCTTTTGCATCTTATTGCCAAGGCACATCAGCTTCGGTTCAAGGTACACAAAACACTCAACTTTATGTTGATGTTTAAATGTTGAGGGAATGGTAGAGATTATAACACCTTCTAGAATTTATTGTAGAAGACAAAAATATTTGATCAAGATATTGATTCTAACATTTTGAAATCAATGGCTAACAAGATTAGCAAGCATACTTGTCAAAGAAAAGTTAATTGTATGTGGAGATTATTCTTTGAAGAATTAAATATTATAGGTCAATTCCAATTATTTGTTGAAATGATGAGTAATTTAAAATTTAGGCCCATCATGAAGATTCTTGGGCTAAAAATGATAGATGATTCAAATGAACAAAGCATTGTAGAGAATGTAATGAGTGCATATGCAAAACTGTGTTCTAAATCTTGTACCAAAGATAGTAATATTACAAGACATGTACTTACATCAACAATAGAAAGTACTCAAATAAAGAAAGATCAACTCCTGAGAAAGACAACAAAAATATTGAAAATTGGTAGAGGTACTCTAAAAAGAGCCATGGTAAGGCATCAGAGATTGGAAGATTGAACAAAAAATGAGTTATGGACATTTAGTGGTAAACTACTATGAAATGATAAAGAAATTAGTGAAGCCTTGGAATCATTGATTGAAGATATTTGGAAAAATATCATGTGTATTTCCTCTAATCAAAGAGATGTTGTATAAAGGAGGACTAGTAGCCAAAATCATGATCCATGTGTGAAACATTTTTTGGACTCAACTCATACACAATGTTTTACAAAATTTATTGTTATGTATCCTTAAATATAAATAAGTCAAAGATTTTTTGAGATGGGTAAACCTTTTTATGTGAAGATCAATCACATAAGCACAACTTGGTTTTGTAGGATATATATTGAATTTTCTAACCATTTTGACATTTCTAGGCATATATGTGTGTTTTTGCATTCTAAGTTTATTTTGCAGGATTGTGACATGAATGAGCCACCTAGATCTTTAAGGGAATTTGTATCCAACATTTTATGTGAAATAAAGGATGGTCAACAATTTTACAAGATGTCATGCTTGGATTGTACATGCTTATTTTGTGGTTCTTTGAAACTTTTATTAACTTGTGAACATATGGATAGTATGCATGCAATTGGAAATGAAATAATAGATTAAAAAATATATAAGACAGTGACATATGTTCTAAAAGGGAAACATGGTAAATGATGTGATTTAGTCATTGAAAAGATTCCAGTGTATGATTTCATGAAAAATTTTCATGAAAAGATTATTTATGAGTATGCAAGGCATACACATAGATCTTGATGGATGCATTTGCAATTCAAGTTGTGCAAGGATACAATTCAATTGGATACTATTGTTTTGGTTGTAGAATTCACAAAGAACTACACACTACAACCACAAAATGAGGTGCAAGAAAAGTATTATACTTCTCACACGTTTCCATATTTTTTCACATAATATTCATGCATTCACCTACAAGTACAGAGGACAATAGGAAGATATTGAGGGAGTACCATTTTTATGTCAGTAATGATCGATCACATTTGTTTTCAACTATTTTATGGAGATTTGGCTAACAGGGGCATACCTTATTGCCAACATATTATTTCATTAGACAATTGCATGTCTCAATTCAAGAATGCACGAATTTTCTATTGGTTGAGCAGGATGCACAGGTAGTCTAGAATTTAATATCTGTGTAATTTCACAAAGGTTGGTTATGGAAAGGGAGAGCGCAATGGTGCAGTCACATGCATCAAAAGAGCCTTATCTTGTGAAGAATTGAAGTACAAAGATGTAGCAACATTGGAAGATGCAAAATTCATTGTCTAGTGGTGTAATGCTACAATGGGTCCAAGTAAGGAAGGTGAGTCTATGATTCATAGATCTTTTTGGTTGATAGATAATACTAACATTGCACCATATGAAGATTGTTACATAGTAATAGGATCAAGCAAGTTACATTCTTTTAGAAACCTTGATGTAAGTTCATGGAGTATCCACACACAAAAAATGGCATGGTATTGTCCATTATGTGTAAACGAAAATTGGGATGAGTGTGAGTTGACTGAATGGGTGGACAAATGGGATATACAGGTTTTGGACCCAATTGACACCTATCATCCCTCACAAGCATTGTCAATGATAAAGATAGATTCATCCATTGAGTTTGACTTCTTGTTTAATCTAGTGAAACTTAGTAATAGATATATTTTTGTAAATTTGATATGTGACTTTATAAATTTTACCTAAGTATTTGTTGAATTAATGACTTTATTTTGTACATTTATCACTGTAGGCCATGTTTTTGTTTTTATTGCACTTGAAGAAAATGAAGAAGGACCATATTATTATTTGTTTTGTTGTCTCTAGGCCAAAAAATTTAGAAAACTCAGTTATACATGTTAACTTAAAGAATAAATTTGACAACTGAGTGTCAATACACTTAACCAAGATCAAGACTAACTGTCGAGTAAGATAAAGTGCCAAGCTATAACAAGTGCCGAGTGATAACAAGTGTCGAGTGATAACAAGTGTCGAGTGATAACATGTGCCGAGTGATAACAAAGTGTCGAGTGTTAACAAGTGCCGAGTACAACAGGTGCCGAGTGTTAACAAGTGCCAAGTACAACATGTGTCGAGTGATACAGTTTTGTTCAAGTGCTGAGCTATCCAAGAAACAACATGTGCTGAGTATCAAAAATACTTTAGGAGCCAAGTAACTCAGTAGATTAGCATAAAAGTTTGAAATTGCACAAACTATGATGCAAACAGTTTTTGCAGCCAACAGAAGGTAAACTTCGAGGGATTTAATGATAAAATTGAATCTTTTATTTTTTCGAGCAATTCACATGCAGCCAATAAGAAAAATAATAATGGCATGCAACCAATCAGTAAAAAATAAGTATTGAGCAAAAAATTGAGATTCAATATGGATCGTAGATCCAAATCAAACCCTAAGTCTTTGAAGTCTTTATAAGGAAGATGAAATTTCATTGTAAATATATGGAAGGACATACAAGGGTGCATAAGAAAATCTATTTTCAGAAGCAAGGGTTATCAGATCTCAAAGGATCAAGATCAGGAGAAGGTGGAAAAGAAGCCTGCATTCAGCAATCAAGGATTATAATCTATCAGGTTTATTGTATCTAATACTCTCTAGCAATTGTATTAGAATAAAAATCCTATGGTGATAGGTTAGCTTTATAGCTATTTTGTAAGATCCTTTTGATTAGGTGATTAAAATCCTTTAACAAGGTGACACTTCATGTTAAGTGTTTGTAAATCCTCTAATCAGGTCACTATTAATACAGTGTAAAGCCTTTAATAGGGCAGGCCTTTAACAGGGCAAACCATCAGAAGTGGTTGAACAATATTACTGCAGTAAATTTGGTGGGTATCATCCCCACCCCAGTTTTACCTTCTTATTCCTGGAGGGTTTCTGGGTTACCAAATTCCAGTGTTATGAGTTATTGATGCATGAGTTTTGTTACATGTTTATTTGATGTATTTACATGCATGCAATTTACTTTCAGATAGAAGTTTTATTGACTAAAGTGTGATACTTATGATTCACCCCCCACCCCCCCCCCCCCCCTTCTCATAAGTACTCTTTCCATATTTGAATATTCCAACAATTAGTATCAAAGCTATCCAGGTTCTCACAAGGAAAAGCCTAATAGCTTGGAGGAAAAGATCTAAAGATGGAAGCCTTCAAACTTGGAAAGATCATTGAAAATCAGGTGATAGATGTGCAACTTGCTCTGCATAGCTTGGAGGAATTCAGAAAAAAATTGAGAAACTCATTAAAAAAGTGGAAGGATCTAGCCATAGCTGAAAATGATATACACTACAAGGAGATTGATACTACCAACATATTTTCCAGTGGAGACACTAAAGAGTTTGATACAGCAATATCAGAACTGATGGAGAAAAATAAAATTCAAGCAGATGAGATAAGAACTCTCAAGATAGAACATGAATCACAGGCTATAATGATATGTGAAATTACTGAACAAAAGAAAAGAGCAGTTGATGATAAGGTCATGATGAAAAATGACAAAAGGAATCCTGCAAATAGACTTGAAGAAAAATGTACTGAATTGACAAGGATCTCAAACGTGCATATGGATACCCTTGCTCAAATGATGAATCTTCATCATGAACTCAATATGAAAGATATTGATATCTCTACTTTGAAGATGTAGAAGGAACAAATGTAGAATGAATTGAACAAAGAAAGAGAGGTGGTAGAAAATCTCAACAAATCAAGTGAAGCCATCAAATATTTTGAGCAAATACTGAAATCTCCAAGATCAACTCATGATACAACAGGGCTTGGATATAATAGCACTGAAGTAGGAGAATCATCAAAGAGTGCAGAACAAAGAAGTGAAAAAGGTAAAGATGTTAAACCTACATGTCATTTCTATGGAAAGAAAGGACATACATCTAATGTCTGCAGAAGCAAGAATGCCCATCAGCATGACAAACCCAAAAGCATAAATCATTGTCATAAATGCAAGAAGCAAGGTCATCAAGCATATCAATGCAGAACCCAAACTATCAAGACATCAAGATTTAATGGACACTGTTATAATTGCAAAAAGTATGGACATAGAGCTTTTGAATGTAGATCAAAGTCTATGTGGACAATAAATCAACTAGCAAAGACATCAAACCATGAATTTTGGGATTACAACACCAGGTATAGCTATCACTATTGTCAAGAATATGGACATATCCCACAGAACTGCATAAGAACACATTATAGAGGGAACTACAAAAGATGGTTGAGTCAAACTACATGTTCCAGTTGCTTAAAAACTGGTCATGCCAGCAGAAATTGCCCAACAAGGTCAAAGGCATCAAGTTCTGAGTTTGGTAATGGACAGGCAAAGATAGATGTTGGACATATCAAAAGTGAAATGACTAAGACATGGAGGAAGAAAGATGAGTATAGCATAGAGATCACTTCACCTAATAGGTCAAGTGATCACACTTCATCAAATTAAGCAAAGAACAAGTGTGTGGGATTGATAAACCAAGTTACATCATAAATTAGTCCCAAGACATATAAGAATTGCAAAAATGAAATCAGCATAAGCAAAGATGCTAAGTCAAAATTGAGAACTTTTTGAAGATATGTCAAAGTTTCCTTTAGGAGCCGAGTTGCTAAAACCGACCGAGTTGATAATTGATGCCGAGCTATGAAATATCAATAGGAGCCAAGTAAAGTAAAACACAATAGGAGCCGAGTCATGAAGAAACTTTTCAAGTGCCGAGTAGACAGTTGGCAGCATACTAAGCATTTATTACTCTGTTTTGAAGGGTGCATAAATCTAATTTTTGATCATTTTCCCACCATTCAAACAAGAAACAAAGCCAAAAAGAGCGAAGAAGATCAAGATCAGCTCAGAAGCCATTTGTGAATATTTCAACGATGATTCAAGACAAGTTTCATCGATTTAAGGTGTTTTACTTAAGTTCTGAGCTACGTAGGACTTATAAACTTGTTTAAATAATAAACCCTAGTTTGGTAAACAATGGCATCTGGGTCAGGAACCACTAAGGGTATAGAGAGTCATGAAGTTCAGTTGGTCAGCAACAAAGTTAAACAACCTAAATTTAAGCCCATTCTAGAAATAGTGTACAAGAATGATCCTGCAGGTGCATTATCAGTTATTTTAAATAAAGTTGTTATGGTCCAAGATGTTCACAGATGTTATAATTGCAAAATTGGTGCCATAGGAGACTTAGAAATCAATAATGCATATGATAAACTATGTGAAAACAAAGTACTAAAAAATGAGTTTTCAATAATTGAAAGAAAAGGATTGACCAAAACCCTAGCATTTTCGACTGTTTTCAAAATTGAATGGGTACAGATAGTTATGAGCCGAATACATGATGGAGCTTTTTGATTAGATTTAGGGCCAGTAAAATTCACCAAGAAAATTGTTCATAGGGTTACTAGTATTCCAACCCTAGATCAGCCAAAGACCCTACAAAGTGACAAAAGGGAAGTAATAGAGAAAAATCAAGGTGCCAAATGGAACAATAGAGGAATGACTATCGACACAGTCACAGATCCCCTACTAGATTTTGTTGTGAGAATCATTTCACATAAATTCTATCAATCAAGCCGGTTAAACAGTGTACCTTGTATAGTAGTTGATTTTTCATACAAGATAATCAAAAGGGATCACACTTATGATTTGGTAGAGCTCATGTTTCAATAGATTAATGAAAATCTGGGAGCTATAAGGAAGAGCAAGGGAGCTCAATGCAAATTTGGATCAGTTTTGATGTGCATATTTTTCTATCTGATGAAAGAATTTCCTTCTATGGGTAAGGTAAGATGGAATCTAGATAAAACAATTGTTGAACAAATTAATGGATACATTGAACAAATGGGTGAAAATTTTGATGCCCAAATGACTAGTTATCTTGAGGACTTCAAAAAGTCCATGAAACAAAGAATGAGAATTCCAGTCTCATTGATCGAGAAATATGAAAAAGATATTTTTTTTCTTGTAGATATAGATTATACCTACATGCAAGAAATTATACCTAGAGTAAGATGGCTTAGGCCACTAGGTTATGAACTTGATGTTGATCAAGCCTCTACAGCAATAACAACCTTACTTGTAGAAAAAGTAGATAAAAATGCAAAATTTTTGGAACCTATGATGTTGTCAAATCAAAGGTGATAACAGATTTGAAGACTGCTTCAGCAGTAAAGAAGAAAGAGAAAATGGTGAGACAAATCAAAAGAAAATTTGGCATGGAAGAAGAAGAAGGAATAACAGAAGAAGAGGGAGAAGAAATTGAAGAAGAAGTAGATAAACTTCAAGGTCAGACTCAAAGGTTAGGAGAAGACAAAGAGGAAAGTGCTGAGGTAAAAGAAGCCAAGGAAGCACCAGCTAAGAGAAAGACCACAACTCCTTCTACTCCTCAATCCAAAGGAAAGAAAGTAGCTGCTCCTGCACCAAACAGACCTACCACAAGGGCTGCAGCACAAAAAGCCCAAGAGGAGGCAAAAAGAAAGAAGAAAGACTCAAAGAAGACTACTGCTGAGTCAAAGAAAAGGAAATTTATTCCCTAGCCTGAAACAGATGAGGAGAAAATAGAGTCAAAGGACAATAGTCAATTTCAAGTGGTAAGACACAAACCCCAGACTGCTGTTGATAAATTATGTTCAAAAATTAGGAATAATGATTTAAAAGGTTTAAAGAACCTAAATTTTTCTAAGCTCACCAAAGAAGAGAAAAATAAGTTAGAGGAATCTGTGTATGCTATGATGGCTGAGTATAAGCACACACCTCTAGAATTAGATGAATCTATGCCAAGAGAATTGTATAAAATTGTAGAGGATAAATGGCATTTTTGTTTACAAATGAAAAAAGAGATAAGGGAGTCAACATTAGCTAGATTTTTGCCTGATTTGACTAAAGATCAAATAATAAATGCAATAAAAAGGCATAATAATAGATTCACTCCCAAGTATAGAGCATTCAACATATTGCAGAATAAAATTGAAGAGGTAGTTACTAAATCCACAAGATTGTGAAAAATAGTTTACAAGAAAATAGAAGATGTATATAATGAAGATATAAGGCAGAGGCAAGTGCCAAGACAAAGGAAAGGAAGGTGTCAGAAACCAAAGAAAAAGAGAAGAAACTAGTGGAGGAGAGTAAAGAAGAAAAGGAAGAAGAGGCACATAATGAGGAGAAAGAGGAAGAGAAAGGTACAGCTGAGCCACAAGATCAAAGTATGCAAGACATACATGTATCTCCTCCTAGTCCTCCTCATGCCACCATCACACCTGCAGATATCATAAACATAAAATATGTTACAGATACTTGAAAGCTAAACATCAATCCATTAACTGCAGAGGATTTGGAAATCCTTGACCAATCATCACTAGTAGCAAAATTAAGTTCAAATCTTATATTGGTCAGTGTTGATGAATTACAGAATCTAGTAGTCAAGGTAAAAGCACTAGTACCATCCTTGACCATACAAACTACTGGTATTCTATTTCTTCCACCACCACCTCCACCAAGTATAGTAACTTATACACTCCAAGTGCCGAGTATAGCAGCAGGGGAAATAAAAGAAACATCTGAACAACCAACAAGTTCAACCCCACCTAGCAATCATAAAAGGGATATTCAAGCTAAAGAAAAAGATGAGACAAAGAAGAAGGAGGAGACTGCAATACAAACACTGGTTGCATTACCAAAATTTGTTACTCCAACACAAACTCTTCAGTAGCCGAGCATAGATGGATTACAGCTGCAAATCAGGACACCAGGCTCGAGCTCATCAAAGGTAGTCAGGAAACTTCACTATGGAATTCCTAAGATTGATGAAGAAATAAAGATCCCATATTATGAATCTAGCACTCTTATTGAAGAAAAGATTAATGAAATTCAGAGTGCATTGGACAAAAGAAGGAGACAAGAAGCACTAAGAAAGGAATACAAGCATAAGCTTACATTGAATGAAATTAAAGATATATTCACAGAAGCTTTTTTCTTACAATCTCCAGATGAGTCAAGACCAATTATAGAACAACTATTTGATATAGTTGACTAAGTAACTAATGAAGACCAAGAAAAAAATGCCAGATTGCTTGAATGGTTAGAAAAGAAGTTCCAAGGTAAGGTAAATAGTAAAATATCTGGTGATATAGCACTGTCTAAAGAAGAACTAGCAAAGAAAATTAAAATAGTTAAAATTGTACTAGGAAACATCTTTTCCTTGTACAACAAGCTATGTGATTTTTCCACATTCACACAGGACACTAGCCAAAAAATACTAAGCTTGGAAAACAATCTAAAATCCTCTAGTATGCAACTCCTCACAAATCTAGCTCAAAGTGAGAAGCATTTTGTCCAATCGCTTCACACACAAAGAGAGTTAGTTGTCTTGGCAGTACATGAGGCAATCACAAAAGCTAAATTGATACAAATTCAATCGTCAATTACTCCTCATTTGGAACTACTTCACAAGGAGCAGATAAATGCAGAGACAGTCCTCAGGAAAGACCCCAATCTTTCTTCATCTAATGGACTTGTACACCTAGCAGCAGAGATTTCCATCTAGCATAAGACATTGGATGTCACATTAGCAAATTGGGATGCAGCTCTGAAGGTACTCCTTGAAGTAAATAGCACATTTTTGGCTAAGTATGGCATTTCATTGTAAGACCCTTGACATAAGTGTCAAAAAGGGGGAGAATAAGTAATAAGAGTTAAGTATAGGAATGAAATGATAAGTATGATAAAAGGGGCAGACAGCAAATTTTGGGAGCAAATTTTGAGATAGCAAATTGTGAATGTAGGATAAATTAATGAGTCACATGGATCTTAATTAAGTGTTTTTGCCACTCATGTCAAAGGGGGAGATTGTTAGCTTAAAGAATAAATTTGACAACTGAGTGTCAATACACTTAACCAAGATCAAGACTAAGTGCCGAGTAAGATAAAGTGCCAAGCTATAACAAGTGTTGAGTGACAACAAGTGCCGAGTAATAACAGGTGCCGAGTGATAACAAAGTGCCGAGTGTAACAGGTGCCGAGTGTTAACAAGTACCGAGTACAATAGGTGCCAAGTGTTAACAAGTGCCGAGTGATAAAATTTTGTTTAGGTACCAAGCTATCCAGGAAATAGCATGTGCTGAGTATTAGAAATACTTCAGGAACTGAGTAACTCAGTAGATCAGCATAAAAGTTTGAAATTGCACAAACTATGATGCAAACAGTTTTTGTAGCCGATAGAAGGTAAACTTCGAGGGATTTAATGATAAAATCGAATCTTTTATTTTTCTGAGCAATTCACATGCAGCCAATAAGAAAAATATTAATGGCATGCAACCAATCAGTAAAAAACAAGTATTGAGCGGAAAATTGAGAGTCAATATGGATCATAGATCCAAATCAAACCCTAAGTCTTTGAAGTCTTTATAAGGAAGATGAAATTTCATTGTAAATATATAGAAGGACATACAAGGGTGCATAAGAAAATCTATTTTCAAAAGCAAGGGTTATCAGTTTCTCAAAGGATCAAGATCAGGAGAAGGCGAAAAAGGAGCCTGTATTCAACAATCAAGGATTGTAATCTATCAGGTTTATTGTATCTAATACTCTCTAGCAATTGTATTAGAATGAAAATCCTATGGTGATAGGTTAGCTTTACAGCTATTTTGTAAGATCCTTTTGATTAGGTGATTAAAATCCTTTAACAAGGTGACACTTCATGTTAAGTGTTTGTAAATCCTCTAACCAGGTCACTATTAATACAGTGTAAAGCCTTTAACAGGGAAAACCATCGGAATTGGTTGAACAATATTGCTATAGTAAATTTTGTGGGTATCATCCCCACCCCACTTTTACCTTCTTATTCTTGGAGGGTTTCTGGGTTACCAAATTCCAGTGTTATGAGTTATTGATGCATGAGTTTTGTTACATGTTTATTTGATGTATTTACATGCATACAATTTACTTTAAGATAGAAGTTCTATTGACTAAAGTGTGATACTTATGATTCATCCCCCCCCTCTCATAAGTAATCTTTCCATATTTGAATATTCCAACAATAGATGATGAAGATTTAGAGTACCATATAGTTGCAGTGGTTGTAATCGGCACATGGCTTAGATGATATTCTATGAAGAACCCTAACTTGTGGTTATTCGAGGATTGGAAAACAAAGAGGAATATTATTTATTATTAAAACCTTGGTGTCATGTCAAATGTCCATTCGATAAAATATGGTGTAAAAACACATAATAATATTCTTTGGAAGGCTCATGAGTCAAACCATGAGGCAATACTTGAGACATTAAATTGTAGAGAAGATCTAGTTGGTTCATTAGATTGAATATAATTACAAAAACTAGGTAGCTTCAAATGAACTTTCCAACTCTTTTGTGTAAGGTTCATTAAGAAGTTGTGTGTGTCTAATAATTTCCAAGAGTCCTTCCACTGCAACTAGTCCCAGTGTGTTTCTAAAAGAGCCAAAATTGCTCATTAGGTCCTAAGTTGGTCAAAATTTCCTCAATGAGCCAAAATTTACTCAATAGGTAAAATTTTGTTAAGGTTGGGAAACTAAGGTTCTTGGTTACCTAATAGGTCCTAGGAATCCTAACTAGGGTCCTAGAATGGTCCTAGATGGACCGATTTGATCAAAAGATGTAAAGAGCAAAAATTGCTCAAAAGTTGCAAAGTTGCTCAAAAAGTTGCTTGAGCAACTTTTGCAATTTTTGCAAAAAGTTGTAAATGATAGTTTGGGAAGTTGTAACTACCCATGCTCATGTATTTGAGAATGAGGAAGTATTTTTTGGAAGGTTAGAATGTTTTTAGCATGGGGAAGCACTCAAATTCCTCAAAATTGCCTAGTAGGCCTAATTGCCCCCAACTAGATCTCTAGCAAGTAAGATGTTTTATCCTAAACTCTCTAAAGGAATTCTCAAATAAAATATGTTTTCAAATACCCATTTCAGCCTTCTTTAACATATCTCAACCTCATTATAGGTTGTTTTGGACCAACAAATAGATCCTCCAACTAGGCACCCTTTTTAAGCACCTATACCCACCTAAACTCCATCAGAGGCCTCCAACCATGAAAAATCATGTCCAAAAATTTTTAGAAGGATTATTTTCATAGTAATATAGGTTTTTTGTGGCTAATAAGAAACTATTCCCAAGATGTTTATAAAAGAGCCAAAATTGCTCATTAGGTCCTAGGTTGGTCAAAAGTTGCTCAGTGAGCCAAAAGATGCTCAATAGGTTAAAAATTGTAAGGGATGGGTAAGATGCTTAGTGAGCCACTAGATTTTACATATAGCACTTGGAAAAGGTTCCAAATTATTAAAAAACAACTAAAAACACCTAATCCTAGGCTATCTTGACCAAAAATACAAAAAGACACAATTTTGCCTAATTTTAGCAACTTTTGTGCATACCTTGCACAAAGTGGCCTAGGCATACATATCTTGTTTATATCTCTCTCTCACCATTTTTCATGGGATTTAACTATCACTTTGTTAGCTTTGAGTGGTCAAGTAAACACTAGTATCAAGTTCATCCCATCCCACTAACTACTTGAACATTCATAGGCACACCAAATAGAATTGACCCTGAGAATCACTAAGTGCCATAGGGAAAAAATCTTTGATAGGGCAATAACCTTTCTCACTTTTTGGAGATTGGATTTCATTTTGATTTTTCAGCCCCATCTTAGGTGATTTTGAAACTTGTAGTGTTTGCTAGTACAAAGTCACCAACTAGTGAATCTCTTTACCATTCATCGTGGGATTGAACTATCTATTCCATTCTTTTTGAGTGGTTGGGTAAACCCTAGTCCCAAGCTTGTCCCATCTTTTTTATCACTCCAACATTCTTCGGCATGCTGAATAGAATTGACCTTAGAGTCACTAAATATCATAAGGTAGTGATCTTTGATGAGGCATATCTTGGAGCTCCTACGAGGTATGGATGCAATTTAAGATGCTAGAGGATTATTTTGTTGACACCCACAATAAATCTCTCTCTTTTTGGAGATTGGATTCCATTTGGATTTTGCAACCCCATCTTAGGTGATGTTGAAACTTTTAGTGTTGGCCAATACAAAGTCACCAACTAGTGGATCTCTCTAACCAATCACCATGAGATCAAACTATCTATTTTGTTAGTTTTGACTAGCTAGATAAACCCTCATCCCAAGCTTGTCCCATCCTATTGACCACTCGAACATTCTCGGGCATGCCAAACATAATTGACTCTGAGAGTCACTAAATGCCATAGGGTAGTGATCTTTGATAGGGAATATCTCAAAGCTCATGTGAGGTATGGATGCAATTCATAGTGCTATAGGATCATGTTGTTGACACCTACAATAACCTCTCTTTCTTTTTGGATATTGGATTTTTTTTTGATTTTGTGGCCCCATCTTGGGTGATGTTGAAACTTGTAGTGTTGGCAAGTACAAAGTTTCCAACTAGTAAATCTCTCTAACTATTTTTTAAGTGATCAAACTGTCTATTTTATTAGCTATGAGAGGCCAAGTAAACACTAGTCCTAAGCTCATCCCATCTTGTTGACATCTCAAACATTCTTAGGCACACCGAATGAAATTGACCTTGTGAGTCATTAAATGCCATAGGGAAATGATATTTGATGGGCCATATATTAGAGCTCATGTGAGGTATAGATGCAATTCCTAGTGCTATAGGATCATGTTGTTAAAACCTTCAATAAACTCTCTCTCTCTCTCTCTCTCTCTCTCTCTCTCTCTCTCTCTCTCTCTCTCTCTCTCTCTCTCTCTCTCTCTCTCTCTCTCTCTCTCTCTTTGGAGATTAGATTCCATTTTGTTTTCGTGGCCCCATCTCGAGTGATGTTAAAACTTGTAGTATTGACCAATACAAAGTCGCTAACTGGTGAATCTCTCTAACCATTCATCTTGGGATCAAACTATCTATTTGGTTAGCTCTAAGTGGCTAGGTAAACCCTAGTCCCAATCTCTTCCTATCTTATTGACTGCTTGAACATTCTCAGTCACACCAAATAAAATTGACCCTAGGCATCACTAAATGCCATAGGGCAGTGATCTTTGATGGGGCATATCTTAGAGCTGGTGTAAGGTATGGATGTAATTATGGATACTAAAAGATTATGTTGTTAACACCTATAATAACCTCTCTCTTTTTGGAGATTGGATTCTATTTTGATTTGGCGGCCTCATCTTGGGTGATGTTGAAACTTGTAGTATTGGCTAGTACAAAGTCACCAACCGGACAATCTCTCTAACCATTCATCATGGGATCAAACTATCTATTCTATTAGCTCTAAGTGGCTAGGTAAACCTTAGTCCCAAGCTAATCCCATCTCGTTGACTGCTTGAAATTTTTTGGGCATGCCAAAGAAAATTGACCATGAGAGTCACTAAAAGCCATAGGGTAGTGATCTTTTACAGAGCATATCTCAGAGCTTGTGTGAGGTATGAATGAAATTCTAGGTGCTATAGGATTGCATCTTCAACACCTATAATAGCCTCTCTCTTTTTGGAGATTGGATTTTTTTTTTAATTTTGTGACCCTATCTTTGGTGATGCTAAAACTTATAGTGTTGGCCAATCCAAAGTCATCATCTAGTGAATCTCTCTAACCATTTGTTGTGCGATCAAAATGTCTATTATGTTAGCTCCTATTGGTGGGTAAACCCTAGTCACAAACTCATCTTATCGCATTGATGACTTTAACATCTCAAGCATGCTGAATGGAATTAACCCTTAGAGTCACTAAATGCCATACGGCAGCAATCTTTAATGTGTCATATCTCAGAGCTCTTGTAAGGTATGGATGGAATTATAGTTGCTACATGATCATGTTGTTGATACCTATAATAACCTCTCTTCATTTTTGGATATTGGATTTCATTTTGATTTTGCGGCCCCATCTTGGGTGATGCTAAAACTTGTAGTGTTGGCCTGTATAAAGTCACCAACTGGTGAATCTCTCTAACCATTCATCATGGGATCATACTATCTATTATGTTACCTTTCATTGGTTAGGTAAACCCTAGTCCCAAGCTTGTCCCATCCCATTGATCATTCAGGCATGCCGATCAAAATTGATCCTAAAAGTCACTAAATACCATAAGGAAATGATTGTTAATAGGGCATGTCTTAGAGATTGTACGAGGTATGGATATAATTCTAGGTGCTTTAGGATCATATTATTGACAACTATAATAAATTCTATCACTTTTTTAAGATTGGATTCCATTTTGATTTTGTAGCCCCATCTTGAGTGATGCTAAAACTTATAGTGTTGGCCAGTACAAAGTTGCCAATTAGTGGATCTCTTTGACCATTCATCATGGGATTGAACTATCTATTTCATTAGCTCTGAGTGGCTAGGTAAACCCTAGTGCCAAGCTTTTCCCATCCTATTGACCTCTCAAACATTCTTAGGTATGCCAAATAAAATTGACACTAAGTGTCACTAAATGCCATAGGTCAAAAATCCTTGATAGGGCATATCTCATAGCTCGTACGAAGTATGGATGCAATTCTAAGTGCTACAAGATCATGTTATCAACACCTACAATAACCTCTCTCTCTCTCTTTGGAGATTGGATTCCATTTTAATTTTGCGACCCCATATCGGGTGATGCTGAAACTTGTAGTGTTGGCCAATACAAAGTCACCAACTAGTGAATCTCTCTAACTGTTCATCGTGGGATCAAACTATCCATTATATTAGCTCCAAGTGGATGGGTAAACCACCTATTCGTGGGTAAATTCTAGTCACAAGATCATCCTATCTCTTTGACTGCTTGAACATTCTTGGGCACATCGAACAAAATTGACCCTAACAATCACTAAATAGTGTGTGTTGATACTTGGAAGAATGAAAAAGATACAAGAAGTTGAACACTTAAAGGAAAGTTTAATGAAGCAAAAAGTACTATATAAACATGAACTAACTTAATCCAAGGTTAAAAAATCAATGTTTAATGTAGTTTCCTCTTTGGCCCCTATCATGAAGATTGTGTTTGACATTCTTCTAAGTTGTCTAATTGATACTACTTCTGTTGAACATACATTTTGTGTGCAACATTAGTTTATTGAGGAATTGACATGAAAATAGGTAGAACACTACCAAAAGGCCACTTGGAAATATTTATCCCTACCATGACTTTCAAAATCAGATTTCTCATTCTATCATTTCTCTTACAAAGATATATTTCGAGGAATATTGGAGGCACAACAATTGTAGAAAGCCATGACTACCAATCTGAATCCATAAGCACAAGAATTTATTCCTCTTGCAATACAATACATGACTCTCGATCCACTTTACCAATTGCCCCTCCAACATTGAATGAAAACTCGCTAATATCATACTATATTATTCCAGCTTTATTCCAATTGTAAATAAATTATGTTCCAAACATCATGAATTGTATTCTAAAAATCTCTCCACTGAGTTTTCCTCTCATAGGTTGCCTAATTCCTTTTCCTCCTATAAATACTCCCTTTCCTAGAGGAAGAATAGTGGAGCCATCTAGTTGTCTACCTAACTTTTTTGTTTTCCCTCCTCATGAGTAGCAAGGTTTGAAGGGTCCTCCTCCATAGCATCATTGCATGTACTTTGACCCACTTTGACCACCTAGCACCCACCTATTGCCCCCTTAGTTTTTATTAGCTTGCACATACCTGAACAAGGATTAGTCAAACCAACTTGATCCAAGCACACCAACACACCACCCTGACTTGGCTAGAGTCACAGTAAGCCTCAAAGCAACAACAACACACAAAAAAGACAAAACAAGGGTTGTTAGGTGCCCTACACTAAGATAATGGTAGACAAAATATATCCAAGAAAAAATGCAACAAGTATAGCTATAGAAATAATAAGAAGAGCATATATAATGTGTTTCTATGAATGAAGCTCTTGAATAGATGGAAAAGAAAGCAATATTGATATCAAATTCCATGAATAAATTTAAAAATTTATTTCAAGTCTTCTTGTGTTTCAAAGATAAAGAATATATAAAATCTTCAAATTTTTATGATTAAAATAAGATTCAACCTTAGACATTTACATAATGTAGCCAACTCAAGAGTCAAACTTCAATGTTAATTATATAACAGTAATAAGAATTCAAGTTTCATTGTTCTCATCCTAACACAAAATCCAAATAAGTTACTCATAATCAAAAGTACTCATAGCTTGTACAATTTAAATACAAATTAATATCATATCCTTATTCACATGTCAAAATATACTATCAAAGCTTATTAAAATGATTCCTATCATTATTTTGGATGCAAATTACATTAAAATGAAATACATGAAATACTTAAAACATAAACAAGAAAAACAAGATATATAATATGATAACCAATAATTTCATACATGAAAAAACATATAATATATTATGATAACCAATAATGTGATAAGTCTAATAATTTCATGGATCAAATATATGTCATACATCAAATATAAAATGTCATATATACATCGAATCTATGTCGAATATGTCCACTAATATAAAATCTAAGATATATATCCACTAATGTCAATAAAAGTATGTCCATCCCTATATCTTCTTCTTCCCATGAGGGGAAGGAAAAAAAATCCCTAGAGGTCTTTGTTCATTTCATGGAGGGAGATGGGGTCTTCCTAACACACTCACTCATCCTCTTGTTTAGGCTCCTTTCTAACTGGAGCTGATACAAACAAAATATATATGAATCAATAATCATTATACATTGAAAGAAAATATATATACACACAAAATTAATTATTTTCTTACAACCATCAAATAGTCACTCTGTACATCCACCTCAAAGGCTTGCAAATGATCAAGAGTAACAAGGCCCTACAACAATTGAGTCAATATAATCACTCGATCATACTTATAAGTACAATTTTAATATCAATAATAACTATTATAAATACTATCTAAAAATATGAAAACTCTTTCATACCTCAGTCAATGGCTCTGAACTAGTCATCACAGCAACAACTCCACAATCAATGGACTGGCGAAGATGATAAGGATTCTCAGATGTCAAAAACTGTAATCATATTATACAATTTACATATTTTTATAGAATATAATATAATTAAATGAATTAAATTAACATGAAAAAAATGTATCTCTAGGCTCAAAGTCCCTTATGAATGTCGATGGTCTATTAGAGAACTAATGCACATGGATAAAAAAAAGTGTGTCAATCCTTCATATGATTACTAAATAAATATAAGTATTAATTTAAATGATTAAATTGATACATACCTCTAGACTTGTCAACAGGACGTAAAATGGGGTAAGGGAATATGTACTAGGGCCATTAACACTCTTACCCTAAATTTTGAGCAATGTCAACACATGCTAATTAATTAGTCATTCACTGTACATATGAAATATGATCAAATTAATTTATTATAATTATAATTTACATGCATGTCAATTCCAAATATGTCACTTGAGAACTCATTAGTGACTAGCCCATCATCCATGTGTCTCCATCATGACTTCCAAATGTGCATAAGGATCCACATGATGTGCACATGTGATTGCAACACAAAGAATGCTCCTCCTCAACTAATGGACTAGTGTAATGAATGAGGGTCTGCATCAAAGCATTAATAGTCCCTAGAGTACTGGTCTCTACATATTCCTTCACAATTGAAGGAATAATGACATGCTCACCATGTGGCTCACCAATAGGTACCCTAACTGCATAACCCCCACCTCTACCCTAAGAATATAACATGTCAAAATAATTGGGTATCTCCTTGAGGAAAAATTCACAATACAATTTATTTAAGAAATACATTGGAACCTTGTGATTATTGTAGGGAGGGGTATCAAAGACCATCTACCATCTATCCTAAAATTTATCTCTCATATCGTCATGAATACACCAGTTGATGGAGAACCATTTAGTTGTATGTTTAACGGTGTCTTGTTCTCTAGGATTTTTAAATAATGCACACATGCTACCTTTTGCTATGTCCTTTTTTCTTACATCTTTATAGCATAATTTATTTTCATAATATCTTCTTTTCTTCTCTCTTAACATGCCAAATATCAAATTGGCTACTAACAGAAGCTACATGGCTCATAATGGACTCAACGGAGGATGCCAATTGTGCTCTCATAGGATTAGTTTTCCCACAAGCTTTAAACCTACCAATGATTACTTCTAATTCATTTTTCCCTCTTTCTATTTCATTCATGGGTGAGTGCACCAAAAGGGGGGGGGGGTGGGGGGGGGGGGGGGGGTATAAGTGGACACTTTTTTTTTTGAAATCAAGTAAACCTAAACTTGGATGAGACATTTGAGGGTCATCCACTAAACATGAAAAGATGTGTAAAACAAATAAATTATTTTACTCTGAATCTACTTTCTAAACTACTAGAGTTTTTACAAAATGGATAAGATTAGGTGGGTCAAACCCTATGCACATAAAAATAGTTCCTAATTTTTTTAGAAAACATAACATAGCTATTTTTCATGTGTAGCACAATAGACCAAGTTATATTTAGTATATTTCATATCCCTTTGGTAGGATGGTAGTTAAGAGTCATATCTAAAAGTTGTGTATTTTTTTAACTTTTATGATGAATATTTTTTTAATTATGAATTATTGAGGTGACTACATCCTGAATTTTTGGTACCTATTCATGTGCTAAGAATAACTTACATCAAAATAATAAGAAATGAAAACTTTTTTTAAAAAAGTGTATATAATTAAGTGTAGAATAGTAATATATAATTTCTTTTGAATTTAGTTAAGTATATAAAAAGTTATTAAAAAATGGTAGACATATGTCTATGAGGAATGTCAAGGCATTGGTAAAAGTAATTAAAGTTTAAAATGTTAATATTGTCCAAAAGAAGAAGAAATTATATGGTTAAAAAGCTAAGAAGACATGTAAGATTATGCTGGTGATTTTAGAGATACCCACTTCACCATTAGAAAAACCTAATGAAGGCAAAGATGAGAATTCATCTTAGAAGATGAAAAAATGTCTAAAGGAAAAAAATTGGAGGGAAAATGGTCTCCCAAGCCTTTGGATCATTTTCCTAGGCTATCACCAATCAATAACTCGATTGGGGTTTTTTGATTCAAATAACCTAATTGGGTTATGAAAATAAAAAATGTATTTAGAACTTGATTAGGTTTTGTAAAACTCGATCAAGTTCTACAAAACCTGATCTAGTTTTATATTAGTACTTCACAAGGTTAGCTTGAGAGAGAGAGAGAGAGAGAGAGAGAGAGAGAGAGAGAGAGAGAGAGATCAGGTTATGTATTCTACTAAAAAAGTGTCTATTATATCCCCCAATCCTTATCTCCATCCCTTACTCTCTTTACATCACTCCCTCTCTCTCATTTTCACTCTTTATCCTATCCACATCTCTCTTTCTCCTATCCCCTTCTCTCTCAATCTTTATATTTTATACCCTTCTCTCTCTCTCTCTCTCTCTCTCTCTCTCTCACACACACACACACACACATTCATATCCTCTCTCTCTCTCTCATCCCTTTCTCTCACTCACTCTTTCTATCATATCCTCTAATTCTTCTATCCATCTCATCCTCTCTCTCTCTCTCATTCTCTCTTTGTCCTATCCTCTCTCTCCCTCCCTCCATCTCTCTCTCTCTCTCTCTCTCTCTCTCTCTCTCTCTCTCTCTCTCTCTCTCTCTCTCTCTCTCTCTCTCTCTCTAATTCTTCTCTCCATCCCCTGCCTCAACGCCCCCCCCCCCCCCCGCTCACTCTCTCTCTCACATATGCACTCACACACACATTCATATGCCTGCCCCTCTCTCTCCCCCTCCCTCTCTCTCTCTCTCTCGGGTGCAAGAACACCTAATAAAAAATAATACAAGGAGTATGATATATATTATGTGATATATTTAATTTATTTTGAGCCATTTATAATGTATTTGAGTCTATTAAGTCAAGATGTAAAGGCTAGAGAAGCCATTTATAATAAGTGGTCAAAATTGTAAAAGGAGGTCCTAATATGATCAATAATGTCAAAATGTTTATTTAATAGGTGAATGGATCTATTTTTATCCATCTAAAGTAATTTGAGTCATAACTGTGGTCTAGGTTGGGTTTATATGAAACATGTAATGCAAAAGTGCATAAAGTTCATAAAATGTTGTCCAAAATGTAAAAGGGTTAAAAGATTGTAATGGGTTGGTTTAAAAGGTGGTTGGGAAGTTGTAAACCACCACAACCACTATACACAAAATATATTGGTCATTCCAAATAGATATGAATGAATGAGAAGAAGATATCATTTTGAATCAATTAGTTTCTTAAGAACTTGTCATTTTGATTAGTGTTAAATATATTTTGTGTTGGTTCCAAGTATTGTATGGACATTTACAGCCTAGAATCCATGTATATTCTATAAATTTAAATATTAGGATGAATTATATTCTTTCTCTTTTTGGGTTTGGATCAATTTAATTAAGTTTTGAAGAAGTTACGATCAGTTTGGCAAAAGTGGTTATTTGCAGATTTAAGGATGCCTAACTACAGTTGGACTGCAATGTTTTTTATAGATACATTTGCATGAAAAATAAACACTAGTTATATTCATTGGAAATATATGAAAACTACATTTCATTTCTAATTGGTTTGAGTTATTTTCATTTAGATATGTGTGAGTTATGTTCATTTTAATCAAGACTGGTTTTTAAGGATCTCTGTTGAAGTTGTGGACAATGATTTGTCCTTGCAGAACAATTTATGAATTGGAAAAATTAATACCTTATAGATTTAAAAATTAGACTCATATAAGGTTGAGCGAAAAGAACCTTTGTTTCATTTGGATTCATTTTGAGAAAGTTATTAGATTCCCTAGGCAAGGTCACTGGTTTTACTTCTGATTTATGATAGAGAAAACGGGTCTAAGTGCAGACACAATAAATTTTAATGGATTTTTTTTTGTCTCATAATTTGATATTTTTTATTATTTCTAATGTGGAAAAATTTAACCAAAGGGTTTTTCAAGAAACGTTAAGGATTAAAAGTTATGAATAATGGAATTAGTTTAACCAAAGGGTTTTTTCAAGAAACGTTAAGGATTAAAAGTTATGAATAATGGAATTAGACATAGAAATTTGATTGTGTGAAGGAAGATGTTGTCTTAGTTGCCTAAATGTCAAGTTCTTTGTTGAAATATTTTGAGATTTTATTGGCTCCTTGAGGTTTTACCCAGCCTATTTTGAATCCCTTGGAGTTGAACTAATATTCCTTGAAGGTAAATACAAAGGGCTTTGCATCAGATTGGTATCAGAGTAGCATGGTAAAGGTGGATCTCTGACTGATAAGGCACCACAAACTTTGCAGTTGTTAATGCTCCACTGATAGGAGTATTTGAGAATATAATTTTGAGGAAATTCCTTTGTCCCTTAAAGGAAAATATGATGGTGATAAAGGTATGAAGATGAAAAAGGTAAAGAAGAGGATTTTTGGTCTAATTTTTTCTTGCAGGTTTTTGATTCCATGTTTCAAAGGGACTTGTTACCTTTTCAAGGGTGGGAGTATGTTACAAGAGCACCTAAGAAAAAATAACACAAGGAGGATAATATATCTTATGTGATATATTTAAATTCATTTGAGCCATTTATAATGTATTTGAGTCTATTAAGTCAAGATGTAAAGACTAGAGAAGCCATTTGTAATAAGTGGTCAAAATTGTAAAAGGATGTCCTAATATGATCAATAATGTCAAAATGTTTATTTAATAGGTGAATGGATCTATTTTTATACATCTAAAGTTATTTGAGTCATAATATTGGTCTAGGTTGGGTTTATATGAAAGATGTAATGCAGAAGTGCATAAAGTTCATAAAATGTTCTCCAAAATGTAAAAGGTTTAAAAAAATGTAATGGTTGGTTTAAAAGGTTATTGGGAAGCTATAAACCATCAAAACCACTATAAAATCATTGTATTGGTCTTTCCAAAAAGATATGAATGAATGAGAATAAGAAGATATCATTTTGAATCAATTGGTTTCATAAGAACTTGTCATTTTGATTGGTGCTAACTATTTTTGTGTTGGTTCCAAGTATTGTATGGCCATTTAGAGCCTAGAATCCATGTATATTCTATAAATTTGAATATTAGGATGAATAATATTCTTTATCTTTTTGTTTTAGAGAAATTTAATTATGTTTTAAAGAAGTTATGATCATTTTGGTAAAAGTGGATATTTGCATATTTGAGGATGCCCAACTATAGTCAGATTGAAATGTTCGGTGTGGGACACTTTAGGATGAAACATAAAATTTGATTATGTTAATTGGAACTATATGTGAATTATATTTCATTTCCAATTGGTTTGAGTCATTTTCTTTTATATATGTGTTAATTTTGTTCATTTTAATGAAGATTGGTTTTTAAGGATCTTTGTTGAAGTTGTAGAGAATGATTTGTTCTTGTCAGAACAATTTATGTATTAGAAGAATTAATTTCTTATAGATTAAAAAACTAGGACTCATATAAGGTTCCTTGAAATTTGGTTTTATTTAATTTGGAGTCATTTTGAGAAAGTTATTAGATTCCCTAGGCAGGGTTACTAGTTTTAACTTCTGATTTATGATAGAGAAAATGGGTCTAAGTTGTAGACACAATAAATTGTAATGGATTTTTTTTTTTTGGCTCATCTTTGAGTATGTTTTATTATTCCTAATTTGGAAAAATTTCACCAAATTTTTTTGAAAGAAACATTAAGGATTAAAATTTATGAATAATGGAATCAGAAATAGAAATATGATTGTGTGAATGAAGATGTTGTCTTAGTTTCCTAAATGTCAAGTTCTCTATTGAAATCTTTGAGATATTCTTGGTTCCTTGAGGGTGTACTATCCTATTTTGAATCCCTTGAGTTGAACTAAGATTCCTTGAAGGTAAATATAGAGGGCTCTCTCTCTCTCTCTCTCTCTCTCTCTCTCTCTCTCTCTCTCTCATCCCATAATCTCTCTCTCCATCCCTCCTATCATATAAACTCTCTATCTCTATCATATCCTCTCTCTCTCTCTCTCTCTCTCTCTCCTCTCTCTCTCTCTCTCACACACACACACACACATCCCATAATCTCTCTCTCCATCTCTCCTATCCTATAAAACTCTCTCTCTCTCTCTCTCTCTCTCTTCTTCTCTCCTCTCTCTCTCTCTCTCTATCTCTTCTCTCTCTCTCTCTCACATTCATTCTCCCTCTTTGTATCCCTTTCTATCTCTTTATCCTATCCCCACCCTCTCTCTCTCATTCTCTCCCTCACTCCCTCCCTCCTTCAATCTAGATTTGTGTAGTAGTAAACTAGAACATTGATCGAGTTTTGTAAAACCTGATCAGGTTTTGTATAACCCAATCGAGTTAGAAAAAACTTGATTGGGTTATTTGTCCTTATGGATAATACAATTAGAACTCAATAACCAAATTGTGTTATACAAAACCTAATCAAGTTATTGAAAACTATAAATAAAATAGCATGTCAATGGGTATTATGCTATTTCAGTGTGGTCTAGACTAGATTCTACTACTGTTCACATGTATTTGTATACCAAGTATGCAAGTGCAATGTTTTTTGTTCTTGGAAATGCTAAATTATATATTTTTCATGTGCCAACATCTTATTTTATGTTAGTATCTTATGATTGAGCATAAAATAATCATGTTAGTATCTTATTGTTTGTAGGGTAATTTGCATCTACAATCATGGGAAAGAACAAGAGAGGAATGATTGAAAAATGAGAGGCAACAAAGGAAAAGACAAGGAGCGTATGAGGAGATTACATGAAGTTACATCATCAAATGCCTCCAATGTAAGTGATGAAAATCTACCTATTGATATTGATGTCAAAAACACACCTAATTTGACAAACAAAAATTTTCAACATGCCCCAATTGAAATGATTATGACAAATGCACATAAGTCACTTGATGCCCTTAATGCGACATCTCAAGTCAAAATGATGAATGCACATGATATAAGTAATGAAAATATAGAGCATGCACATGCATCAACATCTCCTAGAATAATTCATAGAAAACCAAAGTTTATAATTGACATTGAGAAAAATATTTTAAAGCCAATGCATGATAAAATGTTAGAAAGAAATTGTAGGAGAATAATTAAAAATATTTGGAATAACTATTTTGAAAATTTAAATCAAAGTGGAAGATGCCAACTTGTTGAAATGGTTAAAAGTCTGAAATTTAGAGAGATAGTGAGAATTTTGGGGTGAGAACATCTAAAATAGTAGTGAAAGAACCATTGTTAGTAATCTCTTTGATGCATACAAATCAATTGGTTCAAAAGTATGTACTAAAGATTGCTAATGCAACTTGATGGGTCCTCACATCAACCATAATGGGAAAGGAGATGGTAAAAACTCATATGGTAATAAAAACAAGTAAATCATTAAGGGTGAGTAGAAAAATATTAGTCAAAGCCTTAGTAGGGTAAAAGCACAAATCTGTGTCTCCCTTTTACAAAGGAAAAGGCTAACAGAAGTGTATTTGTTCACATTCAATGACATAAAAATGGTATTATTATTTAGAATTTAAAGTAAACTAATGAAATGTGTAGAAATGGATGAAATTTAAGATTATAATTTTTAATAATTATTTGGAATGAGAAATTATATATTTTCCTATTTTTTAAAGATAAATTTTAGTTGTTGAAAAACGTTGAAAATTAGGGGCCTAGTTCCCACCACAAAACTATATGAAAATAAACTTATTTCCATTTGATCTTAGATTATGTTATTGATAATATATGTAGCTAGAACAATCAAAAATAAAAATTGGCTTTAGACCTATATTATCTCTTTTATAATGATTCAAATTTCAACTTATTCAAATCAATAGTTTTCATCTCCCACCAAAATAAATATATTGCAATCAAAAGAAAAATTATAGGTTTTAGAAAAGGACTCTCTCCTCTAGAATGTCATATAATTTTAAAAAAATTTAAATATTTTTTTCTTTCTCAAAATTGACATCTTCTTGAGTGTTAAAATACATACTTGTAGAAATTTTTAATTACAATATACTATATCTAATTAAAACACTATGAACTCTATATGAAAATATTCTTGACTTTGAGCTCTATAAAATTGTGTCTATATGTTATTAGAAAAATATCATAATAAATATTAAGAGTTATTGAAACATTAGTTTTCTAAAATAATTGTATTTTTTTAGTAATTGGATACTAACTAGTATAAAACATGCATTTAATAGACATTTCCAATTGGAAAAGTATGAAACCATATATAACTTAGCTAGAATAATTTTATCAAAGATCATATGTTTCAAAAAAAAAAAAAAAAAAAAGATAGAAATACTCAAACTCAGTCATTTTGATAAGTCAGCCTGAAAGGTGACACAACATTGTACTTTTACCTAGTAAGGCGAGAGAAAATTGAGAATTCTAATGAGACTTATTTTTGGTCATTCCAACATAGACTCCATCATAAGGATAAAGTTATTTTTGATGCACTAAGAACATTAATAGAAAACTTTTGGTGTGACAACACAAGGGCTTCACCAAACCAAAAGGATGCTATCAAAAGATGAATTGGAAAAACAAACCGTGAGCCATGTTCAAAACATTTTTTGGATATGAATCAAACACAATTTTATGAAATGTTTCTTCAAAGATTTTCTGAAATTAAAATCAGCCAAAGGTTTTTTGAGATGACAAAACCATTCTATGTTAAGATAAATCACGCATGCACTACACATTGTTGTAAAGTTCATGTTGAGTTTTCTATGCATTATGATGCTTATCATTATATATGTTGTACTTTGCATACTAATGAAATATTGGAGGAATGTTGTCTATAATTACCTTCTAAGTCACCGAGAGAATTTATTGCAAGTATACTATGTAAACAAGATCATGGGTGCATTTATTATAAGACCATGTGTTTAAAAGGTTTTCACCCTCAATGAGGTGGTTTGCAAAAGTTGCATAGATGCCTACATCTGGATAGCACACATGAAATTGATAAGACACTAGTTTCTCTTGGAAAGTACAAATCAATTATATACGGTGTTAAATATGGAAAATAATTGAAGAGGTGTGAATTAGTGAAAAGTGGTGTATGTGTAGCTGATTTTATGAAATTGTTTCAAGACAAAATAGTTTATGACTACATAGGTCATATAAATAGAGCTAGATGGTTAGATGAGAAACTCAAGTTGTATAAGGACACTTTTCCCTTGGGTATAATTGTGTCAAATGTTGACTCCATTGAAAACTATACAATAAAACCACAAAATGAAGTGTAACCAAAGTATTACAACTCTATACAAGTGTCAATTTTTGTATGCATAGAGAAATTATTCATGCACATGATAGCACAGAGGATGATAGAAAAATATTAAGAGAGTGTCACTTTTATATCAACAATGATCAAACTCATTCATCAAAGTTTATGCAAGGATGTTTTAGAGTTTTATATGACAATTTGAGGGAAAGAGATGAAAGATACAATCAACACATTACATGGTCAGATAATTGCACCACACAATTCAAGAATGCAAGGATGTTCTATTGGTTGAGTAGGATGCATGTGACATATGGAGTACAACATTTTTAAAATTTTATTGAGGTGGGACATGGAAAGGGAGAGCATGATAGAGCTGGAGCATGTGCAAAAAGAGTGCATAGTAGAGAGGAATTAAAGTATGAAGGTGGCGCAATATTAGAAAATATTGAAACAATTAACCAATGATGCAATTCTATAATAGGGCCATGTAATACAGGTAAGTCTGTGGTATCTAGATATTTTTGGTTGATACGTGAACCTAACATTGAAAATTAGCAAGATTGTTGTATGCTTATAGAATTAAGTTAGATGCATTCATTTTGAAGTTCAAATGCAACGTCACTAGCTATTCATACTAGAAAGCTTGCACAGTTTTACTCTTCATGTATGGATCAATTCAGACCTTTGCATTCAATTGATTCATATCAACTTCCTACAACACTACAACTCAACTAGGTTGAAGCATCAATAGATTTTGAGCATGTATCTGACCTAGTTGAACCAGGTACTAAGTTATCAATTTAATACTTGGTTAAAATAGATTATTTTCAATTTTTCCATTAACTTATCCTTCTATATAATGTAGGTCATGTATATGTAGTTATTGCATATAACAATAATGATAAAAAAACAAATTAATTTCCATGTCAGTGTATTCAACCCAAAAAGAGATTGATAGCTACAGTCATTTATGGTGAGGATATTGAGTACCCAATAGGATCTATCTTTGTGACAGGCACATGGCTTAGAAGGTAGCATATTTTTGGCCCCTGCCATGAAGATCTCTTTAGGTTAATTTGTCATGTATAATGTATTGAAATTATTCCTTTAAATTGTCTTTACAATTAAATGTAGGTACCCTATCAAGAAATCTACCATGTGTTTATTTTAGGATTTTGAGACACATAGGCATATTCTTCATTACTCTAACCTTATTGTTGCAACAAATATTTAATTGATATTGTATCATGGTAGTCCTCTTAACAAGAAGTTGTGAAAAGTATGTGAATTTGATCATGAGGAACTACTTCATATAGTAAGGGTTAGAATTGATCCACAAAGTTCCCTTGATTGATTGTATGCTATATAGCTGAATCCTTCTACATATGGTAAAATAATTTTGAAAATTTTGTATATATGTTATGCAAAATGTTACAACTTTGTAGTAATGTGCATATGTAGATGCCAAATTTTGTATATTAAAAAGAGAAGACATGTAACATGAGCATATCCGTATGCTATATTTTGTATAAAAATCTGATAAGATATATCACATGTGCACTTTTAGATGCCAAGTTTTGTAAATAAAAATAGAAGACATGTAACATGTGCATATTAGTATGTCATATTTTGAATAAAAATTTGATAAGAGATGTCACATGTGCATATTTAGATGTCAAATTTTGTATATAAAAAAGAGAAAACATGTAACATGTGCATATTTCTATGCCATATATTATTTTTTGTGGGTTTGATGATATCCTTAAAAAAATATTTAATTATCTTCAACTTATATGGATTTAGATGGCTGTCCTCTTACATTTTTCTTCCAAATTTCCCAAAACACCAAGAAAGTAAATTATAGATTTGGATACCCAAGTAGCTTCTCTACAACATACGCAAAGCTTAGATAGGGTTGTTTTGGACCTTGTCCTTGTTGTCACGCTATGTCACCTCTTTTTAGGCATAAAATAGTCCTCTGATTGGTACAAGGCATGATGATGGTGTAATCATGAGGGCAATAAGGTCCATAAAGAGTTAGGGTTAGGTTTTTACCATAGGTAAGGTTTGTGGTTAAATCTAAGATAGGGTCAATTTGCAACTTTTTGTAAATATTGCAGAAGTTGCTCAAACAACTTTTTGATCAACTTTGCAACTTTTGAGCAATTTTTGCTCTTGACATCTTTTGGTCGAATGGGTCCATCTAGGACTATTCTAGGACCCTAGTTAAGATTCCTAGAATGTATTAAGCAATCTAATAGCTCAATTTCCCATCCCTAACAAGTTTTAACCTATTCAACAACATTTTCCTCATTGAGTAACTTTTGACCAACTTAGGACCTAATCAGCAATTTTGGCTTTTCCTAGCAATCCACGGCTACTCTATTAGCTCAAGTTTGTCAGGTTTAGGCTAGGATGAATCTCATTTTAGACACAACATCCTTCTTATAGTATCGACCACACTGAATGGAATCATCCCTAAGGGTCTCCAAGCACCATCAGGTTGTGATCTTTGATCGGGCATTTCTCTGAACTTGTGCAAGGTAATTATGAACTATTAGATACTAAAGGATTGCATTATCTAGGCCTACAATAACCTATCTTAGTTTTTAAAGATTCAACATTTTTTGGATTTGGCATCTGTATCTCACCTATTGCCAAAAGTTGCAATGTTGCTTAGTTAAAATGAGCAAGGTTGTGTATATTTCAAACCATTGGTCCTAGGATATAATCATCTACTCCATTAGCCTAGTTTGGTAAGGTTTAGCCTAGGACTAACCTCATTTCATCCACAATGTCTCTCCAACAGTATCGACCACACTAAACTGAAGCATCCCTAAGGGTCTCTAAGCACCATTGGGTTGTGATCTTTGATGGGACATTTCTCTAAGCTAGTGCAATGTATTAATGAACTGTTAGGTGATACAAGATCATATTATCTAGGCCTACAACAAGTTATCTCATTTTTTAGAGATTCAACTTTGTTTGGATTTGGTATTCGTATCTTGCCTATTGCCAAAAGTTGCAATGTTGCTCAGTTAAAATGAGCAAGGTTGTGTATATTTTAAACCATTGGTCCTAGGATCGAATCACCTACTCTATTAGCTCTGGTTGGTTGGGTTTAGCCTAGGACCAATCTCAATTCAGCCACAATGTCCCTCCAATGGTATCGACCACACTAAACAAAAGTGTCTCTAAGGGTCTCTAACATTAGTACATTTTGGCAAATATGTGACTATGTGACTAAAACTTTTAATCACGCCACTAAAATTTTTGGTCACAAAACTAAAACTAGTCACATTCTATTATTTCTTTGCAATCTATAGCTATAGGTGACTAAATAAGTGATTAATGTGGTCACTGGGTAAAATCACAAGATCAACCAAATGGAAACTACTAAATAAGTGACTAAACAAGTGACTGGATAATTAGTCACTAATAATTATTCATCTATATTTCATCTCTTCACTTTCTCTAAGGTTTACCTATTAATGGATTAGGTTGATTTTATTTTTCATAACTCATTCATGACCCTTGGACCTTCTCTTTCTGAGAGTAATCATGGTTTCAATTTACATCTTCCATATTATAAGATACTTTGTTAAATGTCTTGGAAGATTTTATGCACCATTTTGGGTTCTTCGATCAATATTACAAATTGATTCAATTTTCCTCTAAGAGGTATAACAATAAATGAGTGGATGAATAATTTTTTTTCTTAATTTAGTTTTCTTTTATTTAAATTACTCATTTGAATTTTCAATTGTTTATTCTAATATTTATTATTAAAAGAATTAATAATTTATAAACCATACTTATATATTACCCAAGTCAAATGGTGGTAAATAGGAGAACTCAATATTCAAATCACCCTTCGATTCCAACTTCCTTTCTTTGAGCAATTAGTGGAGGAACCATAATTCTTGCTTTCGAGAATGATGTCATTATTCTTATCAGATAATTGTACTAAGGCTCTTTTTTGCACTTTGATATTTGTAACCTACAGAATGATCCTAAATTCATAGAGAAGATTACATCTAGAGTATAAATATTGTACAAATGGGAATCATCTACCACAATATCTCAAAGCAGCTCAATAGATTAAGATATGTAAGATAAACTGAACACTTGATCTTAAAATTTTAAATTGTTATTTCAATTATCTTATTAATTTAAATTTAAAATTTAAAATTATTTTAATTGCCTAACACCATAGAGTAAAGAAAAATAAATAGAACACCTTTTATGCATCACTAAAAAAAAGATTATATATTATAACTAATAATTAACAAAAATATAAAAATATTAATTAAAAATAGAAATAAAATTATAATCAATTTATGATAATTGTAATATAGAGGTTTATGCAGTTTTTTATTGAAAATCATATTCAAAAATAATAATTTTCATTGGGGCAAAAATATTGGCAGTGAAAACAAAATGAATGATGTAGAGGAAAAGGCTGAGAAATGGCCATTATGCAGTGGTCCATTCTGCAATACCCATTTTGCAATAGGTCTTGTTCACTTAGCTTCAACTAGGGTAAAAAAATCTATCATCATTTTTCTCCCTCTGCAAAAATGGAGGAGGCCTCATAATAATACCTTCATTGTTGGATCACCACAACCCTAGGGTCGAATATGGGTAAGAACCCAATACTCTCATTAATTTTTTCTGATCTTTGGCTTATGTATCCTACAATTTTATAGCAAGGGATTACGAGATAGAACCCCTTGGATCTGAAATCATGATAGGTGATAAAGGGAATTTATAGGGAGTAAAAATAGAAGATTTAGAATGTATCTGGAGGTCACCCAAATTTTGTTGTAAAAGAAGACATTCAAAAAAATTTGGAGGAAATTTAAAATAATTTAGAGACCAAAATCTTCAAGTATTTTTAATATAATTTTCTCAAAAGCTCACCAACAATAAAATTCTCTAAAAAGCTAGAGGCTTGCTGTTTGCTTTGCAAGAACTATTTGGATGCTAAGGAAGCCTGCAGAAAGGGTAAACTGGTTAAAGAATGGAGATTATTGGAAGCCCTTGTGAAAATATAGATTGAACAATTCCTTCTGCAAACCCTAATTCTCTAGATAGACATGTTGGTCACACTTCTATCTTGTTTATTCTTTTGCATTTTGTTTTTTTGAACAAAATACTAATCTATGATACTTTCAAAAGAGTTTTATATTTCTAGGAATCTAAATTTAAGTTCTTATTATTAAAGGTTAAGTTTTAACACACATACAAAGCCATTCAGGTTATAATCAACAACATCAGTTAACTAACTCCATAATTGCTTCTTGAGGAAGAGTTACCAATTTCTAACATGAATAAGAGTGAAATTGGTTGGCAAATTTTTCATCTCCTAGATCCTCCATGCACCATCATTATGATCATAATCTAGTACCTTGGAATTACCACCTCTTAAAATGCCTTCTATTGGAACTAGAAAACTAGCATCAGCACTTGACGTGCAAGCTTGAGGTATACTAATTAATCTCCCTGATCCTTGAGTAGCAATACAAAGGATGCTTGAATATGCATTCTCTTGAATTACCAATTTAGAAAAAAAAGAGCATATTTTGGACAACATCAA
Source organism: Cupressus sempervirens (assembly GCA_028749045.1). Taxonomy (NCBI): domain Eukaryota; kingdom Viridiplantae; phylum Streptophyta; class Pinopsida; order Cupressales; family Cupressaceae; genus Cupressus; species Cupressus sempervirens. Next base: position 193,077,826 of record CM053786.1, on the reverse strand, counting down.
ATGTAATGAGTAATCCTTGATACACATAGTTAATGTCTTCAAGGATACCTAGTCTTCAAAATCACTCTTAATTCCTAGTCAAAGCCTAGTGCATAATGATGTATAATATTACATTTTCCTATCTCTTATTAACTTGGGTTGTGAGATGGTAAGGAAATAAACAAATTGGGATATTTCTCTTGACAAGTCTGTGAGATTCCTTGCAAATTTTCAAAAAAAATCTTATTCCTTGCATTCTATATGATCCAAAATACTTAAATTGACATTTATTTTTATTTGACAATTGATTCATCTTTTACAAAATTGATACCACAAATATTTTTACAGTTATTAAAGTAACCAAATCATATTACAATGATCAATAAAGTCTTAGGATCTTACTGATCCTCATTCCATCACAAGAACAACTTAGCTGAGATAAGGCAATTCATTGAATCAACATTCATAATCCATACACAACATTGTGTTTATCAGCTCATCTAAAATCCATACATCCATTAGGAACCTTCAAGCCTTTCCCATGACCATAACTTTAACACCAATTCATCAACCTTATTTAGCTAAGTATTCAACATACTTTTAACCAAAGAGTAATATTTTAGAAATTTTTCTATTCCTTACCATAGTCACAAGTCTAATCTAATACCCATGTAGCTGCACTAAAGAACCAGTTAGATAAAATGTTTTTTTCATTCAAGTACCAAGGATATCAACATACCATGCATTAATCCTTCATTTCACTCAAATTAGTAGTCCTTAGCTTAAATCTATGAGGTCCTTGTCATAGTTGATTGCACTTATCATCACTCAATTAGTAAGCTAAAAGTATTCTTCAACTACACCATAGTTGGGGCTCATAATCATTTCTATTAGAAATATGGTTCCTTATCAATCAAACAACATTCTTCATATGCAAAGAACTTTATTTGGTTAAAGATTTCTTCCAAATAAAGATAAGATCAAACATAGGATTGACTACCAACGGTAGAAACAACTATCATATATAATAAATTTCGAAGTATCCCCAATATACTAACCATTATCTACTTCATCCTTAAATACCCTTCAACATCTTCCATATCCTATCAAGCATGAATCTATAGATTATCCAAACTCATTGTGACTGATTGACACAACATAATCTTGGACTTTGTCATGTCTGCGACATTCATCATATTGTCCATCAATAACATTAACCCCCCATTAAGGTCCATCTTCAATAAACATAATACTTATAATATTCGATACCAAAAGTCAGTAATCCTAAGTTATCTTGTGAACATTCAAATCAAGATTTGAAATAGTTTAGACAAGGATCTTTTTTACTATCACTATCTTGCACATTTAGGATTGTCCCTATCTATCTCATAACATCAGGTTATCTATATTTCTCATGATCATAACAAAAGACCTTACCAACACTCTTATTCTTTAGTATTTGATCAAATGTGAGTATTTATACTTTAAAACTTAACAAATAGGGTAATCCAACAAATGCTGATGATCACAAAAAAATGGGAATATTAAAATTACATGGAGTCATTTCTTTTCTTCTTCATGGTTATGTATATTGGTGTCAATACATCATGAAAGATTACAAAGTCTCATTCTATATCTACCCTTAACTCTAGTAGAGTGTAGTTGTCATCCAAACAAATGAGGGAGTTGCACAAGATGTCAGTAAGGAAGTGGTGGTCCTAAAGTCAAAGGTGAAGTAACTGTTAAAATATTTCCCTATAGGATGGTGATTTTTATCTGATTTCCCATATGCCTTCCTAAGCTTGTAAGCATCTTCTAACATCTGTATGGTAAATTCTCTATATATATTGACTTGATTGTGGTTATTTCAGCCACGATCTCTACTCTTTTTTATGTTGTAAATTGGCTAGGAAGATCATTGCCAATCTTTGTCCTTCGAGAATTCTTTTCAATAAATCTTATTTCTTCCATTCTTGATTTTGGTGTACTACTTTAGCTAAACTTAGATTTTAATATTGAATTTAATCTTGGAGTAGAAAGATTATCAGACTAGCAAGACAAAACATTCTAGTCTCAATCTACAAGGTTTGAATATCATCCAAAACCAAATATATTATTGGGGGAAGACATGTCTCTAAATTTAGTTATATGTCTTTGTCTTCAGTTCTATTTTGTGGTATAGAAACCCATTAATGTTTCATGATGTTGCTACCTTTTATTGATCAGTATGCTTTGTGAATCAGATAGTTACTATATTAGAAAGATGGATCCAATGTGATCCAATAGATGATACCAGAGGTGCTTTTCTTTAATAGATTAATGTGACTCAATGGGGCCACTCCTGTATGCCTATATTTAAAATTCTTTACTATAATAGCCCTTGTTTAGGTAAAGGTTCTATGAATTTTGACTATATTAAGGAGCCATACCAGCAAAAATGGCTCACCATGTCTATTTCTTTGCCATATTTCATTGTATAAGTACTATACTATTATTTTCATACAAACGATATTAGAGCTCTGACTATACATAGAACATATTTCTCAAATTGACACCATCCCTCATTGGTACCCTCTTGCTAACCCTTCTCCACCAGCCAAAAGGCCTCCTAGTCATCCTAAGCCACCAACATGTCAACACAACCTTTTAGAAAGTTGATACCCAACCGAGCCTGGGCCCTCTACCATGTTCATGCCACCACCCCAGATCCCAAGCACTTGTATTGTCATTGTCTCCCTCATCCAACTTTGGTTGCATCCTACCATCCAAGACTATTTCATGGCCCCAACATGTTGTAGAAAACCATTTAGGCCACAACACCACTTTGACCAAGCAATTAGCCATGTTGTAGAGTGTCACTATCTCACTTTCATCTAAATTCATTGCTAATAACAAAGGTAATGTTGGAATTAACATTGCATCTCCCATTCCTAGCTATATTCAAATCCCCTAGCATTGTTCCCATTGTGTAAGAAAAATCTATGCTTGTCTTTAAAACCTCTGTTAGCGTCCTTTCAGGCATTCTTTTAAATAGTTGTTTGTATCTACTCTGAATTCTTCTTGTCACAAAGCGGAACCACCATCTATTCACAACTATATTGGCTAGGGAGTCAATGCACCTTATACCCAAGGCATTTTCCATGATGATTAAAAAATTAAGGGATTCCTTGTTGCAGTCCATTTAAGGAACAAAAATCGACAAGGCATTCCATTGGATAGTGTTGCGGGAACAACAAAATACTAAAACCACAAGGAATCATCGAAGGACCAAAATGTGAAATTTTTTATCTATTTTTGTGATGAAGTTAAAAATTTACAAGCTGGATAAAATTGCCAAGTTGGGTACAAACCATGTAACATGAAACTACAAAAAAATGTAGAAGTGTCACCAATGCATTAGTGGTAGCAATCAGTTTTTTGAGTTGGTTTTGAGTAGTTTTCTGCAACCACCTAATAAGGGAATAGATATTGATTGGTTTAAAAATATTGTTTTAGACAGTCTTTTAATCAGGGAGATTCTAGAAGCCAACGATGACAATAAAAGAGAGTAGGAAATGGATCTCCCCAAGTATAATGGTTATGTAAAAGAGAGAGTAGAATAATGATAATTTTCCTGTAGTTTTTAAGTGTTTCATTTGATCTGCACTTCATTCCAGTTATGATGTCTTTGTTTCTACATAGAGAGCACCCTGATATGGAGAATAGACTTTGTTTTCTATTTACTCATTTTGGGAGCACAAATCAATAAATAAAACTTGGTTTTATGACTGAGGTGTTATTTGGAATAGTTCAGATTTTGTATGCAATAAGTTGACTCATGGAAAAAGTAAAAAATCATAAGTTTTAGTTTAAACTGGGATGAATTCTTTTATGTTTTGGGGCTACATGTTTATTGTTTTGTTTGTTAAAACAATATAACTTTTGCAAGGGTTTATTTGGCACCCTATCCGTTCCTTTGAATACAAAACCATATTCAAGAAATCAGTTAGAAATGAATCTGAAAATGTCCCTTGGAATTCAATTGTACATGGCTACAATTTATGATTTTAATAGATGTTTACAACAGCACAAAGTGGGCTGCATATTACCAAAATGTTTGGACATTTTTTGGTCAAACAAACACTCTTCTCTTGGTGCTGAAATCTGTTTTAACAAATCTGCAATTTTTCCTTGGTATTCTGTTTCTCTTGGCTGCAAATTCTTACTTTATTAAGTGTGGTTGGGTTTATCGGGTCTTGAGCTTTTCTTAGCATTGCCTGAAGTCTTAAATTATGTAATTTTTGGGTTTGTCTCAGCTATCGATTTGAATGTGAATCAATTTATAGAAGTGATATTTTTTATCGGGTTGCTGGTCTATAAATTGATTAACAAATTTAGTTTTTGGTTATAATCACATAGGGGATCTGCCTTGAGTTTGGGTTTTTCCTGTAGCCTTATTGGCAATAAACTCTCAATTATAAAGCCTTGGAAAAAAGTAAAAATTGCTATGTATATATGATATCGACTTTTATTATTGACCCCCTATTTAGTTCATAAAGAATGGTAGTGTCATAAACCAAGAACAACTTTAAACCATAACTATGTTTAGGAAAGCTGATAAAGAGTTCATATCAATGTTTGAATTTGCATATCATTGTATAACTGACACTTAATGTGATATAAGATCTCAATGATTAATTGTTCGACAAAATGCAGATTACATTGACATGTAGTATGAACAGGGGAATCCTCAGAGTAAATCAGTTAAGACATGAATTGTAACCTTGTGATTGGAATTATTTTATTAAGTTCTAGGAAGAATTGGGTTTGGCCTCTAATAGAGAACTTTGGTGACAACAATAGTAGTATCTGTAATGGTATTTTTGGTTCTGCAATTTTGCACTTATAGACTTAGTAAATTTTTAAGTTTGTGAATCTTGCTTCGCATCAGATAGGAACAAGAATCTTGGAGTTGAGATGAAATTACATATTCATTGCAGCCAATCTTTTATAAAATTAAACTTATTTAATACAAGGAGAAGGAAGTTTTAATCAACTTGATCATGAACTATTTGAATTTCTATCCTAGTAATCTTTTTTTCTACTTTATCCTTTCATACTATGTGGAAGAATTAGGCTAGAAAATAGTTTAGCCAATTTCATAGTTTATAGTTTATAGCAAGAAACTTTAATGATACAGTTTATAATCACTATTAGATGGAAAAATTAGGGTAGCTAATAGTTTATCAAATTATGGAATTCAGCAAAGCCCTTTCTTTACTAAGAAAATTGTAGATGCAAAAACGTCTGATAGAGACCACAATAATTTTAGATTTCCACCACATGAAGCCTCATTTTATTGCCAAATTTTAGGTCTCCATATTGCTAGCTTTGATAATTTACATTGTAATAAGTTGATGTGATGGTAAGGCTAATGTACCAAACAAAGGGGGAGTATGACACATTTTCCAGGATACAATCAGCTATGTATAGTGTTATTATGATGAGTACCTTACCACAAAGAGGATGAGATGTGGGTTGCATAGTGTTCTATCCCATGTTTTTTTCTTGATGTGTATGTCATGATGCATAGAAACTGCCAGAGACTAGAATGAGGGAAGAGCAGTTTCATATGTGGACATCAAAAACTTATTTCTATGGAAGATGATGCTTCACAAAGTTTCATAAGTCAATCTTGTGACCAAATGGCTTAGCAACAGGTGAATAGAACAAGTGGGACTTGGTAATTGGCTTGTTTGAAGCAAATTTGTAGAACTAGATAGCTGATGAAGAATATTGTATTTTCTATCCCTTGCATCTCACATTTTAAAGTTGATGCATAACATCCCCTTTAACATGTAGCTTTGACTTTAACATGTAGCTTTGAGTGAGTAAAGAACTAGAATAGGAGGAATAGTAATTAAGACTGTAGTTACTTTTAGTTAGAAATGTTGAATGTTGGAATAAGTCACCTAGTTTTTTCAGATAAGAAACAGTGGAGAAGCGTTGGCTGCCGGCTGGGCTAGGGTTTTTCCCCTAGCTTGTTCTTGGTGTTTGATCTTTATTATTTTTCTGTTCTATTTGGATTGCTGGCTACTGGACATAATTTGCGTCGGTCTTTTTGGAAATCTTCTGCAGTCAATTTTGGATTGGGGTTTTATTGTTTGCATGGCAAGGCCTGGGATTTCTTCTCCGTTGGTGAGAACAGATGGTTCTTCTCCAACTATGCACGCAATGCGATCTAAATCATTTTATTCAGAGGAGAGCTCCAAGCTGAAAAAGTTAATGGTTGTTTTCCGCGTAGCCATGATCGCCCTATTCTGGTTATTCCTCCAATGGCTATAATGGAGGACATTGATTATTGGACCAAGCATGCTTTGATATGCAAATTTCTTGGAATTCGGATTTCTCTATCCGCTCTTGAGGCATGGATCCGCCGATCATGGCAGGTGGAAGGCGATATGGAGATTATGTTGGCAGGGAATAGTTTTTTTTTGTTGTATTCTCTTGCATGTTTGATCAGGATCGTGTTTTTGAAGGAGGCCCTTATTTCTACAACCATGTGGGTTTATTTGTCAAACCTTGGCATTCAGGTTTTAATTCTGCTGAGGATCTCCCTTCAACAGTGCCAGTTTGGGTTTGCTTGCCTCATCTTCCCTTGGAATTTTGGTGTGAAGACATCCTTCGACAAATTACTGCTTTGTTGGGGAAGCCGGCTGCAATTGCACATCAATCCCTCAATAAAAAGTTTATTTCTTATGCTAGAATTTGTGTTGAAATTAATTTGAATAACCCATTACCAGATCCTTTGGAAATTTGTATGGGGGATTCTTCTTGGGTGCAGCAGTTAGATTATGAATCCGTCCCTTTCTGTTGCCGGATTTGTCATGAGTATGGTCATTTACAGCGTCAGTGCCTCCGTAACTCGAGTTTCAAAGGAGTGGATGGTTCTACAGCTGGCAATGTTGGTGGTTTGGCAGATACTACAGGGAAAGGACAATCTCAAATGGCTAATACTACCAAGGGGATGAATCTGCAAGATGCTACAGGTAAGGGTAAGGCTCAAATGCAGGATAAGGATGGATTTACCCCTGTTCGCCCTCGAGCTAAGGGACGTGGTCAAAAGAGGCCTTTGAAAGAAAGATTATCTGATTTAGGTTTTAACCACTTTGAGGTGTTGGATAGTATGGTTCTAGAGGAGGGTATTCCTCCTCCTATCTCTTCTGATCTAGTTTGCCCAGATGAGAGATCTATTCCTAATGATGCTTGTGGGGCATCCCAAGTTGTAGTATATCAGAACTGTGAGGTCCCTGTAGCTCCTGTGACAGAGGCTCTGGTGACTCATGCAGTATTAGAGGATAATGATGTTGTTTTAGCTGACTTAGTTAAGGATGTGCTACCATCAGGTAAGGGCAAGGGATCTCCTCTCCCCTTGGGGTTGATGTCTCGACCCTTTAAGCGGGCTTCTTCTACTCCCCCTTTAAGGAGTGGGCGCAAAACAGACCAAGAGAAGATTAAACTCACAAGAGATATATTGATTGAGTCTGGTTTAGTGAAACCTTTGGATTCTCATTTTCCCAATTCTACCCAATGATGATTATTCTCTCATGAAATGTAAGGGGGTTGAATAGCATCCCTAGACAAGAGGCTATTCATAACTTGGTGGTTGATCATAGTCTTGATGTTTTTTGTATCCAAGAGACTAAGCTCTCTGTGGAGTCTATGGTCCAACATGCCTCTAGTATTTGGTCTCGTGGCCAATGCCAGTGTGTTGGGGCAACAGGAAGTGCGGGTGGTTTAGCTATATTTTGGGATCCTCAAAAAATTTCTCCTCTTAGCTGGATGTCTTCTCGCTCAGTTCTCTCTATGGTAGCTTCTGCTCTAGACTCAGGAGAGGTAATCATGGTTACTAATGTGTATGCACCTATTGATCTTGTGGGAAAGGAGGAACTTTGGGAACATATTCAATATGTTAGAAATTGTCATCCTTATCATCCTTGGGTGTTAGCAGGGGACTTTAATTCAGTTTTAAGTCTGGAGGAGAAGCATGGTGGTTTGGCTAGATTGGGGCCTTCTTCTGCTCTTCTTCAGCAACACATATCTCTTTTGCATCTCTCTAATGTTAAGCCTTCTAATGGTCTCTATACCTGGAATAATCGCAGGACTGGTGTTGCTGCTATCTCATAATGTCTGGATAGATTTCTTGTTTCTTGCTTCTGGGTTAGTGGCACCCTTACTATCTCTTCAGAAATCCTTGATTGGAACGGTTCAGATCATTGGCCAATAAAATTTTCCACTATAGGGGCTTATGTTCCGAAGCATCCTCCTTTTAAGTTCCAGTTGATGTGGCTTCGTAACTCCTCTCTTCATGATTTTGTTTTTTGTTGGTGAAAAGATGGTGCTCCTGCATATGGTACTGCAATGTTCTCATTTTCTAAAAGGCTTCAATATGTTAAAAGGAAGCTCAAGATATGAAATAGGGAATGCTTTGGGAACCTTCACTTTATGAAGAGGCTTGCTCAAGAAGATCTTGATGTCATCACAAGGGAGATTAGAGATCGAGGTTTCTCAGAGGATCTTGGTAAGGTTGAATCCCTTGCTTTTAGAGCTCTAGAAGAATGCGAACTTCGAGAGGAAATTTTTTGGAAGCAAAAGGCTAGAGTTGATTGGCTCTAGGAAGGTGATCGAAGCACTGCCTTTTTCCATAAAACAGTGCAATCTCGTTGGAATCAGAGCACTATCTCTTCTTTGGTTAATTCTCAAGGTATCCAACTGAATTCCTTGCCAACTTTGTTCCAGGAGGCTATTTGGTACTTCTCTACCCTCTTCTCTGAGGACTCTCCTCCTACTGATAATGAAGAAAATCTTATTTTGTCCTATATTCCTTCCCTTATCACTCAAGAAATGAATGATTATCTCATGCATCCTATCTCTTTGGAAGAGCTGGAGGAGGTGGTCTTTGGCATGCCTAAGGGGAAGGCTCCTGGTCCTGATGGCTTTCCAGTTGAATTCTTTCAGGAATTTTGGGACATCATTAATCATGATTTGTTGGAGGTGGTTAAAGAATCCTATGCTAGCAAGCAGATGCTTCGAGCTTTGAACTCTACATTCTTGACTCTTATTCCTAAGAGAGAGGGTGCTAATCAATTGGAGTTTTTTAGACCAATTGCCTTATGTAATGTGGTTTACAAAGTTATTACTAAGTTGATTGCTGAGAGACTGAAAAGGTGGCTTCCCATTATTATCTCAGAAGAACAAGGTGGTTTTGTTGCTGGCAGACAAATTTTGGATGGGGTGGTTATTGCTACTAAGGCTATTCACTCTATGGCTACTTCAAGGGAGAGAGCCATGTTTGTTAAGCTGGATATGGCTAAGGCCTACGATAGAGTTAAATGGAGCTTCCTAAGGAGTATTCTTCTTTCTTTTGGATTTAGCTCTAACTGGGTGAGTTGGATTATGAGTTGTGTTACTTCTGCCTCTTTTTCTATTCTTATTAATGGTCAACCTTCTCAACTATTTGGTACTTCTAGAGGCCTCCGCCAGGGTGACCCTCTCTCCCCATATCTATTCATCATCATGGCTGAAGGCTTGGGCAGATTCATTAAGCATCAAGTGTCCCAACATTCTATTCAAGGCTAGCGGTGGGGTAATGGCTTACCTTCTCTTTCCCATCTTCAATTTGTTGACGATTCTGCTCTTGCCGGTCTTGCTAGGATCAAGGAAGCTAAAGCCTTTCGACATGCTTTGGACATTTATTTGGCAGCTTCAGGCCAGAAAGTTAATGAGCACAAATCTTCCATTTACTTTTTTAACACTCCTGATTCTATTCAGCACAGGATTGTTGGTATCCTATGGTTTCAGATAGGATCACTTCCTTTGACTTATCTTGGCATTCCTATTGCTATTTCCAGGCAGCCATGTCTCTTCTAGAAAAATTTGATTACCAAGCTTCAGGATAAGGTAAATCATTGGACTCATAGATGGTTTTCTACTGCTGCTTAGGTTACTCTTCTTCAAGCTATTATCCAAGCTCTTCCTACTTATAGAAGCATGGTTCACGTTGCACCTATTTACTTTCTCAAGGAGTCTGATGCTCTTTCTTGACAATTCCTTTGGAGTGCTAATTTGCGTAGTACTAAATGGAGCTTGGTTAATTGGGCAACTGTTTGTAGGCCTAAAAAGGAGGGTGGTCTTGGTCTTCGATCTTCTCTATTGAGTAGTCAAGCTTTGGCTGCTAAACTTTATTAGCGATGGTGCTCTGGATAACATCAACTTTGGGCTCGTATTATCACTCATAAATATTTTTATGGTGCTGATCCTTGCTCTATTTCTGCACTTCCTCTTGAAGTTTGTGGCTCAATGGTTTGGCATACTTCGAAGATAGGTGCGATGTTGGTGAAGAGGGGTCTGTTCTGGATATGTAAAGGAGGTTCTCAGGCTTTGTTTTGGTCTGATGCTTGGGATGGATTCCCTTCCATTTTATCCATATACCCTCATCTTCAGCCTCTTTCTGACTCTTTTCTTGCCAGTGGATGGGATAAAGTGGCTCATTCCAAGACTCCTTATCAATTGGGACTTGTTGTTGGTTACAGATGGAAGCATTCTTCTGATTGGCCTCCTGGAGGTACAGACATGGATTGTCAGGAGCTTTCTCAAATTCTGGCCTCTAGAGAGTGTTCTTCTTTGCTTGGTCTAGATGTTTTGGCTTGGGGCAGTACCTTGTCTGGTAAATATCATGTCTCTGCTAGGTATCAGGAGATAACTAGAAAATTATTTGGGGATGCTGAGGTACCTTGGTGGAAGCAAGTTTCGAATAAAGTTTCTTGGTCCAAGTGCAATTTTTTCATGTGGCTAGTGGCTCACAACCGTTGTCTTACCTGGGATAATCTTTGTAAACGTGGATTTCAGAGCTCCTCTTATTGTGTTTTGTGTGGTAATGGAGAGGAGTCTGTCTCCCATCTGTTCTTCCATTGCTCCTATTCTACTCAAATATGGTACCTTTGGTGGAGTGCTTGTGGTTGCTCTTGTCGGCATGCTTCCTCTTTGCCTGATTTTTGGTCCCACTTGGGTAGTGCTCCCTCCAAGTCTTCTTCTCTCCATGCTGCTTGGATTGCTGGCCCATCTTTCATGCTTTGGCATATCTGGTTGGAGAGGAATCGTCGCATATTCCAAGATGTTTGGCTTGGTTTTTTGCATCTTTGGTGGAAAATATCACATTCTCTTCAGGAAACTATTCTTGTGAAGTGTGAGTTTGATGGGGGTATGGATCTGGTTGATCTTGCTATTTGTAATCGCCTCAATTTTTATCTGCAGGATGGGGCTGCAGCTCATAGGTTTCCTTCTATGTCCAGGCAGCTTCACCATCAGAGGAAGGCTCGGGTTAACCGAGATGGGCACTGGACTCCTCCTCCCTGTGGAGTTCTAAAAATTAACACTGATGGTTCTTCCCGTGGGAATCCTGGTCCGGCTAGTATTAGCGGAGTGGCTCGTTGTAGTTCTGGGGATGTTAAATTTTTCTTCTCAGTTCATAAGGGTGATTATACTAACAATCTCATGGAAGCTCAGGCTATTTTATATGCTGTGGAACAGTGTTTCTTGCAGGGATGGAGTAAGATTATCTATGAGTCTGATTCACAGGTGGTGGTGAACATGCTTTCTTCGCAAGAGCTTGAGGATGTTAGTTGGCAGCTGGCCACTATTGTTAAGCAGATTCTCTTCTTCTCTTCCTCTTTTCAGTTATTAGGTTCATGTATATTCCTCGTGAATGGAATAGAACTGCTGATTGTTTAGCCAAATGGGCTTCTAGTCATGATCCGGGTTGGAATATTAGGGATAGGAGGCAACTGTCCTTTGAGATGGTGCAAGAATTTGATGATCTTGTTGCTCAGGATCGAGCTCCTTGTTGAGCTCTCCTTGTTGTATTCCTTTCTGTCTTAATAAATTTTTGCCCCTCTTTTTGCTTTCAATTGGGAAAGTTGAATAACTTTGATAGAATTTCTAAAATTTTCAAATTAATACTAAAAATGATAAGTCACTTCCCTAGAAAACAAATTCTTCTAACTTTCCTTAACTTTTATCTTTTTTCTATTTGGCTTATTGAGCTACTATAAAGAACCGGTCCATGTAGAATAGGATCATTAATGAGAATCTTAGCTTTATGTTTCTCAGTATGCTCATTTAGTGCTATGGACATTACAACATATATTATGTCTTTTAATCAATCGGCACTTCCGTATAGAACAAGGATGGTAAAATCCTTTCATTAACTATAGATCAAGTTGTGTTAAATCTCTTGGTAGGCATCATTTTGTTTTGTAGTTACTATATATTATTTGAACTCAACGCGAAGGAATTCATAGAGTTTTTTCCAAAACTGTAAGTATTGGAATATCCCTTAATGATACACATTTGTGAATGATTTTTCCATTGCAGACTTGACATGCAATCTCATTATATTCGAGAGAAATGCTTTGAAAATGAGGAAATGGTATCCATGAAGAAGTTGGATTAGTAGGTTCTGTATATCTATTTCTGATATGGCATGCCTTGGTGGGTTTTGTATATCTATTCTTCATCTACCTCATCAAGTTACCTTCTATATTACACTTCTTACAAGTGCACTAATTTTATCTCTTAAATATTTTGAACTGTACATTTGTTTTTGGTTGATATTCAAAGCTATTGGTGTTACTTGTTTCATTCCTTATTTTTATCCTCTTCTACAAATTATTCAGATATCAAGTCTAATGTGATACATGTAGAGCATTCTTCCAATTGTAACTACTTGATGCCTTCTCTTGAGTAAGCTAAATAATAGTTGGTTATGGTACTTGTTTCATTCTTTATTTTTATGCTCTTTTATTATATGTTGACTACCACATTACAACCAAATTTATTGAAAAAAATATTTCAAGAGAAATTGTTGTGAGAGATGCAAGTTGGTTTCATCATTTTTAAACAAGGACAATGTTCTTCTAGAAATTATTAGTAATATTGAAGTGAATAAAGCTGTAAGCACGGGCCTGCACTATGACAAGGTACATCATGTTAGATTTTTTGTCCTTTGAAAGAATCAACTTTAGTTTTTAGTTTCTAAACAGAGCTTCTTTTGTGTTTGAGTTCTAGAGGCCATGTTGTTCACTTAATAAAGTTGATGTATATTACAGACATGTTTATAATATCATGAATGTCTCATTGCATTGATCTATTTTTCAGGTAGACTATTTAACTATTGATCAAAAAGATAGAAGAGAGAGAGAAAGAGAATGACAAAATCAAATGAAGAGGAATGCCAACAGGGAATATGAAAGAATAGATTACCACAATGAGAGTTTTTTACCCTAACCATTGCCATTTTTGTATGACTTTTATCTCTGCAATTCTTATTCCTATTTAAGATTTCCCTTTTGAAATTGAAATAACTCTCAATTTAAAATTTATATCATTGGAAATGAAAGTGTTGCCATGTTGTTGCCATTTTCCAACAAGAGCTTTATTTGAGCTTGGGTCTCTTCCTTCTGTGGTGAATATAAAGTGGGGTTATCGTGTTTAGTAGCATACAGGCAGAATCTTTGTAATGAATAGGAGAAATAATTAACATATTGAACACATTCAATTAATCCAATAAAGTTGAAATGTCTTCAAGTTTTCAATTGTTGCTTTGCAGTAGAAATAGAGCATAACGTAAATGTATGCAAGTTCAACATTTTGTATTTTGACACATTTTCAAGTTTATAGTACCGGTAAAAAAATTAAAGAGCTAGATACTGATTTCTGTCAAAACTAATTTCTGGAGCAATTTATCCCTTAAGCATGTAGACCAATTATATTACACTAATATAGTGTGCCCAACATGTGTGTTAAGCGTGCAAGTACAAAGTCTCATTTTAGTGGTTGGAAGGTTAGTGTGCCCTCTATAGCTTACGGACACCCAAATTGATAAAAAGGAAAAAAAACTAAATAAAGGCATCAAGACTAGATATCACTTTGTGACAATATATATGTGGATTCTATGGCTTCTCTCTACACCTGCACATTCATCGGCTCAGACGTACAAGGCATATGGCTGAATTATATTATTATCTCATCCAATGCATTGATGACATGTCTATTAAGTTCACATTTACTTGTCAGCAGTAGACCACTGTAATGCGATGTGAAAGAGAGAAAAACAACATGGGGTTTTCGATTTAACAAATTAATTTTATATTATTGCTAATATTGAGACCCTCCTCATCGTAAAGGTTGTCCTATCTCCACAGTCACTCTTGGAAAGGGTTACTCGCTAGCTATGACTTCCCAATAGCTGCATTCTCCAGTAATTTATTTAATGAAAATATACCAATACATTTTAGGGAAGAAATCCTATGATCATTTCTCATTCTTGTGCTTATAAGAAGCAACATGTAGTTATGGCTTTTGCAACTCTTATGTGCATTTTTCAGTAGTTTCCAAAATGGGGATTGTGTTTAAGAGGGCCCAAATGATGTTAGTCTTGGGCTTATTAATTATGGTAGCAACATCACCCACAATAGTATCATCAGGCCATGACTACATAGATGCTCTATCAAAGTGCCCTATGTCCTTTAAAGGGTAGAGATCAGGGAAAATTCCTACAAATTAGCGCATCAAATGGAGAAGGGACTCTAGTCTTAGAGGTGGCTCTGCAACAAATGCAATGTTGTATTTGTTTATGTTTGATCATGTTGTGAGTTAAAACTTACATTCATATTTTACTGGTAAGTGAAATTTTTTGATGTACAGGTTGACTAGGTGGGAAGATACTATGATGCGAGGGACAATGTCAAGTATGTTTTTTCCATGGCTTTTACTACCACAATGTTGGCATGGTGTGTCATAGAATTTGGTAAGTTCATGGGCTCTGAGCTCCAGAATGTGAAGAGTGTCATTTGTTGGTCTATAGACTATCTTTTCAAAACCATTGCACACATAGATACAATTTATATATAGGTTTGTTAATTGTGCAATGGTAATATGTATCTTGAGTTCTAGTTAGTGCTTTGTAATGTTAAAGAGAGAAATTTTAGTGTTTCTTTGTATGTTGAAGCAGGTGGGTAATCCCATTCCAAATCGCAATTTCTGGGAGAGATCAGATGATATGTACACTGCAAGAATAGTTTACAAAATCAGCGAAGGAAGGCCTGGCTCAAATATTGCTGCTGAAACTGCAGCTACCTTGGCAACACCATCTATTCCATTTAAGTCATTGGATTAAGAATACTATCAGTTCCTTCTTAGCACTGTACATCATGTAAGTTAGCTAGCATAGTAATTATGAACTCTCATGCCTGAACCGATTTGACAATTATATTGAAGTTTTAGCTTCAACAGCACTTAAAACTGTTGGGCAAAAGTTTCTATTAACTATTCATGGGTTCAAATTGTCGGAATAAAATCTTGGACCCAAAGAGCATGAATAATTAATGTCCAATAAGAGAATTTTAATATAATTCACTTTATTATGTGTAGATATTCTTTTTTTTCTATACCATCAGTCTGATCAATGACCAATAAAGAACTTCATGCGTACATTAAAAATGAGAGCTTTTTGGTTTTACTTCGAGGTAAAATTTGGAAATAAATGATGATTCAGATTTGACAATTTGAAATATTACTATTAGAAATGTTACTTTTCTGGTTACCCAATTAAAAACTATCTCAAGGGACCCATTATTTAGCAGAATAATGAATTAGGATTGTATGCATTCAAATAAAACCAAGTAAAATGAAAATATGATCATCTATTCAGCAGTATTTCCAATTTGCAAACAAACACAAGTGGGCATACAGTGACAACCTCAAAGTAGGAGTGTGTCCTTTTGACCGTGGCTTGGATGGATACTAGGTTCCTATATGGCTCTTTAACTATTAGAATATTTTTGAATGCTTCATACTATATTGTTAAATTTGTTTGAATGACACTTTAATTGTATTTGTAGGATGAATTATTGTGGGGTGCAGCATGGCCTCACAGAGCAACCAAAGATCACACTTACCTCAGCTACATTCAAATGAATAGAGAGACTTTGGGAGTTATTTAAAATATCAATGAGTTTGGATGGGACAACAAACATGCAGCGATAACAATTCTTGTATTTAAGGTGATTTGATTGCCTCCCCAAATCCTCATATTAGTTTGTATTCTATAAAAAGCAATCACTTACTTTTCCATTCCAACATATTTGTTACTTTAAATAGTCTTGGATCTAACTGCATGAACTTTGTTACATTAATGTGTAAGCTCAAATTTCATGATCTATTATCAAGATTTTTCATTTTTTCATATTATTTACTTTTTATCGGTGTGATAACAGATCATAGAATGTGACTAAAAGAAGTGATGAAAAAGTTAATACAATTAAATCTAAATCATTTTGAACAATTATCATAAACTATGCAAATTGAATGTAGGAAACCCTTTTTAAGTACATTTCTATAATATTGGGGAAATTTTTGACTCCCTATTTGTTTGTTTCAAAATGTACAAGATTTCTTATTAGGGAAGGTGAAATTCCTTCAAACCTACAAGGGACATGCTAACAACTTCATTAGCTCTCTGTTGCCCAAAACACCCTACACACATGTTGCACATACACTAGGTATATTTACTTTACTAAGATGCCCCACAATCTAATCACAATAGAGAAAAATTGAGGCTTGTTAATTTGTATGTGGGTGTGATAGCTGGGCTAATCTACAAGAAAGGAGGGAGAAACATACAACATGTAACATCCATATTCTTGTAGCTTGTGCAAGTTATTTAAGCCATTCTAATCAAGTAGTGCACTGTAGAAACATTGTTGCCACTGTTGTCAAGCTACAAGGAGTAGCCTAGAGATAGATACCTACTATTCTTCACTAACATCAGTAACAACATGGTCATCACTATAGTAAGTAGTACTAAATATTGTTTCTACATGAACCAATCTCATAAGAAGTACTAGAAATATGATTTAGAAGAGCCATTTTTTTTTCAGATTGTGTGTAGCATCCTGTCAACACTTATAATCATACTCTACATACCATCATCCCAATGTTTGAGTAGATATAGCACTCCATCAATTGGATGATCGATGATGGAATGTGATTAAACCATTGATGCAAAAACTACCACACAAGGTACTTTAGTCAAATTTCTTTTGTTATCTACTCTTTTTTGGTAATTCGTATGCATTAAACATGGGTCTTCTTGGCCAAAATTTGTTTCACTTGAAGGTTCTTCGACCATTTCTATTGTAGAGGCTTAAATCTGATGTTGAGAAGGGTTTTCCCCCTAAAAAGGAAACAATATTAAAAGTAGGGATGTCAAAATTGCAAAAACAATTTTGCCGAGCCCTTCTTCAAAAGGACTTGGAGATTGTCAATGTTGGAGGAGAGCATAAGCACCTACTAAATATAGCTATGCAACTGAGAAAATGTTGTAACCATCCATATCTTTTCCAAGGTGCTGAGCCAAGACCACCATATACCACTAGAGACCATTTAGTCACAAATGCAGGTAAGTTTTGGTTTGGCATATCATTGTGGGTTCTATTTGATACTATCTTGGGTTTTTCCACACTTGTAGGTTTAATATGTTACTTTTTCTAGTTATATCATCTTGGATTTTGCCATTTACCAAGAAAAATGGTTCTTTTAGACAAGCTTCTTCCAAAGCTGAAGGATCCTAATTCCCAAGTTCTCATTTTTTCTCAGGTAAGTTGTAGTTTAATGAAATTGTTTTAAAGTTGTATTCTTAACCATACAAGAGCCTACTTGAATATTTCTTGTCTTCTACAAATTATTACAATAATAGATAAGTCATCTATTATTAGTTAATGGTTATCTTCTAAATATCTTAAGCTTTAGTTTGCATTCATTTTTTGATTTCTCTACAATAGAATGTTTCTATTCTTTATGATGGTTTCCTAAGGAAACATCATCTCATTCTTTTGTATAAATTGACCTTTCAATCTCTGTTAATAACAAGCAAGTACTTACCAATTACCTTGTAATACAGATGACCAGGCTATTGGACATTTTGGAGGATTATTGTATGTACCGAGGATATCCGTATTGCCAAATTAATGGAAATACAAATGGCGAGGAGCATGATTCTTCAATAGATTCTTTCAACTAAGAGGGCAGTGAAAAATTTATTTTCTTTCTTTCTACTAGAGCAAGAGGTCTAGGCATTAACCTTGCCACTATAGATGTTTTCATTCTATATGAAAGTGACTAGTATGCACCTATTATATGAGGAATATTATATTACGTGTGAACATTTCTACTAGAGTATTTGGAATCTAAAATTTTTAGGGTTACAGGAATCCTCAATTAGATTTACAAGATCATGCATATAGGATTGGCCAGAAGAAAGAAGTTCAAGTCTTTCAATTTTGTACAGAGGTTTGCATTTTTACTTGAGATGAACAAAATATATCCAAGTTCTATTACCATTTTTTAAGATTTACTCTTATTTATAATTGCAGTATACTATAGAGGAGAAGGTGATAGAGAGAGCTTATAAGAAACTTGCACTAGATGCTTTGGTCATACAACAAGGACATTTGGCAGAGCAAAAATGTAATATATCATTTAGGCTTTTGGGTCAATGGTAGTGATTAAATGCTAGTTCATTTTGTTTTTATGAATCAAGGTATATCCTTGCTACTTATTAAATTTAATGCCCAATTTTAACCTATTTCCTTTTTAAAGGATTATTAATTAGTTGCTAATGATTTTTGGCCTTCTTAAATAATGTAAGCAAACATCTATGAAAAATGTGTTGGTACTACAAAAATTTGATGTGTGTGTCACTAGTTTTGAGATGACAATTAAATAAAAAGCAACACTTGAATGATTTAGTTGGTGATACAATATTATTAATGAGGCACATCAAATTAAGAATGAAAATTCACTTCTTGCAAAATCAATGAGAATCTACAACACCAATTATAGACTTCTTATAACTGGGACACCTCTTCAAGTATAATGCATCTCTAATCTTTCCAAGGCTTATATTATGTTCCTATGACATTTTATGTTGACATATAACTTGACTCTATGGAAACTGGTCCGATAAGAATGAGTCTTATAGCTAGTACGAGCAACCTTGTTATGTGTTAACTATTATTTAAATGGTATATTCGCTTGTGCTTGCATAACAATATCCATAAATTTTGGTCATTACTAAATTTCTTACTCTTAGAAATTTTTAGTTCTACTGATATTTTTGATGAATGGTTCCAAATATATAGTGAAAATGATCATCAAGAAGTTGTCCAATAGCTTCACAAGGTACATTAGTCAAATTTCTGTTGTTATCTACTCTTTTTTGGCAATTTGTATGCATTAAACATGGGTCTCCTTGGCTAAAATTTGTTTCACTTGAAGGTTCTTCAACTATTTCTATCGCAGAGGCTTAAATATGATGTTGAGAAGGGTTCACCCCCTAAAAAGGAAACAATATTAAAAGTAGGGATGTCAGAATTGCAAAAACAATTTTATCGAGCCCTTCTTCAAAAGGACTTGGAGATTTTCAATGTTGGAGGAGAGCATAGGCACCTACTAAATATAGCCATGCAACTGATAAAATTTTATAAAAATTCATATCTTTTCCAACATGCTAAGATAGGACCACCTTATACCACTGGTGTCTCCCTTGTAAAGGCAAGACATGCAAGCTGGTAGGAGAGAGACCCATAAACTAAACTCCTACTTAAGTATAACAAATCAAACCTAATAAGAGCATCCTTAGTGGTGTTGATGATCATGAATTTATTTTTATCTAGGTTGGCCATAGGTTGGTGAAGATTATGAAGCTCAAAATGTGCATCAAATTATCTCAGCAAACTATCAACAGAATTAGATAGGAGGAATACATTATCCACAAAGAGTAAATAAAAATCAGAAAATGATAAAGAAGCCAACCATCATCTATAGGGGTACCTTGTCCAATAAAATTCTCATAATCATCAATAGAGGTACCAAAGAGTGTTGGTGGGAGAGGGAAACCCTACTTAAATTCAATTTAGTCTAGACAAACTCAAAGAGGTAACAATGATTAAGGAAACACCAAATAACTTCCTTTTAGAGCTAAATGTTGGTGGTAATAAAAGTATCAGAAAAACCTTCATTTCATAGTTGCTGGGACAGAAGATATCATGGGATTAAGTAAATGGTTTTCTTCAATTCCATAAAGCAATATGAGACTTAATAGGATCAATGAGACTTCTTAATGAAAGAAAACCTGACAATGTAAGATATTGGCTATACTGGATAGATCTGATTATTTGTACACAATTACCAAAAGATATGTTGAAATACATTGAATAAAATACCTAATTCCTCAAGAAAAATATACGTTTCCCCTCCAAGAAGAGGATCCCAACTCTTGGGCAATCATGTGATTGTCTTCCGATGGTATTTCTATGATCATGTTCAAATCAGGGCCATCATCTTTGAGGTTAGCTGGATTAAGATCTATTAGCTTTTAAACTATCAACTTGATTGGATGTTGCCTTGTTGCCCCCATTTCAAGAAATACAAGTTCATAACCTTTTTGGGTGCTATATTGAGAATTAAATGAAATAAATAATAATTTATTATGTATTTTTTAAAGGGCACTAGCTCAATGGAAGAACACCTACTTTACAAGCAGGAGGATGGTGGTTCAATTCCATTGTGCTCTACTATGACCAAATACACTACCAAAATATGTGACTAAATATGCTACCAAATATGTGACGACATATAATATTAAATATGCTACTAAATACACTACCAAATATGTGACTAAATATGCTATTGAAAATGCTACTAAATATGTGATCAAATATACTATTAAAATACTACTAAATACACTACCAAATATGTGAGTAAATATACTAAATATGTGATTAAATATGCTACTAAATGTACCACTAAATATGTGACTAAATTGATGATCAAAATTAGGAATCAAATAAGTGACTAAAATCATTTAGTAGTATATTTAGTAGCATTATAAATGACTGGATATTAACTACTATTAGTCACGTGATTGGATTTAGTTACATATATACAAATTTTGGTGGTCTTTTTAGTCACATATTGCTATTTTTGTACTAGTGTAAGCACCATTGGGTTGTGATATTTGATTGGGCATTTCTCTGAGCTTGTGCAAGGTATTGATGAGCTATCACATGCTACAAGATTGCATTATCTAGCCCTACAACAATCTATCTTAGTTTTTAAAGATTTGACTTTGTTTGGATTTTGCATCTGTATCTTGCCTATTGCCAAAAGTTGCAATGTTGCTCAGTTAAAATGAGCAAGGTTGTATATATTTAAAGTTTTTGGTCCTAGGATCGAATCGTCTACTTTGTTAGCTCTGGTTGGTCAATCTTAGCCTAGGAAAACCTCATTTCAGCATCAACCACACTGAATGGAAGTGTCCCTAAGGGTCTCTATGCACTATCAAGCTGTGATCTATGACAAAAATACAAAAATCATGACATGTTTTTACTTTTAATGTCTTATTACATCAAAATAAGTGACATATGATTACATATTATAATGAATTTGATAAACATGATACATTTTCTATATAAAATAACAAATGTTCATGTGTTTGATTAATTACAAGAAAGTAAGTTGAAATACAAATGTGTATTCACACATTGAACAAGTTGGATGGAAATCCAAGTTTTATGTATATCAAAATGAACAATATATTATGTCATATCAATCATATAGTTACAAAAAGATGTTATGTCTCATTGTTACAGTACAAAAGTTGAATACCTAAAAAATGTCAAATGTGTACAATAGAAATTTTGAATGTGCACAATATAAATATCGAATATATACAATACAAAAGTTGAATGCCTAACAAATGTCAAATGTGTGCAATATAAATGTCAAATGTGCACAATACAAATTTTGAATATATACAATACAAAAGTTGAATATATGTAATGTCATGTGATGACCACAACTACGTATGGATATCACATCAATATCTATGACTATGTAGAATCATCAAAATTGAGCCTCTTTGATGCAGTTTGTGGCTCGCCAAGTGTCTGTAGATGAAAATATAAATTATATTTTCAAATATCTTATCTATTAGTAATATGAAAATAACTAGAAATTGGGTTCTAAATTGTGGATAGTTGAGTTGTTCATTACCTTATCCCTTTGTCCCACAGTTGGACTGAATGATAGTGGTAATGGGATCCTTCATCGATGGGTGGGACTCTTCACAAAATGATGAGGTAGAGTGACAATGGAAGAAACGACTACCAATGAATCAATGTTCACAGGAGGCATAACCTATATGATAAGCGATTAAATTGTACTATTATAGAGTGGCATTAGGGACTACAAATAGAGTTAAAAAACAAAAAAATGTACTACAGCCTGAGCTAGATCTCCCATGCTAGAAAGAGGTACAAGCACTGATGAATCAATGCTAGTATGAGGCACAACCTGTATGGCAAGTGTTAAAATGTTAGAATTGTAGAGTAGGCATTAAGGATTTATATCAAACACATAAGCAATCCAAATTGAGATCATAAAGGGGCTTCAACTAAGACTCTACAGACATACCTCTAGCCTCTATTGTGTTTGACCCTGTCTTTGGCACTTAGGACTCCTAACAAAATGAAATGGGAAAGGATTTGCACGAAGTCTCAAAGAGTATTGTAATAGGTAAAAGATAAATAACACATGTTAATAAGACAAATTGTTGATAATTATTATACAATTGAAAAAAAAATGTACTCATTTGTAAATGCAATTGTTTAATATGTATATAGAACACATGCATACTATAACCTAAAATTTATGAGAATGAAAATATAAAATTTTACCTCTTCCATTGCCTCAACATCAGTAGTCTTGGGAGCATTCATCAACTCTACAAAACTAAATTATTTCTACATATATTCAAAAAATAAGTGAACATGTATTCATCAATATTGAGTACATGTATATAAATTCATTCATAATAAATTTAAAAATATAAATTTGACTTGCATTTAATACCTTTTTTGTTTTGGTGTTCTTGTTGATTTCTTTTCGTTTCCTCCAAACCTTGAGCTTTGTGGAGTACCCTAAATAAGAAACAAATATAAAATAAGAGGAATCAATAAGACACATCATGATTTCAACTCAAATCATAAACTTGATAGGTGTGCAAGCTATGATACCACATAGCTCTCAAGGCCAAAGTTAATGGCAGAAAGTGTGGCATCATCAATTTGAGAAATTTCAGCCACCCGACAAGCCCTATAAAATAGTAAATAGTATTGTTATAAATATGAGACATTGTTGTAAATGGAAAGAAGGTACAATAACAACAAGAAGATCATAGGAGGGAAAGAAGACAAGATGACTTGAAGGATGATATTGGAAGGATAGTACAAGGCCTACAAATTGAAAACAAAGAGATCGAGAAGGAAAAGAGAGATGCGAATAAAATTTTGGCAACTTGTCAAGAAATAAAAGTGGAGATTCATGATCTCCACACTCCTATAAGACACCCTATGCGATATGGAGATTCTTTTGTGAGGATGGGTATATGAAAGATGAACTCACATGAGGTTCATTAGATGGAGTTCAAGTATGCTAGGAGTAGGATATGTGGATGAGAATTAAATTGATTTGATGAATTTGGGAGGGTTTCAATGATGGTAGCAGATGGAAAGCTATTATTGTACTTTTAAGAATACCAATTATGAAACAATATTTCAAATAAAATGTATATTGTACTTCTAAGAATATTTTAAAAATTTACCTCAGGTGTTCTTACTCCTGGCGTCGCACCTCTAGTAGAATAAGTACTATGCGGTATTCTCGTACCACTTGCTACACCCTACATTACATATTGTTTGAACATATCAATTTAAAGTGATCTATAAAATTAAAAAATATTTAATTTTATGATATTCCTAGGTGATTAGACAATATCATGTCAAAACTCATGAGGTTCATTAGATGGGGTTTGGGCAATGCTAGGAGCAGATGTGGATGGGAATTGGATGATTTGATGAATGAGAGGGTTTCAATGATGGTAGGAGATGGAAGAGGATCTATAAGTGGGTTGTTAGTGTCATACTAATTAAGAAACAATATTTTAAAGCCAATGTGTTATTGTACTTTTAAGAATAATTTAAAAACGTTACCTCGTGTGTTCTTTCTCCTAGCCTCGCACCTCTAGTAGAACAACTACTCTGTGGTGTTCTCATACTATTTTCTACAATTTTCATTACATATTGTTCATGTATCAATCTAGAGTAATCTATAAATCTCATTTTGGTGATTAAATAATATCATGTCAAAACTCAAACAAACAAACAAATTTGTGTCCCTTGTCCACAGAAGACCACCACCATGAAATCATCTGTGAGTGTGAAATCCCCAACTTCATATGAAGAAAAAGTATGCCCACAATTTACACATGGATGAGATGACACTCCATCTTGAGTCACCTCCATATCTATCCCATCTCACATGTGCTGACAGCTAAAATAAAAATGTTGATTGGGCCCTAAAGATTGTAATGATGCATGTGATGATAATGTAGGTGGCACAAGTGAGGATGACAATATTGGTGCAAGTGACACAAGAAAATATGACACTAGTGGTGTAGTTGACACAAGCAAAGATGACACTGGTGGTACAGGTGATGCTGATGGAGCTATTGTAGGCTGTGATGACCAAGGTGTCATAGGTGACAATTATGGAGTTGTCGAATGTTGTGATGACCTTGGTGCCAAAGGTGATGATGGTGGAGCTTTTGCATGCTATGATGACCCTAAAGGTGCATCTGGTGATGGTTAGGGTGCCATAGGTGAAGGAAAATCACATAACTGTGAGCCATGTTGAATGATTACATCTATCAATGATGTAGCTGAATGGAGAGTCTATAAATCAATAGAGTCCTTTACAATTGATGGGAACACAACATGAGGCATGGTTTTTCATGTTGTACATCTCCTCTCATGTTGTGGTACCACCCTATGAGCCCCAGGTCTATCTTGCATAGAGTCTCTCCCTCTATCTTGGAACTAATGGATGTTAAAGTAATTTGGCTTCTCACCAAGGATGAACTCACAATATAGCTTTCTCAAAAAATATAGAGGCACCTCATAATTATTACATGGTGATAGGTCAAATACCATATACCACCTATCCCAAAAATATGATCTCATCCTAGCATTAGTGCAACAATGAATAGGAAAAGTTTTGGTTGTGTGTAACAGGGAGTTTCCAAATATAGGATTGATGAAAAGAGAACATATAGTACTACCTTTCTTTATGTCTTTATCTTTCACTTGCTGATATAATAACCCATTGGCGTAAAATGCATGACACCCATCTCTCCATGCACCCTATTTCGTAACCTCCCTAGACACCTCATTTGCATTTTGGGCCATCTGTTCAAGTGTATTCACTAGGGTTGAGTGGTGATCAAGTGTAGTTGACCGCAACCTATTGACCATTTTGGGTAATGTTGGCACTATTTTGTGAGAGGCGGTTTATGAGATCCTCTTATGTAGTAGTTAAATGATGTAATTGTATGTGTAGAGGGTTTATAGGAGGCAGTGGTTGTTGAATGTGAACATTGAATGGAGGGTTTTGTGGTTGTGTTACTATGGGTAGAGGGTTTTGTGGTTGTGTCATAACGGGTGGAGTATTTTGTGGTTGTGTCATGATGGGTGGAGGGTTTGATTGTGTAGGAGGTGGTCTTTCTTCTCTCCCTCATTTTCTTGGATTCCTTGATGCAACTATATTAAAAAAAAATTAAAAAATTACAAAACCTATAAATTACAAAACCAAATTACAAAATTTGATTAAAAAAATACATAAACTATGAATAGAATGAAGATTGACCTTGTTTACAGGGGGCCATGGATGGAGATGCAATCGAAAATCATTTTCTATGGTAAGCACGATCAGGTTTTGGTGTTCTCCTATGCAATTCATGTTGCTGCTATTGTTTGAGGGTATAAAAATGACCTAAAATGTGGACAATAGTAAAAATTTATACTTTAAAAAACTCGATTGGGTTTTGTAAAGTATAATAGCTAGGCTTGGATACCAAGCCTAGCAAGAATTTCACTTTTAAATAACTTGATCAGGTTTCCAAAAATCTAATCGGGTTATACAAAATTATGCTTTTTCTTGGGGGGGTGTCCACTTTTTTGTACACTATCTTGGTGCACTTAGCCTCAATATATTGTCTTGGGTGCCAGGAGGAGGTCTTTTAATTAGTGGAGGTTGAAGAAGTTCTTGCTCTTCATGTAGAGGGTTTTCATTTTGATCTTGTGGAGGCCTTTCATTTTGATTTTGTTGATCAGGCTTAGGATTTGGTGGTTGATTATTCACATTTCCTAATAAGAGACCAATTGCATTAAATAAATAAATAAACAAATTTGAAGAAAAACTAAAATGACATAAAAAAAAATGCAAAATCAAGAGTAAAAAACATACTTGATGATCTCGATCTTTATCTTTGGTGATGAGGAGACATTTTGAGGAGGAGGGTGAGAAAATTCTTCAACTTCTACAAACTGTGTGTGCATTGTTGAGGGGAAAAAAGGCACCAGCAAAAAGAAACAAGAGAAAATGTAATGGGCCACGGGTTTGCAGACCATATATAGAATTTTTAAACAGCACATGCACTTTGGCTTGGGCTCTACAACCCTAAAACTTGTGGAGCCCAAGCAAAGCGTGCACATGCTTTTATAATTTTTAAAATTTTAGTTTTGTATCACCTATTTGGCACCATAACTTGGTGCATTCACCCCCCAATAGAATTCCAAATTTTTTTGTAAAATTTACAAGGAAATCCATCACACCCAAGGGCCTTGTCATTTTCCATAGAGAAGATGAATTCCTTTAGGTCAATGAGGATGAGTATTTTCTTGCAGAATGTGCACTCGTCAACTGCAAGCTGATTAGGAGTAACAATAGTACAATACTTCAAGGCTTGGTCCATTTTCATAGAGTTTCTCTACATAGAAAACCTTCTCATAATGTCAGAAAAAGGCTTGAAGAATGTTAGTAAGGTCAGAGAAGATTTTTTGACCTTCCTTATTTTTTTAATCCCTACAGAAGTGTGATGAGCTTTGAGAGCAAGGAATAATTCTTTTGAAGCTTGGTCTTCGGTCTCAAGCGAGTGAAGATGAACCTTTATCTGAGAACCTCTAGTAGCAAAATTGTCAACAACCTACTTCTAATGGTGGAGAGTGGTGAGCTGAAATTGGAAATCTCAATCAGATGGATTCATGGCTAGGGCCACAAAGGCTGCACACATGTTTCTGGTGGTAGCATCATAGGAATACCTATTGTATAGAGCAAGTTTCATGTTGTAGATGTGAATAAATCTCATCATATGAGAGATGGCATCATTCCACCATTCAATCTAGCCAATGTGGGTGTGGGGCCAAGGCTCTAAATTCTAGACATGTAAAATTTTAGCCATAGTGGGATCATGACCAAAGATTGACATGTTAAGGATAAATTGCATTTTCGAAGGATGTCTTGGAGTTGTTTTCCAAGTAATAGTATAAAGAGTGGGATAATGGTCTGGGAAAGCCACATCCTGCAAAGGAATGACATGTAATTCCCTATCTTTAGAAAAAGAGAAAAAAGATTGTGTTGTTATCATCACATGATCTTGCCTTTTGAAAATCTATTAGATCACATTATTTTCCTTAGGAAGATCATTTTTAATGCAATTAAGAGTTTATTCATTTCTAAGTTAAAGGAGATCCAACTTAAGAAATAACATGAGTGATCAACTGAAGGAGGTTATCTCTTTGTTTGTTACTTATTTCTTTTGCATATGTTTTTCAGTTAAATTAATACTATTTTTTGTTTGGTGTCAATTGATCTTTCCTATAGGCAAATATGTTGATAGTGGAATAAGTTTTCATTATTAGTATTTAATTATTGAATCAGTCAGTTTGTATTGTATTAAAATAAAATTTATGGGTTTATAAACGCAAAATCAAGGATGTCTAACTATCAAAGCATAAATACCAAGGATCCTCTGTGGAGGTAGGATTATTTAAAATTTTGAAGCTTTTTGTTATTATAAAATCATGTTAGTAAGCTTACAAATAGGATTTCCATTTTGAAAACGTAATTAGTATTTATTTTTAGTTATTTTTTCAATTGAATGATTAGAATCATCCACATTGATCCATATTGTTTAATGATAGAAATGAATTCAACCTAGGTTTTGTTATCATGGAAACTTTCAACTTCTATAGAATAGGAAAATTTACTTGAAACAAATTGAAGTAGGTAGAGTTAGTAAAGTCTTAGGTGGATTCTAGAGGGGTCAAGAATTGATGTTAGTCAATGTTTTATAGTGCAATACCCCCAAATTTTACTAGTCTCTTCTAAATCCTTAGAGGAGACAACCTTGTACATGCCCTAGTTGACAAATTGATTAAAAATTAAATGATACAAGTTATCAATACAATGACTTTGACCATTAATGAGCTTGCCATTTTTAACCTACTTTAGTGCATTTCTTATGGTAAGCTTTTGTATTGAATTTAATGATTTCTCCTCCTCTTTCAACCATGTTTAAACTTGAGATTAGGTATGACACCTACGCATAAATTCTGATTTATCCACCAATTTACATAATTCATTTTTAGTGTAAGCCATTCACATTAACTTCCAAATTTCAAGATTTTCCCTAATTTATTTACACAACAATCCCTTTCTCAACACAAAACCATATATCCTAGGATAACTTTCAAAAACTCTATTTGGACAAGGCCAACTTAGGTAAACCTTGTCCTAAACAAGGCTGTCCTAATTTGGCCTTGTCATTGACTCGATCGACACTAGTCAGCCTTGTCCTAAAAGGTTGCTTTTTGGCAAGATTTTGGATTTAACACATTGATTTATAAGTTAAATACTCAAAATTTACAAAAAAAAATATCTAGATTTAATTTGTTCCTAAACATATGATATTTAAGACTAACCTTTTAGGACAAAACTAACAAATAGTGTAACAATCATTACAAAATGGTAGAATTAATTGATCCTACCCTAAACATGAAAGCTAGCATAGTTCCTCCAATTATGTGGAAATTAACGTTTGGTGTATGGCTAGCATTTATCCAATAAACTCTCCTTTCTGTAGATCTTTGAAATCCAAACCTAAGGGCTCGTTTGGCTACGGGAATAGGAATAGATATTTTGGAATACGTATTCTGGAATAGAAAATGGGGCTATGTATTCTTGTTCTCTGTTTGGTTCAATGAATATTTGATGGGGAATTTGCGGACCCCAAAATTTATGTTTTCTAAAATAAATAATAGTGGAATAGGAATACGTATTCCAATAACACCTATTTGGGTGGAATTGTAAAACCTCATTTTTGGACCAAAATTGGAATACATATTCCTATTTTACTTTGTATTCCAATTCCGATTTGGTGCATCCAAACGAAGAATTCAAAATTTTAAGAATTTACATATGCCTATTCCGTTTGTATTCCCATTGCCAAATCTGATCTTTTCAAAAACGTTATTATGGCATTATTATTATTCATTTATATTACTTTAGGCTCTAAGGAAAATAAAGTTACAGATACAGATGTAAAATAAAATAAAATAAAATAAAGCAAGACAGAACGCCAGATGATTTATGTACTGTCGATTCCAAATACTTATCATTGTAATGGACCAGAAGCCTTTTCTCTTACAAATTTGACAGTCGCAAGGGCTTATATTTACATTCAACCAAGTTCGAATTGCCCTGTTATTTAATTCTTTTCTCTTCCAAGTCCACAGCCTTTGTAGCACAGCAAAGATGGGTGCAGAATTTGCTGTTCTGATTATCAACTCCGTGGTTCGAAAGCTTGGTCAGGTCATGCCGCAAGATTTATTTATCTTTAGAGAGGACTCTGAGTGGTTCCAAACGCAGCTCAGATATTTGTCTGAGCTTATACAAGCTGAACCTCTCGAGTTAATAGCTGGGGTCAGTGGATTTAATAAAGTCAAAGAATTTCTTTCGGAAGTGAGCGACATTGCTCTTGATGTAGAAGATATAGTTGATGAGTGCGCTTTTGAGCATTTGTATGCAAGGTCCACTCAATCGTGTTTCTGCCGTTTCAGTGGATCGAACTTCTGGTATAAGATGGGGAGGAGGATTGAAGTGCTCAAAGATAGGATTAGGTTTACCGTTGAAGCGCCACGGAATCTCCATTTATTCCATAGTTTACGACATTTAGAACAGTCCTCAACAAGTACACATGATCGTAGACCACATAGGCCCTGGGCTATCCATTGGACAAATTCACGCGTAGTGGGTATTGACCACAAGGTGGATGAGATTCTGCTATTGTTAGACAGCCCCTCTGTTGGAGTAATTGCCGTAGTCGGAATGGGCGGGCTCGGTAAAACATTCCTTCTGTAGCACGTCTATGAGAGAGCAAAACATAGGTATGACTTTTCTGCCTGGATTAGTGTTTCACAGACATTTTCTGTTAGAGTATTGCAATTGGAGCTAGCCGCCCAACTTGATTTGGAAATCGGCGCTATTAGTGATTTCCGAGCAGCTCAATTGATACATGATAAGTTAGAGGGGAAGAGATGCCTGATTGTTCTGGATGACGTGTGGAGGTCAAGTTTAAAAGGTGACTTCATACAAACGCTTGGTCTTCCCACTGACAGTAATAACCTGTGTAAAATAGTGGTTACGACCAGAAGTAGAGATGTTGCTGCAAAGATGAGAGCTCATATCTATGAGATACAAAAGCTCTCGGAGGAGGAAAGTTGGGAGCTGTTTTGCTTGTTTGCCTTCCATGACTGCGAGGGAAATAGGCCGCCTGAGCGCTTGCAGAGCCTTGCCCATCAAATTGAAGAGCACTGCTGCAGGTTACCACTAGCTGTTATAACCGTCCCGGCATCCTTGTCAGGGTCTCGGTGTGTAGATCACTGGGAGGCAAAACTATGTGCATTCAGAAGTGATGTACATGCACAGGGAATGATGATGAAAATCCTCAAGTTGAGTTACGACTCCCTTCCTTCCCATCTTAAATGTTGGTTTGCATATTTTTCTTCCTTTCCTAGAAATACACAGATATATTTCTCTACACAGAAGTATTTCCCTCGGGCCACAGGCACCCAAATTATATACCAAGATTATCTGATATATTTGTGGATAGCTGAAGGCTTTATTCCACATGAAAAAGAGAAAGACCAGTGGCATACTGGGCTGAATTACTTACACCAATTTGTAAAGCTATGTTTAGTGAAAGTAAACACAGTTCTTGGCTGTTACACCGTGGATGACTTGTTTCTTGATTTGGTTATTGACATAAGTAAGGAACATAAGTGCGCATTTGACCGTCTAGTGAGAGAAACAAGATACCGCAGGTTAATATTTGTTAAAAAGTATATAAATAATGATTATTTTTCAGAAAATTCTCTTCATCATCACCCTTTTCTCCGCACTATCTCATTGTCGCACAATCCAGGAATTACAAGTATTCCGGAACACCTGCTTGATCTTCTGAGAGTACTCCGCGTTCTTGACCTTAGCAGCACCACCATCACTACATTGCCAAAATGTGTCGGGAAATTGAAGCTTCTTAAGGTTCTGAATTTGTCTCAAACAAAGATCCCAGAGGTGCAAGATTGCGTTAGACGACTCAAGTGCCTCCAGTATCTTGATGTTTCTGAATGCAGTAACATACAACGTCTACCTGATTGGATAGGTGAGCTAAATTCTCTTTCTCATCTTGACGTGAGTGATTGCTCAGAAGAACTTGGTAAGAGTTATATGACCAAAGGAATATCGAATCTCGCGCACCTGAGGACGCTGAGATCAGGATGGTGGCCGCTCTGTACTCAACAGAATGAATTCCTAGATGTTAAAGATGTGGGAAATTTAATCAATCTACAGGAGATAAGTTTTTCCTTAAAAAATATAGGTGAGTTAAGAAGTCTTGAAAATAGTACACTTAAGCGTCTGGTGAAATGAGAATTCTCAGAATAAAAAATGACATTGTTGCGAGGGTGGGCAGTACAGTAGTATCCAGTCTTCCAACATTCCCTGAAAAATTGAATGTTATGAAAGATCTTAAGCAACTTGTGCTCCATCGTTTCAGGATGTCAAGTTGGGTTTGTGGTATGGCAAATCTGACAGAACTTTCACTGTTTGAATGCAGTGATTATTCGTCTTTCCAAAACATGCCCAACTTGCAGACATTAGCTTTGAATAGTGATTCAAGATCAAGCGAGTTGCCAAGGAACTTTGGCCAATTGGGGGTATTCCCTAAGCTGATTAGGATGTTTATTTTTCACTTTCCTCTTTTAGAGAAGTTGCCAGAATTGGAGGAGGGAGCAATGGAATGTTTAGAACTGCTAAAGATAGAAGATTGTCCGCAGGTGAACAAAGTTCCAGAGGGATTGGAGCGGTTGAGGAGGCTTAAAGAGATAGTGGTTGGGAAGGCAAATGTTGAGTTAAAGGAGACACTGAAGGAAGGCGGAGAAGTTTGGAAGAAAGTCAAAGAGAATAATCTTAGATGTCTGATCAGATATTCCAATTGAGATATGACGAGTTGTGAAACATCTTTACTTTGAAAGATTTACTTTTAAAATTTTTGGTATTCAAAACAGAAAATTTATTGAGAGCCTTTTCAAGAGCACTGCATTCTGGCTTTTCTGTTAAAGAAGATATTTTATTACAATTGTATATATTGAGTAGCATAACTTTTTGTTAAAATTATAATACATCTATTATTTTATCAACTGGAAAATCAAGATGGTATATGGTATTGAAAAAACTGATGCACAATAATGTTCATAGAATTCATTTATCTGTAGAGCAGAAATATATTTAATAGAAATTGAATTATTAAACTTCAAATGCAATATGATCTTGTTCATCCTTCGTTTTCCATCTCGACCCCAAGTCTGGTTTAGGGTCAGATAGTGTCCAGCCATTGTCCTCCTCATCCTTTGAAAAAGCCTTGGAAAGCCACACTTATATCTACTTAAGCTTAGTCTTTGTCCCGTTGTCTGATAGAGATAACTAGTTTAACTTTGAGCTCGTCATTATTTTTGTAGCCAGAAAACCTAAGTCCTCAGGCTGGAAGTTCCTTGTCTGTTTTCTAAATAAACTCTTTCACAAACAGGTGTACAAGGCAATTCGCTTGCCTCAATTGCTTGTCAAAACCTGCATTTAACATACTTTCCAGGCGAGCGGCAAGAGAGTGAAGAACCATATCAAGGTAAAATATTTTTCTCTATCAAAGGTCTCTGCTATCAAATCGC
Source organism: Cupressus sempervirens (assembly GCA_028749045.1). NCBI lineage: Eukaryota > Viridiplantae > Streptophyta > Pinopsida > Cupressales > Cupressaceae > Cupressus > Cupressus sempervirens. The sequence continues at coordinate 193,044,569 of CM053786.1, read as the reverse complement.
AGAATCACTTCTATTATTCTTGATTTTCAAATTCTACGTTCCTGCCTCTCCTGGGGCACTATCCTTTGTTGCTAATCTGCCTCAGTTCGATCTGATGGTGGATCTATCATCTCCTATTGGAGTTTTCTCGTAGTCTCATAATGGGTGTCATGTGGTGGCTGTGGTGGGGACTTTGAATATGGCAGTTAAAAAACCAATTGCTCTAGGTTTCCACTCCTCTGCCTCTCAAGAATGTCCGTGCTGCTACTTCTTGTGGGTTCTCCGTCTCCAGTTAACTTATTTCCTATGCGGATTTTCATAGAAAAATCTTGCATGCTACTTCTACGGCCAAGGCCACTACTTTGCAAATTTTAAGATTATGTGAAGTTGTCGGTCTCGTGAGTTACTGTTGTTCTCGTTTTTCTTTTAGGTTAAGTAGGTTTGTATTGTGAGAAATATTTTGCCAAGTATAGCTTAATCTGTAAATTCTATTTTTTCGTTCTCTATCTAATTTGAATTTTTGAGTTTAGGAAGTTTTGTCTCCTCTAGTTGAAGATAAAATGGAGCTTGACTACTTTATTGGAGATTTTTAAGTATGTGCATTGATTCAATGAATGATAAGTACCTAATGTTGGAATATTAAATGCGGTAGTTGTCTTGCTTCTGGAGTCAAATGCCCACCTACCACTAGACAAATTGTAGAATAGCTAAAAAAATTAATACGAGTAGGTGAGTTTGAAAATGAGAGGGAAAAACATTTTTTGGTAGAAGACAAAAGGAATGTCTAAGATTCATTTCGACTAGATAGACAGAGAGGAAGAAAAGATAGAAGTTGTAGAGAAGAAGTGATCAGCAGATCAGTTGTTGCAAACACAGAAGGAATCGTTGTCGTGCCTGTAGTTGCACGTGTTCCCTTGTTCACTCTGTAAGTTTGTTGTTGTTGATTCATCCTGTTGAAGCAGTGATTGCTCCAGGCACCATTGTATGCAGCCATTAGTGCTACAAGTTTAAAGTTTATGAAGTTTAAAGTTGTTTTAGGGCAAATTTAGGGTTTTCTGGTTGAAGCCGAATGCTTCCAGATTTTGTGATGTTTTAATCAAAGTTAAATAACAAGCAATTAAGCATACTTGAATCCATTCCTCTTCCCGTGTTTATTGCATTTGAGAAGTTTGTTTGAAAGCTTAAAGCTCTGGCTCTCTGGTTTTAATGGTGAAAGCATTCACGTTAAATTTTATCTAAGTTATTATTTTTTCAGTTTGAGCTGAGCTCACTCGGCATCTATTGTTGCCGAGCATTTCTCTTTGTGAGCCGAGTTGCCCTTCAAGTGCCGAGCTCACTTAGCTCCTTCACGGGCTGAGCTCACTCGGCACCCTCCTGTCACTCGGCACCTTCATGTGCCGAGTAAATTTTTAAGTGTATATTTAATTTTTAATATTTCCCATAGGTAATGCTTGATGGGGGGATTTTCATTTCCTTTCGTTTGACTTTGGTCCATTTGGCTGCGGGAATAAGAATAGGGGAATAGGAATAGCTATTCTGGAATACTTATTGTGGAATAGAAAATGGGGGTATGTATTTCTATTTTCTGTTTGGTTCAGCCAGAATTAGATGGGGAATTCGCAAACCCAAAAATTTATGTTTTCTAAAATAAATAAAATTGGAATAGGAATACGTAGTCCAATTCCACCGATTTGGGTGGAATTGGGCTAAAATTGGAATGCGTATTCCTATTTTATTTCGTATTCCAATTCTGATTTGGTTTATCCAAAGGAAAAATTCAAAATAAATAATAAATCAGATCGGTTTATTGTAACCTTCTAATACTTATTTTAACTCTTTATGAGGAAATGGCTAGAACCCTTAAAAAATATTATAGAATGATATATTCTGTGTATATGCGATTGTCGTTGGGTTTGAGCTTTACAGTGCGTCGTTACTGAAATACAAGACCCTCAGTAGCCTTGCTGTTTGTTAGAATGTTTTAAGGAAATGGCATTTCATGGCAAACAACCTTCAATAGCAAGGCAAGTTAACTGTTTGACCGAATGCTTCAAGCATATGTTAGCTCAATGGATGCTCTGGTAGATAGGCTTGCAAAGTGTGAAATCATTCACAGGGTACGAAACTTTGAATAAGATGATTGCCCAATATGCGCAAAGAGTTTTGTTGAAAATATCTTCAGTAGCATTCAAGTATGTGCATGCAAATGTAGAACCATGGATAATAACGATAATATCTGAGGAATATTGTTTCATAAACTGCATGTCCGCAGGGTCTGTCGGAAATAGATTTTTTTGAAAATGTTTCGAAAAATCAAAAGAAAATGTAACCCGTAATATATGTATTTGTTATATGAACTTAAGAAATTTTGAAGCAAATGCAATCTGCAATTGCAAAGCTAGATTCCCAGCTCGGGGCAAGTTTTAAAACAAAAAATGTGCATTATATGTTGGAGAGAGATATCATCTCATGACATAAAATGGTTGTAAGATATATTTGAAGTGGAATTGTTGATAAAACACACACAAACATTTCAAGCAAATTAACCGTAGACAAAACAAGTGAATTGTTTGACTGTTTCCATAATGTACAGGCATATACAACGCACTTGAACCATGTGACAGGCAAATTGCAAAGTAAACATTAATGTACATATGAATCTCGGATCATAGATACCGCATGTAAATTATTTGACAGAACACCTCAGAGAATGAAAATCGGAATCATAGACAACGTGTATTAACAGAAAGCCTCACAGAATAAAAGTGTGCAGACTAACGCGAAGGAATTTAATGAAATGGCTTCAAGAAAATGCAGAGGCCAACATAGAGCCAATTTTTCAAACTTGGTCGCCATTCGCCATGCCAAGAAAAATATAAGTATAATATTGTAACAAGTGATGAGAATATATAATAAAAGTTAAAAATATTATAATAAATATTTATATCTATTTTTAAAAATTTATATAATATTAAATTTTTTTTTTATATAAAAAATGGACCAAGTAACAAATATTATTGAGAGTGGAACTTAAACCTTCTATATAAAATCACCCCAGTTCACCTAAACTGCCCGTGAGCTCTGAGAATATTAAAATTCATATCTATTATTACTAATAAAATAAATTAACCAACATAAATATTAGAATTGAGTTAATTAAATTAATTTCGTTTATTTCTTCCACTGAAACTTCAATTTTATTACCGAAAAGAAAAATACCACTGAAACTTGCATTCAGACAGATTCAAACGAATTTTCGATTCAATACACCAAAGTCATTCAAATTTAATCTATTTAAAACATAATTACAACAATTTCAACGGATCTGAATGGCTTTTATAGCACCAATCATCTTAACTACTAATTGTACAGAACCTACTCATGTAAATTCTGTAATTAGAACAATTGAACAACAACAACAAATTCTGTAGCTATTAACTCCATACTCTTATGAATCCATAAATTACTAATTAACTAAATGATGCGCACATTCGGATTGCTTTTTCTGATTTTATTATAAAAATCAGCACCATCACTCAGACTCTTTCTAACTTCATCTGTTCCTGTCATCAGACACTTGAGCTCCCTCAACTGTCCTAACCGTTCTAATCCCTCTGGAAGTTTCTTAAATCTCCAACATCTGATTAAATGGAATACCTCGAGGACGGCCATCCCTCCATCCTCCAAATCGGGCAAACTCTCTAGAAAAGGGAGCGTGTCTATAATCAGAAAGCGTAGTTTGGGAAACCCTTGGTACATTCCAAACGCCTTTGGTAATCCTGTGCAGCTCTTATTACCCACTAATCTCAAATCTACCAAGTTAGGCATTTTTGACAATTCCGGATAATTTGTGCATTCACAACCCACTAATATGAGTCGCCTCAGATTTTGCAGCATACACACCCAACTTGGCACAGCAAAAGTTTCCACATAAAATGTTTCGAGATCGTTCAGGTCAGCCATGGTCTCAGGGAGATCCTTCAGTGCACTCATATTCATTTGTAGCTGCGGTTTTGTAGACAATTCAGATCTTATTGACAGACGACGCATCTTGAGCAACCCAGAGAGGATCCCATCTTTGAGACTCTCGAACTCCTTCTCATGCTTAACAGTTAAGCTCAATTCTTGGAGGCATGTTAATCTGGCAACAGCCTCCAGCTTCAATAATTTGTTATCTTCAACAGAGAGCTTCAACAGATCTGATCTCATTACCTGCAAAGGCAGCAGCTCTGGTATTCCCTTCAGTTGATCTGTTCTCAGTACCCGCAAATACTCCAGTTCTGATATTTCCTTCGGCATATTACTCAGCAGCTCATCATGGCAAGCCATTACATTGAGATGCTCTAGATATTTGAGCTCATTTATCCACTCAGGCACACTTCGCAGGTGTTCACAGGCAGACAGATCGAGAAAGAGAAGACTCTTAAGATTTTCGACACACATTGGTACCTTATCAATATTTGTGGATGACAAATTCAAAAGCTTGAGAAGTTTTAGCTTTCCAACACTGCGGGGCAGTATGCAGATCTTAGTTTCGCTCAAGTCGAGGACCCTTAAGAATTTGACAGGCCTGAAGAAGCTATCATTAATTTTTTCGATTGGATTCTCATATAACGACAGAGTACGAAGAGAATTCGGACAAGAAGCCACGATCTGTGCGAGGAGCTGATCATTAATCCTTTGGTTGCCTAGTAAAACTCTTTTGGCAGATCTAAAATCGTCTTTAACGCTAAATGAACATCTGTTTTTTCTAGATATATCAATTGCGAAATCTAGCAGTAAGTCATTGATCTTGCAGTGTTGGATTAGAGAGTAATCCTCACATACTTCAACCAAGCCCAGATCTGCCAATTGATATAAATAGTTCAAAGCAACATCCCACTGGTCTTCTCTATCCCCAATAAATGCTTCGGCTATCCAGAGATTAATGAGATATTCGCAATCTATTTTCTTCTCCTTAGAAAAGAAGGAAAAATAAGAAAAACAGACCTTAAGATGCGGAGGCAAAGAGTTACAACAATCCCTGAGAGTATCTAAAGCTGGATTCATGTTAAAATCATCAACCTCAATGAGGTCACCCAATTTGATATCCCACTGACTTATTTCTGTGCATCCGGCGAGAGAAGCTCCTATTTACTTTAGAGCCAATGGTAACCTTCCGCATTGCTTTTCAATCTGACGCGCTTTCCCTTCAAGATATTTTGGTGGGGAATCATGTCCGAATGCATGACCGCGGAATAACTCCCAACTTTGCTCCTCTGATAAGAGCTCCATCTGGTAAGAGACAGCGCCAAGGTTTTGGCAGACACTTCTGCTTCTTGTTGTGACCACAACTTTGCATTGGCTCCCACGCCAAACTGGAAGACCGAGCCTCGTATTGATGTTATCTGCTGTGGTTGCTATCCAGACGTCATCCAGCACGATGAGAGACTTCTTTTCTTCTAAACCCTTATGAATCAGTTCGGCGGCTTGCATATCACTAACATGGTTTGAATCAGCATCTAAATCTTCAATTTCCACCATTATATCAGCAAGCAAAGTACTATAACAGTATGGCTGTGCTAAGGAAAGCCATATCGAATGGTCATAACGTCGTTTGATCCTGTTGAAAGTGTTTTGGAGAAGAAATGTCTTCCCTATTCCGACCATCCCTACCACAGCAACTACAGAAGTAGTTGGTTCCTCTAGCAAAGAAACGAGGTGTTGAATCTTGGATTCAATCGCCACAGGATATGAATCTCTGGGCAGGAAAATTTTTTCTCTTCGCACTCTCGGCGCTGCATTGCTAGATGGTTGTCCGGAGGTAGATAGCTGGACACCAGGGATAAGATTCAACTGATATGCATTTTCCTTAATGGAGCTAATTTGTTCTTTGACTTTTAGAATTCTCTTTGCCATTCTATGTCGAAAGAGTAATTCAGGCTTATAAACACAAGAGTGAGTGCCATTTCTGGTGTAAAGAGGCCGAACAGCACACTCTTCCAGAATGTCTTCCGTGTCCCAGGCAACGTCCCTAACGCGACGCAGCCACGGTTCGACACGCTTGTCATGCACATCCTTTGTATCTGCGTATACCAGACAGGCCCTAAGCTCCATGAGATCGGCCATCACTATTTCTTTAATTATTTGTTGTTCTGTCGTCTCCAGTTTCCCAACAATAGCATACGCAATTGCACCAGCTATCTTCAATCCTTTATTGTTCCGACTACTCAGAATCGAAACCCAACTAAAACAGACTGAAATTGCTTGACAATGCGTTAAAGGGAAATGTTCGAACTATTTGTTTGATGCGAGTGAAAATTCGGGTTTAGTGTTTGTGACAAAAATTAGGCAAAATGGTCACGGAAATGAATTTGCGCTTCATTTGATAAATTGTTTGATTTTAATAATTAATTTTAAAAGTACAATATAGTTGTTTCGTATTTTTAATTTATTTAATAAAAAAAATAAAAATTTAAAGATTCATTTACGTTGTTGTGTAGTCATTTTGGAGTATTTATGTAAGTTAATTAAGAAAGCAAATAAACTTCTTTTTAACAATTCAAGAGAAGTCCTAGAACATTCAAACTTCTCCTTAACAACAACCTTCGTGAACATGTCCGTTGGATTGATCTTCGTATCAATTTTTACAACCTTTAGTTTCCCTTCTTCTACTACATACCAAACATAGTGAGCATGCTTGTCAATATGTTTGAAGCGTCACTGAGAGGAATGATTGTGAGCCATAAAAATTGCACTCTGACTATCAGAAAATAAAACATAATCATCTTGTTGCCAATGTAGATCATTGAACAAGAGTTGCAACCAAATCATCTCTCTAGCTCCTTCGAAAAGAGCCAAGTATTTCGCTTCAGCAGAACAAAGTGCCAACACAATGTTGTAGCCTTGAGGCCTAACTAATGGCAGCCCTGAAAAATATGAAAGCATAACCAGTAGTAGACCTGCATTTTTCTCGATCTCTGGCAAGATCTGAATTGCTGAATCCTTGCAGCTGAGCATGATTTCTACCAAAATACAATGCATAATCAGAAATGCCCTTGAGATACTGCAATATCCATTTGACTGCCTCCCTATGAGGCTTCCCAAGATTGCTCATGAATCTACTAACTACTCCCACCGCATGAGCAATGTCAGGACATGTAGAAACCATAGCATACATTATGCTACCAACCGCTGATTTATAAGAAATATTATTCATAAATTCCTTCTCTTAGATTGTGTTTTGGGACACAAATATGAACTTAGGCAGAAGTGAGGAGCAAGAGGAATAGGAACATGTTTAGCTTCAACCATACCAAAACGCTCTTTAACTTTTTCAATGCATGATTGTTGTGACAAAGTAAGCACCTTTTTCGGTCCATCTCTAGTGATAGTCATTCCAAGAATCTTTTTGGCAGCCCCTAAATCTTTCATGGAAAACTGAGAAGCTAACTCTTTCTTTAGCTTGCTGACTATTTGAGGAGAAGTACAAACAACTAACATTTCATCAACATAGAGCAGAAGAATGACAAACTCGCCACTAGGAAGTCTTTTATAGTAGACACATAGATCTGATTTGTACCAGGTGATGTTGTATTCAGCCATGAATCGATCAAACTTAATGTACCACTACTTTGGAGCTTGCTTAAGCTCATACAAACTTCGCTTCAGCCGGCCATAGAGATGTTCTTTCCCTTTTGAACAAAGCCTTCAAGTTATTCCATGTACAGTTCCTCATTGATGTCACCATGTAGAAAAGTTGTCTTGACAACAAGTTGTTCAAGCTCAAGATCCCAAATGGCTACCAATCCCAAAACTGTCCGGATTGTAGTCATCTGCACAACTAGTGAGAAAATATCTACAAAATCTAGTCCCTTTTTTTGATCATACCCTTTGACAACCAATTGAGCATGATACTTCTTTATGTCACCATCTTCCTCTTTCACCTTATATACCTAATGATTTTTCAGAGCTTTACAGTTGGGTGGAAGTAGAGCTAAATCCAAAGTTTTATTGGTTTTAAGAGAATTCATCTCTTCTTCCATCACAATCATACACTGATTTTTATTAGTACTTGTACAAGAATCTTTGAAATTATTCGGTTCAATCTGATCAAAGATTAAAATCTCAAGCTCTGCCTCCTCAGAGTAAAATAATTCATAATCTGAATATCTTACCGGCATTCTTCTCTGCCTAGTAGATCGCTTTAAGGCTTTAATGTTTGTCTCTTTAGAATTATTTTGTAGTAATTCATGGTCACTCACATGTGAATATTTTCCAATTTGTTTATTCAAATGATTCTGAATATTAACTCTGACCAAATGTTTATTTTCTTGGATGCCTTTGTCTATGGCAGGCTGAATGTTGAATTCAGAGACATCTATAGGCTTAAGATTTCCTGCAATGGGAAATGCTGGCAATGACCCAATTTGAAAATTGGAACAATCATCATTGTGTTGAACTGTAGGACTGCCAATGTTATAGTGTTCCCTGTAGGCCGTAATTGGGACTGATTGTTCATGTCCACTGTTCAAGCCAGAAGAACTCCTATCGAACTCGTACGGAGTAGAGAATTGAAGTTCCATTCGACGGTAAGTGTCATGTCTTCTGGCAGTAGGAGTAACACTCGAATCATGTCTTAGCTACTCAAACTTGCCACCGTGAGTAGAGACTCCCTTCCTCTCGTGCTTTTCCATTGTTTGGTGGTCTATCATAGTTTGATGCTCTGTCACAGTTTGGTGAAGATCGGAACCTGAAACTTGTGAAGGAGGAGCCCATGTTCTTTGTTGGCCATGCTTATCATTGAAACTAATGTCCAATATGCTAGATACGCTGCATGAATGAGACAGACTAGTATCTGAGCTGATGGCTCCTTGTTCTTCATCTGCAGAGTTAAAATCTTGTCCCATCTGTCATGAAGACCTGTTTGTTAGGGATGTGGGTGAAAAATTCCTAAAATTGTTATTGCCAACATTTACAGGAGCCAAGTTCCTATCAACATGTGATTTGGCTCTTCCAAAATAATGTTCTTCTGGTCTTCCATAACACATATTAGCATTAGAATTAATAAACTTTGGTAGCAATAGAGGTTGTACATTAACAACTCTATGTTCTTCTATCGGATTTTGCTTTGCATGAAGAGAGCAATCCTCACAATCGTGATCATAACTTAAAGTCTCTATAATATTTTAAAATGAATCAATGTTTGAAAACATAACAAGAAATGGAGCTAAAATAGAGGTAGGAGTAGTAAACATAGGCTAAGATTGTGGATTTAATGAAGAATTATTCTCATTAAACAAAGACATTGGAATGAATTCTTCAGTAGTTCTTTTGTGTGGTGTTGATTGAAGATCCAGAAACTTCGTTTCATTAAAGACCACATCTCTATTCCGTACAATCTTCTTTGCAACAAGATCCCATCACCAAAATCCAAATTGATCTTCACCATAGCCCATGAAGATACATTGCTATGATTTTGAATCCAGCTTTCTCCTTTTTTCTTTAGGAACATGAATAAATGCTTGACACCCAAACACTTGAAGATGTGAGTAGGAAATCCTACTACCCAACCATTCCTCTTCCGAAATTCCAAAGTCCAAATGAGATGAAGGACTTCGATTAATTAAGTACATTGCTCTATTGCAAGCCTCCGCATAGAATTATTTTCCTAAACCGACATTAGATTGCATGCATCAAACTTTGTCAAGTATAGTTTGATTTAGTCTTTCCACTGCCCCATTTTCTTGAGGGGTGAATGGCACAACTTTCGCCCATCGAGTACCTTGATCTGCAGAAAAGTTATCAAACTCCAATGAACAGAATTCATCTATGTTATCTGACTTTAAATATTTGATTTTGTACCCGCTCTGATTTTCAACAAGAGCTTTAAAAGTTTTAAATTTTGAGAAAACTTCAGACTTTCTAGACATCATATAAACCCAAACCTTTCTAGTACAATCATCAAGAAAGGAAACAAAGAAATTTGTGCCTCGATGAGAGGTTACCTCTATTAGACTGAAGACATCCAAGTGCACTAACTCCAATGGTGTTGTCTTCTTGTCATGACCACTCTTTAGAAAGCTGACACATTTTTGTTTCCCATGAAGACAATGTTCACAGAATTCTAAATCTATTGATTGGAGACCGAAAGTTGATCTTGATTAAGCATAACCTCTAGCCACTTTTTTCTCATATGGCCTAATCTTTGATGTCAAAGTGTAGCATCGTTGTCCGCAATAGTCATCATAGCTCCCACCTCATCACTAGTTTCCACAACATATAGGTTCCAAACTTTATTCCCTTTGGCAATAACCATGGAACCCTTGGTAATTTTCCATCTGTCCGTGACAAGTGTAAGAAAACCTTGAGAATATAATTGACTTACAAAAATCAAATTTCTTTTCAATTTGGGAACATGCCTAACATTCTAAAGTAATAATTGAGTACCTCCTTCTATTTGTAACAAAATATCACTCTTTCCTACTATTTCACAAGCTTTGCTATCAACCAAATAAGCATTCCCAAATTTACCTTCCTTATAGTTTGTGAAGGCGTTTCTACACAAAGATGCATGAAATGAAGCCCCGAAGTCAATTACCCATGAATTTGAAGATGTGTCACTTGTCGCAAGAACCAAAAAACCATCACCATGATCATGAATGATGTTTTCTCTAGTGTCTAAAACCTTTTCTTGAGCCCTTTTAAATTTTTTGTAGTCCCTTTTAACATGACCAGTCTTTCCAAAAAACCAACAACCACTTTGTTTACCTCGGGACTGTGATCTTCTAGCTAATTATGACCTTCGATTGTTGTTATTTCTGCCTCTATGTTGAGTTCTTCCTCTATTTTCCATGCTAACCATTGTTAGCGCATCACTAGATGAAGACTCTTTATTAGTTCTCCTCATGTCTTCACTAATAATGTAGAAGCCACCTCATTGTAGACCAACTTTTTTTTGCCAGTAACATAAGTGTTGAGTGTTGTTACCACACCATCCTAGCTATCCAGTAAGGAACATAATAAGATGAACGCCTTATATTTGTCATCTTGAGGCATACCAATGGAGTGTTCTTGACATAAAAGAGTATTTAACTCATTTATGTGATTCGACATTGTTGTTATGTCCTTCATTTTCAACTTGTAAAGCTTCTTCATGATAAAGATTTTGCTTGCAGTAGATGTCATTTGGTACAAACTTTGAAGCTTGTTCCATACCTCCTTTGTTTACATTTCATTGTTCACATTGAACAACACATTCTCAGACAATGAGAGAAAAATCTTTGGCATTGCCTTTTCATTAGTTTTCTTCCAAGTCTCATCAGTCATGGTGGTTGGCTTCTACACTTTACCTTCGATTGCTATTGCAAGGTCATGCTTGACAAGTAATGATCACATGTGTACCTTCCATAAACTAAAATTCTATAAAATTTATATATTGATGAAATAAAATCAGTTTACAAATAGATGCCATCAACATTTATAGATCACAAATGATCAGCTGAAGAGACACAATACAAGTGGAGGGAAAATACCCATGTGACTGTTGGCCTCCAATATTCAACAATTTACACCTCACTAGTACTGCATTTGCCTATACAATACTCATTTTCCTTTCTTACAATTTAGAACTCCTTGGCTATGGAGATAAGTACCCGTTGGCTATTCATGCCAGTGGCTATAGGGCAATATATATGCAAAAATATAGATTTTTATTTTCTTTATCTACATGTTTTCAATATCTTATTTCTATTTTGCAATATTGTATTGATTATTTATATTATTTTTAATTTATATATTTCAAATAAATTATATAAAATTTATATAAATAAATTATCTTAATAATCAATTTTTAACATTATTTATAAATATTTATCAATTTTATAAGATCATATGAAATTCATATTTGCATAATTATGAAAACATTTCTTATTTATTAGTTATGGTTATGTTGAAGTATATTAGTCTACATTCTAACATAAAATAATGTGAATTACATATCTTACAATTAATAATTTTTTTGTTAATGCTTAGTAGCTTCGCTCGGATAAATCTTGAAACAATACTATTGTGTGTGTGTGTGTGTGTGTGTGTGTGTGTGTTTAGTTGGTTAACAGTTTGTCTTCCTAAATAATTTGGTTTATGCCTTGACTCTTGGACAGTCCAATGGCTTATGGAGGACAAATAATTCAACAAAAAAATGGGTCAATGTTGTTAGAGTAAATAATTATTAATTATTATTTACGCTTTTACTTAAGTTTACTTAAGTTAAATGCATTAGACATTAGTTGTCATCTAGGAGTTTGTGACGAGTTGTTGACAACATGGGAGTTTGTTCCCACCTAACCATACTTATCTTCTTACCTACTTGGAGGGTAATCCACCTTTTATGGACATATGCTTAGTTGTCATACTTATCTCCTAGCATCTTCTAGCTTGTTCTAGAAGATTCTTTGAGGCCTTTATATTTGGGCTCTTTCATTGTATTTCATAACATATTGACATTGAGAATATTCTATAGAAATTTATTTTTCTTTGTTGGAATATTTTTCCTTCAAGTCCACTTAGTTTTTCCAAGCTCTTGCTCCTTCCTCGTTGGGTTTTTCTTTGACAAGTTATTTGTATGCAGGTGATCTTGGCACACTCTGAAGTTGGCTTTCATTAACTTCTATATGGTATTAGAGCCTCCCTGCTACTTCCTGGTTGAAGGATTTTTGAAGCCATGATTTGGAGACACAAAACCTAGTTTGTTTGTGATTTTTTTCTTCAATCAGAAGGAAGAGCAATTTTTTAGGGCACTTTGGGCTTAAACAGACACGTCCATTGACTTCAGAAGGCCCGTTACAGTTAGAAACCATATCAAATTTGTCCATTTTGGATAAAGTTTCTCCAGGAGGCAAATCATTTTGTTTGGGAGGCCGTACAAACAAAATTTCATTTTAAAATTTTTTTTTTGTAGGGCCACCTGGCAGCCACTTTCGTGCCATCGCAACCCCACCTGTGTGCTATCGGCGGCTGCTGCTTTGCGGCCACCAACACCTAGTTGGCCCGCCAGCCTCCCAATGGCACCCCTAGTGGTTACTGCCCCTACAACCATTATAGCCAATTGCGGCCACCCCGACACCACACACCTATGGCTAGCTAGCAGTGCCATAGTTGGCACAACCAATGCATTCCATGTGGCATGGGTGTCACATTGGCACCTATCACATGGCCACCTAGTCAGTCGTGCACCGTTAGTAGTACTACTACATGGCAGTATTTTTTTGCTCTGATGGTCTTCTAGCCATCAATTTTAGCATTGAGAAATGTTGACATTAGCATAATGTCAGCACTGCATCAGCATTCTACCTCTCCTTAAAGTCCCTTTTTGACCTACTCATAGTTTTTTGGCAATAACTTGAGCATATGGAGGTATTTTTTCAATCTGAAAGAAGTGTCAAAAAGCTAGTTTCGAGATGGAGATATTGGTGTAGGTATTTTTAGTTTTGATGTAGTTTTGTTACTTATTTTTGCAATCAAAGTTGGATGTTCTATTTTTCACTCCAGCAAGCATATCTTGTGCGTCCCATCTTCATTTTTTGAAAACATTATATTCTTGGAAAGCTAGTTCTATCTAATTTTTAAAAATGATATCATTTCTTTTAGATTCTACCCCATGCTCTTTCTATCATTCTTTTGACTTTTTTTCTCTATGGTCGATATCTTGGGTGTTCCAAGTACGAGGATCATTTTCATGGCATCAGATCCTTTGTTTTAGGCTATATTATCTATTGTATTAGCTTTTTTTCTATTTTTGATCATTGTTGATATCATTTGTAAGCATTTTTATGCAAACACACTGAGATAAAGTGTCACTCTTGCATTTCAGGGTCATGAATGTTGTTCTGAGTCAGTTGTACTTTTATTATTTTATACAAGACCATGCAGGGATAGTTGTCTGTTTCTTTTATGCACTCTTCCTTTTTTGCCCCATGATGTGTCGGTGACATGTTCCTTTATAGGTGTTTGTACCTCTTTCACTCTCTCACTATTCTTGATTCTTTCTACAAAGGACTTTGGCCCACTTTCTTAGTTGCTTGTCACCTCACCCCATCTACATTAAGGGGGGGTTATTCTATTGTTTTTAATGCTTCCTTGGTTTGATGGTTTGATAGTGTGAATTATGTATTTAGTACCTGATCCTATATACTAGGTGATTGCAGTGGCTAGCAACCTATGCATTTCAGTGAGATGGACCATCTACCATATAGACACTCTTGGTTCATGCCTTCTATTTTCCACCAAGGTTCTTTAGATCAACAACTTCTTTTTGATAGAGTTTGCAACTTCTTCATGCTTCAGTGATGCTCTTAATGATCTTCTTGTTCCTATTTTTTGGGACATTCCTCTAGTTGGAGGCTTCTTGAATCCTTCACTGGATTTTTTGCTATCTCTTTTTGGAGAGGGGATTTTCCCGCTAGGTTTTCTCCTTTGTCTCTGGTTTACAAAGATTGCATTGCATTTATTATGCACTTATTCATGGGTACCTAACATGGCCTTGTTTCTAGGACCCATTCTGTATTTCATCTTAACTTTTGTAAGCTTAAGTGCATTCCCCTAAGTTTCACTTAAGGGGGGGTGTTAGAATAAATAATTATTTATTATTATGCATTTACTTAAGTTTACTTAGGTTAAATGCATTAGACATTATCTAGGAGTTTGTGACGAATTGTTGACAACACAGGAGTTTGTTCTTACCTAACCATACTTATCTTCTTACCTACTTGGAGGGCAATCCACCTTTTGTAGACGTATGCTTAGTTGTCACACTTCTCTCCTAGCATCTTCTAGCTTTTTCTAGAACATTCCTTGAGGCCTTTATATTCAAACTCTCCTACTGTATTTCATAACATATTGGCATTGAGAATATTGTATAGAAAATTCTTTTTCTTTGTTGAAATATTTTTCTCTCAAGTTCATTTAGTTTTTCTAAGCTCTTTCTCCTTCCTCCTTGGGTTTCTCTTCGACAGGTTATTTGCATGCAAGTGATCTTGGTGCACTATGAAGTTGGCTTTCATCAACTTCTACAAATGTAGTGATCTATCAATGACCCTTGAATTGAAAGGTACAACTCCTTTTTGAATGAAAGATATGCAATGAATTTTATTTTTTGGGATTTGGGGGTATGCTCTTAACCAAAGAGAAAAATAGGAAAAATCCAAGTTGCTTGACACTTCAAACAACTTAGGCTATTGAAAGGGGGACTAACTCACAACATGCAATCTATGCTAACCTAAATGCAATGAATGGAAATATGCATAACCAACTATGACAACAGGAAGAGAAGAAGAGATGGTGAAATAAGTAATTCTTGAATAACATAATTAGCTGATGATTTGACAATACCTAGATTGTCTATCTTCCATCTACTCCACGCACAAATTTTTGGCTTCTTATGTAACAAACTATACTAGTACACAAGCTACAATGTGCGGCAGAGTAAATAAAGAAATACTTGTGCTAAAGAAAATAAGACATACAGTTTGTTGAATGAAGGAAAAAAAACCAAGTTGAATCACATTCATTCAATTCCCAACATTAGCACCTTCATTCAATACACTACACTGAAACTAAATAAACAAAAAAACTAGAAATGGACTCAGAGTCATGTGTACATAGTAGTCCTAGCTATAGGGGTTTTCCCACAAGTAATTTTGCTGATATTATTAACTTCTCAAAAGGTTACATTTATAGGCCTTCTCAAAATGGTCAGTTACATTGGATGATTTCTTCACAGAGAATCTCTAAACAAAATAAACTAAAAATAGAACAAGCCTGAATCATTGTCCATTATAGAGGCTCGCAAAATGCCATGAATGGATACAAAAGGAAAAAGAAGAGGGAGAATGACATGTGTCTAGAAAAGCATCAAAATATTATGTCTTCTTAGGGGTAACTGATTTGGCTCTATAGGCTTTTATGGTATCAGCTACTTTGTCTAGTTCATCGACATTTGTAATGAGGATGTTGTCTGCTTGAACCATCTAGTAGTTGTGGATTTATTATTAATTCGTCTATTCTGGCAATTTTTGACTGGAACTTCTCCAATGCCCTTCTTATAATCGAGTTTGTTGATGAAATTTCTTCAGATATTTAAATAATTTCTCAAAAACCTTCTGCAATAGGGCCAATTTCTCAGTGAGCACCATGTGTCACCATCCAAGAGGCTAGATTTGTCACCATATTTTTCTAATTACCATGTTAATATCTAGCGATGACCATTGAACTGACTACCTCACATCTTCAATGGGGTCTGGGACTTAACATTTCTTTCACTTGCAATCTTGTGCTAGCCTTTAAATCTAACTATTCTGATTACTTGCTGCAACTTTACAACTCAGGATTCTAACTCAACATTTAACCCTACAAAGCCACAATACATGTTTTCACTCCTTTGCAACCCTAACCTTAGATTACTCTTAACTTCTAGAAACGATGTGATAGCATCAACTTTAAATTCCATGGTTAGCTCTTGCTCCTCTTGATCCTATGAAGATGTGATGAAGAACTTTTGCTACTTCACCACTTTAATCAAAAGTCAGCCTTAACTCCTTGCAATGTGGTGACTTCTCAGACCTTAGCTATTGTGGTTAGCCCTTTCTTCTTCACAACTTAATTTTCATCATGTGGAGCATAGACTGTGATGTTGTAAATTAGGGCTAATTGCTACTTCACAACTTAAAGTTGCAAGTTTAGATGGTTGCTTTTGATGGTGAGATAGCTATTTTATTTAACTATTAAATTGTCTTCATAGCTTCGCAATCATAAAACTTAATTGCAACCTTGGTCTCACAAAGATATGTTAATGAACCTTTCACTACATCACCACCTTTTAAAATTTTTCCTTAATTAAATAACAAGATACAAATTCCTTCAATCACCAAACTTTTTATCACCTCTTCACAACTTAAGATGTCTTAAATACATTTTAACCTATGATATTGCGATGGCCATTTAGAGTAAACTTTTTCAGTCTATATTACAACCTCACATTCCTGAATTTTAACCAGTGCTTTAACCTAGCAAGGATGTGATCATGAGTATTATGCTACTTTTCCACTTTAACCATATATCAATCTTGACTGCATGCGATGAAGTGATAATCCTAAATTCAACTAATGCTACTAACTTTCATAGCATCACAACTTTAATTCCTCATTGACCATGTTGAACTATGAGGTTGCGAAGACTTCTTTTAACTCCTAATCACTTTATCATGGATAATTACTACTCCCTTTCATTAATTGCTTGCAAAGTTGCAAAAACCTTCAGACTGACCTTTTCGTGACTTCATTGTAGCTTATGGTTAAAAAATTTTTAACACTTGAGATGCTATGGAAACCATAATCTCTAACCTTTTTTGCCACTTCGCAAACATTAGACATATAACACCTTTGAATTGTGCGATGTTGCAAAGACAACACACTTAATTTCCCAAGTCACTTTTCGTAGCTTGCAACTTAACTTTCATCATGTGGAACACAAGCTACGATGTTGCGATCACTATCTTAGATGACTGCTATGTTCTTTCATGGCTTCGCGACAAAATAATTTAACTACCACTAGAACCTTGCGACGATGCAATAGCCTTTAAATTTTCTAATTAATTTTCACATTTTTACAACTTAAAAACCTTATTTGTGGCTTATCCATGTGAAGCTGTGATTTATATGTTATCTCTACTTTTCCACTTAAAAATGAGAGTTTAGTTGATTGCATGCAATGAAGTGATAACCCTGAACTTAACCATTTTTTTTACCTTTCACACCTTCACAACTTGGACTTTAGATCTTATTTGACTACTTGCAATGCTGCAATCATTCAAACTTTGACTATTGTTTCATGCTCTTCTGCACCATTGCAAATTATAATTCTTTAAGCCAAAAACAACGCATGATCATGTGAATTTTAGTAAATCGCTCTTTTGCAACTCTAATGGTGTAGGAGCACATCAAATACGTATCATTGCAAGCACATCAGAAGGATCAAAGACAATGGGTTAGGATTGGAATTGGATCTAGAAATCGAATGCTAGAAATAATGTCCAAGTCATACGACAAGGAGTCATTAGGTGTGTTATAAACCTAATTGTCTACCTTAGTCATTTTATGGGCAATTTCTAGGTAGAATGAGGATAAGATAGTTTATAAGGTTAAATAATGATTTTTTATTGATCAAAAGCTTCTTAGAACCCTAGGTAGGGTCTAGGATTAAACTTTAGTAAAGTTTAGAGAAATTTGACAACTTTTGCAAAATGTTGTCAAAGTAGTCAATGTTGCATAATGCAACTTTTGTGCAAAAATGTAACTTTTGAATTCCAACCTTCACAACCACCTTTATCAGTTGGAATTATTTGTGAATGGCATAGATAATGTTGATAAACCTTTCTTAACATAGAAGACAAGAATCTATTGTAACCATTATTTCAAATCAATAAAAATCTATCATTTTCCTATCAAAACTGCTTGAGAAACTACTTGTACGGAATTGTACAAATTCACTTACAACTCTGAAGGATTGGAAAAGTTGAAGAATGTTCTTATGATGGATTTTATAGAGGTTTTATGTCTTCAATTCATACTAGTTAAGAGAAATCAATTTTTGATTGCTTATTGGTCGCAAGGAAGCCCTAACTAAGGTTTTGAGAGAAAAATTCCCTTTCCTAGAGATTCCTCCTCGGGAAAAAGATAAGCCTTGGTGGAAAGGAGGAGAGGATTTAAATTAAGAATATTTGGGTCACAGGATAGGAGGTAGGAGAGTTTAGGAGAAAACATTAAACCCTCTAGATAGGCATCTAAGTGTGATTGTCCAGTTTTGCATTTTTGAGGCACAACTTGGCCTAGGGGTGGAATAGAACCATAGGAACTTGGACTTAAATGTTTTGGCATGAACTTGAAGTATTCCAATAGTTTTGGTTGGGATATGTATTGAATTTATTATACTTGCTTTGGAAAAGAGACCTAATTAGCTCTATTAGGCCTAAGAGAGTTTTGAAAACAACTTGAGTTGGGAGATTGGTCAAGAGTCCTAACTTGGCTAGGGTTGTTGAATAAAGGTTTGGAGTGTTTAAAGGTGTTTAAGACTTTTTGTGGTGGAATTACAAGAAGTTTTCCTTCATAAATCCTTAGTTTCTCCTTGTAGTCCTATTTGGAGTATTAGGTGTGTAAGTTGATTCCTTAAGAAAATACTATGGAACTTGTATGAAAACATTGGAGAACTATGTCTAAGGTTAAAGGAAGCCTAATTTCATCCCTAAAATCTTTGGCTTTAGTTTGTGTACTATTAGGCCTCAAGGAGGTGTCTTAGACTTTGAATCTGATCTAGTCTAAGGAGAGTGGGTATTGGGAATCGCATAATGGAGTCTTTTATTGTATGGTTGTGAAACATCTGTGAATCTATAAGTGATACATCTTAGGTATACATTGGGGACTCTACTCCAAGTTGTATCAAAGAAAATTAGTACATCTTTGGAGAAAGATAAGTTGCAACTATGTCAGATGGTAGAGAAGAAAATGAAAATGAACTTCCTAACCAAATGACAAATGTTTAACTACTGAGGGTGGTGAAAGAGCATGATGCTGAGAAGAAGAAAATGAAGAGAGAGATGGAAAAAATAAAAGAACAATTCAAGAAAGGATTTAAGGGTAACTATGAGAATGAGAAGGAGGGGAGTGATGAGGAAACCCGTTGGCAGGAGGAAGAAGAAGAGATCCCTGTAGAACAGAGTTTGTTCCTAAAGACTTTGAAATCCATGGAGAGAAGGACTATGGAAACTAAACTTGATCTTTCTATCTATAGTAGGAAGATGGATCTAGAAGAATTGATGGATTAGATTCATGCACTCACTAGTTTGCTTGACTATGAGGAGATACTAGAGCATTAAAGGGTGAAAATAGAAAAATCCAAGTTGAAGAGGTCTGCCTTAACTTGGTGGAATTTCACTCAAGTAGAAAGGGTGAAGATGGACAAAAACTAGATTAGCACATAGAAAAAGATGGCGACCTTGATAAAGGAAGCCTATGTGCCTGAGGACTATTAGATTATACTTCATAAAAAGAGGCAGAGTCTAAGAAAAAAGGAGATGGACATCTCTAGTTACATTAAGGAGTTCCACAAACTCACTATGAAGTCCAAATTGGTGAAGCTAGAGTATGTCAAACTTGCTAGGTATGTACAAGGGTTGAGGATGAATATCTAAGACAAAATGAGTTTTTTTTCTCCTAACACAGTCCAAAAATGCTTTCAAATTGCATTGCAAGTGGAGGAGAAGCTTAAGAGGAAATAAGACCAAGGAAGGAAAAAAAGAAATCTGAGAGATTTTGGCAATAAAGGAAGAGAAACAAGTGGTGGCAGAGGAAAAACTCCTAGAGATTATGGGTAGACTAGTCAGGACAATTCCTTTAGTGAGAACAATGCTAGAGGATCCCTTAGGGGAAGATGAGGAGACTCAAGTGGAATATTTGGAGGGAAATCATCAGGACCTCCAAGATGTTATAGATGTAACCAACCAGGGAACTTAGGATCTAAGTGTCCTGAAAAGGAAAAGAATCAGACTGATAGGAGAGGAAACCTAGTCAGGGTTAAGCCCTTATGATGAGAAGGATGCTATTGAATGCACCAAGAACCCATAAACCACCTTAGAGGAAGAATTTGTTTAGGACCACATGAAAGTGTGGAGAAAAAGTTTACAGGATGTTGATTGACAGTGGATTTACTAATAAATATCTGTGGAGGTAGTAAAGAAGTTAAAATTGAGGAGGGTACCACATCCAAACCCTTATAAGGTGTCTTGGCTCACAAAGAAGTAGCAGACCATCATAGAGGAGCAAGCATGGGTAGAATTCTAGATTGGAAAGTACAAGGACAAAGTTCTTTGTGATATTGTACCAATGGATGTCTATCATTTTCTATTAGGGAGACCATGGAAATATGATGTGAAAGCACACCATGATGGTAAGTTGAACACATATACCATCAACCATAGAGGTGAAAAGGTAACTCTCTTACACTTACTAGATTCTCTAGAAGAGAAGAAGGATCCAATTATTATTATTTTAGATGGAAAAGAATTTCTAAAAGTTGTGAAATGGGAAAAGGCTCCATGCTATGCTCTAGTCATTTTGCCTAAAGATGAAAAATCTAAGAAGGTTGTGAAGGAAGTGAAGCCCTTGAGACATGTAGGTCCTAAGGAGGTTGCAGACATATTGGACCAGTATAAGGACATTATCATCAAAGAATTACCAAGTGAGTTTCCCCGAATCAGAGATATAAGTCATAAAATAGACCTGATCCCAGGAGAAATATTACCTAAAAAAGAAGCATATAAGTTAACCCCAGAGAAAAATTAGGAGATGGAAAGACAAATACAAGAATTCCTAGATAAAGGATTGATCTCAAAGAGCCTTAGTCCTTGTGCAATACCTTTCCTATTGGCACCTAAGAAAGAAGGCACATGGAGATTGTACACTAATTCTAGAGCAATAAATAGAATTGCTATTAGGTATAGATTCCCTATGGCTATGATAGAATACCTATTGGACCAACTAGGGGGAGCATGGTACCATTCCAAGATATACTTAAATAGTGGTTATCACCAAATAAGGATTAGGAATGGTGATGAATGGAAAACTATCTTTAAAACTAATGAGGGCTTGTATGAATGGAGGGTGAAGGCTTTTGACCTGTCGAATGCTCCAAGCACATTCATGAGACTCATGAATGAGGTTCTTAAGCCATTACTTGGAAATTTTATCATAGTATACATTGATAACATCCTTATTTCAGTAGGAGTAAGGAGGAACATATAGAACATCTTAACTTGGTGTTGAAGAGATTACATGAAGAAAAGCTTTTTATAAACTTGGACAATTGTTTTTTTTATGTAGGGATAACTTGTTTATTTGGGATTTGTGATCTCTTAAGGTAACATAAAAATGGATCTTGAGAAGGTTGAAGCCATCTTGATTTGGTCATCCCCTAGGAACATGACTAAAGTTAGAAGCTTTAATGGGCTTGCTTCTTTCTATAGAAGGTTCATCAGAGATTTCACTCAGTTGTGTTCTCCTATCCTTAAGACAATCAAGGGTGGGTAGAAATGCAAGTTTTTGTGGAAAAAGGATGAAGAGGAGGCCTTCCAAATGCTAAAGAAGAAGGAAATGGAGAAACCTATCCTAGTGTTCCCCGATTTTCAAAAAATCTTTACTATTGAATGTGATGCTTCTAACTTAGCTATAGGGACTGTATTAAGTTAAGAAGGGAGGCCAATAACCTTTATCAATGAGAAACTGAATCAATCCAAGAGGAGACTTGGAACTATATGCCTAAGTCCATTGATTGAAGAAATGGAGCACTACCTCCTTCCAAAAGAATTTTTTGTTTTCACAGATAACCAAGCCTTATGTTTCTTGAATAGCTGGGAGAAACTAAGCCACAAATACATGAAATGGGTAGAATCCATTCAAGCATACACCTTTTAAATAAAACACAAGAAGGGAGTTGCCAATAAGGTGATAGATGCACTAAGTAGGAGGAATCTAGTTGTGTAATAAATCCAACTCCAAAGTGTATGGATCAATTCTTTGAAAGACATCTATAAGGTGTGCTCTAAATTCTTTGAGGCATATCACATTGAATATATTAACTACTTGATTTAAAATGGGCTACTATTCAAGGGGCATTAACTTTGCATTCCATAATGTTCTATGAGAGAGAACATCATTAGAGAAAAGCATGCAGGAAGTATGAGGGGACATTTTGGATTAGATAAGACCTTGGAACAGGTGAGAAGGTTCTACTATTGGCCAAAAATTTAGACTAAAGTGAGGAAGATTGTGGAAATATGTACAATCTGTCAGAGGGCCAAGGGTACATCTAGTAATGTAGGACTATACCAACCTTTTCCTATTCCTACAAGGCATTGGGAGAGTTGTAACATGGTCTTTGAGATGGGATTTCCTAGATCACATAAGGGAAATGATAACATATATGTCGTAGTGGATAGATTTAGTAAAATGCCCCACTTCATCCCTTGTAAAATCACCAATGTGTTAGAAAGGATAGAGTTGTCATTGCACCAAAAGATCTACTTGTTAATGCCCAATACAACCAATAGTCTTATAGAACTATAGGAGGCAGTTAAGCCATATCATGAATCCTGTGAGGGACACTATCCCACTAAGAGCAACCCCCCTTTGAGCATCACACATTGTGGCTAGTAGGATTTGAACCTGTGACCAAGCTTTGATACCAACTATTAGAAAGGATAGGGTTTTTGTTGTACCAAAAGATTGACCTATTAATGCCTAATACAACTAATAGTCTTATTGAACCATAGGAGGTGGTTAATCCATGTCACAAATCTTGTGAGGGAGGCTAGCTCATTGCCAACACAATGATGCATCAACAATTGCAAATTTTTTCTTCAAGGAGATTATCAGGATTCATGGTTTACCCTTAACCATACTATTAGATAGAGATGTGAAATTTATTGGTCACTTTTGGAGGACCTTATGGAAGAAAATGGGACCTAATCTAAGTTTTAGCTCTACCTACCATCCACAAATAGATGGGAAAATAGAAGTGGTCAAAAAGTGTCTTGGAAACCTACTTAGATGCTTGAAAAAATAGTATGGAGACAAGTGGGAGTCATTCCTACTAGAAGAAGAGCTTTCATTTAATGAATCTATCAACAAAAGCATAGGGAAGAGCCCTTATCAAATAGTGTATGGGAAAAATCCAAGAGGTATCCTAGAACTCAAAGAACTACCTTCCAACACTCCAGTCAATGCTCATGGAGAGGAGTTTTCCAAAAGCATGAAAGAGATTCATAACTCAGTAAGAATGGTACTCGAGAAGAGTACATAGCACTATAGATAGACTAAAGGAAAACATAGAAGAGATGTTTAGCTGTAGGTTGGAGACTCATCTGGGCATACTTAAAGAAAGAGAGGTTACCAAAGGGAAATCATACCAAACTACTCATGAAGATAGTACTACCTGTGTCAAATATTGAAGAAGCATGGAATGAATGCTTATGAAATAGAGTTTTGGTCACACCTTGGTATCTCTCCCATATTTAATATTTTTGATCTAACCCCATATAAAGGTGATGTAAATGTAGGTTCAAAAGTACAACTTGAAGAACTAGAAGAAGATGTTGCAGGGATACCAACCCATTAGCTAAGAAAACTTGACAAGATCTTGGACACCAAAGTCATCAAACAAACTAGGAAAAATGCATACAAGAAGTATTTGGTTCACTGGAAAGGATGTCTTAAGGAGGAGTTTTTATGGATGGATGAACAAGAGATCCATAAGTATGGCCTAAATTTGCAAGAGCTTATCTCAAGAGGACTTGATATCAGTGCACCCCAGGAGTATGGTGCAAGAGCACTTCCAATACCTACCATTGAAAGTACATCATAAGGATCAAAGAAAAATGGTTAGGATTGGAATTGGATCAAGAATCCAATGCTAGAAATAATGTCCAAGTTTTAAGGCAAGGAGACATTAGGTGTGTTATAAACCTAATTGTCCACCTTAGTCATTTTATGGGAAATTTCTAGGTAGAATGAGGATAAGATAGTATAGAAGGATAAATAATGATTTTTTATTGATAAAAACCTTCTTAGAATCCTAGTTAGGGTCTAGAATTAAATTTTATAAAGTTTAGAGACATTTGATAACTTTTGTAAAAAGTTGTCAAAGTTGTCAATGTGGCATAATGTAACTTTTGTGCAAAAATGCAACTTTTGAATCCCAATGTTCACAACCACCTTTATCAATTGGAATTGTTTGGGAATGGCATAAATAAATTTGAGAAAACTTTCTCAACACAAAAGAGAAGAATCTATAATAACCATTGTTTCAAATCAATAAAAATCTGTTATTTTTCTATCAAAATTGTCTGACAAACTACTTGTATGGAATTGTACAGATTCACCTGCAAATCCAAAGGATTGGAAAATTTGAAGAATGTTCTTATGAATTATTTTCAGGAAGTTTTAATTCTTCAAGTCATATTGGTTAAGATAAAACTAATTGTGACTGCTTGCTGGTCATAGGGAGGCACTAGGGTTTTGAGAGAAACATTCTCTTTCCTAGAGATTCCACCATGGGAAAAGGATAAGCCTCAATGGAAAGAAGGGGGCAGGATGTAAATTTAGAATATTTGGGTCTTAGGATAGGAGGCAAGAGATGTTGGGAGAAAATATTAAACCCTTTGGATAGGCATTTAAATGTGACTGTCCAGTTTTGGGTTTTTGAAGCACAACTTGGTCCAAGGGTGGAATATAACCATAGGAACTTGGAATTAGATGTTTTGGTACATCCCTAAAGTATTCCAATAGGCTTTTTTTGGAGTATGCATTTAATTTCTTATACTTTCTTTGGAAAAGAGACCTAATTAGCCATATTAGGCCTACGAGAGTTTTGCAAACAACTTGAGTTGGGAGATTGGTCAAGAGTCCTAACTTGGCTAGGGTTGTTACATAAATGTTTGGAGTGTTTGAATGTGTTTAAGAATTTATATGGTTGGTTCCATGAAGGTTTCCTTCACAATTTCTTAGTTTCTCCTTGTAGCCCTATTTGGAGTATTAGGTGTGTAAGTTGATTCCTTAAGAAAATATTGTGGAACTTGTGTATGAAAACATTGGAGAACTGTGTCTAAGGTTGAAGGAAGCCTTATTTCATCTCTAAAACCTTTGGCTTAAGTTTGTTTCTTGTTAGGCCTTAAGGAGGTGTCTTATACTTTGAATCTAATCTAGTCTAAGGAGAGTGGGTATTGGGAATCACATAGTGGAGTCCTATATTGTATGGTTGTGAAACATTTGTGCATCTATAAGTGACACATCTTGGGTATACATTGGGGACTCTACTCCATCTAACTTGATTGTTAGCATTAACATCTATGTGGGTGTGATGACCATTTTGAAGACCACTTCATTGCTTCGCAACCTATCAAACAACTAAATCTCAAACCAAAGTGACAAGGTGATCGAAAGGACTTTGCAACATCGCAACTTGAAACACTTTTAAAGATATTTACATACAATATGAAAAATGGTTAAAAGACTTAGGGATAAAAAAGGAAAGATCGTATAACCAAAGTTTTTACATATCCCTATCAATAGTTGCAGGTCAATTCATGGATAAATCATATGACTAACTCAAATACCAGTTTGATTAATTTTTCCAAGGGTAGAACTAAAACTTTGAAATAGCCAGCTCTGATTGGGAACTTAGGAATTGCAATTGGTTGAGAAAGGATCTAGAATCCCTAGTTTTTCATAGTTGGAATGACAAATTATAGCAGGAAACTAAGCTAAGAACACAACAGAAAGGAAAACTAACCTAGGAAAGCAAGGAATAAGAGCAAGGAAAGATGCAAAGAAAACTTACCTAGACTAACACTAGCCACAGGGGTTACCTACTTTCAATAATGAATATGATACATCTTTAGATCCTAGCCATTATAGGAAAGTGGCAGAGTTCTCTAGAGTAATATGCCAGAATGAAAGAATTGTTTTGGTTTTCTTGTATAATCTTGAAAGGACCCTTCCAAAGGGAATTAATTTTATGATGCATACCTTTGAGTTAATTCCTTTTATCCCATAATAGGACTTCCTTGGTCTAGCCTTCTTATTAAAGAATGTCTTTATGTATTTTTGATCTTTTGTAATGTGGTCGACTAGTCTTTCTTGTTCCTCTTCAAGCTTAGTCAGGTACATGATACACTTCTCCAAATTATTGTGAAATATAGGATCTTTGATAACTTGCTATAGTTTACAGATGGATAGTTCCAATGGAAGTAGAAGACTGGCTTCAACTCTGTATATAAGCTTAAATAGAGAAATTTTGATTGCCTTCTTGGATGTTAGTCTATCTTCCTAGAGCACATTGTGCAATCTTTTGTGCCAGTTATTTGGTTTTTCAAAACTAACTTCTTTACGATGTTGATCAAGTTCTTATTACTTGATTCTTCTCGATCATTCCCTTAAGGGAAGTAATCTAATGAATGGTTGGGGTGTATGTTGTTGTCATAGTAGAATTCTGTAATCTTCAAAGAAGATAAGTAAGTAGCATTATCCATAACAAGCTTCAATGGCACCCAAATCTTTCCAAAATGTTTTCTTTGATGAACTCACCAACAACTTCAAAAGTGTTTCTCTTGGTAGGCTTGTCTTCCACCCATTTAGTGAAGTAGTTTGTGTAGACACCTAAATTTGATTACATCGCTTTGGTAATCCTATTTAGTTATCTCTAAAGGCATCATTAATTAAATGCTTATTTAATTAATCCTTTGCCATCCCCTAGCTAATTAATTTAATTAATTATCTATAGTCCTAATTGATAAATCAAGTAACCTATTATTTATCAATTAAATCCT
Organism: Cupressus sempervirens; assembly: GCA_028749045.1. Classification (NCBI taxonomy): domain Eukaryota; kingdom Viridiplantae; phylum Streptophyta; class Pinopsida; order Cupressales; family Cupressaceae; genus Cupressus; species Cupressus sempervirens. The sequence goes on along the minus strand of CM053786.1, from coordinate 193,017,184 downwards.
ATTCTTCTATCTAATTCCAAAATCCTCATTTATTAAATAAACCTATTTGATAAATGAAACCCTCAAATCTAAAAGCCCCTAACTTATTCCTAAACCCTCTTTTTAGCCTAATCCACCCCATCCACCCATACTAACTAAGCTTAGTCACTAACTCACCCACCCTCATGAATGCCATCCACTTGCAAATCTCTAACATCCCTAATATAATCCTAAACCTAAGCCTAATCCAACCCCTAATGTTGTCACATTCCCTAAACAAGCTTAAGACTTTCTTAAGCCAAGGAAAGTCAAAAATTTCAACTCCCTCCAAAATATCCCAACCACCCAACAATGAATGCTCTTACAAAATCCATAAAGACTCTTACAAGCTCTTACAAGCCATAATGAAGGGTCTTTATGAAAATATTATCCTTTGAGCCTCCTTTGTTGACTCATCCTTCCCCTTTCCTCCATCCACTCACCTTGTGACATGTGTCACTCCCTGATTGGTGCTAAACAAGCACAATCCATGTGCTCCCTTTTGAGTGTATCCTAGCCCTCCTTAAGCTTTCATCTTTCCTTCCATCTTAGCCCTCCATCTCTCAAGCCCTTAGCCTATAAATTGAATGCTCTCCCAAGCCATTTCAATCACAATCCATCAAGTAAAGTTATAATGCCATTTTGAAGCCAAATCCATACTTTTGCATGCATCCACACAAAAAATCCCAAAAATCTCCATTGAAGCTAGTTTGAAGCTTGAGCATACATCCCATAATCCTACCACACTAATCCATTAGACTCATCTCTAAATCAAGTGACTATTCTCATTGGGAGAGCCATTCCATGGCTCATATTCTCATTTGAGGGTTTCACTTTGTCTCTCATATATGTTATGTCTTTTATGCTAGTTAATGCTTTGTTTTCTTAATAGATTAGTATTACTTGCTAACATATTTGTCATATACATTTTGGCACGCCCGGTGGGACCCCACTATGGGTCATTTAATCATCCATTTTCATCTATATGTTATTTTTTCTAACCATCTAATGTTTGCTGTTGTTTGAGTGTGTTGTAGGGTGTTTTTCTTATTTTTGAAGGTTAAAGAATGCACTTAGGAAGAAGAAATACCATCTAAAAATTTGAAAAGAGCAAAAAATTTAAAAAATTCTAGAAAAAATTCACGTTTTTCAGCCTTTTCCATGCAGTGTCATCTCCGTAGTTTGGCATCTGTGCTTGCAAATTGTCGTCTTCACCGGCTACTTTGTTTTCTGTGCAACCAAATCGACGTCTCTATAGTTTGGCGTCTTCGCCTGGTTTTCTATTGTCGGCGCCGCCACTAGACTGTCATCTGTGCATCCTCAACTATCATCTCCTCAGATCCGCATCTTCGCCAGCTACTTTGTCATCTCCGAATACTAGCGTCTTCGCTTTTTAGCATCTCCGTAATCAAAATTTAACTTTTAGTGGTTCTGTAGGATTTAGACCATTTTAAGCATTTTTAAGCATAGGAAAAATAGCAAAAAAAGTTGATTTTATTTTTCCCATAGTTAAGCTTCCAATTTTGAGATTTTTGGGATTACTAATCAACTTGACTTTCTTTTGTAGCTATTGCAGGTTGGAGCATCCTACTAACCTAATCATGTTTTTTGCAAATTTTTTTTAGAATGAACTTGCATGTTTAAACACATCTTTCATTGAATGAATGTTTCTCAAACCCACTCTTGAATGCAATGGTTTAAAATCAATCTTTCTTGGAATGCATGCTTAAAACAACAAATCCAATCTTGAATGCCTAAAAATCAATGAACATTACATGGTTTTGATGCATCTCAATGACGCTCACTTTTCTTACGTTGACAAATTCTCGATTTCCATTATGTTGATGATGCTGTCAAGTTGGAATGAACATTGTATGCCATAATCACGAGTTTCTTTAATCATAGCTTACAAAATCTAAATCATCAATTGGAAAAGAACTCTGCTTTTTAGTCCAAGGTCATCCAAGTCTTCTCTCCCCTTGTCGTCTTTCGAGGCCATCTTGGGTGCATAAGATTAGGATCCAAAACCTTGTTTCTTTTTTTAGGAGGCCTGCTTAGGGATTTCATCACCCCTTGGATGACCTCAACTCCAACGTTCCGACAGAGTATAAAGATTGGGAGGTGAATCCAAAGACACCTCTCTTGGGATCAAGATTTTGTCACTCGGGCTAAGCCTCAAGGAACTTTATACCCTTGAGAAGTGAAAGAGGAGAAGTGGGTTACCGCTCCTCTCGGCTGTGTGACATCTTTTTGATTTCATCTACGGATATGGGCCTCATGTACCTTGTGTATATCGAGGACTCCCTAGCTAAACCAAATTTCATCCTTGTAGAAAGCTTTCTAGGATGTTGGTGTGTTTGACGTGCTTGCTCCAAAATTTTGTCTGCTTGTTTGTTCATAGCCTTTGAATGAATGTTTGCCAACTTTGGTCAAAATCCTAGAAAAGAAAAAATTTGCCAGCTCAAGGCATACTTAGCGTAGTCACTACCTCATCAAAAAATCATCCAAGCTCCCCCGCTGCAATCGAATCTATCTAGTTCCTTGCTTTAGAACAATTTCAAATCCAAAGTCTCTCCAAATCATCCCCCCCAGCCAGCTAGCAACCCAATCCAAAATCACACCCAAACCTTTAGAGAGTTGTTGTCATTTTGCTAGAATTTGCTATCCAATCAATCCTACCAATCAACCAATCTCACCAAGGTTATCCCTCTGATAGAGAATTGTCTAGGGTAACCTAGCTTTGTCACTTGTATCCCTCATCACATTGAGCTAAAGTTTGGGATCCACAAGTGGTCAATCTCGTGTCATGCCCATAGGATCATTAGTCTATCCTTAAGTTGACACGATCTCCACCAATCCTGCACATAGGAAAGCAAAACTCTCACTTTTTGACAGCATGCCCTTGAATTCTTCCATCCACAAGAAAGCCAAAAATCTCCAGCCAATCCTCCTTAGGTTTGTCATACAGCTTTGACTCTCCCTAGGAAATCTTTCATTAGCCAATCCAAAATCTGAGCTGAATCCAACCATGAGCTCCTGTGTTCATCCATATGCAAGACCCCATCCCCATCAAACTCATCGTCAAAGCATGAAGTACCAATCTTATCATGATGTGTTTGGTCATATTGTCCTTGCTCCTGCCACCTCCTATTCCAATGATGATGAAAATCTGGTTGACTATGAAGGGTATCTTGAGAGCCTTAAAAACATTCCACCAACCATCCCCCAAAATCCAAGAGTTATTCCAAACTATCTAGTCATGCCATCTGATGTCCCAGCTTCTCCTCCATCACCCAATCAACCAAGCTTCCAATCTTCCACCCCCATCACACTAGCTATTCCTATCAATTCACCTCAACCTCTGACACACAAGTCTCCAAGGAATCTCCCAGAGAAAATACAAGAAAAGCATCCTCCAGCAGTCGATAAGCCATGTCATATAATGCAACCATGTGAAGTAGTCAATGACGAAGCTTCCCCATCCATAATGTCGTCTCCATCTCCCATAGCTACCATCCCCATACGATCCATCAAATTGCTTAAAATCCTTCCACTTCCCACAAGCATCAAAATCCCTACACCTATCAAATCCCTCCAAATCCTATCCACCTCACCTCCAAGCATTTCCCAAATCTCCCATAATGACCCTTATGCATCCATCTTCTACTCACCCATCTCCATTACTAAATCTCCCATCTATCCATCCACTGCCTTTGAAGAATCCATCCCTTCACCTCCTATCGCACTATCCACTCCAATCCAATCCTATCAAGATCCTGCCCAAAAGCATGTTGACATCCCCCAAAGCATAAAAGAAGATATCATCATACCATGTCTTCCATCCATAGTGCAGTCACCATCCCCTCCATCTCCAAAACCTCAAGCCATACCTCCTCTACTACAGGATATCTTTTCATCCCATCAGCTAAATCAAGATCCTATCCTGCCATCTCCCCCACTCCATGCTTCCATCTTACCACTTATCCAAGCTATTCCACCATCTATAATCTAACCTCTTGGTTCACTTACATTCATACATGGTGGCCTCCTCTCAGCAGAAGAATTAAGAACAATATCTCCCCATTGTAGTACATTTGATAAAGCACTTCCACCACTTTCTACAAATAAAAAGTATCCTCAGCTAGTTCAAATGCTCAATCAATGGCATTATCAAGGTCAAGGTTTAGGACCACAAGAGCAAGGAATTAGAAAGCCTATTATTGCACAAAAGAATCCAGGATTTCATGGTCTTGGATATGTATCCAAAGGCTCAACCCCTAAAGGTGTTGGTACACCACACCCCCAAACCAAGCCTATCTCTAAGCCCACCATGCCAGCCTCCCATCACTCCTTCAAGAAATCTTATGTCATCCCCCCTCCACCATCTTTGCAACCTAAATCAACCTACCATATCCCCCCTTCATCCGCTAAATCCATTTTGGGTCCCTATGTCCCAAAATCTACCATCCTCCATCCTCCTATCAGCCATCATTCAAATCCTATTCCCTCCATTCCTATGCAAGATTAGCAAAGGCACATATCAGGGCACATCATCCATCATCATCCCCCTACATGCTCTTCCATATCCTCTTCATCTCACAGAGCTTCTCCTAACCATCTTCCCAAAGCTTACCACAACAATGTAAATGCCAACTTCAAAATGCATAAAGCTAAAAATCCACATTTTAGGCAATCATATGTCTATTCTAAAAGACATACTCCAAAAAGGAAAAATCCAATCAAAGAATGCAAAACAATGCAAAAGCCTATGAAAAGAAAATCCAAAACCATGTGGATCCCAAAGAAAAAAGTTGAAACCCAATGCATAATGGCATCCACCATTGCTAATCCCCCATCTAGTGTTTTGTGTCCCCCATCTCCTAACTCCATCTTGGGTACCTATATCCCCAAGTGCGCTCCCAAAAATCCTCTATCAAGCCCACATCTACCATCTATTCCTCATATTCTCTTTTCACACCTGTCCCAACATGTGCCAATGTTGATCCTGCAAGCATCCCCATCTCATGCTCCTTTCTAACCTTTTCACCCCTCCATCTCCCACCATCAATCCCATCTAATCCAATCTATTGCATAAATCACACATCCGATGTACCAACAACTAGCAACAAAATTGAACATTCCAATAGCTAGTGAAAAATCCTAAGAAAAAAAGCCAAAAATAGCTGAAGAAAGCCAAAATCATTCCAGCTAAGTCCAAAGTCAAAAATTCAAAAAAATAAAGAAAGAAAAATAAATCGTCCACTGGTGAAAACTTGGCAATTCAAGCGCCTTGGACAAATACCATGATGAAAATTTGGCAAACAAGCGTCATGCATAATCCCGCCATCCCTAGCTTAGCCTATCACCCTCATGCTTTTGGTCATCTCTTGACATCCAACTCCATCTTCCAATCTATCCACCTATCCTCCATCCTCCATCTTCCATCTCACACCATCCACTTATCTCCCGTAGCTTCAGCCAACCATCATAGCTATCATCCATCTCCCTAGCCCCTTTAGCTTTTTCCATCCTAGCTTCAATCCTATCACATCCATCATACGACCTCCTTCCACATGTCATATTCTGACTATGGGCACTGTATTCCTTGGAGATCTTGTCTTTTCCATCCTCCCTTGTCATTGGTATCTAGCTCTAGGCTATCCTCATGCAAACCCAATGTCATCTCTTTATATCCATCCTAATCCTAGCTATCTACCATCCTATCTAGCCATCTCATCCTGCTCCTCTAGCTATCCTTGGTCACAAAATCTCTCATCATCATCGGGATGCATCCTCCCCAAATCCATATCTTCTGCTATCACCCCATCCTTAGCTTTTGGATCTTGCACAACATTGAACCATCCCGCTATCCTATCATCCTGAGCTTTTGCCTGCTTGTAACTATCTTGGTCATCTCCAGCTTGTAAAAATCTTGGTCAGCTTCAGCTTGTAAATACCTTGGTCTATCATCTTGTACATCCTCTTTAGCTTAGTACCATTGTACCTATTTGGCTTTCATGTTAGTTCCCCCTTGATCAACATCTTGCACACATCACACATCTTGGTTAGCTATTCCAATGCATCCTTTAGCTAGATTTCCTGTCACCAAAGTGTTATCCTTCTTAGTTAAGCTTGCCAGATGCATCACTCATCCAAATCCACTAGCTTAGGTGCTCTCTGATAGGTCCTTGCAGGATATAGCTTTCCTCATGTTTGATCTTGGTCCGTTAGTACCTCGTCCTACCCATCTCATTGGCAAACGATTCTCTTTTAGATTTTCGCTTTCTTTTGATTTGGGATCTTCCCTTTTGGGTCTTGAAATATCTTTTCCAAGCAATCTCCTTGTTCCCTCCTCAAGGTTGCCACGATCTTCCATATCATGGTATGCTGTGAATAAGGCAATCAGAGCATAAGGTCTTGATTAGCTCTTTTGTTTGTTTTCTTTTTCTTCTTGTGGGTTACCTAGTGTCGTTTCCACGCTGCTTCCTCTAGGATTCATGTGTGATACTGGGGCAATCCTTGTGTGTTTGTTTCAAGTTAGTTCGTTAGTCCTTTGGATAGTTGGTGATAAGGCCTTGATGTTCTTGGTAACCTTGGCAATTAACCAACAGTCCTATAGAAAATCTAGTGCTCAACTACATGGTGGTACTTCTTTTTGAAGTATCCCCCTACTCAAAAAGCTTCAATGGTTTTCCTTCATCTATATTATCCCCCATCCATATCCAGCATCCATCTCTCCTATCCTAGCTTGTGCATCAGTACCTCTTTGAATCACTCCTCACGCTTAGCTTTAGGGATCCACAATCCTAGTCTTAGGGATCCACCAATCAAATCAATCCATGAAGCCTCATCTTTCGAGATCCACAATCCTAGTCCTAGGGATCTCTGAAACCCATCTTTCGCTAATCTGACTCTTTGAAATCCTGTTGCATCAGCTTTTTAATCCCCTCATCCATCTCTCCATCCTGGATTCCTTTTATAGCGCTCTACTCCTTCATCCTCCCCCCAATCCCAAGAGTCTTAAGCTTGTTTCCTCTTGTGCATCTGATAGCCCTTTATCATTCTCCCGTAGTGAGAATTTGAGCTAATTCAGCCCATTCTCTTTGCCAACCTATGTCTTAGCTCATCTCAATTTCTTGTACTTTTCAAGAAGTCATCGAGCCTCATTTCTCTCCCTGCCGCCTTCTTGATGGGGCATCATCTAAGTCTAGTCTCTCCTCTTCTTATCCGAGACTGGGGCAACCTCATTGCTAAAACATCTTCCTCGTGTCGTCTTCATTCGAACTTCTTTGAAATAGTGTTGTCTCAACACTATGTCAAAGAGGGGCAAAATGTAGACACCTAAATTTGATTACATCGCTTCGGTAATCCTATTTAGTTATCTCTAAAAGCATCATTAATTAAATGCTTATTTAATTAATCCTTTGCCATCCCCTAGCTGATTAATTTAATTAATTATCTATAGTCCTAATTGATAAATAAAATAACCTATTATTTATCAATTAAATCCTATTCTTCTATCTAATTCCAAAATCCCCATTTATTAAATAAACCTATTTGATAAATGAAACCCTCAAATCTAAAAGCCCCTAACTTATTCCTAAACCCTCTTTTTAGCCTAATCCACCCCATCCACCCATACTAACTAAGCTTAGTCACTAACTCACCCACCCTCATGAATGCCATTCACTTGCAAATCTCTAACATCCCTAATCTAATCCTAAACCCAAGCCTAATCCACCCCCTAATGTTGTCACATTCCCTAAACAAGCTTAAGACTTTCTTAAGCCAAGGAAAGTCAACAATTTCAACTCCCTCCAAAATATCCCAACCACCCAACAATGAATGCTCTTACAAAAGCCATAAAGACTCTTACAAGCTCTTACAAGCCATAGTGAAGGGTCTTTATGAAGATATTATCCTTTGAGCCTCCTTTGTTGACTCATCCTTCCCCTTTCCTCCATCCACTCACCTTGTGACATGTGTCACTCCCTGATTGGTGCTAAACAAGCACAATCCATGTGCTCCCTTTTGAGTGCATCCTAGCCCTCCTTAAGCTTTCATCTTTCCTTCCATCTTAGCCCTCCATCTCTCAAGCCCTTAGCCTATAATTTGAATCCCCTCCCAAGCCATTTCCATCACAATCCATCAAGTACAGTTATAATGCCATTTTGAAGCCAAATCCATACTTTTGCATGCATCCACACCAAAAATCCCAAAAATCTCCATTGAAGCTAGTTTGAAGCTTGAGCATACATCCCATAATCCTACCACACTAATCCATTAGACTCATCTCTAAATCAAGTGACTATTCTCATTGGGAGAGCAATTCCATGGCTCATATTCTCATTTGAGGGTTTCACTTTGTCTCTCATATATGTTATGTCTTTTATGCTAGTTAATGCTTTGTTTTCTTAATAGATTAGTATTACTTGCTAACATATTTCTCATGTACAGTTTGTAGCAGTGATGATATATAAATGACTAGCAGAGGAAGGAGGATTGATTGGTCCAATAAAGTCAACTCCCCATTGCTGAAAGGGACCTTCTATTACAATTGGTTTGAGTGGTAGGGCAACTAGTTGAGGCTTGCTAGAAAACATTCTATACTTATCGCATTTGGCAACTCATTGGTAAGCATCTATAAACATGTCAAGAAAATAGTAGCATTGCCACAAAATCTTGTACCTCATTGTGGAAAGTATGAAGTAATCTTTCTTGTTGGGACTTATCCACACATCTCCAAAAAGTTCCATCAATCACCCTTTTTTATAGTTAATCATCATATATAACATACTTAGTTAATTTAATCCTAAGGTCTCTCTTCTGCTTGTATGTCAATCCATCAAGGTAACCTCCATAAGTAATGAAATAGGAAATGTTTGAGAACCAAGGGTCCTGGAGATTGACCATTAGTGCTCTTGAAGATTTTTCTTTGTGGCATGAGTCCTAATTCTTTGCAATCATCTTGCATGAGCCATTTCCTCGCATTAGTTTCATTGGCTTTATCTCAATATCATATTCTTGAACTTTTTCTATCCATGCATCTATAATATTTCAACCTATCTCTTGTTGGGTCAATATGCTTTTGAAAGATAAATTAGGTAGAAATATAATAGAATGAGAGTACAAGACATAGAACCTAAATTTTTTAAGTGCTCTTACCACTGCATACACGTTCTTTTCCATACACGTTCTGCTCTTTAAGGGGAGTACTCATGAAAGTAATTGGCACTTGGATACCTTCCTTGTTTTCTTACATGAGTATTGCATATAGTGTTAGAAAGAATAGTCCACCAAGATAACTTGGGGTGGGGGGTGAATCATTTATCCAACAATTAAAACATTTATCTTCTTTAAACAAACTTAACTATTCAACTGAAGTAAACAAAAACCATATTAAAATGCACATAGACAATTACACCTAATATGTTAACTAGGGAAACCCTTGATCAGAGGGAAAATCCTGGTGGGAATGATGCCCACAAGATGATGTATTAATATAAATATTCCTTGTTAGAGCATGGACCATGTTATGAGTCTATTACAACATTTAGTACATATGAGTCTCTATTAGGAGACTTTCAATCCATATTAGGAGTTGTGCCAACCTTGTTAGGAGTTGTAGTACAATGTATGCAAGAAGAACCCACTGCACAAATATGAAATTTCAACTACAAGAAGAGATCACTACTCAAACATGCAATTTACTATTATGTTCTTCTTTCCTTTGTTCTTTCAATCAAAGTAATCACTGTCAGACCTTGTAGACTAGGTCATGAACCTTGGATCCAAATATCAGACCTTGGATCAATCAGGAAAACATCGACAATGAAGTTTCCTTCACTTCTTCTTTTCTTTGCTCAACTTTGCATTTTTCTCTCTCTTCTATGTACAATTACTTCTTATGAATCCAATTCCATCTCATATGATAAAGGAAAAAACCCTTACTTTATACTGAGTCCATAAAACAATTCCCTAACTCAGCTATTAGACCTTGTCAATTAATCATTATAGGACCACATTAAGAACATGTTACACTTAGGAATAACATTAATCTTCCACCTTGCAACTTGAATATCTTTTCATACATATAATATTATGAAGATTGAAATTAGCCACATTATCGCCAACATTTTTTCTTCACATCCTCAACCTTGATTCTTAGAATAACAACTCTACTAGGAGATATAACAAGTTTACCAAAACATGTCTCTGTAAACTCCATCTCAGAACAGAGATCACCAAAACTTACATAACTTCTTCCAAACTTATCATTTCTTCATTTGACATTAACTAGATACTCATAAGTATCTCTCAAAACCTCAGATAGTGAGAATACTCAACTAGCTATCTGTAACAACTTGATCTTTCCATTGATCTTCTATCAGATACCGCAAAAGATTTTCATGTTGACATCAATGAAAAACTTAGTCATGAATGTAACATATCTACAATACTCCCCCATAGGAATATCATCAGCATTCATGCTTCCAACAATCTCCCCCTTTGGCATTGATGGCAACATAGATGAAAAACATCTAGTTCCAAGAATATAGACAAGACTATCAATCTTTCTTTTCAAATCCTCTTCATCAATCATTCTCTCCCATTGATATATCTCAATGTGCTTTCTATCAAACTGTCATTCCATGTTGCACTTCTTCTTTCTTTTCTTTTCTTCTCCCCATGTTGTTCTTCCTCATGATATTCTCATGATTTTTTTCATGCCAAACTTCTCCCCCATTGACATCAATGTCAAAGGTTTTAGCAACCATCAAACTCAGCAAAAAATGACTCTTACTAGCTCAAGTGTCCAAAGATATTACACAAAACAACATCCAACAAGAGTCCTAGATGACTTTGTCCATCAAAAATACTCCTCCATATAGGAAGCATCAACATTTAGTCCAAACAAACAATGACACTTTGTTACACTGGATTGGTGCACTCTTGCATCATCTACTCTAATGTAGGAAGGAGCATAACCTCTAGCATACCTCAAAAATGCTCAAAAGTCTCTTTGGGAAGAGGCTTAGTGAATATATCTGCAATCTTCTCTTTAGTGATCACATACTCCAATCTAATTTCCTTTTCTGCAACTTTTTCTCTCAACATATGATAATTAATAGAAATGAGCTTAGTCCTTGAATGCAACACTAGATTCTTAGACATATTTATTGTTCTTGTGTTGTCACAATGTATGACAACATGTTCACTGATCCCTATCCTTATATCCTTTAGCATCTACTTTATCCAAACAAATTGATTGCAATTATTTTCTACTGCAACATATTCTTCTTTTGATGTACTTTGTGATGTACAATCCTACTTCTTGCTTAGCCAAGAAACCAATCTTCCTCCAAGAAAGAAGGCTCCACCACTAGTGCTCTTTTTGTCATCCATACTGCCTACCCAATCAACATCAGTATAGGCATATAAAGTGAAATCATTAGATCTATCATACCATAATCCAAACTTAGATGTTCCTTTCAGATATTTAAATATCCTTTTTGACTATTTCATAATATGCTTCTCTGGGATCAACTTGAAATATTGTAACAATTCCAACTGCATTTGCTATATCTAGCCTTGTGTGAGTTAGATATTGTAATCCTCCAATCATAGATCTGTACTTCTTCTACTCAATAGTAGGTGTCTCATCCTTTATAGATAACTTGTGTCCAATTACCATAGGTGTTCCAATGGGTTTACATGCTTCCAAACCGAAACTTTTTAGTTAATCTTTCAAATACTTAGTCAGAGAAATAAAGATTCCTTCTTTATTCTATACAATCTATAATCCTAGAAAATATTTTATTTCTCCTATAATATTCATCTCAAATTCTTTCTTCATCTCTTCAGAAAATTTGTCACCTTCATCATCATTTCCTCCAAATATGATATCATCAAAAAATTTAGTAAAATCATCAAACCATCATCAATTTCTTTCCAATAGAGATTACTATCTTCCATACCTTTTCTATATCCAAGCTTTGTCAAATTCTTGTCCAAGCTTGCATACTAGGTTCCAAGTGCTTGCTTCAAACCATACAATATTGTCTTCAATCTGCATAATATGTCCTTGTCATCTGTCAAAGAAAAACCTTCAAGCTATTCTACATACACCTCTTCTTCAAGTTCTCCATTTGGAAATGCTGACTTGACATCCATATGATATACTTTGAATTTATTTTGTGCTGCATAAGCTAAGAATAATCTTACTACTTCTATTCTAGCCATTGGAGCATAGGTCTTATTGTAGTCTATTCCTTCTTGTTGTGAGTAGCCTTTACATACCAATCTTTCCTTGTTCCTTACAACTTCACCTTGCTCATTCATCTTGTTCCTAAATACCCATTGAGTTCCTATTAAATTTTTGTTTGTTGGTCTGGGGACCAATTCCCATGTCTCATTCTTTACAATCTGATCTAATTCCTCTTTCATAGCTTGTTTCCAATAATCATATTTACATGCTTCATATGCATTCTTAGGTTCAACTTGAGATATAAAACATAGTTCTTCATTGACTCTGCTATCAATGATCTTCTCAGATGTGTGATTCTTTATCATATTCTTTCTCGAAGTAGGAGTTGATATCTCAACTCTTGGCTCTACTAAAGGTTCTAAGATTTGTTCCTGCCTTAGCTGTCCTTCATTCTGAAAATCATTGTTAGTGTCAATAAATAATGTTAACCATATTTTCCTCCTACCAAAAAAATTGAATTCAAATACCTAAGCCCACCCAATGGTCACTTTCCATATTTAAGTATTTAAAATTCCAGGGAAATATGAAAATAAATGAAATAAAACTTTAATGTATTTCCTTGTTTCCAAGTGACTGTGAACTTTAATGTTCCTTCTTGCTTGCAATTCCCTCACCGTCAGATCTTTTGTGATCTATGGTGGGCACTTTCCCACTTCTTCAAAATGCACTACCTTTATCTAATGCGAGCGAGTGCCTCATTGCTGCATGTCTCTATGGGACCTATTTCTTGTGTGGGCCACCAAGGTGGTGCCAGGTCATGCTGAGTTAGATGTTGAGTGGTCTATGAGCCAAGAAATTTTAAGGCCAAGCATACTATAATAAAGATCTTTCGTGATTTTTGATCCCATAGAGATCAATGGTCAGTGCTTTCTCACGTTCTGGAGTTACAAGGAAATTAAGAAATGCGGGCAAGTGCCTGAAGGACAGGTGTCCCTACGGGCCTTGCTAAGGAGGTGGCACAGTTAGTTAGTAATATAGTCAACCATGTGGAGAGTTTGTAGGGTGGAAAAATGAAATGAAATTATTGGCCCACATGGCCCATTTTGGTTGCAGGATTCAGTTGACTTTTTGATTTTGCTGACTCATGAGCCAGAAACAAAGGAAATTAAGTTTTCTTGCATGATTTTATTCTCATGATCAATTCCAACCACTCTCGAATGAATGCTAAACCTAGTAAATAGTAGGAGAACACTCCACCACCCCAATTTATCCATCTACTTGGTTAGAATGATTTTATGGCATCATTTTTGTCTTATTAGGGCCCTGTTTGAACAAAATATTAGATTTCATTATATATGAATCTATGCCCAGATCAGATTTTCTCTAGATCTACATGATTATCTCTAAAAAGACTTCATGGTAGTGGTTGCGGAGTAACTTTAGTTAGAAAACATCTCAGTTATGCCTAAGCTATAAAGAAAATTTTTGTAGATTTTGTTGTGGTTGACTCTTCTTTGTTTTCTCTGATATTGCTCTACAATTTCACTAAAAATCCCCTTTGCCTCTGAATTGTATGACATTCTACCTTACCTCCTTCAACCACTGATGTAAAGTGCAAGAACTATTTTCCTCTCATTGGTATATTGTGGATATTTTCAATCTTGCATGACTGTATCTCTTTTGGCCTATGAATGATATATAGGTGAATCTTCTCCTTCCTTGTGTGATTTATTTAGGTTTTTTTGATCAGCATGTGATTGTTAGATTAAAGAAAGTCTGGATGTGTATATGTTTTGGTGTCACGATGGTTCAATAGTGCATGTATGGGCAAAGATTGGCTCTAACACTCTATTTTTGGTGCATCACCCCCCTTAGGTTAGAATAGGTAGATTTGCTTCTATGCATTCCTTCTCCCTTTTCCTCTCCAAGAGTAGTTAGGTGCAACCTAATAGTAAAGGAAGTTGGCCTTCTCTGAAGAATCAACCTCACAGTTCAAGTCCCATAGCTTGGAGGTTTTTTCCATGTTTCATAAGGTTGTCCTTAGGTAAAAACTTTGGACAAGGGTGCAAACTTTTGTGACAACAGTTTTTGGCATGCTCGGTGGGACTGTATTCAAAAAATTTCAAGTCTACTAGTTTCAAAAGGAAGATTTCAAGATTAATACTAAAAAGATAGTACCAGCTTTGGTATTTAAGCCTTTAAGGGACTCATTCTTCTAGGACTTGGTGACTCTAAACTTCAAATACATCTAGTTCCAGACCAAATTTGTAGTAATTTATGGCCAATGGTGAAACAAGGGAATCTTCTAGAGGTAAATTTCAGTACCAAGAGCTTTCATTTTCAAATCCCAGAAGAAGGAAGACTAGAGTATCTTTATCACTAGTTAGGAGTGCAATAGTAACAAATACACCTGCAAGATCCATCTCTACATCTCATGTTGTTAGATATCAACCTAGATTGCCATCAACACATATAAATAGATCACTTGTCTATATGGCACAGCCTAGAGCTCATGCTTTTTCCACCTTTAATGGTGGAAGTCTTCTTTCATTGGCCCAAAGGCATGACATACCAATAGCTGCACTCAAAAGTATACCAAAATTTATTGGTGAAACTTCTATCTCTCCCTTAGAACACATTCAAGAAGTTTCAAATATCTACAATATCCATGGTATTATAGAAGATGATGTTGTTGTTAGGCTTCTAGTCTCATCCTTGAAAGGAAAAGAACTACAGTGGTATAGAGGATTAGCTCATGGTTCTATAGCAGATTGGGATGGATTGGGAGTAGGACTGTGCAAACACTTTGAGCACAAAAGTGACCATTTGTCACTTTTAGAATAGTTGACTACTATAAAAAGAGCCCCCCATGAATGTATGACTGATTTCAACTAGAGATTTCAAAAGGCATGGGATAGAATACCAACTTTAGTAAAGCCTACCCCTGGTAATTCCTTCTTGCATTACCTCAGAGCTTTCAACAGTGACATTGCCACTACAATCCAAACTATGGGAGGAGATACCTTGCCTAATGCTTATGACATAGAAATAAAGTCAAAAAAATCCTAATACAAGGAGGTAAGCTAGCTCCAAGGCCTCCTATGCCTTTGTTCCTTGACGTTCCAAATCACCAACCATCAATGGCTCCTCTTCCCATAACTTACACATCACAATCCCTTACTCTAGTCCCTCAAGCTTCCACATCTTCAAATGGAATAGATGAAATCAATGAGATGATAAAATCTATGATGCTAAACATAGGTAAAATATTGCAGGGCCAAGAGAAGAAGCTAGAGGATAGCTTCTCTGTGATGTAGAAAGTGAGCAACAAGGTGGTGACTTTAGAGAGATAGAAAGCTCAAGGTAGTAAGGCTCATCAATATCACTATCAAACTCTGAATAATGGTAGGCCTTCAAATAATAATTATGGGAACAATTCTTTTGATCAGAATAGGTAGAATAGCCATGCTTCAACCTCAAATGTAAACCAAAGTAGGTCCATAGTCCCTCAAAACAACATGGCCCAAGATCAGGGTTTTTGTCCCTCATGTAACTACTCCTATGTCTGTTGCATACGTTAGAAGGCTGAATCTTATTTGCCTTTGACCATCCAAGAGCCTACAACAGGACAATCATATAAGGAGGACCAATTTAAAAATGCCTCGTATATGCAAGGACAAGGTGATTGCTCCTTTATGAATCATTAGGTGGAGGAACACTATAATGTCAAACCAATAAGACAAAAATAGAGGCTAGTGAATCCCAAAATTCAACCCTTAATGAGAAAAGAGCCATCCAAATTGATTGAGGCCAATATAATTTTCCCCATCAAGCACTCGTCATGGGTGGTGTTGGGACGAAAAATTGCATGCTTCATTTCTAGTCCCATTTCAAATTTTGAGAAATCAAGTCCCATCAGTGCATTCGTACCTGGTTGTACATGTGAGCCCCTGAGGTGTTTAATTTTTCTAACACCCTCCTTTCAATGCATCTAAGTTTTCCATGATGTTAAATTGATATCCCGGGTCATTCTGTGAAGTTCCATTCTAAGCTAGTTTCAAATCTGCATTTTACCCCAAGTGTCAAACAACGACAGGAGACCTTGTTTGCATCTGAATATTTCGTGCCCAAAAATGTTTTGTGACTTTCCATTTTGGGAGTGTCTAGTGTCCATACTTGAGAACCTATGTTTCAGATTTTGAGTTGTTTCAAGTTCATTTGAGTAGGTTTTGAATCCCTCAAGGTTGGTCAGTTATTGTTTTCATGCTTTTGCAATTAATTCTAAATTTTGGGAAGCCCTGTTTGACGTGTTATAACTTTTACCCAATTGACTAAAATGCTAAATTTCCTTCTGCGTTGCATGGTAGATGTCAGAGAATTCCTATGTTTTAATTTTTAAGTCTTGACAAATCCATTTGATCAGTTTTCAAACGCGATTACAAACGCAATTTGTGACTTTTTACTGGTGTTAGCATTTGCAGATTGATCAATACCCCCTGTTCGAGATATCAAATCTTTGTATCCGTGGTTGGTCAAGATAAATAGATTATACCCCTATGTTGTCCTCTAAAAATACTACAAGTGTGCTGGTTTTTAGAACTTGATGAATCCATCTTCACACTTTACTAGGGTCATTCCATTTCTAAAAAATTGCTTTTCAGTCAGTGTTCCTAGTTGCAAAATTCCAAGTAGCCAACTTTAGATGCTCACCAAACGCATCCAATTATTCATCATGAGCCTAAATCATAGATCCATAATGTCCTCATGATAGAGAATGAGTGTCCTAGTTTTCATTTCCCCATGTGCTCATTTGCCTAGTTTTCCAAGCCAATTCCAAAGCCAATTTGTTGTTTTTTGACTTGTTTACTTGCAGGAAATTTTGAGAAGGCAACTTTGATGGAAAATATCTTTGAACTAGGAATTCATCATAAGATAAGATCTGACATGGTGAAAGTATACGGAAAAAAGAGTCAGTGTACCAATTTTTGGAGCCAGGTCAAAGGATTGGGTCAGTTTTTAAGGGCAGTCAACGAACCTCCTAACATCAAATTTGACTAGTTTTAGAAAGTGATAAAGTGATTTTGATTGAGGGTTTAGTGATCAAATTTGATTCTGATTAGTCTGAGAAGGTGAATAGATCAGTTTGTGATACAAGTTGTTCATAAAAAAATTTAGTGTCATCATTATATGTTTTGGTGTGAACATATATTTTCCTCAAATCTAGTTAAAAGCAGAGCAATCGGCTAGCAAAAAGGATCTTCCATATTTTCAGCAGAGAACTTTATGCTCAAGGTAGGAGAGATGGCCATCCAAAGGGACAACTATGTTAAGGAATATGCATCAAAGCTTGAAGATGAAGTTTCTAGTCCTTTTTATGGTGGATTAAACCTTGCTATGGTTCCTAAACAAGAAGTATCGCTTAAATCTTTATCATGGTTGTATGAATAATGAGAGGGATAAGTTATGGCTCATGTTACAAAACCTTGGGATTGCAATGAAAGAGAAAAGAGGGAGTTTCGAGTTCCCCCTTTGTGTTCTTCTCTAGGAGGGATTATGATTGATTCATAGATGGTTGCATGCCTATTGGATTCATTGGATTTTTGATTCTTTCCTTTTGATTGTTTCCAAAGGGGGATATATTTGGGGAAAGTGTAGAAAGAAAGAAACAATGGTGAAGATCTGAGACAAGGCAGCCATGGCGCCAAGCTTTGACTGTGTGTCCAATGTGCTTGAGAATGGTTCTCATATCAAATCTGGGGACAACCAAAAGAAAAACCCAATATCAAGAATAGGTGCTTTAGAGAAGAAACATGGTGGTGAAATTAAGCCTCACTATGGCTAGTTGCATTCAATGACCTCTTCTCAAGGTATTTAGTGAAACAATTTACACTTTTCCCATGCTTGTGAAAACAAAGGAGCCTCCACAACATTGAAATAAATTGAGAGAAAATGCAGAAATTGTGTTTGAAGAACAAAAAATAGATGCAAAATAATGAAATAATGAATAATTTAGATTATGATGAGATGGCTTCCCTAGTTGTAACTATGGATGACTATCAAGAGGAACCATGCCTCAAGTGCAGGGCATCTCATGCCTAAGGGAGTAGGATCATTGGAGCATCCACCATCATATTCTGAATGTGCATCCACATTTTGAGAAGGCAGCCCACGTCAGTAAAAGGGCATAATACAGTTTGTGACAAGGGAAACTCACACTACATCCAATGGAGATGCCATTAGTAGAGGCCACCCATGGATGGAGAAAGGATTAGCAGATCCACGTGTTTTGTCTTAGCTGCAACCAAATGAAGAGGGAAATCAATGCAATGGGGATTTTCCATCTCCATGCCATTAAGGAAGCAAAAGCCGCAATTTGCAGCAAGGGAGTGCCTTCTTCCCATTTCCATGCCTAGTATTAGAGGGGTCAAACCCAACATTGGAACACAACCCATGGCATGAAGACAAAAAGCCACCCAAACTCCTCATACCTAATGCAGCTAAAGTCAAAGAACTCCATGCACAGCAGTTGGTAGATTAAGAGAAAGACCATGCCAGAATGAAGAAAATGTAGCAGTTTGGCATTAAAACACTTAGTCCCACATTGGGAGTGCAGGGATATTTAAACTTGTTTAAATGCCCCATCACAACAATTGATGGTATCACAAAGCCACTGGCTTTTGAAGCTCATGCAGGCTTGGGGGTCTCACAACGACGTCATCAAGACAGAAGCCAAATTTTGATAGAGCACACATGGGTAATGACGTAGCGCCTAGATCTAGATGCAAAATGATGATGACAAATGGCAAGATCATGCGATGCACGCATGCCCACAAAAATAAGGTGCGCACTAGATAAATAAAGTGGGGAAGTGCCATGCCACCACATGGCAGTGGGTCCTGCGCGTAATTGAGTGGGAAAAAGGGCAAGAGCAAGTTCAGACGATGCACATGATGCTGCCACATGGTGCATCATGTGACTCATGCATATCCACAAAATAAAGTTGCAGGAAAGATAAGAAATGCGAGAATACACTCGGGCACCATGTGGCAGTGGGCCCAAGGCACATTCCAAGGTGGCAATCCAGTCAGGGCTAGGGCTGAGGTGAGAACGACACATGGAGCCTATTCGTAGCAATCAATCAATTAGAAATTAACATATGGCATGGGTCAAAAGAGTTTGACTTCAAAATTGAAAGGGTGAAAAAACTAAAGTAATTTTAATTTTTCATCTTAAAATTGTTTTCAGCTAAAAGTGCACTCACGTTATATTATAAAATTTTAAATCAAAAGGGGGATATTATAAAGTTTTGACTTTAAAGAATTTTAAATTTTTTGAAATTTAAAATCAAAAGAAGTGCAGACCAGGGGAGTGCCATGCTAGGAAGGCATTTTTCAAATTAAGATTACATGAGTTTCTTGAAGGCTAGATATGCCTTATCATATATAGCCGAAATTGTAAAAGTCTAAATTTTTTATTCCAAGGTTAGTTTCTACATAGAAATCCTTCCGTTCAAGTTACATGAGGTTTTCTGTCAAGTACCTAAATGGAAATTGTTTTCAGTTATGAAAGTTCAAAATTGAATTCTAACAAAGTAATGACTTGAATGGGTTAAAGAGACAGTGAAAATGCAGTTGGGGTCATATTCACTCAGTAAAAAATGAAGTTTTCACCAGTATTTTCATGGGGCAATCAAATTTTTTGGTGATTCAAAGAATTTCATCATTTAAACTAGGATATTTGTAAATCAGTTGTAGATAATGATGAAACAAAAAAATTAGATCAAATGGTAGAGAGATGAAAGAGGTTTTTAGTTTCACAAGATGGAATTCCAAATGGACACTTGTCATCTTTAGTTTCAATTCAAGAATTCATCTCCTTGCTATATTATTCTTTCTTTCTTCCATTTGGGGGGTTCCAATTTTTTGTGACTGAGAGACCATTCATGGTTGCAATCTTGAGTTCTCTCAGATCTGTGATACCATTTTTCTCAATGTTCTTCCTGTTATGAACAACATATTGTATTCCTTTTGAGGCATTTGTATTACACAATCATTCTATGTGTATTTTCTAAATTTTGATATGTAGATGATGTATTGTTTCCAAGGAAATTAATGCAAGAATTTCACCTTTCTTAGTTTCATTCTGATTCTCATCTCCTACTTTTGTTATTTGCAATGTTCTATGTTTAAGAACTAAGAGCTTGAACCTAGTTACATCCCCTTAAGGTTGTATATCAGAATAGATTTGTTGTTGGAACAAGGCTCCAAGTAAATGCTTGTTTATACTGATAGGATTGCAGGTTACACCAGAAGGATATCACCATAAGTATGAGAGTTTTAACGAAAATTGATTTCTATTTGCAAGTCAAGAAGATAGACCATATACCCGAATATATGAGTATATTTTAGGTATCCATCTGTATGTGAAAATTTAGTTAGTGCCCAATGGATAAGGGACTGGTCAGCTTGAAGGATGCATGTTCTTTGTTGTTGCATACTTGATTATGTTGAGAAACAAAATCAAAATGAATATTATTTTCCCATTTTATGTTTTGAAGAACTATAAGTGTAGGTCATGGCTTATTTGTGGTTACTTTCCTTGGTTATGATTAGCTACTATGATCAAGAGATTTACCATCAAATTGAAGAAGAATATTGACCATATCTACTATAGAGGGTAGTCTTGTAATGAAGTATCAAGATAAATTAGACAAATCCCTCAAGTTTGCCCACCTTGGCTTTGCAGAGCCTAAAGTGAAGTGAGTCCTGATATGACTCTATTAATTGGCCTAGAACTAAGATTTAGCCTTGCTGAATATAGGATTTAGCTTATCCTTAGGCATGTCCCTAGTCTTTGTTTCTTGGTATCAGGTTTAAATCTACTTGGTATGTTCTTTACCAAAAAGAACACCAACAGGTATCAAACCTTGTCCCTATTAGGAAGAAGAATGGACAAATTAGATTATGTGTGGACTTTATGGAACTTAACCAAGCTTCCTTTAAAGATCACCATCCTCTCCCTTACATGGAGCGGATTTTGTCCAAGGTCAGTGGTTCAAAGAGGTTTTCATTTCTTGATGGATTTTTTGGCTACAATCAAGTGTTGGTCAAAGAGTCTGATAGGTACAAGACTGCATTTACTACCAAATGGGGTACCTATGCTTATTGTAAGACGCCATTTGGACTAACCAATGCAGGTGCTACATTTTAGAAGGAAATGGAGATGGCCTTCAAAAATGTTATTGAAAATTTTGTATTAGTTTACCTTGATGATATCACAATGTATTCAAAGAATGTAGAAGATCATTTTCATCATTTGAGATAGGTGTTCTTAAGGTGTAGAGAGTTTGGGGTATCCCTTAACCCAAGCAAGTGTGTCTTTGCTACCAATCAAGGAAAATTATTAGGACACATTGTATCTAAGGATGGTTTAACCATTGATCTAGAAAGAATAAAAGAAATACTTGCTCTCCCTCTTCCTAAACATAAGAAAGGGTTGCAAAGTTTCCTTGGTAGGATAAATTTTATGAGAAGATTTATCCCTAATCTTGCTACCATGGTAAAACCCCTTATGACTATGCTCAAGAAAAATATGGTCTTTGCATGTACCAAGGAAGGGAAGGAAATTTTTGAAGAGATCAAGGTAGCCATAGCCTCAGCCCCTACTCTCATTAATCCAAATTTTGAAAAGGATTTCACCATTTATACCCTAGGTGGTAAATCAAGCATTTTCATTCTCTTAACTCAAACAAATGATAATGATGAAGAGAATCCCATAGCCTTCTTTAGTGAAGGGCTTAAAGAGCATGAAGACAAATATAGCTATGTAGAGAAGCAAGCCCTTGCAATCATTAGAGATTTAAAGAAATTTAGATACCTCTTATCTCATAATAAGATTCATTTATTAGTATCCCATGTGAGTGTGAAGGATTTCATTTTGAGAAAAGATATTAGTGAGAAGAGAGCTAGTTGGATTACTAAAGTAATGGAATATGATGTGGACATCTAGATCACCAAGCTGGTAAGAGGGAGGGGGTTGTGTAAACAGATGATATCATATCAAGAATTAGATGAGGAAGTTGTTATGATAGTAACAAAACAACAAGAGACAAGAAATGATGACCCAAGGAATTGGATGGATGATATGAAGAATTTCTTATTAGGCAACGGATATCCTCAAGGATTAGATAGAACTAAAAGGAGACAGTATAGATTATAGTCAATTCCTTATGTCATAGTTGATGGTATCCTTTTTAGGAATGATTTTAATGGATCCCTATTAAGATGAATTGACATAGACCAAGCTAAAAGAATGATCAAAGAGCTTCATGATGGTCCTAATGGTGGTCACTTCTCAGCAAGGACATATGCAATGAAGATCATGAGGGCTAGTTACTACTGGCCATCCTTGTTCTATAATTGCCATAAATATGTGAGGAAGTGTGAAAGATGTGCCTTCTTCTCTGATAAGAAAAATCTTGCAGCTCTTCCTCTTCATCCCATTTAGGTGGACCAGCCTTTTTCTCAATGGAGATTGCATTTCATAGGCCCTATCAAGCCTTCTTCTGGTTTTGGTCACAAATGGATTTTAGCTACTACAAATTACTTCACCAGATGGACAGAGGTAGATGCAGTGAAGGACAACATAGAATCTTCACTTGTTGAGTTCCTTGACAGAATTGTGACCAAGTTTGGTGCCCCTTCAACCATTATTTCAGATAATGCAAAATCTTTTGTAGGAGCTCAGATTTGTGCATGGGTAGTTGACCATGATATCTACTTGAGCACATCCTCAAACTACTATCCTCAAGGAAATGGTTTGGCTAAGTCATCCAAAAAAAACTTGATTAGGATTATGAAAAGAACTATAGAGGATAACCAGAGGTGTTGGCATGAAAAGTTGAGGACTGCACTATGGCCTGATAGAATAACACCTAAGAAGTCAATAGGAAATTCACCATTTATGTTGGTATATGGCAGAGATGCAAGGCTTTCAATTTCATTAGAATTCCCATCCCTAGAACTGGCTCATCAGTTGGAGCTAATTGAAGATGATGCCATGACAGTGAGAATGGCAGAGCTAATGGAGTTGGAAGAGAAAAGAAGTCAGGCCATGCAGACCCTAGAAACACATCAACAGGAGGTGAAAGGGAGCTTTGACAAGAAGGCTAGGGTTAGAATCTTTAGAGAAGGTGATTTGGTTTTGAAATGGGATGCAGACAAGACAAAACTAGGGAGACACTCAAAAATTTGATGCACTTGGAGTGGTCAATATGTGATTGTCAGTTGCAAGCAGGCCAATGCTTTTCAATTAAGCAAGCCTGGTGGTGAAATTTTTCCTATCCTAGTCAATAGTGTCTATCTCAAACCATGTTTTTGATAGGGGTTGAGGTTTCATGTACATAGGTAGCTTAGTTTTCTTCCTATTGGTTTCTAGCTTTCCAAGAAGTGCATGAGCACATGTGTTTTTCTGAGGTTGCAGAGGAGCAGAGACAAAGCTTTCAGTGTTTTACTACCATAGAGGTAGGGTTAGGGTTTCATAATGCATGAGATCCACTTTTTTTTAATGACTCTATGGCCCAATGGATGCATAAGGTCACTAGTCATATGCATAGCTAGCTTGTGTCTCCTCTGAGTCATGAAAAATGTTAACCATATTTGCCTCCTGCCAAAAAATTTGAATTTAAATACCTAAGCCCACCCAATGGTCACTTTCCATATTTAAGTATTTAAAATGCTGTGGAAATATAAAAATAAATGAAATAAAAATTTAATGCATTTCCTTGTTTCCAAGTGACTATGCACTTTAATGTTCCTGCCTGCCCGCAATTCCCTCACCGTCAGATCTTTTGTGATCTACGGTGGGCACTTTCCCACTTCTTTAAAATGCACTACCTTTACCTAATATGGGCAAGCACCTCACTGCTGTGTGTCTCTGTGGGACCTGTTTCTTGTGTGGACCGCCAAGGTGGTGCTAGATCATGTGAGTTAGATACTGAGTGGTCCGTGGGCCTAAAAATGTTAAGGGCAAGCATAGTATAATAAAGATCTTTCATGATCGTTTATCTCATTGAGATCAATGGTCAATGCTTTCCCACATTCTGGAGTTACAAGGAAATTAAGCAATGCGGGCATGTGCCTGAAGGACATGTGTCCCTGCAGGCCCAACTAAGGAGGTGGTGTAGTTAGTTAGTAATATGGTCAACCATGTGGAGAATTTGTGGGGTGGCAAAATGAAATGAAATTATTGGCCTACGTGGCCCATTTTGGTTGCAGGATTTAGTTGTCTTTTTGACTTTGTTGACTCATGAGCCAGAAATGAAGGAAATCAAGTTTTCTTGTACGATTTGATCCTCATGATCATTTACAACCACTCTCAAATGAATGTTGAACCTAGTAAATAGTAGAAGAACACTCCACCACCCTAGTTTATCTATCTACTTGGTTAGAATGGTTTAATGGCATCATTTCTATCTTATTAGGGGCCTATTTCACCAAAATATTAGATTTCATTGTATCTGAATCTGTGCCTCGATCAGATTTTCTCCAAATCTACATGATTATCTCTAAAGAGAATTAATGGTAGTGGTTGTGGAGTAACTTCAGTTAGAAAAAATCTCAGTTATGCTTAAGCTATAAATAAATTTTTTGTAGATATTGTTGTGGTCACCTCTTCTCTATTTTCTCTGATATTACTCTGCAATTTCACTAAAAATCCCCTTTGCCTCTAAATTGTATGACATTCTACCTTATCTCCTTCAGCCACTTATGTAAAGTGCAAGAGCTATTTGCCTCTCACTGGTGTATTGTGGATATCTACAATCTTGCATGATTGTATCTCTTTTGACCTACGAATTATATATAAGTGAATCCTCTCCTTCCTTGTGTCATTTATTTAGGTTTTTTTGATCTGCATGTGATTGTTAGGTTAAAGCAAGTCTGGATGTGTATAGCTTTTGGTGTTATGACAGTTCAATAGTGCATGTATGGGTAGAGATTAACTTGAACACTCTATTTTTGGAGCGTCACCCCCCTTAGGTTAGAATAGGTAGATTTTCTTCTATGCATTCCTTCTCCCTTTTCCTCTCCAAGAGTAGTTATTTTCACCCTAATAGTAAAGGAGGCTAGTCTTCTTCAAAGACTCAACCTCACAGCTCAAGTCCCATAGCTTGGAGGTTGTTTCCATGTTTCACAAGGTTGTCCTTAGGTAAAAACTTTGGACAAGGGTGCAAAATTTTGTGACAACAAATACCTCATCATTCCTTGTCTTAGTAACAACATCATCATCTAAATTGTAATCAACTATTCTCTCTTGTATCTTCAATTTCTCATTAATTCTCACATTTTCACTTTCCATAATAGTCTTAGTTCTCAGATTATAGCATCTATAAGCCTTGCTTTTCAATGAATAACCAAAAAACATACCTTCATCACTTCTAGCATCAAACTTACCAATATCATCATCTCTTTTTATATAACACTTACTACAAATTTTTTTTGAAATACTTAACTATAGGTGAGTGACCAAACCACAGTTCATAAGGGCTCTTGTTTGTGTCTTTCCTAACTTGTGCTCTATTCATAGTGTAGAATTCTATATTCACAATTTCTCTCTAAAACATCTAAGATACATCATTCTTAGCTAACATAGATCTTGCTACTTCTGTAACTAACATGTTCCTTCTCTCTACTATGTCACTCTGTTCGGAGATTCTTGGAGCTGATAATTGTCTTTTGATTCCATTTTCTTCACAAAACATGTTAAACTCATTTGGATTAAATTCTCCTCCTCTATCTAATCTTAAACATTTAATCTTCATACTAGATTCATTCTCAATTCTATTCTTGAATGTCTCAAACTTATCAAATGCCTCAAATTTCTCTTTCAGAAATGCAACCCACATTGTTCTAGAAAAGCCATTAGGGTATGTGCAGAATCATGGTGTGCCAAAAAGTGGCGATGTGAAAAAAATAGAGTTTGGAGACATCTAAAAGTGCTTCAAAATATGCTCTGACTTTTTTTCACCTATCCAGGTACCAAACCTAGAAAGTAAGGCCAACCCTTATCGGATAACCGATATTATCGAATATCTGATAAAATGGAAAAAAATATAACATAATATTATAATAATAATAATATAATAATAATAATTCTATTATAATATAATAATATTATTAATATATTATAATAATATAAAAATATTATATTATAATAGTATATAATATAATAATTATTATTATACTATAATATAATACATTATAATAATATAATATAATATTTTATATTATAATATATAGTAATGTAATATAATATATAAAAAATATAATATAATAATAAAAATGTAATATATTATATAATATATCTAGCGCATTATACTAACCACCATAGATATCGGATATCCAATAAAAAATTAAAAAAAGATAGATCTGCGGGCTGTTATTTCACTTATTTGGATGCCAGTATTTGAAGCCACGATCGGATATCAAATATTGAATTGGATATAGGATATAAAGGTTTTTTTCTTTGTTTTTTAAATCATTTTTTATTTAAATTCAATAGATTTTATCATGATTATGTTTGTTTTAGTCGAATCTAGGGGTTTTCTGAAATTTTTTTGTTAAAATTAAGGTTTTTTAAAATATATATTACATTTTGCAATTCAATAGGAATGGCTAATCAAAATGATGACACTGAGGCAGGGAATAATGTTCCTCATAACCCCCCACCAAATGATCCAGTGCCCCCACAAAACCATCCACCAAATTATCCTCTACCCCCTCAAAACCCTCGAATTGAAGATTTGATAAATGAAAATCTCACTAAATTAAGGGGTTTGTGAAGAACATATAATAATGTACCTGTATTAGCTTCTATGTTATCCACATTAAACACCATAGTGGATAACATTGAAACCCTTACGAACCAACAAAATGTCACTCTTCGTTGGCGTGATGAAATGAACAAGATTTTTGATGATGGTTTGGACTATGATGAGGTTGTGGCCCTCAATATAACCAAAGAGGATTTGGCTAGCCTTTTTGTGAACCAAAAAATGGGTATACCAATTGACCAAAAAAAATCCAAACTATCAATTAAATGGTGCACAAATGATGCCATACATGCAAAATTTTGCTATCATTGGTGGATGGTCTTTGATATCCCTCCACATAGCAATTTAGATGTGCCATTTTATTTCCTTAGAAAATTATATGCAAAATTTTTGTTGAAACTTAAAGTGAACTATTGGAGCATGAAGCCCAACATGGGTGTAGGACTAGGAGCTCCTTAGGATAGACCCTCTTCCCAGCAGACGAAAGCTTGCACTTTTGTCCCCCCCACTGATATCCCCCCCCCTCCTCAAGTGCAGTATCCAAATATTATGGTAGAGGCTAGCTCTCAGACCATCAAAGCCATTCATAGGTTGAGTAGCCTAATGATATCTTAGGCTAGGTCAGTCTTGCCTCCTCATGTTGATGATGTTGGTGCTAGTTCATCATCAGCTAGCTCATCACACGTTTATGTGCCTCACACTTGCATTACATGCAAGAATATTTTCCTAGGTCCCATAGGTGACTTCTTGAGTATCATTTTGTATTAGATGAAGATATACCAAACACACATGTAGAGGCTATAGACCCTGATGTGAGAGAGGAGGGGAATGCAAAGGCATAAAATCCTTTGGTGTCAGTACGTGTATACATTTTTTTGTTATGACATATGCGATTTAAAGTTAATTTTTATAATAGAGTAATTTTAATTTTTAAGCCATACTGACTTATACATGTATGTGATCTTCATTCATGTCTAGTTGATGATCGAGGAGGAACTCAGAGAGATTGATGATGCCACGCTCTCGAACATTTCATTTGGCCTTGAGACATCTATGGTACATTATGTTGTGTTTGCATTATTTTTTCTATTTGATATTGTAGCATATATGGTTGCTAATCTTTTTTTTATCTTGCAGGTACCACCTGTCTCGGGGGGACAAAGTGTGGGGGATGAGCCAGCACACATTGACAAAGGAAAGTAATTAGATGATTTCTATTTGATTAAATATCGATGCATTCTTGTAAAATTTTTTTGGTAATGAAATTTAATTACATTCTTTATTGTATATAGGGTGTGGCTATTGGCAATGAACTTATACAGATTCTGCATCATAGACGATCAGGCATTTCCATTCGCACTGAGAGCCCCATTGTATGTATAAATATCATTTATTTTTTATTTTCCTTATCTTCATAAATAAATTCAAAACTAATTTCCATGATATTAACTACTATTTTGTATCTCATAGGAGACTCCTAGTGCACATGAGGTCCGATGGGAGAGTTATGTAGATTTGATGATGCAACCACTCTATCCTGAGGAGGAGCCTACAATAGTAAGTTGTAGTTTAAATTCATGATTAAATATGTTATAAATTTAGCATGATATGAATTATAATGTTATAGTTTAAGTTGTAGATTCATTTGACAAACATATTTGAACATACACAACCCACAATCAGCGAGGTACAAGCATTGCCAAGGGCATACGAGAGGACTCCTGACTAGCACAGGAGGTTGACGAGAGAGGTATTTATTATGAAATTTTGATATTATAAGTCTTCATTACAAAAAAGATCATTATGCATTTGAGTAATTCAATGTTAGATACAAAGAATCATATAAATTTAGTAGTCTAACTTTGGGTTTTCCTTTTTTGTTTCTATAGGAGGCATCTGATCCATCTAGTGCAGTGAAGAGGCTACATTTTGATTATCCACCAACACCATAGGATAGTATAGTTGTCGTAGGATGCATCAAGAGACATTTTGAGTTGGAATATGCCACATTGTATACATAAACATTGATATTGTACACATTTTGATGGCATGATCAGCCACATTTTGTATATGGATCTATGCATTTTGATATATATGAGTACTTTGTCTATGGATACATGATCTTTGATATATATTTTTGTCATTTATGTGCACAATGATATACATATTAATTTAGTATCTAGTATTGTTCAATTTATCATGGATCATGTGTATTGTTCATGTTTATGGAATATCATTAATTTTGATTATGCTTGTTATATTTGAATCAAATGCAATAATTTTTTAATAACATTTTAACAACCTTTATTATCAATTTTGGATGCAATGTTAAATTTGAAGTGCTCTCATGACATAAACACACTTGTTAACCTCCTACACAAGGTTCAGATAACCCCAAATCTGATTTTAAACTCCACCTTCAACCTTGAAACCAACTCTTGGATTCAAATCTAATCTCAACATAGTTAAGGAATCCACTCCTCAACCATGGATTCTATTCCCAACCACAAATTCATTCCTAGATAATTAATCTTTGATAACTAGCACTTCACTTTGTTACTATCCTCATACTACAACTTTTCAATTTCAACATAACCTCAAACTATCTCAACTTAAGAGACTTGACTGGACAATTTATTGATAGCCCTCATGAGCTTTGAGTTATTTTAGGACTCGAAATCACCATCTTGTAGTATTTGATGGTTCATCGATAGCCCTCGCGAGCTCCGAGTTATGACCCTCGAAAGATTGACCTCAAAAAGCACTTCGAGCAACTTGGAGACTCTTCGATATGGGGTGGCCATGGATGATTGATGGTCCCTGTGGCTAGAAAAAGGCTATCACTAGGGTTTACCCGCCCACCCAGAGCTAATGGAACTGTCGATTCAATGCTAAGATCAACGATTTCAAAGTTATGCTCTAGTGCACCTATGAATTGAAGCACACTGCAAGTTTTTGCATCGAGCGAGATCATTGTGCCGAATTCAAATGGAATGTGATCTCTCAAAAAATGAGATAGGTTATTTTAGATCTTAGCATCACCGTCTTGTAGAATTCAACATTTCATCAATAGCCCTCACGAGATTTGAGTTATGACCCTCGAAATATCGACCTCGAAACACACTTAGAGCACCTTGGAGACTCCTCGGTACGGGGTGGCCGTGGATGATGGATGATCTTTGTGGCTAAAACAAGGGTATCAATAGGGTTCACCTGCCCACTCGAAGCTAATGGCACTGACAATTCAATGCCAAGATTAGTGGTTTCAAAGTTACACTCTAGTGCACCTATGAAATGAGGCACACTACGAGTTTTGGCATCAAGTGAGATTGCTGTACTGAATCCAAACGAAATGTGATCTCTCAAAAATGAGATAGGTTATTTTAGGCCTTAGCATCACCATCCTATAAAATTTTATAGTTCATCAATAGCCCTCATGAGCTCTAAGTTATGACCCTCCAAAGATCAACCTCAAAACACACTTAGAGCACCTTGGAGACTCCTCGATATGGGGTGGCCACAGATGATGGATGATCTCTATGGGTTAAACATGGGTGTCACTAGGGTTAACCCACCCACTTGGAGCTAATGGCACTGGCGATTTGATGCCAAGATCAGTGGTTTCAAAGTTATGCTCTAGTGCACCTATGAACTGAGGCACACTACGAGTTTTGGCATCGAGCGAGATCGCTATGCCAAATCCAAATAGAATGTGATTTCTCAAAAATGAGATAGGTTATTTTAGGTATCAGTATCGCCATCCTATAAAATTTGATGTTTCATCGATATCCCTCATGAGCTCTGAGTTATGACACTCGAAAGATCTACCTTGAAATTCACATAGAGCACGTTGGAGACTCCTTGATACGGGGTGGCCGCAGATGATGGATGATCTCTATGGCTAAAACAAGGGTGTCACTAGGGTTAACCTGCCCACTCAGAGCTAATGGCACTGATGATTTGATGCCAAGATAAACAGTTTCAAAATTACACTTTTGGTGCACCTATGAACTGAGGCACACTACGAGTTTTGGCATCGAGTGAGATCACTATGCCAAATCCATACAAAATGTGATCTCTCAAAAATGAGATAGGTTATTTTAGGTATTAACATCACCATCTTGTAGAATTTGACATTTCATCAATAGCCCTAATGAGCTCTGAGTTATGACCTTTGGAAGATCGACCTCAAAACACACTTAGAGCACCTTGGAGACTCCTCGGTATGAGGTGGCCGCGGATGATGGATGGTCTCCATGGCTGAAACAAGGGTGTCACTAGGGTCCACTCACCCAATTGGAGCTAATGGCACTAGTGATTCAATGCCAAGATCAGGGGTTTCAAAGTTACATTATGGTGCACCTATGAACTGAGGCACACTACGAGTTTTGGCATTGAGCGAGATCGTTGTGCCGAATCCAAATGGAATGTGATATCTCAAAAATGAGATAGGTTATTTTAGGTCTTAGCATCATCATCCTACAACATTAGACAATTTATCGATATCCGTCACAAGCTTTGAGTTATAACCCTTGGAAGATCGACCTAAAAATGAACTTAGAGCACCTTGGAGACTCCTTGGTATGGGGTGGCTGCGGATGATGGATGATCTCAAAAAAAGGGTGTCACTAGGGTTCAACTACCCACCTAGATCTAATGGCACTAATGATTCGATGCCAAGATCAGCGGTTTAAAAGTTATGCTTTGATGCACCTATGAAATGAGGCACACTATGAGTTTTTGCATCGAGCGAGATCGATGTGCCGAATCCAAAAAGAATGTGATCTCTTAAAAATGAGATAGGTTATTTTAGGTATCATCATCACCGTTATATAGAATTCAACATTTCATCAATAGCCCTCACGAGCTCTGAGTTATGACCCTCGAAAGATCAACCTCGAAACACACTTAGAGCACCTTGGAGACTCCTCGATATGGGGTGGCCGCAGATGATGGTCCGTGGCTGAAAAAAAGGTGTCACTATTGGTCACCCACCCACCCAGAGCTAATGGTACTGATGATTTGATGCCAAGATCAGCGGTTTCAAAGTTACATTGTGGTGCACCTATAAACTGAGGCACACTACAAGTTTTGGCATCGAGCGAGATCATTGTCCCAAATCTAAATGAAATGTGATCTCTTTAAAATGAGATAGGTTATTTTAGGTCTCAAATCATCATCCTATAGCATTTGATAGTTCATTGATATCCCTCATGAGCTCTAAGTTATGACCCTTGAAAGATCAACCTTGAAATGCACTTAGAGCACCTTTGAGACTCCTCAGTATGGGGTGGTTGCAGATGATGGATGATCTCCATGGCTGAAACAAGGGTGCCACTAGGGTTCACCCACCCACCCAAAGCTAATGGAAAAGATGATTAGATGCCAAGATTAGCAGTTTCAAAGTTATGCTCTAGTGCACCTATGAACTGAGGCACACTATGAGTTTTGGCATCAAGTGAGATCCTTGTGCCAAATCCAAACTAAATGTGATCTCTTGAAAATGAGATAGGTTATTTTAGACCTTAGCATCATCATCCTATAGAATTTGACATTTCATTGAAATCCCTCATGAGCTTTGAGTTACGACCCTAAGAAGATCGACCTCGAAATGCACTTAGAGAACCTTGGAGACTTTAAGGTATGGGGTGCCTGCGGACAATGGATGGTCTCCGTGGATGGAAAAAGGGTGTCACTAGGGTTCACCCACCTAGTTGGAGCTAATGGCACTAATGATTCGATGCTAAGATTAGCAATTTCAGAGTTACACTTTGGTGATCCTTTAATGTTAGAATGTTATTTTTATGCACTTTTATGGATGTGTATTTGGAAATTGAATAATGTTTTCAAATTGAATAATTCAAAAACATGGAAACTAATGTCTCATGTCTAAAAGATAGATATTCATAAGCATGAATCTAATCCTGAAGTAGTCTAGTCAGTTCAATATTATATTATAGATCTCTTTAGGTGGGTGTCTTGGAGGGTGTCTTCATGTTGGAGTGCTTGAGATAGGTTTTGTGTTTCCCAATACAACCTAGCTCTATGCTCAATCTCCCACTTCTCCTCTTAGTGGTGACTTTATTCTCTCTTACTCATGATTATTCTCTTTTCTTACCTATGGTGAATGGCTATGTTGATATGTGAGAGTAATGTTAGGCAATGTGTGAGAGATCAAGATTCTATGCAGTTTCTTTGGTCCCCTCTCTCTTTATCTTGGTGATGATATTTGAATACCCTTTTTGCTTTAAGGTTTATTCTTTTTTAAAATCTATGTTTGTGGTAGTTGGGATGCAACTTTAATAGTAAGTATGGAATAGTAGTATGTGTCTTTCTCCTCCATGCAGATGTCAAGAATTTTTTGGGGATTCTCTATGAGGACTCTTCATTTCTTCTATAGTGTCTCTATTTTTCATCCTTCTCAGAAGATTAAATTTCTTATGGTTTCTTTTGGTTGATCATCTTATGTGGTGGAGATCTCCCCTCTAAATGGTGGGAAGTTTTCTAAAGAGGAAAAATATTATAGAAAGTTTATAAAAATTGAAAAACCACCTCTCTATGAAATTAATATATCATAATGATGTAAAAGAGACAATCATGGAAAAATTTTAATTGATCTTTTCTTTTCAAGTACTAAATTTTATCATGTAATTTAAACCACTCATCAAAAATAAAAATAGAGTAATTCAAATCTTTTGCATGTATTTGGATGTGTATGTGTTATTTTGAATAACTTGTATTTTTCATTATTACAAAAACCATGATATACAAATAAACTTCACATTTTACATCATAACACATCATAAATCTTAGGAATTCTCCCCGATAGCCACCTCCCCCCCCCCCCCAAATCTTCACGATGTACCTACATTCCAATATCATAAAAAAATTAGTAACTTATTGTATTAAATAAGATAATCAGTAGGCGACTAAATCATTTTGAAGAAAATAACATAAGAAGTAAATATACCTAGTCAAGTGTTCTAATAGGATCCTCTCTCTATTTTAGGGTCTCCAAAAGGGCTTCATGATCAACATTAGTAATAGTAAAAAGTTATTTTACTTTTGGTCTTCCTTGATGCTTCAACAACTTTACATTTGTTGCTATAATAAGACTCAAATATATGAGAATTATTTTGTGCTTCTGATAGTCTTCGAATGGAGGAATTTCATTCTTTCTAAGCATGTATATCCAAAGCCATGTTCTAACAATAACCACTGAACCAATAGGATATGTGAATCCATCATCATCTATGGTCGGTTGTGCAAGTTTTTGTTTACCTCTTACACAATGTGCTAACCAATAATCAGATCTCTCATCATTCCCCTATGGTGCAACCAATGCAAAGACATGTCCTGGCTAAAGTAGATTTGATAGATGGTTATGCTCAAGTGAACTTTCCATGTCATCATTTTTGATAGAGTGTATGATAGAAAATTAAGTAAGATAATGTGTAGCCCATGTTTCCACCCACTCACTTGACTTACAATGATCCCAATCACACTAAAAACAACTAGGACAAAAGAAAGCTAGTTATCGTGTCCAAATGGTCCATGTACTAGAATCAGAGCTCCAGAATGAATGCATTTTTGATGAGCCTCTCATTATAGCACAATCTGATCTATCACCTATGGACCCTTCCTCAACCAACCAAAAGAACCTGTGTACCATTGAATCAAGAGTCCCCCCCGTGATAATGCTAAACTACACCAATCAACAATGCTTTGAGGATCAAGAAGCTCTGCTACTAAAATATTCAGTTGCTCCTTAACTATAGCTCTCTTCACACATGTCCCTACTCCATAAAGTTCCCCTTTTCCATGGCCGGACTCAAAAAAATCCAAATATGAGGCACCCCCCTCTCTATGTGCATCCTACACAACCAATAAAATATGCGAGCATTCTTGAATTGACCTATACAGTTCTCTGACCAAGTGATATGTCTATCCATAGCAATTGCATGCTCATGTAAGAAATCAAAATAATTCTCGAAATAATGTTGCACAAACTTGTGAGAGTGAGATCTATCATCACTCATATAAAAATGATACTCTCTAATAATCTTTCGATTATCTTCCACACTATCAGGGGCATGTCTATATGTCATGTGAATGAAAATAGAAATATGAATGGAGTTGTAATACTAAGATTGTGTCTCATTTTGAGGTTGCAATGTGTAGTTCTCAGAAAAATCAACAATTGATATAATAGTGCCAATGGGAAAAGTCTCCTTACACATTCTAAATTGTTGATCCAACCACTGAGACCTATGACTATGTCTTGCATACTTGTAGAAAAGATTTTCCTTGAAATCTAGAATAAAACTAGCCACACTGATATCTTTTCCAACCAATTCACATCTAGAGCTCTCACTTCCACTCTTCAATGTGTATTTCACCATTTCATATACCTTTTTCTTCACTATTGTGTTTCCAAGATCTTGTTCTCACCCCTCATCAAAACATGTGTCAAAATTCGATAAGCCACCACATTCAAAACACTTCTCATTTGAGAAAACATTTCTATAAAATAAACAACCATCAAATCTATGACATGAAAGTTGATCTAGCAAGTCTCTTGATGATTTTGGAAGCCCACTAGCACCACAATCCTCCAACATTTCTTTACTATGCAAAGTAGAATGGATGGAGCATAATAGTTCATGGTGCATAAAAAACTCAACATGATATTTACAACAACATTTATTTCAATTTTGAGTGGCACACAATAAAATGGCTTCAAAGATTAAAAAACCCTTTGTGATATATGAAGACTTGGATGACTCTTGCTAAATTGTTTGAACAACATAGTCTGACTTACCTCCAAATAGTGTTTAGGATGTGGCATGCAATCTTTGATGCAAAATCTCAACTTTAACACATCTTTAGCATTGAGTGATACTTGTGAGCTAGAGTGCCAAAATTGTATAATTTCTTCCTTCACATAATCAGATAGCTTCTTATCAAAATATGGAAGTCTCCCACCAAATGCCCATGTTTCATTTTGAAGAGCATCATCAATTTTCTCTTGTTGACTAAGTTCTCTTCTCAAAGCAGTATGATTTAGATTCAAATCAATACAAGTTTGTCTCATATATCTACCCTTTCTCAAATGATGACTTACCAAAGAGGTTGTAATGACCCTTTGAGCAGCTTTGTTATCCTTCTCCCTACTATTTTCCCAATGCTATTGAGAGCACTAAAAAGATTCTTCACAATAATGACATTTCTTTCCAAATTTTTATTGACATGAATCTTCAATTTGGAAATCATAGGTCTCATCTTTTGCATCTTTAATAAGTGCATAAAAAGCTGACATTGCTCCACCACTGTCTTGTTGCTGAAAAACATCTTATGTAGTTTCGAAGCCCATAACCAAATGGTTCTTTCTAATTTTTTCCCTTTCAAACTGGTAATAATCATTTAATCAATTTCAATTATCCATTTTGGTGTTCTAGAACATTCATGTCAATTATAATTAGGAGATATGTAAGGTTCTTGTGCATTAGGTTCCTTTGCACTGTCATGTTTGGCATGGTCAATTATGAAATTTACACTATGACCTGGTAGCATTTTGTCCTTGAAATTTTCATTCTCTAAATTTTCAATTCCAGCATTATCATTTTTAGTTGGTACCTTCAAGTAATTCATAGTCAACTTGACTGACATTTAACATACCTTGTCTTTTCCTTCAGTGTTCCATTTTGTCCCTTTCCCTATATCCTACAATGTCTTCATTTGCGTTTAGCCTTTAGACAATTGTTGCTTCCCATTTAGATGAAAATATCAAACACATAGGGTTATATTATCAAACTTTTTTCGGTTGGCTGGGCTCCAAAATGTGACTTTTTGTAAAACCTATGAAAAGAGCCGCAAAAACTGATGTTGTTGGGTTTGCAGGGATGAAATATTTGTTGAAAATCATGCCACTATATCGGATATTCGATATCTGTAGAAAAAATTTGGAGGGAAAAATGAATTCGTGGGTTATGATATAATTTGAGTTTGTGAGTTATAAGTTATTTGAGTTATATGACTATGTAAAGATATAATATTATATAATATAATATTATATATATATATATATATATATATATATATATATATATATATATATATATATATATATATATATATATATATATAAAATAATGTAACGTAAAGATATAATATATAATCTATTAATATATAATAATATATTATGTTATTATTAATATAATCTATAAATATAATATACATTATTATATTATATTATTATTACTTTTACTATATTTTAATTAAATATAATAACGTAATATATTATATATTATGTTATTATTATTATAATCTATAAATATAATATATATAATAATAAATATGTCCCTAGGGGTCCTAGGACCCCTAGGGACATATTAGAATCATTCATATGGGTCAAAGGGAATCATAGGGTGACCTATGACCCCCTTCAACCCATTACATGATGACCTATGGGTCGAAGGGGGTCATAAGGTGACCTATGATCCCCTTTGACCCATTACATGATGACATATGTCCCTAGGGGTCCTAGGACCCCTATGAGCATATTAGAATCATTGTCGAAGGGGGTCATAGGTCCATTCTATGATGACATATGACCCCTAGGAATATATTAGAATCATTCATATGGGTTGAAGGGGGTCATAGGGTGACCTATGACCCCCTTCGACCCAATCCATGAAAACATGTGTCCCTAAGGGTCCTTGGACCCCTAGGGACATATTAGAATCGTTCATATGGGTCAAAGGGGGTCATAGG
Organism: Cupressus sempervirens; assembly: GCA_028749045.1. NCBI lineage: Eukaryota > Viridiplantae > Streptophyta > Pinopsida > Cupressales > Cupressaceae > Cupressus > Cupressus sempervirens. The sequence goes on along the minus strand of CM053786.1, from coordinate 192,979,355 downwards.
GTGACCTATGACCCCCTTCGACCCATTACCACTAAGGACATATTAGAATCATTCATATGGGTTGAAGGCAGTCATAGGGTGACCTATGATCCCCTTCAACTCATTCCATGATGGCATGTGTCCCTAGGGGTCCTAGGACCCATAGCAACATATTAGAATCGTTCATATGGGTCAAAGGGGGTCATAGGGTGACCTATGACCCCTTTCGATCCATTACAGGAAGACATATGTCCCTAGGGGTCCTAGGACCCCTAGGGACATATTAAAATCATTCATATGGGTAGAAGGACGTCACAGGATGAACTATGAGCCCCTTTGACACATTTCATGATGACATGTGTCCCTGGGGGTCCTAGGACTCCTAGGGACATATTAGAATCGTTCATATTGGTCAAAGGGGGTCATAGGGTGACCTATGACCCTCTTCAAACCATTCTATGATGAGATGTGTCCCTAGGGGTCCTAGGACCGCTAGGGGCATATTAGAATCGTTCATATGGTTTGAAGGGGGCCATAAGGTAATCTATGACCCCCTTCGACTCATTCTATGATGACATGTGTCCTTAGGGGTCCTAGGACCCCTAGGGACATATTAAAATCATTAATATGGGTCGAAGGGGGTCATAGGTCACCCACTTTGACACATTCCATGACAACATATGTCCCTAGGGGTCCTAAGACCCCTAGGGACATAATAGAATCGTTTATATGGGTCGAGGGGGTCACAGGGTGACTTATGACCCCCTTCAACCCATTCTATGATGACATGTGTCCCTAGCAGTCCTAAGACCCCTTGGGACATATTAGAATCATTCATATGGGTCAAAGGACCTATGAACCTCTTCGACCCATTCCATTATGACATGTGTCCCTAGGGGTCCTAGGACCCCTAAGGACATATTAGAATCATTCATATTGGTCAAAGGGGGTCATAGGTCACCCTATGACCCCCTTCAACCCATTCCATGAGGACATGTTTCCCTAGGGGTCCTAAGACCCCTAAGGACATTTTAGAATCATTCATATTAGTCGAAGGGGGTCATAGGGTGACCTATGACCCCCTTCAACCCATTCCATGAGGACATATGTCCCTAGGGGTCCTAAGACCCCTAGGGACATATTATAATTGTTCATATGGGTTGAAGGGGGAAATAGGGTGACCTATGACCTCCTTCGACCCATTCTACGATGATATATGTCCCTAGGGACATATATCATCATGGAATGGGTCGAAGGGGGTCATAGGTCACCTTATGACTCCCTTCATCCCATAGGGACATATTAGAATCATTCATATGGGTCAAAGGGGGTCATAGGTTTACCTATTACCCCATTCAAAATATTCCATGATGACATCTGTCCATAGGGGTCCTAGGAAACCTAGGGACATATCAGAATTGTTCATATTAGTCAAAGGGGGTCATAGGGTGATTTAAGACCCCCTTCAACCTATTACATGATGACATATGTCCCTAGGGGTCTTAGGACTCCTAGGGACATATTGAAATCATTCATGTGGGTTGAAGGGGGCCATAGGTGTAATATCCCAAAATTGGCTCATTGCCATCTCAACCAGTTCTGGTCTATTTTTGATCAACCTTAAAGCCCTATTTCACTAGGCAATTCTCATTCTGATTCTCTCTACTTGACTTAATTGTCAAATGCATAAAATCCTGATCTACATTAATCATACTCTTTATTTAATTCCTAAGTATTGACTCAAATTAGCTACATTAAACCCATTGATTTGAGCGCTCTCAACGACATGGCTAGCTAGTAGACTATAGACTTCTAGTGAGTGATCGATAATCATCCTTTGTACTTTCATTTTCATGCATTTCAATGTCATTTATTGCATTTTTTTAGCATGTTTTTAGGAAGGTCAAATTGGTCTTCACATGAGACTGTCCTTTCTCACGTGAATGCATTATTTTGTCATGCGAAAGCATTCTCTCTTCACGCAAAGAAATAGATCTATTCTTTCTTTGCGTGCAATGTTTTAGTTCCTCGTGCAAAGAAGATATTTCTCACGCAAAGAATTGGAACTTTGCATGAGACTTTGATATCCTCACATGAGATCTTGAGAATTTTGCATGAGAATCTGTGACAGAAAAGTTTAAGATTTTCATTTTCACATATGAAATTTGCATTTTTGTCTACATTGTTCTGCCATTTTGACCTGGTATTGATCATTTTCTTGTCATTGTTGGTTTTGTGTGCAGGAGGTCTTTGATGATGTGTCATTCAGATCACATTATCCATCATATAGGGATTTGTTGGAGAGTCTTGATGATGTTGATAGGGTACATATCACTCGAGTGGGTCTATTCTCACTATGCCAGATCCCAATAGTGCTAGTGAATCATGGCTTGCTTACTGTCGTGGTCGAGCATTTCCATTTGAAGATGAACACCTTTCACCTACCAATGGGGGAGATGACCATGACCCCAGAGGACATTTGGAGGATACTAAGGATCCCCTTTCATGGATCATGTGTGGTTTATGATGTGGTGCCTGGAGTGGGTACAGAGGTGCTATCGATCATGTTCAAGAGAGAGCTACTAAGGGGTTGAGCCATCAGTTGGGATAAGCTTGTGCACACGTATGGAAAGATGCATAGACTGGCATCAATGTTAGCAATCTTCCTGAGTTTCTTTTTAGTGCCAGACAGAGGGCAACATGGCTTAGAGTGTGGTTGGGGGTTTATGCTTCATCGGATGTTAGAGACCCCTGAGATATTTGGCTGGGGTCAGTGCATGCTGGCCCATATGTTCCATGAGATGCACGAGATAGTCTTCCATGGGAAGAAGAATATGGTAGTAGGAGCTTATGTCTTATATATCTAGGCATGGGAGGATCTTCCCATATGTAGGCCCATTCATGAGGATGCCTGAGAGTGTATGGAGCCATATATGTGCAGATATTAAGGGAATATTACCTAGGTCTTCCTGGGTAAGATAAAGCACTGGCAGACACGTCTTGATAGCCTAGTCTCCATTGTATGGTAGCCCTTGTGAGAGACAAAGGATTAGGATGACACCCCGAGGGAGTTGGGCTGGATGTTTTGTTCACGGCCACTAATAGGCCGAACCACATAGATCATAGAGCAGTTTGTGATTTCATGGGAGGGGTGGCAGTATAGTCTACCATAGGACATTTCATAGGAGTACTACACCTATGCCAAACTAGCAAGGGATGTAGAGTGGGGGTGGCCACCATGACTAGACCGAAGTAGATCCATGATAGATGTGTGCAACTTGGTTGCGACACAATGGGACTACCTCCCTAACATTGTTGATACAGGGATGATGCTTGTATACTAGGCATATCTGATTAGTCACCCTTTCCCATGATTTACAAATCTACTTAGGGGAGCAGGGTAGGGTCAAAGACAAGTACCTTAGCATTAGGAGGTCCATCAGTAGTAGCAAAAGCCACAGTTGTAGTCACAACCACAGGTCCAACACTAGGTACAATAGATAGAGATTCCCCCATGTTAGATTAGATGAGATACAGGTGCAGGTGGCAGTGGTACATCATAGGGTCGGCGATAGAGGAGTAGGCATCATAGTAGGAAGCTCGTCAGTAGTACGAACCTTAGTAGTAGGCACCTAAGATATTAGATGAGGAGATGCCAAACCAACCTACCACAGGATCCCAAGATGTTGCTCAATGAAAAAAAGAGAGGATCTAACAGGCTTCTTGATAGATCAAAGAGTTACAGATTGTGGTAGTAGTGTAGGATGCACAACTGGCCTAGCAGGACCAGGCAATCCTTAGACTATAGGAGTAGTTACAGGAGCAAGTAGAGGTAGCTGAGTGAAGGGAGGAGGTGTTGCAGGATGAGGTTAGATTATAGATGGCCCAAGTATCTTATTACTTCTCTACATACTCTATAGTTGTGCCTGATGAGGTTCAATAGGTTCCTCAGTTTTCGCAGTATGCTCAAGAGTTTGGTGGTGCACATCCTCTAGCCAAACCAGATATGTCACCACCTCCTCCTCCTCCAGCTACTGGGGGTGATGGATCGAGTCAGAACTAGCTTCATGCTATTGTTACCCCAATTTTGATTTCTGGCTATGTGTCCATTGGTATGCTAGCACCATTTTGTATCATTTTGATTTTTAGTGCTCGAGTAGCACCCATTTTTGTACTAACACATTTTTGATATCTATATACGATATTTTGACTCAAGTATCATCATGTACATGTCATTTTCTATGTTTTCTTCACTTTGATGTACATGAGATGTCAATATGATGATTATAAGATGTATGTTTTGGTGTGATATGATATGATTATGAGCGTGTAGCGTTGATATTATGAGTATATGGATGCAATGCATATGGAAATGGACTGACATCTCATGTGGTGTTGTGTGTTTTTGCTTGATAATGACAGGTATTCCATTGAGGAGCGTAAACCAATGAACTAAATGCTTGTACAGCCATGAAGAATCTGGATATGTTTGAAGAGACTCCCAATCCTCCATCACGAAGAATAGAAATACAATCACATCTGAATCACGTTCTGATGCAAGTGAAGCATGTAATGCAAACTTATGCTAGATGTGACATGAAATTAGATGCAACTTGAACCTAGATGCAACCTTAGGATTGGTTACCAAGCCTGGACAATTTATCATCACTAGACATAAATAAATCTTGTATATCCTACAATTACCACTGACTTGGCAATCATGGAAATATGAATAGAACATATGTCATAGGATTTTTGAGATTAAATGTAAGCATTCGAGGCACAAGAAGCTAGAATGACCAGAACATTTGTCCCTTTTAATATAGAAAGTTAACATATGCATCAAAGCATAAATGCTAGAATGACTAGAACATTTGTCCCTTTTAATATAGAAAGTTAACATATGCATCAAAGTATAAACGCTAGAATGACCAAAATGTTTCTTGCATGGCAGACACACCAAACACATGAGAGATCCTTCTTATGCTAAGTAACCAATAAGTATTCCTTCAACAATGGCCCTTGCATTCATAACCTGAGACAAAAGTGTGCTAGATATACTCGTAGTGACCTGTACATTCACTTAGTAGGATGAGTATCAGTGTTTACTATGGCATGAAGAGTTCACTCCAATAGACAAGGAGAAGAACCAATGTGATTGATGTATTCATATAAAAGGAGTCGAGGTACATGTTACATATTTTACCCCCTACCAAATTTCAAATTTTAAATATGACCCACCCAACGGCCACTTCCTAGCTTTATTTTATGCCTAGGAAATATCAAAAAATAAAATTATTTAAACCTTATGTTATTTCCTAAAGTCTATTTCCATTGGCTTGCAACTTCTCCATCATTAGATCAAGAGATATCTATGGTTGGTGCTATCTTGCTACGGGAAGTTACATGGTCCTTTGCCATAGCGACATAGTGCCTTTTGGCCATGTGGCCGGTGGGTCATCCCTTTTTCCCTTGTTGTTTCTCTGGAATCGAGTTTTGGTAGATCCCTGATGGTTGTTATGTCACTATCAAAAAACTCAGTCATCTCACCCTTAGCAACATAGAGCCCAACCAGTTAAGAAGATATGGTGGGACCTTAGGCAACGTGGAAAGGTGACTGTGTTTGAAATGAGGTTTTGATTCATTGCCAGCTAGGCAATTTTCTGATGTCATCGATACCTTGGACCAATGCCTCCTTCTATGAATGCATGAGGATTTCTAATCCTCAAATCAAGGAAGATCAATGGTTGGTGCTATCTTGCTATGGGAAGTTGCACATTGTTTTGCCATAGCGACATAGTGCCTCTCAGACATGTGTCTCTGTGGGCCAATTTTCCTACATGTGCCAAGGTGGTGCCAGGTTGCTAAGGTGTATGCCAATTTGATGCTAGGCATGCTGAGTGGTTTGTGGGTCCAAAATTTTTAAGGGAAAAAGTGCAGTAATACGGAAAGTCTTCATGATCATCAGATCAAGGAGGATCCATGGTTGGCGCTATCTCGCTCTAGGAAGTTGCACGTTGTTTTGCCATAGTGACATATTGCCTAAAGGACACATGCCCTTACGAGCCCAGGGAGGTAGTGCTAAAGTGTTAATAGTGAAGGCCAAAAGTTATATAAACATCGCAGTTAGAGTTTTGAGAAGATGGCACGGTTAGTAAAGATAAGAGGTGGTCAACCTTGTAGAAATTTTGCAAGGTGGTAGAAAGGAAAGAAATCATTCGCTCTGTGGCCCATTTGGGTTGCATGACTTGTTTGACCTACTGAATTTTTCTAATTCATGAACTAGAAATAGGGGAATCAAGTTTTCTCGCACACTCTAATCTTCGTGATCAATTCCCAACTACTTTGAGTGAATGCTTAATGCAAGGAGAACACTCTACCACCCAGTCGATCCATCTACTTGCTTAGAGTAGTTTAATGGCACCATTTCTATCTTCTCACAGCCTTTCCTTAGTGAAATATCAGATTTCATATGTCTGTACCTATGCCTAGATTAGATTTTTTGATCAGATTTCCTCCAGATCTGCATGATTATTCTTTGAAGACTTAATGGCAGTGGGTAAGAAATAACTGCAGGGAAAAATATCTTAGTTATGCCCGAACTACAAAGGAAATTTTTGTAATTTTTGTAAAAGTGGACCCTTCTCTAACTTCTCTATTACTATTCTATAGATTTTTAGTGTAAATTCTTTGTGCCTCTGAACTTGATGATATTTTGCCTTATTTGCTTCAGCCATTAATGTGAAAGTGCAAGAACTCTTTTCCTCTGTTTGGTCTTTTGTAGAGATTTGCAACCTGCATGAGTATATCTTTTTTGGCCTACTGAATAATATATAAGTGAATCATCTCTTTCCTTGTGTTATTCATCTGGTTTTCTGATCTACATATGGTTGTTAGATTAAAACAAGTCTGAATGTGTATATCTTTTGGGTGTCGTCATAGCTCAATAGTGCATATATGGGCAGAGATTGGTCTGAAGACTCTATTTTGGTGCATCTCCTCTTTAGATTAGATTGGGAAGAGTTTGTTTCCTGCATCTCCTTCTCCCTTTTCCTCTCTAAGAGTAGTTAGGTGCATTCAGATAGTAAGAGGAAGCCAGCCTTCTTCGAAGACTCAACCTCATAGTTCAAGTCCCATTGCTTGGAGGTTGTTTCACTGTTTCACGAGGTTGTCCTTAGGTAAAAAATTTGGACAAGGGTGTAGACTTTAGTGACAACAATTTTTGGCATGCCGAGTGGGACAAATTTTCATAAATTTCAAGTTTACAGGTGTCAAAAGGAAGATTTCAAAGATTAATACTAAGGAGATAGTATTGGCTTCGGTGTTCAAGCCTTCAAGAGGCTCATTCTTCAAAGTACTTGGTGAATCTAAACTTCAAACACATCTAGATTCTAGACCAAAGTTGCAGTAATTCATGCCCAAAGCTGAAACAAGGGTATCTTCTAGAGATAATTTTTAGTACCAAGAGCTTTCATTTTCAAATCCTAGAAGAAGGAGGGCTAGAATATCCTTGTCACTAGTTAGGAGTGCAATAACAACAAATACACCTACAAGATCCATCTCTAATCCTTCTACTATTAGATCTCAGCCTAGATTGCCATCAACACATATCAATAGATCACTTGTCATAATGGTACAACCTCAAGCTCATGCTTTTTTGACCTTTAATGGTGGAAGTCCTCTCTTATTGGTCCAAAGACATGAAATACCAATAGCTGCACTCAAAAGTATACCAGAGTTTACTGGTGAAAATTCTATCTCCCCCTTAGAACACATTCAAGAAGTTGCAAATGTCTACAATATCCATGGTATTATAGAAGATGATGTTGCAGTTAGGCTTCTAGCCTCATCTTTAAAAGGAAAAGCACTACAATGGTATAGAGGTTTGGCTCATAGTTCTATAATAGATTGGGATGGATTAGGAGCAGGACTATGCAAACACTTTGAGGACAAAAGTGATCATTTGTCAGCTTTAGAGAAATTAACTACTATAAAAAGAGCCCCCCATGAATGTATGACTACTTTCAATTATAGATTTCAAAAGACATGGGATAGAATACCTACTTTAGTGAAACCTACCCCTAGTAATGCCTTCTTGCATTACCTCAGAGCTTTTAACAGTGATATTGCCACTACAATCCAAACTATGGGAGGAGATACCTTTCCTAATGCTTATGACATAGCAATAAAGTTAGAGAGCATCCTAATTCAAGGATGTAAGCTAGCTCCATGGCCTCCTATGCCTTTCTTTCCTGATGTTCCGAATCACCAACCAGCAATGGATCCTCTTCCCACAACTTCCACATCACAATCCCTTGCCCCAGTTCCTCAAGCTTCTACATCTTCAAATGGAATTAGTGAAATCAAGGAGATGATCCATGGTTTTGTGTTGAATGTAGATAAAATATTTCAGGGCCATGTGAAGGACATAGATAAAAGATTGCAGGACCATGAGAAGAAGTTGTAGGATAACTCCTTTGTGATGTAAAAAATGAGTAATAAGCTGGTGAATTTAAAAAGATAGCAAGCTCAAGGTAGTAAGCCTCATCAATTGCATTATCAAGCCCCAAATAGTGGTAGGCCTCCCAATCCTAATCATTGGAACAATTCTTTTGATCAAAATAGGAAAAAAAGCCATGCTTCAACCTCAAACGTAAACCAAAGTAGGGCCATAGTCCCTCAAAACAATATGGCTCAAGATCAAGACTTTTGTCCCTCCTACAACCACTCCTATGCCTATTACATGTGTCAACAGGCTGAATCTTTTATGTCTTTGATCGTCCAAGAGCCTACAACAAAACAATCACACAAGGAGGACCAATCCAAAGAAGCCTCATATCTACAAAGACAAGGTGATTGTTCTTTTATGAATCATCAGGTGGAGGAACATTGTAATGTAAACTAGGATTCCATTGCTCACAACACTAGGAGCAAAAGAAGAGCTATGGAAGATGTTACACCTCCTCCTCCCAATCAGGCTTCACCTTCAAATGCAATACCCCATGAACAAGTAGCGAATGATCAATCAAATACCTTTCACTAGCAGATGCAAAATTAGGGTAGAAAAGGTGCAAGTGATCCTTAGGTTATCCTATCTCAACCTCTTAGAAATACAACTCCCAAAGCTTCTACCAAAGCACCTACTATGCCATCTAGTGTGGTAGAAAAATGAAGAAGACAAATGTGAATATCTCCATGTGGGATGCTATTGCTACTATACCAATGCAAAAGAGGTTGCTACAGTAATAATTGGAAAGAATTGAACCAAAGGATCAGCTAGCCAACATGGAAAGTGCCACAAGCCTAGTACAACCATCAAGGGAAGTAGAAACAAGAAAAAAGGTTAGACCTCCTCCATTTTATGTTTCTCTAATTATTGGGGGTAAACTAGTCTATAATTGTATGATTGATTTAGGGGCTAGTAGTTCAGTGATGCCTAGGTGTGTTGTTGATGCTTTGGGAATGAAATATGAGCCCATTGTTAGGGATGTGTTATATTTGGATGGTAGTACTATCAAGACTATAGGGATCCTTAGGAATGTGGAAACAACCCTACATGCATGCCCTGGTTGTACTGTAACCCAAGATATATCTATTGCTAAAGTCAAGCCACATTTTGCCATCTGTCTATCAAGAGACTTCACTACCCAAATAGGTGGTTTTGTATCTTCTGATTGGTCATATATGTCTTTTAAAAAAGATATGGAGCCAATGCTTCAATTAGAGCAGAGCCTCAAGCCCTCCATCATACTGAATCCTACACCCCTAATCCTATCAAAAAGAATTTCCCTATCCTAGAGATGAATGAGAATGACATAGTGAATGAGCCCACCACTTCCCTAGTAGAGATACCTAATTTTTTCTTGGATGAATGGGCTAATCCATATCAATTTGATCCTAGTTCAAAAACTCTTGAGACAGGCCTCAGTACATATTGTATATTAGAGAAGGATTCTCTAGTTCCCAACCTTGTAGGAACTAAGGAAGATATGAGTGAGATATGGAGTATGTACTTTGATGGATCAAGGGCTGGTGTGATGTTTATTTCTCCTGCACAAGTAAGGTACTACTTCTCCTTTAGGCTCCAATTTAGTTACACTAACAATGTGGTTGAGTATGAATCCTTGATTCAAGGCCTCCTACTTGCTTAGAAAAGAGGAAGTCAAGCCTTAAGATTATATGGAGATAGTGAGTTAGTGGTTAATCAAGTGAGAAATCAGAATACCACCAAGAATGGTTTTCTCAAGTCTTATAAACATAGAGTATGGGATTTTCTTGAAGGTTTCAATGCATTTAATATTCAGAGCATCCCTAGAAAAGGAAATAGACATGTTGATAGACTTGCAACAATAGGTGCATCTTATGATGTGCCAAGGAATCTTGAGGAGGAGAAGAAGCAACAAATCAAAGTGGTAGCAAGGCCTGCCATCCCTAACAAAAACATTCATTGGCAAGTGTTTGAATCTGATGAAAAAATTGTGAACTTCTTGCAGAATGAAGTAGAATTTTTAGATAGAAACTAGTCAAGACTACAAGATCAGTATGGTGATCAGATCATTAATCTTAGTTCTAACAAATTTCCTAAGGGTCTCATTACCTTAGAGAGTGTCTTCAATCATGATGACCAAGCAAGAAGCAGAGGCATGAACCTAGCTACTGAAAAAGATGATCACACCCCAGTCATGGTTTCTGATGGAAAATCTTTAAACATGGGGAAGGTATGTTCTAAAATTGAACAAGAAAATTTTATTCATCTATGTCAAGAATTTAATGATGTATTTTCCTGGACATATGATGATTTAAAGGGTTTTGACCCAAGGCTATTTCAGCATACCATAGATTTAGTTGATAATGTCAAACCAGTGAGACAAAAGCAGAGGCCAGTGAATCCCAAAATTGAACCCTTAATGAGAAAAGAGCTATAAAAATTGATTGAGGCCAATATAATTTTTCTCATCAAGTGCTCATCATGGGTAGTGAACCTTGTCCCTATTAGGAAGAAGAATGGAGAAATTAGACTGTGTGTGGACTTTAGGGACCTTAACCAAGATTCTCTTAAAGACCACCATCCTCTCCCTTCCATGGAATAGATTTTGTCCAAGGTCAATGGTTCAAAGAGGTTTTCATTCCTTGATGGATTCTCTAGTTATAATCAAGTGCTGGATAAAGAGTCTGATAGATACAAAACTGCATTTCCTACCAAATGGGGTACCTATTCTTATTGTAAGATGCCATTTGGGCTAACCAATGTAGGTGCTACATTTCAAAAGGTAATGGAGATGGCCTTCAAAAAATTGATTGACAAGTTTATCTTAGTTTACCTTGATGATATTATAGTGTATTCAAACAATGTAGAGGATCATTTTGATCATCTAAGACAAATATTCTTAAGATCTAGGGAGTTTGGGGTATCCCTTAACCAAACAAAGTGTATCTTTGCTACTGATCAAGGAAAATTATTAGGGCACATTGTATCTAAGGATGGCTTGACTATTGATCCAGAAAGAACAAAAGCAATACTTTCTCTTCCTCTTCCTAAACATAAGAAAGGGTTGCAAATTTTTCTTGGTAGAATAAATTTTGTGAGAAGATTTATTCCTAATCTTGCTACCATGGTAAAACCCCTTACAACTATGCTCAAGAAAAGTATGGTCTTTGCATGGACCAAGGAAGGGAAGGAAAATTTTGAAGAGATCAAGGCAGCCATAGCCCTAGCCCCTAGTCTCATTAATCAAAATTTTGAGAAAAGCTTCATTCTTTGTACCCTAGGTAACGAGTGAAGCATTGCTGCTATCTTGACTCAAACAAATGATAAAGATGAAGAGCAGCCCATAGCCTTGTTTAGTGAAGGACTTAAAGAGTATGAAGACAAATATAGCTATGTGGAAAAGTAGGCCCTTGCAGTCATCAAGGCTCTAAAGAAATTTAGACACCTCCTGTCTCATAATAAAATTCATTTGTTAGTACCCCATGGCAGTGTGAAGGACTTCCTCTTGAGAAAAGATATTAGTGAGAAAAGAGCTGGCTAGATTACTAAAGTAATGAAATATGATGTTGACATCTAGATTACCAAGCTGGTAAGAGGGAGGGGGTTATGTAAACATATGTTGTCATGTCAAGAATCTGATAAGGAAGTTGTTATGGTACTAACAGAACAACAAGAGGTAAGAAATGATGCCCCTAGGAATTGGATGGATGATATGAAGAGTTTCTTATTAGGGAATGGATACCCTCAAGGATTAGATAGAACTTAAAGGAGATAGTATAGATTACAATCAATTCCTTATGTTATAGTTGATGGTGTCTATTGGTGTTTGAAAATGTTGGAGTGTTTTCAATTATCCCCATGAGAATATGACACATCTAGGGGCAGCTAACTCCCATTATCAACATATCATTTCAGACATAGGGCCAACTATAAGGCATGACCCTTCTTCTACTTTAGGCTCTACTAAACCTAGGTGGGTGGACCTAAGATTCAATTGATACTGTACCAGTGCAAAACATATCCCTGAATCTATTAAGCAGATACAAGCCCTTATATCTCCTAAAGACTTAATGCAATAACAGAGATCTATAATAGCTGAATGAAAATCTATGGAATGCACAAGCTGAGTGAGGGTTTGACCATTCTAGCTCTTCAACATAAAATGTAAAGATGATTTGAATTTGATTTGATTTTATGTGGGTGGCGAAAAGTGGATGAAAATCAAGTATGAATCAAAAACTTAATGACCCTGTATCTGATCAGTGCCTGATCCATTGGGCAAACTTATGAATCTCCCTCATGCATTTTAGATATCTGATACTGATTTATATATTCATATATATGATCTATCCATTTACCTTGTAAATACACATCAATATTCAACTTAAATCTCATTCTTACCTAAGATCCTTCTCAATAAATTTGCAACCCTATTGAATCTATGAAGCATTTACACAACTCTTTGATATATCAACAATAATGAAACAACATACAGCCTTAAAGGACTGCAACTATGACCTGGGCTCTTCATTCAAAGATCATAAAACATTACAACTTATTGAAAATGGAGACAAGTTTCAAACTAAAACTCACATTTGTTGTTCTTTGTATTGATTTCCTTCAAATAATACATGAAAATGTAGGAAATTAACACACAAGCTACCTAATAAACCAGACTGTATAATAACAAATGCTGTCATACAAGAGAGAAATTGGTGGGAATGAGAAGCTGATGGGATGGGAAAGGGGTATCATAGCCAAAGCAAAGCTTCATGGTTTGGAACCAGCACATCCCTAGTCTTCCATTCATAATTCATCAATTCCAAGGCCAATTCTACTAAGTGTTTCCATTCCAGAGACTTCCCAAATTTTCCAACCCTTACAATGGAAGAAAATAGAAAGATATAGAGAAAGGTGAGTTCCTAGATTTGATATGCAACTGACATTTGTCCACTTGAAATTCCCTCTCTTAGAAAATGAGAAACCTCTTTCTGCTCTTCTCAACTGGTAAATCAAATCTTCAATCAGTTATGGCTCCAAAAGCATCAAATATCTGAAACTATGATTGAACAAACAACTAATTTGTTTCTTGATTTTTACTCATGGTGAAAATGAAAATCAGTTTTAAAAAATGACTTCTAAAAGCCAAGAAAACCATTTAGAATCAATTTTCTTCACATCCAGACTTCACCAAGCCTTCATATCTACCTTTTATCTGATCCTGATGCTTCATGCTGAATTCTGCTCATTCCACTAAGAATAAGAATACCACAAAATTTGCAAAATTGCTTATAGCATGAACCTGTTAATACCTATGCATAATCTGACTCCATATCTAGAAAATTTGGATTCTCCCAGTTCCAATGGTATACTGCACTACCTATTTCTAATAAAAAATGCCCTTGTTAGAGCAATTTGAAAAACAAGCCCCTGGATTGAGAACAAAACATTAAAATGAAATTTTTTTAAAATTATATAGTTTACACTATATAAACTTTTAAATGTTTGAAATTTTTCATTTGATGTGTTTGAAGATCCTCTAAATTTTCTTTTTACTTCATTATCTCCTTCAATCTGCCATCGCCATGTGTTGAACTCTGATTCACTGAGACCTTTAAATTAATTAATATTTAAATATTAATTGATTCTCTTAATTTCTTCCTCATAGCCCTAGGACCCTTTTGAATGTGGTTTCACTTTCATACGCTGAGGGATGCCCTTTACGTTCTCACACTTAAGCGTAACCTCGAAGCTTTCAAAAATTTGATTTACGTGCTCATGCTCATCAGCGTACCACCAAGAACCTTGAAGAATTCTTTTACGTGTATATGGGCTTGCCTTTCCCGTAGCATTGGGACCTCTAAAAATTTATCCTTTTCTCTTATGATCTCTTTACATTCTAATTTCCCTTATCATGTAGCCCCAGAGCCTCTTCACATTTCCGTTTACATGCATACGAGCATAGTCTTCATCTACATAACATCAGGAGCCTTGAAAATTTCTCTTACGTTCTTATGGGCATGAGTCTCCTTTATGCTCATACGACTTCCAATGTAGCACCGAAGAGCTTCAAAATTTGTTTCATGCTCTTACAAGCATGAATTTTCTTCAGGTTTTGACAAGCTGAGCGTAACATCAGAGTCTTACAAATTTATCTTACTCTCTTACGTTCACCTCTTTAGCATATCATTGGAAGCATGAACTACCATAGCATCATAATACACTTAACATCCATCTCCCAACCATACGGGGTAGTTGGAGTGGCGGAGATCTTTGGAATTTGATTTTCGGGCTTACGGCAAAACCCGTAGCACCGAAGAATTTTTAAGTTCTCTCTTCGAGCATACGGGGTAACCGAAGGAACGTAAGTGTTGTCAAACCAATCTCCGCTCCAACACTTGGGCGAGTCAAAAGCTAGTCAATGAACACTGTGGGCCCCTCCACACATCAAACTCTATCTTTGAAAAGCACTGTCTTAAAGACAACTTCCCATTTGTGAATAGTTGTATTTAAGAAAATGAGAAAAGCCCACCACAATGCATGTGGGATTTACACGGTAAGCCAGCTCTGCGCTAATGCTTCTTCTGTAAACATAAAATTTTGTGGCACCCTTTCTCATGCATGGGCTGCTTTAATGTGCCATCTTTTGTTGTAGTGAGGCTCCTTGCTTGTTACTGGCATAAATCCCCATCTCCATGTGTTGACTTCTACTTATCATGCTCCTGCACCTTCTTTGCCTACATGGTTCTGACCATCATTTTGCCTTCACACCGTGGGCTTTATTTAAATTCTTTTAAAACAAGATTTTCTCCCTATTCACTTGTCTACAACTGGTGGCTTGATTTCTCAAAATTTTCAAAAAATGTGACTAAAATGAAGCATGCAATTTTTAGTCCCAACAGTGGCTCTGTCTAGGGATGCATGCCTCTTGCTGGCATGGCAAGGATTCAAATCTCTGGGAGAAGCATATCATTCCCAAAAACTTCAAAACTTCTCTCTCGAACAACTTTATTGAAAGCAAAAACAACTACAACTACTATGTACATGCGATGGCCCTGGGCCACCAAAAGTTTTAGAACTTCTTACCTCTGTCAAAAACTTGATTCTCATTTACATCTCCCTGAGGTAAGCTGAAAATCTCATTATCATTTGTTTCACCCAACATATCAACATTTGCAATCAGCTCAATAGGCAAAACAAAACTACTATCATCATCTTCACAGTGCATATAAAAATCATATATACTGTCTACACCTTGCTCACTATGAAAATATGGATCAGCATGACCATAACAACTAATATCAAACTGAAACTGATCACTACTGACTAAATCATGGATTCTTTCAACTGGAAACACAAAGTGCTCATATTCAACTTCATTCAACAAGTTACATGGAGCAGATTGTAACTCACCTTGTGCCTCCATCAATGAAGATTATTTGGAATCTGATTGTTGCCTACTTGTAGTCATATCATTCACTAAATTAGATTCATCTTTCATTGAAACCTCTTCACATTCTTCAACCAACTGATTAGATACCAAGCATGAAAACTCATTCTCAAAGTGTTGATCTAAACCATGTTGATCACTATCATTCTCTTCATCTAACTGAAAGTTAGAATACACTTTGAACTTATCTTCACAAGACTTATTAGTGCATGAAGAAAATCTATAACGTGATTGACAATATTCACTATTTTCCTCTTCATCATATGAAACATCAAAACAATGTTCAACAAGATCAACATAAAAAGAATCTGAAACAACATTAAACTTCCCTTCATTAACATTCTGTTGGTGTTTGAAAATGTTACCCGTTTCCAATTTTCCCAATGAGAAACTGATGCATCTAGGGGCAGCTAACGCCCATTATCAACACATCCATTCTGACACCAGGCCAACTATAAGGCATGACCCTTCTTCTTCTTTAGGCTCTACAAAACCTAGGTGGGTAGACCTGAGATTCAATTGATACCATACCAGTGCAAAACATATCCCTGAATCTAATAAGCAGATTGAAACCCTTTACATCTCCTAAATACTTAATGAAATAACAGAGATCTACAATAGCTGAATGAAAATCTATGGAATGCACAAGCTAAGTGAGGGTTTGACCATTTTAGCTCTTCAACATAAAATGTAAAGACATTGATTATTGATGTTGATGTTCAATAAATCCTCAACCATGCAGCAAAACCTAATGATCTTGTAACTGATCAATGCCTAATCTATTGGGCAATTTCATGAATCCAAAACATACATCTGTGACATCAAGACATATTCTGTATACCCAAACATCAGATCTATCTAATCACCTTGTGATTTAGACATCAATGTTCATTCAAATCTCATTCTTACAAAATATCCTTCTCAAGTAACCAGCAACTTTGTTAAACATATCAAGCATTTACTTGGCCCTTAGGTCCAACAACAAAATATATCAAACATACAACCTGACAGGGATGCAAATGGGTCTTAGATCTTTGTTCCAAAACCACATAAGACTTGTAGATTGCTGAGACAGGAGACAAGACACAGAATGAAGCTAGTAAAACTACTGCTCATATGTATTCATTTTCTTTGAAAATATACATTCAGGTGCATGAAATTTAAACATGAAACAACCCAAAATCTTAAAACTATTAGTATTATCTTTACACTTGCTGTTTAGATGAGCAAAATTGCTAAAGAAACATGTGGTATCACAGTATGGGAACATATCAAAACTGGATCAAAAATCTGGTATCCCAGTAGTGACAGCTTTTTCTCCAAAGACTGGAACCCTTCAAATGGAAGCAAGAAAGAAAGATATAGAAGAGAAAGAATTCTTGGATCTATTCTGAAGATGACAAGTGTCCACTTGAAATTCAATCCTACACCATTGAGTAACCTCTTTCTTCTTTCATCCCATCTGATCTAATTTTGTTTCACCATTATCTGCAACTGATTTGCAAAATATCTTTGCTTAATGATGAAATCTTTTTGAATCACCAAAATATTTGATTGCCCCATGAAAATGCTAGTGAAAATGAGTTTTTACTGAGTAAATCTGAAAAAATTCAACCCTAACCACATTTCCATTACCTTTTACTAATATTCAGGTCATTATCTTGACAAAAATCAAAACTAAACTTCCTAGTCTGAATATGGTTGCAATTCAGGTACCTGATAAAAAACCTTGTGTAGCTCAAACTAACTGATACCTATGCAAAAACCATCTCCAGAATCGAAAAGTTCATCTTCTCTCGATTCTGGCAATATATAACATCGCCTATTTGGCCTCTTGGAAACCTCCTGAAAGTCATTTTGAAAATGAATCCTCTGCTTAGAAACTCATGTCTGCACATTTAATTTTTTAAATTTCAAAATTTAAAATATCTAATGTTTGAACATTAGAATGGATTTCTTTTAAAATAATTTTTCAAAACGTGCATATTTTGAAAATAATTTTAAAACCAAATTTTAAAATTATTTTATTTTGTCCAACTCTTCAATTTCGAGGTCAAAGCTCTGTTGACCCATGCCACATGGTGCTCTGTGATTGGTTGATGACCCTATCCTTTCCTGCCACATGTCATCACCATAACCACCCTCGTTGCCACCTTAGCATCACTCTCACACTATGGTTATCCCCATGAGCATCTTCTCTTAGCAAGGTAGCAATGGCCATAGGATCGTGACACGTGTCGTGATCTCCTTCACTGTCACCACATCATTTCCAGTCGGGCTCGCCGTGTCAGCGTCACTATCTCGCCATGGTAACCTCCTTGCATCTTCTCCATGGCAACATAGCGATGATCATTAGATTGTCCATGTGTCACGATCTCACATTTTGCCGCCACATCAGCATGTGTATAATCTGGTTCAAAATTGTGTGTTATGCGACCTTATTGACGTCACACCTCCAAGTGGCATCCACTGACGCACGGGCCCACGAACATGAGCGCTACCCTTCCAAAGAGTACTGCCTTTAAGAAAACTATTCATCTGTGCAAATTTGGATTTAAAAACATCAAAAGAGCCTCCCACAGTGAATGTGGGATAATGCCACTTTATGGCTTTTTCCTGTGCCTTCCTTCTCTTCTTTGCATCTGTAGATCTACTTGAGACACAGGCTATGGCCTCTAACTATCATGTTTCCTCTCTATAGCTATGTGTATTCTCTTTTTATTGATGCCTTCAAATCTACCTGCCGGCTGCTCAGAGCTCTCAATCGTTGCTGCTGATACATACTTTGATATGGCTTAGGCTAAGGAATCATACTTATATCACAAAGAACATCTTGCATGTTGCGTCGATATGGAGGAACTTGAGTCTCCTAATCTAGCACATTCCCATGTACATCTTGAATCAAAGGACAATAATCCCCAAAAAGAACTGATTACTAGTTTATTTTTTATTTTTTTGTGACTCTCCTTGTCCTGTGGCTAAGATGCATATCTGGCCTACTTCATCTGAGAGTATAATAGATGCGCCATTAGGAGAGAAGTTCCCATCTACAAGCTTAAATGATCCAGTCTCATATATTCGAATGAGAGAAGCCTCCTTCCTATTTACTGTGTGAGTTGCCTGATGCTTTTTGATACGTGGGTCTGTTTCTGCTCTGGCAGTGTTTTCTTTCCTTTTATCAAGCGTGGGAGCTTCTTGTTTGGGCGTGAATCTTGCTCTTAGCCTACAGATAGTGTGGAGTGCTACAATATAGCCTTTCCAAGCCATTGGCAACCTTCATGCCTTGGCTATGGGTCTTATTTATATCTTTTGTTGACGTCTAGAGTTAGCTTGGGATCTTTTTTATTGTGAGTTACTTAGTTCTTGCTGCACCTTTGTCATTTTTCTTTGGCCCTGACTGCGAGCTCTAACTACTACCCCTTTGGCGTGGACTCCTTATAATACTGACTATACCTTATATCTCAAAATGGTGCCTCCATTTTAGTGCTTCCTTCTTTAAACACCTACACAGAGCTCCCTTGTTTAGCTTGGCATGGGTTGCATTTGGAATGGCAACTTCTATTTTCAGACGCTGAGCCTACATTCTTATTGTGTGGGGCTCTTTCTCAAACATTAGTGGGTTTCTTTGTTTGCATGGTGTTTCTTTCCATTGAAAACTACTTGGCATTTTGACCAGGTTTGAAAAGACCATTCCTTAGCTTTGGTCATGCTAGATCCATAAGAACCCTACATGGTTTTATTAACATGTCCCTCTAAAGATAAGTTTAGAACTATATCGTTTGCCACTTTCTCTTCCAAAGTAACATGTGTGTCAGAGAATTCCAAATTTGACACATTTGTTTCATTATCAACATTGGATGGCATGGAGATGGATTCATATGATTTCAGAAAAGGACGGTGTTTTCCCTTCTTTTTTCTTTAATTTTGCGTTATTTGCCTCTAAAAAGTCATCATTTGCATCTTTGGAGATAAGACTTTAAGAATCTAGTTTCTTGTTTGAATCTTGTAGAGCTTTAATTATGCACCTTTTTGGAATCTCACTTGAAGGAGCAACCCTATGATTTCGGCTCACAAAAATGTCACTTTTTACCGTGAAAGCCAACTCTGGAAATATTCCTCTCTTAATTCCATTTGATGAATTTTCACTATTACTAATGAATAAGCATAGTGGTAAAGGCTTGGGTGTGGGAAAAATTCACATTGCCATCATCAAACCAAGAATAGAGATTCCACCTTATCAAAAAATTAGACTTTTCATTAATTTGCAGCTTGTCAATTTTGCGCTAGGAGGTCTGTTGACCGGCCTTAAAAACTGATCAAAACATTTGACTGGGCTTTGAGATCTGATGTACTGATTCTCTGTTCCACCCACTTTTACCTTGTCAGATCTCATCTCATGATGAATTCCCAATGAAAAGATATTGACTGTCAAAGTTTCCTTCTCAGAAATACCTGCAAGCAAACACATCAGAAAGTATTATGAGAGAAAATATGAAGATCCTTAGAAATACTTACATGCTTTTCAAACTCACGAGCCAACAATTTTGAGATTTCATCGAACTTCAAGAAGATTTCGTCACAAATCTTCTCCCGGCTGTGGTTATCATCTGGATAACATGAAGAACTTACAACAACAAGATCCTTAGTGTAACAATATGGAAAATCAACATAATTACAACATTCTTTCTTATCATGGAAATCACTAGATCTATTATTGTTACAACTTTCTTCAACTTCATATGTACTATAAAATTTTTTATCTTCTCTATATCCATCTTTTTCATGCTAATTTCTATTACCTAATTCATTAACATTTGAATCCACCTCTTCACATTTGGAAGATAGATTATCTTTCTCTGCAAACTCATTGTATTTGTTACTACCTTGGCTTTCAACACACTCATTATCATCATAAGACATAACATGAAATCTATAATCATCATCTTCCATTTCTTGAATGAATCTTTCAATTTGTAAAAACCTTTGTAATCTTATAGGTGTTGGCCAATTTACTGAATCAGGAACTAGAACATCAAGGAAAACACTAGGTAGGGAAGATTCCTCAGGTCTACAATGAAAAGGCATCTTACTGATTACTGACTTAAGCCTTAAATAAAATTGTTGAGCATTTAAACCTTGAGTACTTCCTATCTCAACTCTTATAAGATTGACAATCCTTTTGTAGACCAGTCTATTCAGCATAGCAATGTTATTATTCATAGTTTCTAAACTCTCAGAATATGGCAAACTAATCTTAGATCTAAGATCTGACTCCATCTTAGAACAAAATTTCTACCTCTTCCTTCTAGTGCTAAAAATCATTGAATAGAGGCAACCTTTTTAAACACTTGACTTCCATGAAAAGAAACATGAAAATCAAAATACCTCAAGTGCTGATGCTAAACTTCGATCTATTGATTTGGCATAGGTGCAAGAATGAAATTCCTTACACTATTGATCAAACTTTGTAGAGTCACCACCTCCTTTCAAGAGGATAAAGATATCACTGCTGTGATTCACTTTTTACACTTCAATTTCTTATAATAGAAAATTGCAAATAGCACTTAAAACTTATCAAGAATTTAAAATTTCGTTTCCAAGATCTATCAACAGTTTCAGATCTTATCATACAACTGAAAGTCCTTCAAAATTTTGCAATGAAATCAACTAGGAACAACTGGTATAGAGATTTGAGAGTTGCCACTCACTCATGTGAGAAATAAAACATAATTTGTCACTTGACAGATCTGAACCATACCTTCAATGTAAGAAAAACTTGTAGATCACTAACATCTTGAAAAGAAAATACACTTTATAAATCGTTTCTTAACTCTAAAACTTTCTCAACAGTATTTGCAAACTAAACTAATTGAAGATAGACCTATAACAATCATAGCACACAATTTTCATCCAATTTTACAACATACTACTGATAATGAATAAAGCTTAACTCGGGAACATGAAACTTCACAAAGGAAAAGGAAAACATGTTGCTCTAGATTTACTATATCCAATCTGTTTCATGGCAGAGATTTTGGTTCTTTCTAAATGGAACTCCCCAGAAAAGTCGCCATTTTGTTGGTGTTCGAAAATGTTGGAGGGTTTTCAATTATCCCCATGAGAATATGACACATCTAGGGGCATCTAACACCCATTATCAACATATCATTTCAGACATAGGGCCAACTATAAGGCATGACCCTTCTTCTACTTCAGGCTCTGCTAAACCTAGGATGGTAGACCTAAGATCCAATTGATACCATACCAGTGCAAAACATATCCCTAAATCTATTAAGCAAATACAAGCCCTTATATCTCCTAAAGACTTAATGCAATAACGGAGATCTACATGTAAAGATGATTTGAATTTGATTTGATTTTATGTGGGTGGGGGAAAGTGGATGAAAATCAAGTATGAATCAAAAACTTAATGACCTTGTATCTAATCAGTGCCTAATCCATTGGACAAACTTATGAATCTCCCTCATGCATTTTAGATATCTGATACTGATTTATATATTTAGATATACGATCTATCCATTTACCTTGTAAATACACATCAATATTCAACTTAAATCTCATTCTTACCTAAGATCCTTCTCAATAAATTTGCAACCCTATTGAATCTATGAAGCATTTACACAACTCTTTGATATATCAACAATAATGAAACAACATACAACCTTAAAGGACTGCAACTATGACCTGGACTCTTCATTCAAAGATCATAAAACATTACAACTTATTGAAAATGGAGACAAGATTCAAACTAAAACTCACATTTTTTGTTCTTTGTATTGATTTCCTTCAAAAAATACATGAAAATGCAGGAAATTAACTCACAAGCTACCTAATAAACCAGACTGTATAATAACAAATGCTTTCATACAAGAGAGAAATTGGTGGGAATGAGAAGTTGATGGGATGGGAAAGGGGTATCATAGCCAAAGCAAAGCTTCATGGTCTAGAACCAACACATTCCTGGTCTTCCATTCATAATTCATCAATTTCAAGGCCAATTTTGCCAAGTGTTTCCATTCCAGAGACTTCCCAAATTTTCCAACCCCTACAATGGAAGAAAAATACAAAGATATAGACAAAGGTGAATTCCTGGATCTAATATGCAATTGACATCTGTCCACTTGAAATTCCCTCTCTTAGCAAATGAACAATCTCTTTCTTCTCTTCTCAACTGGTGAATCAAATCTTCAATCAATTATGGCTCCAAAAGCATCAAATATCTGAAACTATGATTGAACAAACAATTGATTTGATTCTTGATTTTTACTCATGGTGAAAAAGAAAATCAATTTAAGAAAATGACTTCTAAAAGCCAAGAAAACCATTTAGAATCAATTTTCTTCACATCCAAACTTCACCAAGCCTTCATATCTGCCTTTTATCTGATCTTTATGCTTCATGCTAAATTCTATTCATTCCATTGAGAATGCCCCAAAATTTGCAAAACTACTTACAGCACGAACCAGTGAACACCTATGCATAATCTAACTCCACATCTAGAAAATTTGGATTCTCCCGATTCCAACGGTATACCGCACTACCTATTTCTAATAAAAAATGCCCCTATTAATGTAATTTGAAAAACAAGCCTTTGGACTGAGAATAGAACATTAAAATGAATTTTTTTAAAAATTATATAGTTTGCACTACATAAACTTTTAAATATTCAAAATTTTTCATTTGATGCATTTGAAGATCCTCTAAATTTTATTTTTACTTCATTATCTCCTTCAATCTACCATCGCCATGTGCTGAACTCTGATTGACTGAGACCTTTAAATTAATTAATATTTAAATATTAATTAATTCTCTTAATTTCTTCCTTGTAGCCCCAGGACCCTTTTGAATTTGGTTTCATGTTCATACACTGAGGGATGCCCTTTACGTTCTCACGCTTAAGCGTAACCCTGAAGCTTTCAAAAAATTTATTTACATGCTTACGCTCACCAGCGTACCACTTGGAACCTTGAAGAATTCTTTTAAGTGTATACGGGCTTGACTTTCCCGTAGCATCAAAAGCTCTAAATATTTATCCTCCACTCTTATGATCTCTTTACATTCTAATTTCCCTTATCATATAGCCCTGGAGCCTCTTCACATTTCCATTTACATCCATACGAGCTCAGTCTTCATCTGATTAACATTGGGAGCCTTGAAAATTTCTCTTACATTCTTATGGGCACGAGTCTCCTTTACGCTTATACGACTTCCAACCTAGCACCAGAGAGCTTCAAAATTTGTTTCACGCTCGTAACTTCAATTTTTGACGAGCTGAACGTAACATCAGAGGTCTTACAAATTTTGCTTACGCTCTTACGTTCACCTCTTTAGCATATCATTGGAAGCATGAACTACCATAGCATTGTAATACACTTAACATCCATCTCTTGACCATACGGGGTAGTCAGAGTGGCGAAGATCTTTGGAATTTGATCTTCGGGCTTACAGTGAAACCCCCAGCACTGAAGAAGTTTTAAGTTCTCTCTTCGGGCATACTAGGTAACCGGAGGAATGTAAGTGTTCTCAAACCAATCTTCACTCCAATGCTTGGGGTAGTCAAAATCTAGTCAATGAACACCGTGGGCCCCTCCACACATCAAACTCTGTCTTTGAAAAGCATTGTCTTAAAGACAAGTTCCCATTGTATTTAAGAAAATGAGAAAAACCCACCACAATGCATGTGGGATTTACATGGTAAGTCATCTCTGTGCTAATGCTTCTTCTGCAAACATAAAATTTTTTGGTGCCCTTTCTCATGCATGGGCTACTTTAATGTTCCATCTTTTGCCATAGTGAGGCTCCTTGCTTGTTATTGGTGTAATTCCCCCTCTCCATGCGTTGACTTCTACTTATCATGCTCCTGCGCCTTCTTTGCCTACATGGTTCTGACCATCATTTTGCCTTCACACCGTGCACTTTATATAAATTCTTTTAAAACAAGATTTTCTCCCTATTTGCTTGTCTACAACTAGCGGCTTGATTTCTCAAAATTTTCAAAAAATGTGACTAAAACGAAGCATGCAATTTTTAGTCCCAACAGTGTCCTTTTTAGAAGAGATTTTAATGGAGCCCTACTAAGATGCATTGACATAGACTAGGCTAAGAGAATGATCAAAGAGCTTCATGATGGTCCTGATGGTGGTCACTTCTCAGCAAGGACAACTGCAATGAAGATCATGACGGTTGATTATTACTGGCCATCCTTGTTCTGTGATTTTCATAGGTATGTGAAGAAGTGTGGAAAATGTGCTTTCTTCTCTAGTAAGAAAAAGCTTGTAGCTCTTCCTCTTCATCCCATTTAGGTGGTTTAGCCTTTTGCTCAATGGGGATTGGATTTCATAGGCCCCATCAACCCTCCTTCTAGTTTTGGTCATAAATGGATTTTAGCTGCTATAGATTACTTCACCAAATGGACAGAGGTAGTTGCATTGGAGAATGCCACAAAATATTCAGTTTTTGAGTTCCTTGATGCACTTGTGACCAGGTTTGGTGCCCCTTCAACCATCATTTCAGATAATGCAAAATCTTTTGTTGGAGCTCAGATTTGTGCATGGGCAGTTGATCATAACATTTATTTGAGCATGTCATCAAACTATTATCCTCAAGGGAATGGTTTGGCTGAGTCCTCCAACAAAAATATGATTAGGATCATGAAAAGGACTATAGAAGATAACCAGAGTTGTTGGCATCAAAAGCTAAGGACTGCACTAACAGAATAACACCTAAGAGATCAATTGGAAATTCACCATTTGTGTTGGTATATGGCAGGGAAGCAAGGCTTCCAATTTCATTAGAATTCCCATCCTTAGAGCTAGCTCATCAGTTGGAGTTAATTGAAGATGATGCCATGATAGTAATACTGGTAGAGCTGATGGAGCTAGAAGAGAAAAGAAGTTAGACCATACAGACCCTAGAGACACATCAGCTGCAGATGAAAAGGAGCTTCGACAAGAAGGCTAGGGTCAAAATCTTCAGAGAGGGGGATTTGGTTTTGAAATGGGATGTAGATAGGGAAAAACTATGAAGACACTCAAAATTTGATGCATTATGGACTGGTCTTTATCTGATTTTCAGTTGGGAACAAGCCAATGCTTTTCAGTTAAGCAAGCCTAGTGGTGAGATTCTGCCTATCCCAGTTAATGGGATTTATCTTAAACCATGCTTCTGATAAAGGATGAAGGTTTCATGTACATAGTTAGTGTAGTTCTATTTCCTATTTTCTTGCTTTCCAAGAAGCACACAAGAACGGCCGTCTCTTTGTGAGATAGCAGGTTTTCAAAATTTTGGAGGTTGCAGAAAAGTTTTGTTTTTGGTTCTAGTTGTAGTTGATGAGTTTTTTAGGGTTTCTATCCTCTCAGAGGTAGGGTTAGAGTTTTGTAGTGCTTAGAATCTACCTATTTTTTGACACTGTAGCCCAATGGATGCTTCAAGCCACTGGTCTTATGCATAGCTAGCTTGCGTCCCCTTTGAGTCGCCAGAAATGTTACATATTTTGCCCCCCCACCAAATTTCAAATTTTAAATATGACCCACCCAACAGCCACTTCCCAGCTTTATTTTATGCCTACGAAATATCAAAAAAGAAAATGATTTAAACCTTATGTTATTTCCTAAAGTCTATTTCTACGGGCTCACAAATTTCCCATTGTCAGATCAAGAGATATCTACGGTTGGTGCTATCTCGCAATGGGAAGTTACACAGTCCTTTGCCATAGCGACATAGTACCTTTTGGCCATGTGGCCAGTGGATCCTCCCTTTTTTCCTTGTTGTTTCTTTGGTGCTGAGTTTTGGTAGATCCCTGATGGTCATTATGTCACTATCAAAAAACTCAGGCATCTCACCATTAGCGACATAGCACCCAACTAGTTAAGAAGACATGGTGGGACCTCAGGCAACGTAGAAAGGTGACTATGTTTGAAATGAGATTTTGATTCATCACCAGATGGGTAGTTTTATGATGTCATTGATACCATGGACCCATGCCTCCTTTTGTGAATGCATGAGGATTTTTGATTGTCAAATCAAGGAAGATCAATGGTTGGTGTTATCTCGCTATGGGAAGTTGCACATTTTTCCATAGCAACATAGCACCTTTCAAACATGTGTCTCTACAAGCTAGTTTTCCTACATGTGCCCAAGGTGATGCCAGGTTGTTGAGGTGTATGCCAATTTGATGCTAGGTGTGCTGAGTGGTTCGTGGGCCTAAAGGTTTTAAGGGAAAAAGTGCAGTAATATGGTGAGTCTTCACGATCGTCAGATCAAGGAGGATCAACGGTTGGGGCTATATCACTATGGGAAGTTGCACATTGTTTTGCCATAGCGACATAGAACCTAAAGGAAATGTGCCCTTGTGGGCCTAGGGTGGTAGCACTAAAGTGTTAACAATGAAGGCCAACGGTTATATAAACATCATAGTTAGAGTTTTGAGAAGATGGCATGGTTAGTAAAGATAAGAGGTGGTCAACCTCATAGGACTTTTGGGAGGTGGCAGAAAGAAAAGAAATCATTGGCCCAAGTGGCTCATTTGGGTTGTGTGACTTGTTTGACCTATTGATTTTTGCTGATTCATGAACAAGAAATAGGGGAATCGAGTTTTCTCGCACAATCTAATCTTTGTGATCAATTCCCAATTACTTCAAGTGAATGCTTAATGCAAGTAGAACACTCTACCACCTAGTCAATCCATCTACTTGGTCAAAGTAGTTTAATGGAACCATTTTTGTCTTCTTATAGCCTTCCCTCAGTGAAATATCAGATTTCATATGTCTGTACCTATGCCCGGATTAGATTTTTTGATCAGATTTCCTCCAAATCTGCATGATTATTCTTTGAAGACTTAATGGCAGTGGGTAAGAAATAACAGTAGGGAAAATATCTCAAATATGCCTAAACTATAAAGGAAAATTTTGTAATTTTTGTAAAGGTGGACCCTTCTCTGACTTCTTTGTTACTGCTCTGTAGATTTTCAATGTAAATTCCTTGTGCCTCTGAACTTGATGATATTTTTCCTTATCTCCTTCAGCCATTAATGTGAAAGTGTAAGAACTCTTTGCCTCTCATTGGTGTTTTATAGAGATCTACAACCTGCATGACTGTATCTCTTTTGGCCTACTGAATAATTTATAAGTGAATCTTCTCTTTCCTTGTGTTATTCATCTTGTTTTCTGATCTACATGTGGTTGTTAGATTAAAACAAGTTTAAATGAGTATATCTTTTGGGTGTCATCATAGTTCAATAGTGTATATATGGGTGGAGATTGGTCTGAACACTCTATTTTGGTTCATCACCTCTTTAGATTAGATTGGGTAGAGTTTGTTTCCTACATCTCCTTCTCCCTTTTCCTCTCCAAGAGTAGTTAGGTGCATCCATATAGTAAGAGGAAGCTGACCTTCTCTAGAGACTCAACCTCATAGTTCAAGTCCCACAGCTTCGAGGTTGTTTCCATGTTTTATGAGGTCGTCCTTAGGTAAAAACTTTGGACAAGGGTGCAGACTTTAGTAACAATAGTACACTCAACCATCCAATACAAGATGGAGGCTCTTATAGTGGACACCCCTTTTGTAGGAATATATCAATTTATTGGAACTAAACCACAGACAAAAAGCTTAGAAAAGATCATGCCCCCAGTCATGACTATTCTAGTCAAATATGACATCATCGAGTTTCTTAAGGGGACATGATAAAGCAAAAGTAAAAAAAATAAAGAAAAATCTCAGAATATCCAAACAAGTATATAATTTTGAGTTCAATATTTTTGGGATTGATGTCAAGTGTTAGTGTCCAGAACATGAAAGAAATCTCTTCAGTAAGGTGATGACAATAGGTAGACACAATCAGAATGACTTGTGACTGAGGTCAAAGAGGAATCTTCCTGATGAAGAACCTAAAAGGATTGAGTGATAGTAGAAAGACACAGCCAAGATGACTGGTGGCTAAAAAATGAGAGATCTTCCATAAGAGGTTTCTTGAAAAATGACACTAGCAACAGTAGGTAGACGCAACAAGAACCACTGGTGACTATTATGAAGGAGAGTCTATGAGGAGAATCTTGTAAAGTGACATGAGTGATAGTAGGAAAATGCAATGAGACACACTAGTGACTGTCACGAAGGATATTCTATGAGGAGAATATCAAAAAGTGACACGAGCGACAATAGGCAGACGTAGTGAGAACCACTGGTGACTGTCGCGAAGGAGATTCTATGAGGAGAATATCAAATAGTGACACAAGTGACAGCAGGTAAATGTACTGAGAACCACTATCGACTGTCACAAAAGAGATTTTATGACACTATAGGGTGTTTCCCCCAAGCTATGACAAGGT
Source organism: Cupressus sempervirens (assembly GCA_028749045.1). NCBI lineage: Eukaryota > Viridiplantae > Streptophyta > Pinopsida > Cupressales > Cupressaceae > Cupressus > Cupressus sempervirens. The sequence goes on along the minus strand of CM053786.1, from coordinate 192,950,092 downwards.
CAATCCATGGATACATGAGTGAAAGCAAAAAGCAAAAGAAGGAAAGTGAAAGCAGGAAAGCAATTGTATAGGAAGCCAGAAGATGCATTGCAAGATGGAGCATTGGGAACAAGAGGTGCCTATTTACCAAGTTTTGACCTTCTTGGAAAAACTTTCTTTTTTTGCTACCATGATGCCTGTTTCCAAGTTTTTATCAATGACACTTTTCTTGTTTTTCAATTTTTTTGTATTTTTCTCTTTTTGATTTTTTTTGTATTCTTGAATTTTTGAATTTTTTTCATATTACCAAGGTGCCTACTGAGGTAATGATTTTTTAAAGGAATTTTTGCAATTTTTAGATTTTTTTAGGACATTTTTCAAATTTTTAGAATTTTTTCAAGACATTTAGATATATATAGAGATCTTCTAAGATCAGATTAGTTGTAGAACCACTTCAGGTGGAGAGTGTTGACATTCTCCTTTGGTTGTGGAAAGCTGATAGGCACTAGATCCATATACTATAGTGATAATGTAAGGACCAAGCCAGTTTGGTTCAAACTTCCTTTTTTGGATTCTTTGATGTTGATTCTTAGGGTTTTCTCTTAGGATGAGATCATCTAGTTGGAAGTCACGTTGCCTAACTTTTTGATTGTAGCTCCTTGCCATTCGTTGTTGATAGGCTCACAGATGATCACACACCACTTGTCAACATTCGTCCAGTAGTACTAGCTCTTGAAGCTAAGCTATCCTGTAGTCATCATCAATAATAAGGCCCTTCATAGAGATTCTCAAGGTGGGAATCTTGACCTCTATTGGCAGCATAGCATCTGCTCCATAAACCAAAGCAAAGGGCGTAGTACCTATTGGAGTCCTCATGCTTGTCCTATATGCCCACAAGGCTAGATTAATCTGGAGATGCCAGTCTCTTCTAGATTTGTTGACTGTGTGATGAAGGATTTTGAGGATCACCTTATTGGATGCCTTAGCTTGGCCATTACCCTGGGGGTAATAAATGGAAGACCAATTTTTTTTGATTTTGAATTTCTTTCATAATTCCTTAAGATCTTTATTCTTTAATTTTTCCCCATTGTTAATAATAATTAAGGATAGTACACCATACCTAAAGATGATGTAGTTTTTGATACAAAGAGCTACAATTTTTCCATTGGCGACTGTGAGAGGTACTGCCTCTACCCACTTCATGAAGTAATCTATAGTTGTGATAATGAACTTTTATCCATTAGAGGATGTTGGGTGAATCTGACCCATTAATTCAAAGGCCCATTGCTGAAATGGTCATGTTGTAGTAGAGGGAATCAGCTCTCTGGCTAGAGCGTGAATTATATTCCCATGAACTTGACACTACTTGCAAGACCTAGTGTACTTGATAGCTTCTTGTTCCATCTTAGGCCAATAGTAACCAATTCTAAGGAGTTTGCGAGCTAATGTCAGGCCATTTGAGTGGGATCAACAAATGCCCTTGTGAAAGTCAATTAATGTGCATTTGAACTCTTTAGGTTCTAAACACCTAAGGAGTGTTCTGTTGAGACCTCTCCTATATAGATTGTCAGTTATAATGACATAATGTGAAGCATTGTGGATAAGGTAATGTTTCTCAATCTAGGTCAGACCTTCCAAAATGGTTTGATTACAGAGGTAAGAATAGATGTGATTGTAGCGAGATGAGTCTTGTCCTATGATAGAAAAAATCATCCTAGAATCAGGAGTGTCATAGGTTGGGTAGTGTAACACTTCCACCAAGAACTCATGTCGAAGATCATTTTAGGCATCTGTAGCAAGGGGGCTAAAGTAGCTATAGTATCAACCACTTTGTCATCTGCTTGAGGAATCTGCTGGAAGGTGATGTGTGCAAAATACTTTTTAAAGTCATCAACCATGCATTTGTAAGGAATTAACTTCTCATTTTTTTTTTGATATACATCATTAACCTAGTTGATTATAAGTTGAGAATCACCAAAGATGTCTAATTGATCCATTTTCCATTCAACTACAATTTTCATGTCGTTGATCAAAGCCTCATATTCAGTAATGTTATTTGTATAAGGGAACATAATCTTGTATGCTTTGGGAAATGAATATCACTATGGTGTCATGAAGAGTAATCCAACACCAAATCCTTGTTGTGTAAAGGACCCATCGAAGAACATGACCCATGTTTGGTGTGAGTGTCAGAATTGACTCATCAGGGAAATTGATGTTCATTGGTAGTAGACTTTGCATAGTTGCATCTGCTAGCTGATCTGCAATTGTTTGTCCCTTGATAGCTTCGTGTTCAACATATTGAATGTCAAACTCACTAAGTATCATGACCCATTTAGCCAATCTTCCTATGAGAGCTACCTTACTGAGCAAGTATTTTAGTGGATCTATTTTAGCTATGAGTTGTGTAGTATGGGCAAGCATGTAGTGCCTCAACTTTTGGGAAGAAAAGAAAACTACTAGGAAAGCCTTCTCAATGATGTTGTAGTTCTTCTCATAAGAGATCGGTGTGAGACTCAAGTAGTAAATAGCTCTCTCTTTTTTATCATTGTCTTTTGAGCTAGTATGATTCCTAGAGATGTTTTTGTTTCTGAGATATACAAAATCAAGGGCTTCCCATAGATAGGAGGCATCGAGATTGGTGGATTGGCTAGATATTGTTTGATCTGTGTTAAGCTTTGTTCACAGTCCTGACTCTAGTTGTACTTAACACCTTTATGTAATGTCTTTGTGAAGGGTTGTGATCTATCCATCAACTATTAGATGAACCTACAAATAGATTGGAGTCTTCCTTGTAGACCTCTCATCTGGTTGATGTTTCAAGGTGGAGGCATATCCATAATTTCTTGAACTTTTTTTGGATCCACTTTGATTTTTTTTGTAGACACAATGTATCCCAGTAACTTTCCTGATGTGACACCAAATGGGCATTTCTTAGGATTAAGCCTAAGCCTGAATCTTTCTGTGTGATCTAGGATAGGTCCCAAATCTTGAAGATGAGTATGATGTTTAGCACTCTTGACCAAGGTATCATCCACATAGTCCTCCATGGTCTTATGCATCATGTCATGGAAAATTGTAGTGACTGCTCTTTGATATGTAGCACCAACTTTTTTAAAGCTGAATGGCATTACATTCCAATAGAAGGTTCCCCATGCACATGTAAAACTAGTCTTCTCCTAATCTTGTGGCACAATTTTTATTTGTTTGTAGCTAGAAAACCCATCCATGAGTGAATACATCTCATAGACTATAGTCATGTCCACTATCATGTCAATATTGGGAAGTGGAAAGTCATCCTTAGGACATGCTAAGTTGAGATCAGAGAAATCAGTACAAACCTTGATGGATTTGTCATGCTTGGAAACAAGAACAATATTGGATATCCATTCAGCATAATCAATCACATGAATAAACTCCACTTTTAGGAGCTTCTCTAGTTCTACTTTGATGAGCAATGCAACATGAGGATGCATCTTTTAGAGTTTCTGTTTAACCAATTTGACACCTAGTACAATGGACAAGTGGTGCATAATGAGATTAGGATCTAGTCCTAGCATATCTGAGTATGTCCATGCAAAGTTTATCTTTTTCTCGTAAAAGAAATCAATGAATTCCTATTTTTCCTCTAGAGACAGGGACTGTGCTAGATGAATCATGTGAGGCTATTCCTCTATTCTCAAGTTAATAGCCTATGTGGGTTCGATCAATACTGATGATCTTTCCTGAAAGTGATAGGGAAGTGCATCAAATATCTCATCCACAACCACCTTAGAGAGGTTTTTACCCTTGGATACATCTTTTGTTTTTACTTTTTTAGGTTTTGACACTGCCACTAAGTGGTTTTCACCATCGGACCTTTTATTCTTTTTCTTTTTGATTGTATGACTAAGATATTTGATGTTGGCTTCAGTCATGTTGACGCTTTTTTCACTGGTGGAAGACATTATAGGTTCGATAGCGTTAAGGTAGCAGGCAAGAGCATAGTCATTCTAGAATGTGAGGACTTCACTAGAAGCATTAGGTTTCCAATCTATAAGCTCAGGATATGTTAGTGAAAGAGTAGTGGTGGGTTCAATTGCATTCATAGTATAGTCATTAAATGCTTGGACCAGTAATTTGAGACCTACAGTAGCTTCATCTGCAAGTGTGTTCGAATGCCTCTGAGTACTAATGTCAACAATTGACAACTCTAGGACATTAGTTGGATCAGACCCATCTGACCTAACCCTAGATGTTTCACCCACTTCGAGGAGGTTTTCATAGACATGAACTTGGTCAATGTCTTTATCTATAGCTGCCTCAAAAAGAGAGTCAAATTCATATTCCTAGGAATCTATACTACAAGGAGATAGACTAAAAAACTCTCCTAAAGTGATAGGAACAAGTTCCTCTTCATCATTCAAATTTTTTCAATGGTGCTCAATACATAAAGTGTGACTAGACTTGCCTTTTTTGGCTCAGTATGATGTGAGTTAGTAGTATCATCAGAAGAATTACTATCATCATCCATAGTGCTGAAAAATGGCACAAATTCATTCAGCTCAGCAAAGAATTTAGCAAGATCATAAGGGATTGGATAAGGATAGGGATCCTCATCATCAGATTGTTCCTCATGAGTATCTGACTCATTCTGTGATTCGTCTCTAGATGAATTTTTAGGTTCTGGTACAAATTTGTTAATCCCTAAATGGAAAGGAACCTTTTTAAAGCCTAGACCAGATGTGTCTCTATTTCTTTGAGCTATTTCTTTGACAGGATCAATAAGACCACTATTATTGCATCTGATAGGACCAGTTCCCTTATAGCCAAAGTGTTTCATGAGCCAACGACCGGGCCCATATTTCTCAGGAGTGATCTCTTGATTTTGTTCTGTTATGTCTACTAGAGTCTCCTCTTTGTAAAGCCATGAAGAAATGGATCTATTTTCACTTTCATCCTCTAGGGGAATTGTAGCCTTGAAAAGGGTGCCATTATACTTGGTTTGAGGTGTCAACACAAATGGCTTCTTTTCCTCTGAGGGTCTCCTATAATGATGGGGAGACTCTGGAAGAGATGTTAATGACAACACTGGTTCAATGTGGTACTCGCCCATGGTAGTTTCTTTCAACTTGAATGATTGCTCAATTTGTTTGAGCTTTTTGTCATGATAATCAATGGATTTCTTATTAGTATGAACAAAGTTTTTAGCAACCTTGAGCATATTGCAAGTGTAGCTAGCGGTAGTAGGAATAGTGACTTCAGAGCCATGAAATGGGAATTTAACGCATTGGTGATATGTGGATGGCATAACGCACATCTCATGTATCCATGGCCATCCTAGCAGCATGTTATAAGCTAAGGGAATGTCAAGGACTTGATAGGTGACATCCCTTTCTATAGGACCAATGCAAATCGGTAAGACCACTAGACCTAGGGACTTTCATTCAACTTTTTCATATGCTTTGATAGTGATCTTGCATCAAGGATCAATGGAGTCCTTATAATAATTCAATTGTTTAAGCAGAGTAGCAAAGATAATATTCAACCTAGCACCGTTGTCAATAAGGACCTGACGAATACGTGTTTGATGTATCATCACCTCAATATGTAAAGGTTGATTGTGTGGGTGACTCAATGAGTTATCATCCTCCTCAGAGAAGGAAATAAAGTAAGGTGAGGTTAGGTGACCTACCATGGATTAGAATCGCTCAAGATCAAGATCTTGAGGAACATTTTCCTCAGCGAGGACTTTGTACACAATCTACCTATGAGCAAGTGAGATTTTAAGTAGCTCAAAAATGGAGATTTGAGCATTAGTTCATTTCAATTGATCAAGAACACTATAACTGGTTGCTGTTGAATTCATAGTGAGTTTTGCACCTTTGCCAAATGGGCCAACAAGGTTTTTGTCTTTATGTTATTTAGGATTGAGAGTAGAAGGCGCAGGGCCTTTGAGAACCAAATTGGTGCTAAAGCACGTGACAACATTGACACATTGTTGTGATGGGGTGTTATCCATAGCGTTGGAAGTAAGGCCTCTCAAGACAAATGGTGTCTTGGGTTTAGTGTTATCTTGTTTTCCCTTGATAGAAATGACATCGTAGTACTCAAAGTCCATAGGTTGAATCATGTTTACCACATTGCCATTTTTTGAGTATGTATAGTTGACCTTATTGTTTTGTTTTGGTTTTGAGCTCTCTCCCTTTTTGTAAGATGGGAAGGGTTCTTTGAATGCCTTATGATTCAAGTTTTTATTGTTTCCATCTACCACAAGGTCACCATCATCAATCATGTCCTAAATTTTGTGGTGTAGGTTTATGTAGTTGCTAGTTTTATGCCCCTTGTTTTGGTGGTAGTCATCAAATGAGGTTTCATTCCACCATAATGGGTGTGGTTGCGGATCATATGGGTGAGAGTTTTCTAGTGGTGAAATGAGTTTATGTTGTAGCAATGTTTTGTAAATGACATCCAAAGGTTCACCTAACGGTGTATACTCTCACTTAGGGCATGTAGCCCATGAGTTTCGTGGTTTGTTTCTAGATGTTTTGTTATCGAGAGGAGGTTTCTTAGCATTTTTAGCTGCATTAAGACTATTTGTGAGATTAAAGGCTGCCATAGCAAGTTTAGGTGTGACATTATCAACAACCTTGTCATGCACAACTTCGCAGTTCTTGTTGGCATACTTGGTTTTGTCTTTGTTGGAGGTAGACCCTTGTTTTGTGTCCTTCTAAAGGGTAAGTTCACCTTTCTTGACCATAAACTCCTCGATGTGGATAGCTTGCATGATCATGTCTTCAAAGGTACATGGACCCTGAAGTTGGACTCTATACCCAAAATTAGGTAGGATGTTATTAGTGAATATGTCAAGCTTTTTTGTCTCAAGAATTTTGTGTGAATACTTAGTATAAAGTTGTCTCCACCATTGGAGGAATGTGAGAAAAGGTTCTTCCACTCTCTATTTAAGGTTGCATAGACCTTGAATGTTAATAGGGTGTTGAATGTAATGAGAATACTATTGGTTGAACAAGTTGGCAATTTCAATGTTTTGATCCCAAGAGGCAAGTGTGAAAACCACTCCAAAGCCTGACCACCTAGACTTCTGGGGAACAAACACATGAGGTATGTTTGACCATGTATAAACTCCATAGAAAAGGCATCAAATTCTTGCAAGTGATCTTGGGGATCAGTGGTGCCAAAGTACTTATCATACTTAGGTAATTCTATGCCTCATGGGAAAGGAGTCATGTTTATGGTTTTGTCAAATGGGAAAGGACAAAGAGCATCCAATGTGAATGTTTTAATAGGTTTATCTTTCTCATGCATTGTCTAAGCCATTTGGTCTTGCATGATTTTCAATTGTTTTTGAAGTTTGGAAGTCTCATTTTCCTCTTCAGGTGTGATGATAGTTTCCACATTGAAGTGATGGGGTAGCTTGGCTCCCTCTTGTGCAAGTTTGAGAAAGTATTTCTTTTTCTCTTCATTGAGTATGATTTGCATGACCTTTTGGAAATGTTTTTCATTACAACATTTTTCAATGTGCTTAGAGTTTATTTTGACCTCCTCCTCATCTTCATCATACATGAAGGGGTCTTTATGTCTATGATTCCTAGGTTGTTCTTGGTCTCTACTGTGTTCACCAAATTCAGGCTCATGATCAGCCATTGTAGGAATATGAATAGTTTCAGTATGTTTTGACTATGAAAGGTCCTCTAAGTAAGAACTCTATTGTGTTGTTTGAAGAGGTTGGACCTTTGTAAGTTTTAGGATCCTCTTGATACAAGGGGTTACTGGTTTGTTGCAAATTTATGGAAAACCTTTGCTGAACTCAAGGTGCTCTGATGGGTGAGGGAGACTATGAAGATGTCTCACTAGATGAACTAGATGCAAATTGTGAAACAAAAGGAATGTTACCTCTACCATGATTATAACCCCTAGCATGACCTCATCTAAGTCTAAGAGGATAAAACACGTTGTAACTTCTAGTTGTGATAGTCATAGAAAAGGACAAGAAGGTTAGAACCTAAACAAGGATTGCACTAGGACTAAGTCTCAAAAAGGACAAGATAAAAGTTACAATGATGTCCACTAAGGTGCAAATTTTCTGATTTAAAGGCTATAATAGCCAAAGGTTATGACCAATGTGATACAAAGCATGACAAGCATCAAAGGATGAAGATAAAGACCACTCAAGAGACGAGACTAGTCAAAGTATGAGACACTAGTCTTCGATTAAGAAAAGTGTCATTGTTCAAGACTGTTTGTAGATAGAGGAAAAAAAACTGATGAAAAAAATAAAGAATAGATCAAAGCTAGAAATGCTAACACAAGATCTTGCACGATGAAATTTTGCAGGCCACGTGAGAAAGTTCTCAGGACCACACAAAAACCAATGACAGTATTAAGATTTTGCATGAGAAAGTTACAAGATTGCACGAGGACATAAGATGTCACATGAATGTTTCAAATGTTCATGTGAGAACTTGGATAGGACCACGTGAGCCCAAATGATTTCGTGTGAGGACTTGAATAATTTCACACAAGAAGGTAGACTAGACTGTCAACAATGTTGGATTTTGAAGAGATTTTCACACTTTTTGGACAGATTGAACAGATTTGTTAGAGAAATTTGATTGGATAAATACAAAGGTTAACTCAATAAGACATTTGGACAATGTTTCAAGATTCAATCAAGGCAATGTGTTTGAACAAGACAGTGGGAAACAAGTAGTAGTAAAAAATAGTCCTGCCGAGGACAAAGTGACTCAATAGGATAGGGGAGTCTTGATCTTTGTTTGTTGTAGACAATTTTGGACTTATTTATGACTCAAGAACAAACATGCTTTAATCCCTAAAAAAAAAAATTGGTAGAGAAGGCAAAACCTTTGTCCCACATCTTATGCACATGCATGTACCTCACATAGCCATGTCACCCCCTAGAGGGCGCCCGTGTTTTTCGTATATTCAAAGGACTCAATAGTATATGTTGAACGAGCACCCTTGTGGTAGGGGATGAGTGTATATACCACCTTCCAATGTCTAGTAACATGCCTATGGTGAGTTCTACATGAGAGATTCTTCCCCCTCCTTGCACAATGATTATGCCTCCTTTTAGAGGTGAACCAGGTAGCCTCTAGCTAAAAGGTTTTTACTTGGCTTCCATTCGAATTAATTCCTAGTGGCTCCATAAGTAGAGTTGAGACCAGTAGCCCACACTAGCATTTGAAAGTGCACACTACTTGCTTAGAAAGCTAGGGGGCGAAACTGACTAGTGCACAGAAAGAGCCTCCCCTTGATATGTGATATCAAGAATGAAGGAAAGGAAATTAATTCAGCTTTGGAGTCTTTTGCTCTATAAAGCTTCTTAATTATAGTGAGTTGGAATATCCAGCGAAAGGAGTGTGCTCACTTGGCTCATTCTTGGAGGTTAAATCACTCCGGCAGGCCCTCTAAAGGATTGACTCAGACTTGTGGTTCGATCGCAAGGGTCAAAGTTTCTAATTTCCCTCAAGTGGAAAGAGCATACTTCTCTACCTTACTTTCTTGCCCAAACACACAAAACATGTTAATTACTGACTGAGCTTAATTGATCCCACCTTGGCCTATTCCAAGCCTTTGATCCCCTAAAAGGAAATCATCATCCCTTCATTAAAGACTTCATTTGGGAGAACCACTAAGTTGCTTGCCTTCTTCGAAATGCCATTTTTTGGAAGCATCTAGGTTTTTGATTCACCCTTGGTCATGACCTCCAAGTGGTGAAGAGGATATTCCCCTATTCTTCCATCTTGCACCCTAGGAAGTTCACAAGCCCCTAATTAGACTATGTTTGGAAAGCAATAAAAAGCCACATTTTTTAGTGGATTTGATGTTGGTCTTCGACAATCACGTCTTCAGAAAGCATCCTGCAAGCAAATAGTTAGTCCATGTTTGAGTGGGTTTTAAAAGGAATCTTTGACAAATCATCCTACAGACAATAGTTAAGCTGCAAAAAAACTAGAGAATTAGAGGAAAATAGATTCCAAGAAAAGCACGTTAATGATATCAAGCAACTGCAAAGTAAAAACATGTGAAATAGAGACTAATATTACAAGATCTTGCACGAGATCTCTAGCAAAGCCGTGTAAAATCCTTTTATGGCCCATGCGAAGAAATAAGGTTCCATGTGAAGATTCAAGTGCTTGGGAACTTTCTCGCATGAACAGAAAAGATCTTCATGCTAGAATTTAGAATCCTCAGGCTAAGATTCTAGAATCTACATGGAACTATATGGACAAGGAGCTTGAAAATTTAAAAAAAATGCAGAGGAAGGCTAGGAAATTGATTTCCTCGAGCCCCACAGTGGGCGCCAAAAATGTACCTATGAATTATGGGCCTCTGAACCTCACAGAGACTTCAATGTGGTCTTTACCTATGGAATCATCCTAGAATGAGCATTGAATAGTTCATATAAGAACAACCATCAGAACGACTTGTCGCCTTCTATCTAGAAGGATTTTGCCTATTTTATGTCCTCAAATTTGAGGTGTAGGCAACTAGACCCTTTAAGAATGAATGATTTAAATGCAACTATATGATTATGCAGATTAATCTATATGTTATGCAAGCATTAATCTAAGAAGTAATAAAAGAAATTAAGCTACATGTATGCATTGTTTAATCTAAATGATACTAAGATATTAAGTAAAGAACGTATAAATGCTATGAAAGTGAGTATGCAATCCTACAACAATTCAATAGCATGAAAATTCAACCTCTATAATGAAGGATTCAAAGTCCCTTAAATAGAATCCAGGAATCCATCAGCGGTCAGGATCAACTTTGATGAATAGTTGAGATTGAAGAGAAGATTTAGTTAAAATGGAAACTTCCTTAAGAAAGGGGAGTTAACTGAGCTTTTCATGAGTGTGAGAACAAGTTAACTGGATTAATTACAATTCAAGAGATAGTACACTCAGAGTTTCCATTTTGGAATTGAAGAGAAGATTTATGAAGAATATTTAATTTAATAAAAGGAGATATGCTCTCATAAACACATTTTATATTTAATTAAATAATTTTATTTAATTAATTAGAGACAATTTTCTATTTAATTAAATAACTTCATTTAATTAATTAGGAATAACTTCCTATTTAATTAAATAACTTTGCTTAATTAATCTAAAAATAGCTTTCTATTTAATTAAATAATTTTGTTTAATTAATTAGGAAAAGGCATATTTATTAAATTAAATAAATTTAATTTCATAGTACATTAGCCTTAGGTGATAATTTAATTTAATAAAGTATAAATACTTTAGATTAAATTAAATTTAAATAAAAAAGGTTTAATGTGGCTAATATGAGTCAATACTCAGGAATTAAATAAAGATTATGATGAATGCAGATTTAGGTTTTTTGCTTTTGGCAATTAAGTCAAGAGCGAGTAGTAGAATAAGATTTGCCTAATGAAATAAGACTTTTGGATTGATTAGAAATAGACCTGAATTGGTTGAGATGGCAATGAGCCAATTTTAGGGTATTACACTTATGACCCCCTTCGACACATTCTATGATGACATATGTCCCTAGGGGTCCTATGACCCCAGGGGACATATTAGAATTGTTCATATGGGTCGAAGGCATTCATAGGATGACCTGTGACCCCATTCGACCCATTCCATGATAACATGTGTCCCTTGGGGTCCTAGGACACCTAGCAACATGTTAGAATCATTCATATGGGTTGAAGGGGGTCATAGGGTCGAAGGAATTCATAGGATGACCTATGACTCCATTCGACCCATTCCATGATAACATCTACCCCTTGGGGTGCTAGGACCCCTAGCGACATATTAGAATCATTCATATGGGTTGAAGGGGGTCATAGGGTGACCTATCACCCCCTTCATCACATTCCATGAAAATATGTGTCCCTACAGTTTCTAGAACACCTAGGGACATAATAGAATCACTCATATGGGTCGACGGGTGTTAGAGGTCACCCCCTTCGACACATTCCATGATGAAATATGTCCCTAGGGGTCCTAGGACCCCTAAGAACATATTGGAATCATTCATATGGGTCGAAGGGGGTCAATAATGACCTATGACCCCCTTCAAGCCATTCCATGATGACATGTGTCCCTAGGGGTCCTAGGACCCCTAGGGACATATTAGAATTGTTCATGTGGGTCAAAAGAGGTCATACGGTGACCTACGAACCCCTTCAACACATTCCATGATGACATATGTCCCTAGGGGTCCTAAGACCACTAGGGACATATTAGAATTGTTCATATGGGTTGAAGGAAAAAATAGGGTGACCTATGACCTCCTTCGATGCATTCCATGATGATATATGTCCCTAGGGATATGTTAGAATCGTTCATATGGGTCAAAGGGGGTCATAGGTTGACCTATGACCTCCTTCGACCCATTCCATGATGACATGTGTCCCTAGGGGTCCTAGGACACCTAAGGACATATTAGAATAATTCATATGGGTCAGGTGACCTATGACCCCCTTTGACAAATTCCATAACAACATATGTCCCTAGGGGTCCTAGGACCCCTAGGGACATATTATAATCATTCATATGGGTCGAAGGGGGGCATAGGTCACCCCCTTCGACACATTCCATGATGACATATGTCCCTAGGGGTTCTAGGACCCCTAGGGACACATTAGAATCATTCATATGGAGCAAAGGGCATCATAGGATGACCTATGATCCCCCTCAACCCATTCCATGATGACATGTGTCCCAAGGGGTCTTAGGACCTCTAGGGACATATTAAAATTGTTCATATGGGTCAAAGGGGGTCATAAGATGACCTATGACCCCCTTCAACACATTCCATGATGACATATGTCCCTAGGGGTTCTACAAACCCTAGGGACATATTAGAATCGTTCATATGGTTTGAAGGAGGTCATAGGGTGACTTATGACCCCCTTTGACCCATTTCATGACAACATGTGTTCTTAGGGGTCCTAGCACCTCTAGGGACATATTAGAATCATTCATATGGGTCGAAGGGGGTCATAGGTGGCCCCCTTCAAAACATTCAATGATGACATATGTCCCTAGAAGTCCTAGGACCCCTAGGGACATATTAGAATTGGTCATGTGGGTCGAAGGGGGTCATAACATGACCTATGAACCCTTTTGACCCATTTCATGATGACATATGTCCAGAATCATTGATATGGGTCAAAGGGGGTCATAGGGTGACCTATGACCCATTTTGACACATTTCATGATGACATATGTCCCTAGGGGTCCTAGGACCCCTAGCAACATATTAGAATCATTCATATGGGTTGAAGGAGGTCATACGTTGACCTATAATTCCTTTCGACACATGCCATCATGACATATGTCCCTTGGGGTCCTAGGACCCCTAGGGACATATTAGAATCATTCATATGGCTCAACCCATTACATAATGACATATGTCTGTAGGGGTCCCTAGGACATATTAGAATCGTTCATATGGGTCGAATTGGGTCATAGAGTGACCTATAACCCCCTTCGACATATTCCATGATGACATATGTTCCTAGGGTTCGTAGGACCCATAGGGACATGTTAGAGTCATTCATATGGGTTGAAGGGGGTTATAGGGTGACCTATGACCCTCTTCAACCCATTCCATGATGACATATGATGACACATGTCCCTAGGGGTCCTAGGACCCCTAGGGACATATTAGAATCATTCATATGGGTTGAAGGGGGTTACAAGGTGATCTATGACCCCCTTTGACCCATTCCATGATGACATGTTTCCCTAGGGGTCCTAGGATCCCTAGGGACATATTAGAATTGTTCATATGGATCGAAGGGGGTCATAGAGTGACCTATGACCCCCTTCAACACATTCCATGACAACATGTGTCCCTAGGGGTCCTAGGACTCGTAGGGACATATTAGAATCATTCATATGGGTTGAAGGGGGTAATATGTCACCCCCTTCGACACATTTTATGATGACATATGTCCCTAGGGGTCCTAGGACCCCTAAGCACATATTAGAATCATTCATATGGGTCAAAGTGGGTCATAGGATGACCTATGACCTCCTTCAAACCATTCCATGATGACATGTGTCCCTAGGGGTCCTAGGACCCCTAGGGACATACTAGAATCATTCATATGGGTTGAAGGGGGTCATAGGGTGACCAATGACACCTTTTGACCCATTACATGATAACATATGTCCCCAGGGGTCCTAGGACACCTAGGGACATATTAGAATTGTTTATATGGGTCGAAGTGGGTCATAGGTTGACCTATGACCCCATTCAACACATTCCATGATGACATGTGTCCCTAGGGGTCCTAGGGACATATTAGAGTCATTCATATGGGTCAAGTGGGTCATAGGATTACCTATGACCCCTTTTGACACATTTCATGACAATGTATATCCTTAGGACCCCTAGGGACCCATTGGGAATGCGTCAAAAGGGGTCACTAGGGGCCCTAGGGACATATTATGTCATGAAATGCGTCGAAATGCTACATTTTATGAAAATATTAAATTTAATAATTATATAATATTTTATATTTTAGTATAATAATAATGTATTATTGGATTATATAACAATAATAATCATATATGTTACTAGATTATAGATTTATTAATAATAATATATATCATATATATCACTATATTATATTTAGTTATAATAATAATTATTATATTTATAACTATATTATATTTAATAATAATAATCATACATATTACTCTAATGTAATAATAATTATAATATTATATAATAATAATAATATTAATGTCCACACTTTCTCGACATAAATTTCCCTCTAAAATAGTCTAAATTTTCCCTCTTAAATTTATTTCTTTTTAAATTTCTCTCCCTCCAAATTTAAAATTGAAAAGTATCCCCCCTCTCAAATTTCTATCCAAATTGGTGTGTAAAATTGTTGAGCTTGATCGGATATCTAATTTGAAATTGGATACCATATTTCATATCGGATATCAAATTAGGCATGGTATTTACAAGGCCTATTAGGTTAACCCAAAAAATGTGTTTGAGAAGGGTTTCAGTGACACTCAGACTTCGGGTAGCCATTTGACAATGTTATTTTGATAAAAATTGAATGAAATGAAAAGGGTTTTTTTATGACACTCTCAAGATTCCATTGATATAATTGCTATCAAATTTTGAGTTTGATCAATATTTATTAGTTAATTTTCAATGAAGATTATTGTAAAGTGTTGATTGACATACTGATTGAAAAATAGCTATAACTTTCAAATGGTATAACACTTTTTAAATCCAAAACTTGTGTCACATTCTATGCTTCGCCTACTATAAGAAAAATAAAAATAAAATAAAATTTGATAAAATTTTGTATTAGTTAAGGTGGTCAAACACGAGAGTTTTTTTTCAAAAAAGTTTTAGTAGAAAATTCATATTTAATTATTTATTTGGAATAAAAATACCCAAAAATATGCATCACATCCGGGCATGAGTCTAACTTTTATATCTATAATTATATTAAAAAAATATTATCATTTGATTTTGATTAAGGTGGTCAAACATACATCTACTTTTTATTTTTGCGGTGAAATTTTTGTAGTACTGCATTAAAATTCAAACTTTTGACCAATTTTTTGGCTCCTGATTTAATAGTTTTGAAAATGACTAAGAAACCAGACAAATGCATCTAAGGTTAGAAAATTCCTATGATGGATACACTTAATTGCAATCTTTGGGCCAACTATAAAGCATAACTCCTTCTTCACTTCAGGCTCTGCAAGACCTAGGCGGGTTAACCTTGAGGTTCTAAGATATGGTACTAGTGCAATTAAACATAGATCTAAACCTAATGATAGCATATGAAAGCCTTATAATCTTCTGATACACATGCAAAAACATAGGAACAAGATAGTTACAAATCATAACCTATGAACTCATAAGTTAAGTGAGGGTTAATTCCTTTTAGCCCACTACAAAATATGAAGAACTGAATTTATTTGATTAAAATTGATTTGTGTAAATGACATTCATATCAGCTTGCATCTAATTTAGTGATCAGTGCCTTATCCATTAAAACATAGAGTCATTACTAGCAGAATGACCTAACTTGATTGCATTATAATTAAGTTTGTCAACTAAAATCCCCAAATCCCATTCTTACAAAATATCCCCTTCATACACCCAGAAACCCTATTAGAACACTAAAGCATTTACCTAACTCCTTGAATCAAAAGAAACAATAGATCTATTGTACAACTCATCCAAGCTGCCTTAAATCAAATGAACATTATCCATTTAATCTCAAAATTAATAACACATGAAGAATCAAGAGAAAGAAAAAGAGAACCCAGATAATTCATTTGTAAATACCCTTTTGTATTTATCCTTGGAAAGACCAAATACATAAATTGGTAACACTAAATGAAACTATAGATACTTCACATAATCTAGCATGAATTTCTAGTATCTCAGAAAGACAATACATGACATGAATTGAAAATCTACACATAAGAGGGTGTGTGGCCTTCACTGCTAGAGCTCAGCTCCATAGAGAGGAAGTAAAATCATCAAAAACCATGGTTTCATAGTAGAACACTGGAACCCTACTAGTATTATAGAGAAAACTGCCAGCAACCTTTCAAAAGAGAAGAAGGAAGAATAAATAGAAAGGAAGCAATTCTTAGATTGAATCTGCAACTGACATGTGTACCCTCAGAATTCCTTCCCAAGAAGATGAAAAAGCTTCTCTCTACCTTCTCTCTATAACTGCATATCAAATCTTCATCATTTGGCTCTCAAAAATAAAAAATATCTTAGATATTTGATGAAAAGAATAACTAATTTTGTGCCTAATCTAGAACAAGGAAAAAGAAAAATTTGGTTAAAAATGAACTCAAGAAGGGTAAAAATATTTCTAGAATTCATTTAAAGCTTCAAAAAATATGAACATATGTTCCCCAATTGAATCTGACACTCAATGATCAATTCTACCCCTTTTACTGAGAATGCCCCAAAAATTGTAAATCTGCTTATAGCTCAAACTGGTGGACTACTGTGAAAAAATTGACCTCAAAACTAGAAAATTCAACTTCTCCTAGTTCCAATGGTATATTATAGTGCCTATTCCAAAAAAAAATTGCCCCTGGTAGCAATTTGAAAAATAGGGTCCTGGACTATGAATAGACATTAACTTTCAAAAATTTAAAAATTTACATAGTTGAACTATATAAACTTTTTAAATTTATTCAAATTCTTCTTTTAAATTTTTCATTTGAACCCATGCGTTTGAAATCCTTGAATTTTGATTTTATTTTATATTTCATTTTTTCTTTGCTCCCTTGCCACTTGTCAACTCTCCATTAGGCCATTATCATTTGAAATTTCTTTGATTAATTAATTAATTATGTTTCTTGTAGCACTGCAAACCTCCAAATTTGGCTTTATATTCATACAGGGGTGAGTTTCCTTTACATCTTTACGACTCTAGCGTATGCCCGGAGCCTTCTAAAGTTTTCTTTACGTACTTATGCTCACATGAATGTTTAAAAATTTTCTTTTACGCCCATATGGGCACCAACATACCACTGAAAGCCTTTATTTTATGTCTTACGATCATACAAGCCACACATAATATCGGGGGTTCTTCAAAATTTGTTTATGCTCATACGCTTGAGGGTAACATCGGAACTCCTTTATATTGCCATTTTCGCTCTTATGCTCAAGTGTAATCTCGTAGAAGCTTTTGCAGTCAACTTCCACTCATCCACTTGGGTCATGAGTTTTCAACAAGTCAAAATAGGTTTGACCTTGCGCATGAGCTAGCCCTACCACATGAGCCTGCAACTTGTGTGGCCATGCCTTAAAGAAAACACACATTATGAGTAGATTGGTATTTAAAAACTTATGAATATGACCATAGGAGACATGTGGGATAAAAGGTGTGAAGTTATGTTTTCCCTGTCGGCCATGGCCATGACTGCACCATTCATATTGATATGTGGGTCTTCATCCATCATCTGTGAAGCTCCATTTTGGAATCCTTGTTCTGTTTTAAAACATTGAACCTTCTTTTACACATGGCAATTTCCTGTTATAAATTCCCTGTTGCCATGCCTTGTCGATTCCTGCCATGAGGCTTTGTGTGGTCTTGTTCCATCAATGAAGTCTCTCTTTGATGCACTAGTCTACTTCAATTCCCCTGTGTGTGGATCTTCCTTGTGGCTTTTCAATGCCTGAGTCCCCTTTTAAGTGTGGGCTTCTTGGAGTGCAATTTTGTGTCCGCTCTATTTCTTTGTTATGTTAACTTTTGTGTGGGCTACTTTTGCACTTGTTATTTGTTGTTGGCTGCTTCATTGGTTTCAAAACCAAAGTCCACACTCCCCTTTTTTAAATGACAAATTCTATGCTATAGGTAGCTTCTTTTTGATGGATTTTACCTACCAAATCCATGGGCTTTCTATGATGTTGTGCTCTATTTCATGCATGGACTCCCTGTTTACTAGTGTATTCTTCTTTATACTATGCCTGGGCATTGCTGATTCCATGTCGTGGGTTGTGTCTTTTCATTTATGCACCTTGATCCTCCATCAAGCTCCTTGCAACCATGTGGGTTCTCTGTTCATGTTTCGTTGCTCCTACTTTTACTTGGCACAGGGTTTATCTCATCCTTTTTGATGATGATTCAGCTTCCCTTGGCATTGACTCTTATTTTTAGACTATGGCCTTTTGTGATGCATGGCTCTCTTTGATCACTGTCTCCTTCAAGCTTTGGTTGTGGCTTCCATGCTACTCATGGACTGCTCATTCTTCATTTCCAACTTTGACTATGGCATAGATGGTTTTATCTATTGCGAGTTCTTTGTTTCTCGAGTCTACTCTCCTTGATGTAGACTCCTCTTGGCTGGCATGCTCTACCTTTTAAAATGTGTGTGGGACTCTAGCCTTTACCTACAAGTTAGTGTATATGCCTCTCCCTTTCACAATGGCATGAACAACTTCTTTCAATGGTGCCACCTCTATTATGGTGGCTTCTTTCAAAGGTGTAGATTTTTCTTAATGTAAAGAACAAGCAAGAAGAAAAACTTTCCCTTTTCTATTTAGGCCCTGCTTTCAATCATCATATGAAAAATGGTATGAGGCGTATCATTCTAAATAATCAAGTTAATCTCTCCAATATGGCGATGGATTCACCAAAATCCATAAGTTGAAGAACATGCTCTGGACTAGCATCAATTTCTTCCCTCAAGCCAGCTTTGGCAACTCATTTCCATCTAATGTTTCACTAGTTACTTGGAGCTCCATATCTGACAAAGAAACATGCATACCATAAAATCAAAGCTCATGCACCAAACACTAATCCATATGTGAAGCTTACATCCAATCCTTTCACAAGACCACCTTGATTCCCCAACTTTTAGAATAAATGTAGGACAATGTAGAAAACCAATTGTGCAGTTCACTCTTCCAGTTGACCATGACTACATTGGGAACAATTATGAGAGGTAGACCATGATTCCCCTTGTACTCCAATAGATAAGCTATTTGTATATTTGGCTTCTCAATCCATGTCATCTTTGAAATGATTTTAAAAATAATTATGACTTCTTTTCCTTTTAAACATTTTAAAATCCCAATGTCATATTAATCGGGCAAAAATAGTCGGGCCCCAAAGTGGGTCTAGCAAAAAAAAAAATTTGTTTTCAAACACCTGAACTGTAGAACTGATCCATAGAACATCTAATACTAATTTGAATCAAGTTTGATCATCGAACCATCAATAAAAGATCATTTTACCATTAATATGCAAACTATCAATTTGGTGCTAGGAGGTCCTTTGACTGGCCTCAAAAGTTGACCAAAATTTTTGATAGGACTCTGAAAATTGGCACACTGAATCTCTGTTCCACATAATTTTACCCTGTCAAATCTCGTCTCATGATGAATTCAAGGTCAAAAGATATTCTTTTTCAAAGTTGACCGCTTAGAACTGCCTGCAAGAAAACATGTAAGAAAATACTAAATTGGGTTCAAAATTGACTTTGAAAACTAGGTAAATGAGCACATGGGGAAATTAAAATTGGGGCATTGATTTAATGTCATGAGGAGAGTATGAATCTATGATTTGGGCTCATGATGAATAACGAGGCACAATTGGTGATCAATCAAAGTATGCTACTTGGATTTTGTAGATTGAAATGATAACATAAAAACAATTTTTGCAAGTGGAAATGACCTGGAAAAGTGTGCAAATGGATTCTTCATGACCTGCAAACTAGCACAATTGAATTATTTTTAGAGGACAACATAATGGTACAATCCATTTTATCTTACCGATCACAGATCTCAAGTTATAATATCTCGAACAGGGGTACTGATCAATCTACACTTACTAACACCAGTAAAAGATAGAAATTGGAATTGCATTTGAAAACTGGTCAAATGGATTCGTCATACGATGAAACTTAAAACATAACAAGTCTCTAACCTCTAAAGTGAAATGCAAAAATAATGTCATCATTTGAGTCAACTAGTAAAAAGTTATAACTCATCAAACAGGGCTTCCTAGAATTCTGAATATTTTGCAAAAGCATGAAAGCAATAAACTACAACTTTGAGGGATTCAAAACCTAGTCAAACAGATTTTAAATGACTCAAAATCTGAAACATAGGTTCTTGGTTATAGACACTAGACACTCCCAAAGTGGCAAGTCATGAAACATTTTTGAGTGTGAGATATTTAGTTGCAAACATAGGCTCCTGTCGCTGTTTAACACAGGTGAAAATGCAGATTTGACATTAGCTCAAAATGAGACTTCATGAAATGGCTCAGAATCTCAATTTAACTTCATGGAACACTTAGACAAGCTGAATTCATGGTTTTATAAGCATTAAATACCTCTTGGGCTTCTCAAGTACAGCCAGGTACAATCTCATCAAAAGCATTTATGAGGCTTAATTTTCTCAATGGTACTCAAAATTGGGAAGGCAATTTTGAGTCCCAACACAATCAATTATTTTTTTCTCTAGATAAGGCTTAGTATTTTATAAACTACATTCAATTTCTTACAAATTATTTTCTTACAACATTTTGATATAAAGTACATAACCACTTTAAAATTGTGTGTCAAGTTGACATAACCCTAATTTGCTAATTTTTCACTGCCACTTAAGGCCATAGTTTGGTACACCATGATCCTGCACATACCCATTAACTAGAATCATAAAATACCTTTCACCATAGAATCCTTTAGTCTTTGTAGGACCACTAAGATCTATATGTAAATCTCCAATTTTGTTGTAGTAGTAATCTTCTTGTTGGGAAAAGAAGTTTTGTTAAACTTTGCCAAAACACACTCGTTGCAAATTATGTTACTAAGTTTTACAATCTTAGGCAAATCTCTAACTATAAACATACTAGTAGTCTTCACAATACTATCAAAGATTATATGAAAAAATATCTTATGCCATAACCAACTATCATCTACCTTTGCAACCAAACACATCATTTCAGTAGGATTCAACTGAAATACATTACCTCTAGATCTAGTTTGTGTTCCAATTACCTTTCCATCTTTATCTTCGATCAACATGTCTTCTCTGTGAACAAAAATTGATAACCTTTGTACACTAGTTCTCCAACATTCAAAATATTATACTTCAAACCACAAACAAAATATACATCCTTGGTGTTAGTTGTACCATCAAGAGTTATAAATCCAATGCCTTTAACTTGGCATGTTGCATTGTTTCCAACTCCGACAATGCCTCCATCCTAACTTTTGAAGTCAACAAACTTGTTCATATCACAAGTCATATGATGTGAACAACCATTCTCAATTATCCAATTAGATTTCTTTTCAACCTGTGATACCAAAGCTATATTCTCTGGACTTTCTTCTTTAATTGCCACAAATCCAATTTCATCATCACTTGTACTTACTATTTTTTTAGCAGAATCATTTTCTCCATTTGCATACAAACTCTCTCTATCTCTTCTAAGTTTGTAATTTCTTTTATACTTTTTCTCTCTTTTAGGAAACTTAGATTCATAATGATGATATTCATCACAAGTCCAACATTTAAAGATTTGCTTACCTCCTTTTTCTCTTCTTACTAGAAGGGCTACTCCTTCAATCTTTCTGTCCTCCTCAGATTTGTTGCTACTAGAAAAATCTCCTCTAGCACTTATGTTCCTTGATAAACTAGGTCGACTATTCAAGGAAATGAAATTTGTCTCTCTTCTAGTCAATTCTCTATATTGTATAAGCTCATTCTCAACTACTTCAAGTCTACTAGGAAATATCTCCTTTGCGAAATCTTTGGTACAAGATATCACCAACTATATCATTTGAACTGCTGACTTAAATGATGGTGTTAGAATCTTCAATATCTTCCATATAACCTCATCATCTTATTTGGTTCCCCCTTGAGATTTAATACATACAATAATTTCTGATATCCTATATACATATGTTCTTACAGATTCACTTTCCATCATTTTAGCATCTTGAAATGCACAAATCCAACTTTGTAGCCTCAGCTTCTTAGAATGTGCATCACCTTCAAAACTAGTTTCCAAAGATTTCCAAATCAAATGTGAAATAACAAGTGATTTTACCTAATTTTATTCAATTTTAGGAAGTGCAATCAGTAGTGCTTCTCTGGCTCTCATGTTGCACTTTAAAATATCTCTTTCATCCTCAGTACAAGTTTTCAAATCCTTTTCAACAATAATTATCTTTGCTGATTTTGTTAAGATCCAATATCCTAGACCCATGCACAACAAATGTGTCTTCATATTTTCCTTCTATCTATCATAATTTGTTCCATCAAACTTTAGAATATCTTTCTTAAACATGCTCACTATGTATATCCCAAATTTGTTAAACTTTATCTTCAAGGACCTGATACTCTAATACCCATTGTTAGAAACAATAGTCCACCAAGATAATTGAGCAGGGGAGGGGGTGGGGGTGTGAATCAGTTATCCAACAATTAAAACATTTATCTTCTTTAAAAAAACTTAACCATTTAAGAAAAGTAAACAACAACCATAATAAGATGCACATAGACAATTACACTAGATATGTTAACTAGGGAAATCCTTGGTTAGAGGGAAAACTCCAGTGGGAATGATGCCCACAAGATGATGTACTAATATAAATATTCCTTATTAGACGATGGACCTTGTTAGGAGTCTATTACAACATTAAATGCATATGAGTCCCTAATACAAGACTTTGAATCTTTGTTAGGAGATTCCAACCCTATTAGGAGTTTTAGTACAATGTATGCAAGAAGAGCCCCCTACAAAAAAATGCAATTTCAACTATAGGAAGACCTCACTGCTCAAACATGAAATTTACAATTATGTTCTTCTTTCCTTTATTATTTTAATTGAACCAATCACTATCAGACCTTGAAGACTAGTTCACAAACCTTGGATCTAAATATTGAATCTTAGATCACTCAACAAAACCTCGGCAATGAAGTTTCCTTCACTTCCACTCTACTCTGCTCAACTTCGCATTTTGATCTCTTTGTTGCTTACAATTACTTCTTATCAATCCAATTCACTCTCATATGATAAAGGAAAATTAAATTCCTTTATACCAACTACATAAATAAATTCCCCAATTCTATTGTTAGATCTTTTCAATTAATCATTATAGGACCACATTAAGAACACATTACACTTAGCAATAACATTAATCTTCTATCTTGCAACTTGAATATATTTCCATATAAATAATATTATGATGATCAAACTTAGACACATCATCACCAACATGTCTTCTTCACATCCTCAACCTCGATTCTAAGAATAAAAAAGCTGCTAGGAGATATAACAAGTTTACCAAAATATGCCTCTGTAAACTCTATCTTAGAACATACATCACCAAAACTTACATAAATTCTTCTAGGCTTATCATTTCTTCATATAACATTAACTAGATACTTAGAAATATCTCTCATAACCTCAAATAGTGAGAATACTCAACTAGCCATCCTTACCAACTTGATCTTTCCACTATTCTTTTGTTAGATACCACAGAAGACTACTATGTCGGCATCAATGAAAAACTCAATCATGAATGTAACATATCTATAATACTCCCCCATAGGAATATCATCAACATTCATGCTTCCAACATATAGTGTATGGGATGAGGCATAGAAGTACAGTATGAACTCCTTAGTGTAATTTGGATGTACTAATACAGGTGCTTTAGCTATAACAGCCGTAATTTGATTGAAAGCCTTTGTCCTAGAATCATTCCATTTAAAACTTTGAATTCATTTTATCATATCAACTATGCATTTGGTGATTTCAGAGAAGAAAGGTCTCAGAAAGTTCACCTATTCAAAGAATGATTTAACTCCATATTTGCTTCCCAATAAATTTAGTTACTGGATGGCTCTAACATGATCAAGGTCAATCAAGATGCCTTCCTAGGAGACTATACAACCTAGCAATTTTCCTTTGGTAACATAGAAGACTAACTAAAGGATGAATTCATAGACCTTTGAAAGGTGGCTCTAGCATTGATAATCTCAAAGGGCATTCTTTTATATGTGAACATTCCCCAAGGGGTGGTGAACTTTGTCTTGAATTGATCTTCTAGGGTTACCTCAATTTGGTTGAAACCCAAAAATCCATCTAACATGGACCTCATTTCTAAGCTAAACACTATTTTTAGTAAGTGATCCATATTGGGAAAGGCATAATTGTCATTTAAAGATGTCTAATTCAAATTTCTAAATTCTACAAAAATGCTAATCTCTCCATTATTTTTCTAGATAGGTAAAATATTGGATATCCATGTTGAATAGTGAATGGGGTAGATGATCCTTGCTTCCAACATCTTGTGAACTTCTATAAAGATGGCATCTAAGACCATTGGATTGTAATTATGCCTCTTCTATCTAAATAGAGTAGCTTCAATCTTGAGGAGAATTTTGTGCTTGAATTCACCATACCTAAAGGTCTTTAGGTCCTCATATCCCAAAGAAAATATGTCTTAGTATTTTGATAAAATCCCTTTGCTTTCACCCTTTCTTCCTTCAAGTAGCTACTACCAATATTAACCATTTTAGGGTTATATTCAGTGCCAATGTTCATTCCTTCACAATCTCTAGAAATTCCACCTTTCCTACCCCTTTCCCTTCTGATAAATGCATCATGCCTATCAAACAAAATTTCAAGGGAAATGAGATGCCCAAGAATCTGATTACCTTTGAGTTGTTCAACTCCAACCTCCAACTCCTTTTTGATGTCAAGGGAGAAATATTTTAGGCACCCTCACTTCCTTTAAATTATTAATCACTAAAAGGCTCAGATCCTTCCAAGAAAGATTGAATTTGTTTATCGTCATTGAAGAGCTGTCATGTCTCAACATTATCAGGAACATTTGGTCTAAATAAGAATTTCATCTTGAATTGATTGTCTATGAAATCTAGGTGTACAAGTAGAAGTGAGGATGAGGAAGGTAATAGATCTGCCCTTGCATTCTACTCCCTTGGAACAACTTGTATTGAGAAGGTGTCTAGGTGCTTAGTCTCATCCCAGATCGTATTTCTGTAATTCCTAAGCCTTGAATTCTTCATAGTGTACTGAGACTGAACTTGCCTTACTATAAGCTCCATATCTCCTTGATCTCTTAAGACTTTCACTCCTCTCATCTTCACAGTGGTTATACCTAACAACAAGGCTTCATAATCTATTGTATTTTTAGTGTTCTTGAATTACAATTTGAATGTGAGTTGTGTTATCCCTCCATTCAAGGAAACAAGAAACATGCTAGCTCTAGACCCAGTGGTAGCACAACTACCATCAAACTCGAAGGCCAAAATTTTTGGGTTAGTAGGAGGATCTAGTTGTTCTTATAAATAATCATAGTCAAACAATGTCATGTAATTTTTGAACTCCATCTCTTGATATAGGATCTTTGTGTTAGGATCATTAGACTTCAAGACTATGAATTTGGCCTTTTCCTTGGGTTCCAACTTTATTTTCTTATTCCCCATAGGAATAGAGACATGAGACCAATCCATCTTCATTTCCCCTTCCATGTCCTTATAGAAACTTCTCCTCAAAAGCATACCATAGCTAGTTGGAATGTCTACTACTAGGGTGTTTAGCTTTATTCTTTTTGTAGGGTGCTCAACCAATGCTACTTGTGCATCATACTCAACCTAATAGAGGGACCTACTTTTCATCCATGGAATACCATCTTCCAAATATTTTGGTAATGGTTAATCTAAGGGCACATGCAACAGAAGAGGACATGACATTACTAGAGGCTCTAGAATTAATAATGCAGTTACATAGCTTATAACCATTTACATATAAGGAGACATAGAATGGATCTGACTTCTACCTAGGTGAGGTGGCCAAGACTTATACTTCTTCTTTGAAGAGTAGAGGCAAGATAGACTCTTCTTTAGCTAGTGGGCCACTATCTAGTTGAGATTGGTTGCAACTACTGGTAGAATTAACATTAGGTTGAGTTTTAACATTAGCATCACTTTTACAATAGTCTACCAACTTTTGTAGTTCAATAGGATGAGTTTTAAGGTAATCAAGGGGAGACACTTGTATACGAGCATATTTACAATATTGTATTATATCAAATGATGATTGAGGCTTACCAATTGGTTCAAACTTTCTCTGATCTTTCCTCCAACATGAGGAATTGGATGCTTTAGTTGTGACTGATGAAGGGCCAATGGCTGTGTTCTAGTTGGGAATAGAGTTTGTCGAGTTCTTCTCCCTTTGACTTCTTTTTGCCACGGTCATTTGAATTTCATCTAGTGTGGTGAAGCAATCACCTCTAACTTTTGAGTCTAATTCATACTCCAAAAAGAATGTTCTAGATTCGCCATGAGGAGCGAAATCATCTTCAATTTTAGGGTACTCTATTGTCAGCTCATTACTAGTAGTGAGTTGTTTGTATCTGTTCATCTTAAAGCATGAATCACCATCATGATCCACTCTTAGATGAAATGTACACATATTTTTCTTCTTAGGAGGTACCACAATATCAAGCTTTTTTTGAGAAAATGGAATTTGGAATTATTTTCCTTCATGTTGCCTTTGGGGAATATCTTGATAAGGTTGCTAGAATGAAGGACCAATTTTCCCCATTTTCCTCTTCATGGAAATCATTTCATTAGATAGCTTTTGAAGAATTGCTTCAATATTGTTAACTATACTAGAGGAAGAGCTTGTTGAGGCTACACTTTGAATCTCTCTTTTCCATTTCCTAGTTGCTATCAAATCATCCTCCAATTCAATTGCTAGAGTCTAAGTAGCCTGCAAATTAGCCACATGTACATGTCTAATTTAAAAACTTATGTTAGAGGCATGGAGTTGATGAAGAACATGTTCTGGTTACCATTAGTAGGTCTTCTTGTGGCAAGAATCCTATTGACCAATTTGTTAAATTTTAAAATGAAGTCTCTCATATGAACACTTGGTTCCTTCTTTATCCAGGTAAGTTGGGTTAACAAAGTTTGTTCATCTTCTATAATCTTGTAGAGTGCTTCAAATTGATTCTACATGTCATCCTAGTTTGTGATACATCCTACTGTAAGGTGCTAAAACTAGTTAGCTACATTATCAACCAAATCTTCCATGAATATCCTTACTAATATATCCTCATGCTAAGGAAAAACAACACTGCATGCGAAAAAGAAAGAATCAATGTGCTCATCTATAAAATCTTTCCATCACCATTGAATTTTGGAAAATTATTTTGAGAAGCTCTAGGAAAGTCATTATTGGTAGCAATCCATACAGGGCTAATAGAATTCCCCCGAGGAAAAACCATTGAGGCAAGGAGGATTAATGGTATGGCCTAAAAAGTAACAACAATAGGGGTAACTACTCTAGGAAGAGTGAGGGAATTACACAATGATGATATTTGAGTACATAAAATAGAAGGTGAATATGAATGGCTACATATCTAGAAAATAGGGTGAGGCGACAGAAAATGAGCACCATGGATACCTTGATATACTAGATCCCAAGAATGGGCTGACCCTCTTACCATAGGATCTTCCAATATAGGGAACTGAACTTTCTACAATTCTTCAAATATAGGATCAACTTTCCCTTTATCATGAGCACTATGGGTATATTTAGGATCCAGGGTGAAATATCTTAATTCACAGCAGGCATGCTTCTCCTAATCTTCTTTCCCATAAGAGTCCCTCCCAATATTCAATATTGGCTTCCTCTCTTTCAAGACTGAAGCTTACTCTTCTATATTGTTCAATGGACTTTTGGCTTTTCCAAGCGAGGGTATTCAACTGATTTATTGTGTCCTCTTGATCATTCTAGAAGCCAAGATTAGGTTGCACTACAAGTATTTGTCCTTCATGAGTCAACACCATTTCTTCTTAAAAGTTGTAATGCATTACTCAGTTATTTGAGTGCAATAGAGATAATATTTAAGTTTCTTAGTATAGGCATAGAACAACTTAAGAAAACTTAGGATGTGTGAGCTCTCCCCCAGTAGAGTCTCCAAAAACTCTTGGTTAATAGTTTGTCTTCCTAGATAATTTGGTTTATTCCTTGACTCTTGGACAACCCAATGGCTTATGGAGGACAAAGAATTTAACAAAAAAATGGGTCAATGTAGTGATCTATCAAGGACCCCAGAATTGAAAGGTACAATTCCCTTTTGAATGCAAGATATGCAATGAATTTTGTTTTTCGTATTTTGAGAGTATGGTCTTAATTAGAGAGCAGAATAGGAGAAAACCAAGTTGCTCGACACTTCAAACAACTTAGGCTACTGAAAGGGAGACTAAATCACAAAATGTAATGAATGGAAATATGCATAACCAACTATGAAAATAGGAAGAGAGGAAGAGATCATGAAATAAAATAATTAGCTAATGTTTAAACAATACCCAGATTCTCTATCTTCTAGCTACTCCACACACTAGTTTTCATCTTCCTTATGTAGCAAACTATAATAGAACACAAACTACAACATACTATAGAGTAAACAAAGAAATGCTTGTGCTGAAGAAAATAAGACATATAGTTTATTGAATGAAGGAAACAAAACCAAGTTCATTCACATTCAGTCAATTTCCAACATTAGCACCTTCATTCAATACACTAAACTAAAACTAAATGAACAAAAAAACTAGAAGTGGACTCAAAGTCACACACAGTAGTGCCAAATATTGTGGTTTTTCCACAAGTAATTTTTTTGATCTTATTAACTTCTCAAAATGGCCAGTTACATTAGATGATTTCTTCGTAGAGTATCTCTAAAGAAAATAAACTGAAAATAGGACAAGCTTGAATTTTTTTTTATGTTACAAAGGCTGACAAGATGCCATGAATGGCTGCAAAATGAAAGAGAAGAGAGAGAACGACAAGTGTTTGGAAAAGCATCAAAATGTTATGTTTTCTTAGGGGTAACTGATTTGGCTCTATAGACTTTCATGGCATCACTTACTTTGTCTAGTTTGTCAACATTTAGAATGAGGATGGTGTCTACTTGAACCATCTATTCTGGAAATTTTTGACTAGAACTTCTCTGATGCCCTTCTTATGATCGAGTCTACGTACAAATGTTCTTCAAATACTCAAATAATTTCTCATGAATCTTCTACAATAGGGCCAATTTATTAGTGAGCACCATGTGTCACCATCCGATAGGCTAGATTCATCACCTTGTTTTCCTAAATTCCATGTTAATATCCAGCAATTACCATCAAACTAACTAACTCTTGCATCTTCACCATGCTTTGGGACTTAACATTTCTTTCACTTGTGATGTTGCACTAGCATTTAAATCTAATTGTTTTGATTACTTGTTTTAATTACATAACTCAAGATTCTAACTCATTATTTAACCCTGCAAAGCCACAAATACATTATTTCTCTCCTTTGCAACCCTAACCCTATATTAATCTTAACTACCAATGAAAAGGTGATAGCATGGACTTTAACTATCATGGTTAGCTCTCACTCCTCTTGACCCTACAATGATATGATGAAGAACTTTTTCTACTTTTCCACTTTAACCAAAAGTCAACCTTAACTCCTCATGATACCATGACTACTTAGACCTTAACTACTATGGTTAGTGGTCACTTCTTTGCAACTTAATTTTCATCATGTGAAGCATAGACTATGATGTTTCCAATTAGGGCTAATCACTACTTCGGAACTTAAAGTTGTAAGTTTAGTGGGTTTCTTGTGATGGTGTGATAGCTATTTTATTTAATTGTTAATTTGTCTTCATAGCTTCGCAATCACAAAACTTAACTACAACATTGGTCCTGCATAGATGTGATAATGAACCTTTACAAAAATATGGCCTTTACAAAATTCATGAAACTTCCAAAAAATTTGGTCATCATATTTTACAACCACCTTTCCTTATATCTCATATTATAATACTTTGCATGATTACTACTCACCCTTTCTACATATATCAACACATCATTCTATTACTATTGGAATACTTTAGAATGATTGGGGGGGTGGTGAATTAGTTATCCAAGGTCTAGAAGTATAAATAAAACTTTCCACAACTTAGTGAACCCATAAAGCATTTATCATCATGCATGCATCCATAAGATTATGCAATCACTTAAAACTTGTAGGTTACTATGAAATCGACATGTAGAAATGTAAAACATGAAATGTAATAGATTCATCAACACATTTGACACAATGATTTACATGGAATCCCAATTTGGGAAAAAACACCAATAACATGCTACTCTTTTTCACTCTTTTGAAGTGATGCCCTGTGAAAGGCTGACCCTATTAAAGGTTACAATACACACTATTAAATGTAACCCTATTAAAGGATTTCAATCACCCTATTAGGAGTGAGCCTTGTTAGAGGGCATTAGACCATTCACTTGGAATGTCACCTAGTTACAGGATTTACAAATGACTGTTAAGTCAACCTTAATCCAAAGGATTTACCCTAGACTAATACAATTATTAGAGAGTAATAGAAAGGCTTGATCTGATAGCAACTTATAACTTCATTTATAGATTATAGATCACAGTTTTAGTCCTCCATTCTACTTGGCCTTCATATAAATATAGCTCTAATAGCTTAATAACCCTTCAAGCATTCATACCCTTTATCCATCTTTCTTAACATGCCATTGCAGACTCTTCTCTTAGGTCACCTGATGAAGCAAAACCGTTGACTGCTTGTCTCCCTTAGGTTCTCACACATAAAAAAAATTTCTTATGACCATTCATTCCTATAAAAAGGAAATTACGATCTTTTTCCATTCATTCTCCATCATCCAATTTAGGGTTAAGACAGATTAGGTAGGATACAATGAATCTATCCCACATTCCACATTTCATCTAGAAACTTCTCCTTGAGTCCTCTTTGAATTTTCCTAAAAATGGTTTACCTTGAACTTTGTGCCATCAACTCATCAACCTTATCTTCCATCTAGTTCACACAATCCAAGAAAATAAACTTGTCAGCTCAGATCCATCAGTTTCATGATCTTTTAAATAATGTAGCCACTTGACATTATCTGGCTTCTGATCCTCAACACATACTCCATTGCTCGACATCCTCTGTGAAATTTCTCAGCACAAACTAAAGTTTATTGGTGCTCAACATCAACTAAAATTTACTTGGCATCTACTATTCTTCTCAACATACACTAGAATGAACTTTTACTAGGCTCCAAATGATTTTCTGCTTGTCTTGCACTGACGTTTCTAAACATCTACTATCCACTCGATCAAGCTTGGGAGATAGTTTTTTCTCTTTACAGTATACTTTATACAATTTTCCTATACTACCCCCCCCCTTCGACATCAATGAAAAATGTGTCAAAATTTGTTACCTTTTCTTAAATTGAATTTGAGATTCTAGAGAGGCAAACTTCATATTTTATCTTTAATTTCTCAAATTCATTTTTCCATGTATCTCTTACTATCTCTATTGTGCTAAGTAGTGCAAATAACCATAGGAGGATACTTCAACTATGTTCAAGTCTGTATATGCAAATTTCTCATAAGATACCTTGGTTGCAAGAATTTCTTTGAGAAGTGAAAACTATCTTATTATTATTTCTTTTCTAAGTTCACTAATCCTAATATCATCATGAACTTTTGATATTTTTGTCTCAAGTTCTCCAATGATGGTGTCTAGCTGCTACAATTTAGATATCAGTGATTGAAGCTCATTTACATTTGAACTAATTTCATCATTTATATCTTTTAGATTATTTTATGACATGGTAAACTATCTAAATAATTTCCTTCCTTCCTTTAGACATCTTCTTAACTCCTTGATGCAAGCATCAAGTGACTGTAAATCACTTCTCAGATTGGTGCACACTATAGAAAATAGTTGTGCATCATGTCTCAATTGAGCTTGGATTTTTCCACTATGTATGATAGATTAGTGAATTCCACATCAAATCATTTCAATAACTCATTTTTGCTTCAGTTGTAAGTCCTAATCTGTCACCTTGAATGTGACCATTTTCTACAATTTCTCAAGAACTTCTTCCAAAATCTTCTCTAAATTTATGAATTTCTTGTTCTTGTCAAATAGCTTTCTTTGTGATGATATAATTCCTTTCTTATCATCATCATCTAATTGAATTGACAACTCTATTATCGTAGGATAATTTCCTTTCTTAGGTGTAGCCAATAGAATATCATTCTCATGCTCAAGCTTAACTCTTTCATATTCTATTGTAACATGTTCAAGCTGAGGTTTCAATACTGCTTCCTATATCACAACTTTCTAGTTGTGCTTTCTTATTTCATCCTTCTCTTTCTTATCTTTCCTTATCTTTTCTTCTTCCTTTTTCTTTTTCTATTCATCTTCCTTCATCTTCTCCTCATCTTCTATTCTTTTCTTTTCTTCCTCTTTGTTCTTTTTATTTTCTTCAGCTTCTATTTTTTTATTTTCTTCTTCTTCCTCCTTTTTCTTTTCTTCTTCTCCTCCTTCTTCTTTAAATCTTGTATAACTAGTCAAATTTGCAATTATTCTTGTGCCATTATCCTTAAAAGGATCTTTTGATGTGTAAACAGTTACCTTGGTGCTATCAATTTGTATAGTCTATGTAGAAATTAGTATTTGTGGAGTTTACTGTATCATCATTCAACACATACCACATTTCTTGGCATTCTTTGTGAAATTACTTAGTACGAACTATAGTTTATTGGTGCTCAGCATCAACTAAACTTTACTCAGCATCCGTTGTTCTACTCAGAATACACTAGAATGAACTTTTACTTAGCTCCAATTGATTTTTTGCTCAGCTTGCACTGAATTTTCTCGGCACCTACTATCCATTCAATCTAGGTTGGCAAACAAACTTTATGTAACTTGTTCTTCTAAACTTTCCTAGTGTAACCAACCTTTGTAACCTTAAGTAGATTATTTGATACATTATATTATCAATATCTTAAATAATTCTTTTACTTCTTTACATAATCATAACTCAACCTTTCCTATAGGTGCTACTATTACATCTTGTGACCAAATCCTCTTCATCAATCAAATAAGTAATAGTACTTGAATCATATAAACAATTGTCTTACTAACAAGTAGTAGGTTTGACATTAGTGACAAAATAATTATTGAATAATATATATTGATCATACTTTATATCTCTCAACAATCTCCCTCAACAAGGATCTTCTTCAATATGATCTCAACAGTCTCCCTCTTAATAGGCTTCTTCAACCTATTCTGAACAATCTCCCTCTTTGGTATTGATGGAAAACCAAATTGATCAACCAAATTAACTGGGTTAAAATAGTAAGACAATACCAAAAATAAAATAATTCCTTGTATTGAAATCTCTCCCTCTATCAACAACTTCCATCTTCTAAATAGTTTACAAAACTCTTTTGTGTCATCCTTATGACTCCCTCTAAATTTCTTCTTGTATCTCCCTCTTACTAGGTAGATGTCAGGATTTCTCCCTCTTTGATAAATCTTCTCCCTTTTGTATATCTCCTAATAAAAAATTATCTCCCTCTATAATTATACTACTTGATAAGCAATTATCTCCCTCTTTAACAACAACACCGAAGACTTGCCATCGTAAAATGTAGATATAAGCTTCTTCAATTTCTTCAATTTATTCCTTTGTCACCTTTCTTGTGATTGATTTGAAGTGTCAGTTCTTTGATTACTTTAGGCAGCTCCTAAAGTAAGATCCCATGCATCAATTTGTAACATAATAAAATCAGCTTGTTTGATGTAGGGCATTCCTTTTGTTACTTAGATATTCTTTGATAAGGGTATCACCCCTAATTTACCTCTTAGATACTCATGAGCATCCTTAGGTAATGCTTTTTGTGAAGATATCACCAATTTTCTCTTTTGTGTTAGCATATTCCATCTTCACCTCTTTATCTTGAACTAATTCTTTCAAGTAATGATATGTGATTGCATTGTGCTTAGTCTTTGTGTGCATCACATGATTCTTTAATATATTGATAGCACTTGTATTATAATAATAAAGTGTTACTAGTTTTGTGATCTCTTCCTTCATTCCTTTGAGTACCTATTTGATCCATACAATGTTTGTACAATTTACAGTAGTAGCAACATGTTTAGCTTCAACAGTAGATTGTGAAGTGTAATTTTGTTTCTTGCTTGTCCATGTAACTAGCCTCTTGCCTAAGAAAAATGCTCCTCCACTAGTACTCTTTCTATCATCAATATTTCAAGCCCAATCAACATTAGTATAGGCTCTTAATTCATTTTTCTCATTTTTCTTATAGTATAGACCAAACTCCTCTATTCCTTTCGGATATCTCATTATTCTCTTTACAACCATAAAATTATTCTTTCTTAGGTTAGTAGAGAATCTTACAATGATCCCTACAAATAATGTAATGTTAGGTCTCCTATGTACTACATATTGTAATTTTTTAATCATATACCTATACAATGTTTAATTCAAATTAGCTGAATCATCATTCTTTGACAACTTGTTTCCTATCACCATAGGTGTACTTACTAGTTTGGAATCCTCCAATCCAAAAAACTTTAGTATTTATTTGGCATACTTTGAATAAGTGATGTATATACCATATTTCATCTAATAAACTTGCAAACCCACAAAGAATTTGATCTCTCCAAACATAGACATCTCAAATTTTTGCTTCATTTCATTTAAAAAAAACTTTACATAAGACATCTTGACCTCCAAATATGATATCATCAACAAAAATATTAGATAACAAAATACGTTTACTTTTTTTTGTCTTCATGTACAGATTGTTGTTATCATTAGTCATTTCAAATCCAATCTTCACAAGATAATTATGAAGTCTCTCATACCATGCTCTTGGTGCTTGTTTCAAACCATATAGATCTTTGTATAATCTACATACCATGTTCTTATTGTTAACATCAAAAAATCCTTCTAGCTCTTCTATGTAAACTTCTTCCTCTAATATGCCATTCAAAAATGTATATTTAACATCCATTTGATAAACCTTGAAACCTTTGTATGAAAAATAAGCAAGTAGAGTTCTTACTCCTTCCAATCTAGAAATAGGGGAAAATGTCTCTCCATAGTCAATTCCTTCTTCTTGTGCATATCCCTTGCAAACTAATCTTGCCTTGTTCCTTGTGACTTCACCATTTTCATCTAGCTTGTTTCTGAATACCCACTTGATGTCAATCACATTTTTGTCTTCTGGTCCAGGAACTAGAGTCCATGTTTTATTTTTCTCAATTTGTTCAATCTCTTCTTCCATGGCTTTACTCTAGCCCACATCTTCTAATGCATCTCTCACTAATTTGGGTTCCTTCATGCTCAACAAACATGTATCATTTATCAATCTATTTCTTTTCATTGGTCTAGCATATTTATGTCCAATAATTTGTGCAGTAGGACAAGGTCTTTTGACATATTTAGACAATCTTGGTTCAACTCTAGTTTTTTCATTTGGTCTTTCAACTTCAGAATCATTGTGTACATCTCTGTTAGGTAACTCAACATCTCTTTCATGTACACTAATCTTAGAATCAGAATGTGCTTCTTCTTCATTCTGTAACTCGGCATCTAAATGTATGTCTATTCCTAAATGCACCTCGACATTCATAATATGTGGATCGAGAGTCACTGAAACTTGTTGTTGGTTTTTAGCTTGATTTATAGCATCTTCTTTAGTAGGCATATCTTCATAAGAGTATAAAAATGATTTGTATTCTTCTAGTTCTTTCATAGGTTCAGCCTCATACACTTATGTATTATCATCAAAATTCACATTTGCACTTTCCAAAACTTTGTTAGTGTTAGTATTCAAATACTTAGAAGCTTTACTTCTTGTGGAATAGCCTAGGAATATACCTTCTTCACTTTTTACATCAAGTTTACCATTCCTAAAGTCCTTAAGAATGAAACTTTTTCTTCCAAATACCTTTAAATTTTTTACATTGGGTGAGTATCCATACCATAAATCAAATGGTGTTGAATGAGTACCTTTCCTAACTTGTACATGATTCAAGGTATAGACAACTATACTTATAGCTTCTCTCCAATATTTCAAAGAAACACTTTTCTCCATCATGATTGTTCTAGCACAATCCATTATAGACCTATTCCTTCTTTCAATAATTCCAATTTGTAAAGGGGTTCTAGGGGTAGATGTTTGTCTTTTGATTCCCCTGTCATTATAGAACATCTCAAAATCATTTGATGTGAATTCTCCTCTTTTGTTAGATCTTAAACACTTTAGAATTTTACCTCTTTCCCTCTCAACTCTTGCTAAGTAACACTTAAACATTTAGAAAGCATTAGATTTCTATTTCAGAAACATAATTGTCATCATTCTAGAATAATCATCAACGAACAACATAATGTACTTATCTCCTTTGTAGCTTTGCACATCAATTGGTCTACACAAGTCAATATGAACAATCTCTAGTACTCCTTTATAGGTATAAGTTTTACTCTTAAAACTTGACTTTTTCATTTTGCCAAACTGACATTATTTGCAGATTATATTATCATGCTTGTTTAATTTTGATAAACCTCTAACTCTTCTCATGTTTCTAATACTAACCAGATTATAAAAGTTAGCATGACATAACCTCTTTTTCCATAGCCATGCATCATCAAATTTTACAACAAGACAAGTAGCATCCTCTTATGTCAAGATAGAATAGATTACTCCTAGTTTGATCACCCTTTCCAATTAGTTTTCCATTTGTGTCATATATCTTAGCAATCTTGTTTTCAAACTCAACCTTACATCCCAAATTATTCAATTGTGACACACTGAACAAAGTTTAGTTAAGTCCTTCAACATAATAAGCATTGTCAGATAAAATCTTATTTTTGAGTTTGATAAAACCTTTTCCTTTTATCAAGCATGATGCATTATTACCAAATCTTACACTATTTCTGTCATAACAATTCAAGGTAATGAAGTTACTTTTGTCTCCAGTCATGTCATGTGAACACCCACTATCAATGATCCATC
The DNA here is from genome assembly GCA_028749045.1 of Cupressus sempervirens. Taxonomy (NCBI): domain Eukaryota; kingdom Viridiplantae; phylum Streptophyta; class Pinopsida; order Cupressales; family Cupressaceae; genus Cupressus; species Cupressus sempervirens. The sequence continues at coordinate 192,912,660 of CM053786.1, read as the reverse complement.
TATCATTCTTGTTTAGACAAGTCACAAGTGTTGTTGCCTCATCATCATCAAATTCATCCTTTATTGCAGCATACACCATTTCACATCATGTTCATTAGATTCATCTTGTGTTTCCTCTTCAGCAATGTAGCATGACTTTTTGCCTTTTTCTTTTTAGTCCTTTCTATCTTCATCTCTCCCACTTTTGTATTTGTCACCACCTTTGTAATTCTTCTTCTCTAGACATCGAGCAGCAATATGACCTCATTTCAATTGAAACAAATGATAGGTAATTTACCTTTTAACTTGCATATACCTTTGTGGAATCTTATTGCTAGTAGTGCTTCAAGTTGTTTAACATCCTCCTCTTTTGTATCACTATAACTAGACACATACTTTATCTTTTTCTTCTTCTTCTCATTAGGTTCCTTTAATGACACTTTATCTTTGAAAGTAGATTCAATATTCTTAGGTTTGTGATTATCAAAGTTAGATAGCTTAAAAACAATGAGTCTACCTACTAGAACTTCAAGTGATAGATTGTTCCTTGCAATGCATCTTAGTTGTTGAATTGCAAAAACTCTAATAGCATATATAGGTAGTAGTGTTATTATAACTTTTCTTAGCACATTATTATCATCTACAGTACCAGTAGCTCCTCTTATTGCATTAACAACTTATTTTTTCCTTGCAACATATTTAACAATATTTTCACCTTCTTCCATTCTCATATCATCAAACTTACCTCTAATACTTTTAGCTTTGGCTCTTAGAACATTTTCATCTCCTCCATAGATAGTGGTTACATCATCCCACATTTTCTTTGCATTGTTAAGACCTTTTATATCATCAAATTTGGCATAGTGTAGGGTAGAGGCAATCTCAAGCATTGCCTAGTTGTGTACTTTCTTCTTTTTCATATCCTGAGTAGTTGGGGCTCTGACAAAATTAACATTCTTAGTGGTAATGTTAGATTGTGCATGATCTCCAAGTCCTCCAAGGTGTAGCTTCATTAGCCTTTAACATGTAGGAGAGTTATCTCTGTTGAGCTTGGGTACATCTCTTTTTGGCATCTTGATCTTTGTGCTTCTAGTACCTTAAAACTAGTCCTCATAAGCAGATGGATCTAATACCAATTGTTGGAATACTTTAGAATAACTGAGAGGGGGGTGGTGAATAAGTTATCCAAGGTCCATATGTATAAATAGAAATTTTCACAACTTAGTGAACCCATGAAACATTTATCATCATGCATGCATCCATAAGATTATGCAATCACTTAAAACTTATAGGTTAATATCAAATCAACTTGGAGAAATGTAAAAAATGAAACATATTAGATTCATCAACACATTTGACACAATGATTTATGTGAAAACCCAATTTGGTAAAACCACCAATAACATGCTACTCTTTTTCACTCTTCTGAAATGATGCCCTATGAAAGGTCAACCCTATTAAAGGTTACAATACACACTATTAAATGTGACCCTCTTAAAGGATTCCAATCACCTTGTTAGGAGTGAGCCTTGTTAGAGGACTTTAGACCATTCACTTGGAATGTCATGCTACTATAGAATTTACAAATGACTATTAGGTCAACCTTAATCCAAAGGATTTACGCTAGAATAATACAATTATTAGAGAGTAATAGTAAGTCCTGATCTAATAGCAACTTAGAACTTCATTTGTAGACTATAGATCACTATTTCAGTCCTCCATTCTACTTGGCCTTCATACATTTCAGCTTTGATAGCTTGTTCACCCTTCAAGCATTCATACCCTTAATCCTTCTTGCTTAACATTCCATTGTAGACTCTTCTCTTAGGTCACTTGATGAAGAAAAATCCCTTGACTCCTTGTATCCCTTAGGTTCTTGCACATGACAACCTTTTCTTCTAACTAGTCATTTCTATAAATAGGATATTAAGATTTTTTGTCATTCATTCTCCATCGTCCAATTTAGGGTTAAGATGGATTAGGTAGGGTACAATGAATCTATCCACATTCCACATTTATTCTAGAAACTTCTCCTTGAATCCTCTTTGAATTTTCCTAAAAATGGTTTACCTTGAATTCTATGCCACCAGCTCATCAAGCTTATCTTCCACCTAGTTCACACAATCCAAGAAAAAAACTTGTTAGCTTAGATCCATTGATTTAATGATCTTTTCAATAATGCATCCACTCAGCATTATCTCGCTTCTGATTCTCAACACATACTGCATTGCTTGACATCCTCTATGAAATTACTTGGCACAAACTAAAGTTTATTGGTGCTCAAAATCAACTAAACTTTACTTGGCATCCACTATTTTGCTCGGCATACACTAGACTGAACTTTTATCTCAGCTCCAATTGATTTTTTGTTCGGCTTGCACTAACTTTGCATGGCACCTACTATCCACTAGGTCAACTTGGTAGACAAATTTTTTTCTTTATAGTATACTTTATAAAATTTTCCTATACTACTCCCCCTTTGACACCAATGAGAAATGTGTCAAAATTTGTTACCTTTTCTAAAATTGAATTTGAGATTCTAGAGATGTAATCTTCAAATTTTGTCTTTAATTTCTTAAATTCATTTTTCCATGTATCTCTTACTATCTCTATTGTTGTAAGTAGTGCACATAATCATATGAGGACACTTCAACTATGTTCAAGTCTATATATGCAAATTTCTCATAAGATGCCTTGGTTGCAAGAATCTATCTAAGCAATGAGAACTATCTTATTATTCTTTCTTTTCTAAGTTCAATGATCCTAATGTCATCATGAACTTTTGATATTTTTGTCTGAAGTTATCCAATGATGGTGTCCACTTGCTACAATTTAGATATTAGTGATTGAAGCTCATTTACGTTTGAGCTAATTTCATCACTTATATCTTTTAGATGATTGTATGACATGGTAAACATCCAAACAATTTCCTTCCTTCCTTTAGACATCTTCTTAACTCCTTGATTCAAGCATCAAGTGATTGTAAATCACTTCTCACATTGGTACACACTATAGAAAATAGTTGTGCATCATGTCTCAATTGAGCTTGGATTGTTGCACTATGTATGATAGATTAGGGAATTTCGCATCAAATCATTTTAATAAGTCATTTTTCCTTCATTTGTAAGTCTTGCTCTGTCACCTTGAATGTGACCATTTTTGCAATTTTTCAAGGACTTCTTCCAAAGTCTTCTCTAGATTGATGACTTTTTTGTTCTTGTCAAATAGCTTTCTTAGTGATGATATAAGTCTTATCTTATCATCACCGTTTGATTGAATTGACAACTCCGTAATCATAGGATAATTTCTTTTCTTAGGTGTAGCCAACATAATATCATTCTCATGCTTGATCTTAACTTTTTCATATTCTATTGTAACATGTTCAAGAGAAGGTTTAAATACTACTTCCTACATCACAACATTCTGATTTTGCTCTATTCTTTCATCCTTCTCTTGCTTAGCTTTTCTCATCTTTTGTTCTTCCTTTTTCTTTTTCTCTTCCTCTTCCTTCTTCTTCTTCTCCTTATCTTCTATTCTTTTTTTTTCTTCCTCTTTGTTCTTTTTATTTTCTTCATCTTTTATTTTTTTATTTTCTTCTTCTTCTCTCTTTCTTCTTCTTCTCCTCCTCCTTCTTCAAAGCTTGTATAACTAGTCAAATTTCCAATAATTTTTGTACCATAATCTTTAAAAGGATCTTCTATTGTATGAACAGTTACCTTGGTGCTATCAATTTCTCTAGTCTATATAGAAATTAGTATCTGTGGAGTTGAATCTATCATCAAGGTGTGCTTAGTTTTTTCTACTAGTGGTGTATCTGTTGGTAAATTCTTTGTAGCCTTTCTTGTGCCATAGGAATTTCTCCCCCTAAGTCTTTCCTCGACTATGGGATGTTGGATGTAGAGGTCACAAATTTCACAATTGCCAATTCTGTCTCTTTATTTACCTCTTCATAGTTTCCACCCTTCAACAAAATTATTCTCCTTTTGTTTTGTAGAAAGGGTTCAATACCCTTAATTATTCTCTTCATGTCATCATCACTATTTACCTCATAGAGGTTTGTGACCTGATCCTCTCTAATTCCTTTATCTTCACCTATTACTCTTATTTTTCTATTAATCAATCACTTATACAAATCTTGTGTTATGTCTTTTTGTATATCTTTAAACCTTTTATTTTCCAGAATCCCATGCCTAACTATAGCATTCTCTAATTTCTATCTCCCCATATTACTATAAACATCCTAATGTTTATTTAACTACATGAAATTATTATTGGAAATGATTTGAACATTTTGATTATCAACCTTAGGTTTCTAAGGCTTCTTTCCTGATATGTTCTTCACTTTTATCTCAGCTTTCTTGATAGGTCTATCTTTTGATTTCTTAGATTCTTCCTCTTTTAATTCATTAGATTCAATCATTTTTATTGTGTTTCTTCTCTTACCTATTCCACTAGATATCTATTTATTTCTTTTCTTGCAAGGTAACCAAGTTGTTTCTTTCTTCACCTTAGTTAGTCTTTTAGACTTCCTTGTGCTAGGAGGAGTGACTACTTGTATTGTTATCACACTCACTTCCTCTTCATCTTTCTCTATTTGTGCTAGTTGTACAATAGTAGGTTATATCTAGGATACTATGGCATAGGGTACACTTGGGATTTGTGTGGATGAATTTGCCATTGTAACACCCTATGTTGATCCTACAATGACTAGTGGTGTAGCAATGAAGATTTGTGATTGTCCACTTTCCTTGATCTCTTTTCCAATGGGCATATTTTTTCTAAATTCCTCTTTTATCATATTTGTTTCTTTCATTATTTTTTCAATTTTATTTTCAACCTTATTTTTGATGTCTTTTTTGTATAGTTCAATGTGTACTTCCTTCATTATTTTTTCATATGTTCCCCATCTGGGACACTACTTGTCTCTATCAAACTCAAGAATCATCTTTGCATATCCTTCTATCAATTCTTCATATATTTCATAACCCATAGGGTCAATTAACATGACTATTGGCTCCACTGCTTCCATATAGGTAACATTTGTTTTTTATTAAGAATAAAAGCAAGAGGGTGTTGGCCCATGGTACAAACAACTCATAGTAGATACTGCTAAGAAAAATTAACAACACCTAATACCAAATCTAGGATCACCAAGGATCTACAATATAAACTTACCTCTATCAAAGACAAAGGTTTGAGAATGACACACCTTTGAACAAACCCTCATACAAGTTGTGAAACATAACCAAAAACAAGAACCAAGGACTTGGATGAGCCCTTTAAAACTTCCAGTGTACATCAAATCACAAGAAGACAAGAACTAGGAAGAATGAGATCCTTTCATCACCATACAAATTGAACAACTAAACAAGGTAGAAACCTACCTATCCTTTCTTCTCTGTGAGAACCAGAGATCCATAACCATCTTGGTCCCTTTCTTAGGCTAGCACTTTCAAAGATCTTCCACCACATAATAGTCTCCTTTCCCACCTCAATAATGAAAGGGTCCCCCATAGCAGAAATAGGGGGAGAGAAGATCAAAGCATCAAGGTTAGGAAGGTGGACCCACTAGCTGTTGGAAAATGAAGATGGGGTAACTGAGAGGGGAGGGGTGAATCAGTTACCACAAAAACATTTTCAAAAGTCCCAAAGATGCCTTAAAATTAGTTGCTACTGCTACTCGATAAACACAAAAATTACTGCTTAAAACTTGATAGATGTTTAGTTAATTTATGAAGCATTTACTGAAATAAGTGACTATGCAAAAGAAAGTAATCATTAACACAGTAGACACCAGATTTACGTGGAAACCCAATATGGGAAAAACCACCAGCAACTAGTCACCAATTTTCACTCTTCTAAAGTGAGCCCTGTTAGGAGCCAACCTTGTTAAAGGTTACAAAACACACTGTTAGGTGTGACCCTGTTAGAGGATTTAATCACCCTGTTAGGAGTGGCCTTGTAAGAGGTCTTTTGAACAATTCAACTGAATTGCCACCCTATTAAAGGATTTATGAAATGGCTGTTAAACCAACTCTGTTAGGAGATTTTGGAATCACTGTTACAATGGTTAGAAAGCAACAATGAATGATTTGAAAATACATGCAACTTATCTTGCCGAATACAGATCTCAGTTTAGCTCCACAAGATCCTTACTGATCAAATATATCTCTGCAGCTCCAAGATTTCCCTCTGCTCAATTCTGCTTAGGCACACGCAAGTCTCTTCCTTGCACTTCCTTGCACTATCCGTACATACTCTCTCTCTTTTTTTCACATCTTGAGCACCTCTTTATATATTATTCATAATACTAGGTCGGCCCAACCAACTTGTCAAAACAATTCCAAAGTCGGCTTGCCCAACCAACTTGACGAAACATATTCCAAAGTCGGCTTGAACTAAAAAACAAAATTCTTCATTGGCCGACGCTACTCGGTCAATACAGAACAAAAACTTCCTTCCTGTGTTAATCGGCAGAACTCGGTAAAAACTACAACTACTGGGGAATTTGGTAAACCTGCCACTTCCTTTGGAAACCGACTGGACTCGATAAAAGCTGTCTTCGACTACCGAGTGAGCTCGGTGAAAACTCAGCTTTCCTTAGCTTACCGTACGAACTCGGTTAACACTAACCGTTTGCTACAAAATCCTTTGATACCCGAGTGATCTCGGTAAGAACTAAACTTTCCTTAGCTTACTGTGTGAACTCGGTTAACACTAACTCACCGTGTGACATATAGGAACACTTGGTATACACTGCAAAAGGCTTTTACTGACCGACTGAGCTCAGTAGACTTTGTAAACTATTTTCCTGGTTGTTAGAACTCGGTAGACTCTGTCTGATAACTGATATGACATTTGTGTAACATCAAAGACAATACACAATTACTTAATTGTATCCAACAATCTCCCTCTTTGGCATTGATGGCAACACAACATGTCATAGCAGAAATGAAATTTGAAAGCAAGTCTACTACAACACAACACAATTAACAATTCTCCCTCTAAGATAGAGAACTCTCCCTCTTACAGTAATCTCCCTCTGTGAAGAAATTACTTAATCAAATTTCGGATTTCAGAAAAGATATGACAGTAAAACTCTCCCTCTTTGACAACACATGCCAAAGACCATCTAATTTCAAATGAATTTCATTATACCTTTAGTACTGATTCATATGCAATATTTCCTTGATTTGCTGCATCAACTGATGATTTTTCAATTTTGTAAGAGCTGATGCATCACTAAAACTTATTTTAGTGAACTTCAGATAGGGGAATAACCCCTAACTTACCTCTGAGATACAAAAATGCATCCTTAGGTAAAGGCTTTGTGAATATGTCAGCAATCTGTAACTTTGTATGTACATATTCCAATCTGATTTCCTTGTCCTGCACCAATTCTCTGACAAAGTGATACTTGATTGCAATGTGCTTAGTCTTAGAATGCATTACTGGGTTTTTAGATATATTGATTGCACTTGTGTTATCACAAAACATGATGACTGGTTCCTTGATTTCCATCTTCATGCCTTGTAGCAATTGCTTGAACCAAACAATATTAGAACAGTTTACTGCTGCAGCAACATACTCTGCCTCTGCTGTTGATTGAGCTGTACAATTTTGCTTTTTGCTTATCCAAGAAACCAACCTCTTTCCAAGAAAGAATGCACCTCCACTTGTGCTTTTTCTGTCGTCAAGGTTTCCTGCCCAATCAGCATCAGTAAACACTTTTAAGTCTAGGTTTCCTCCAAGTTTATACCATAATCCATAATCTTCAGTTCCTTTAAGATATCTCATTATTCTCTTGATTGCCATCATGTGATTTTCTCTTGGTTTGGCTGAAAATTTTGCCACAATTCCAACTGCAAGAGCAATATCTGGCCTAGTATGACCTACATATTGCAACTTTCCAATCATAGATCTGTACAATGTCTGATCTATTTCCTTTGAATCATCTTCTTTGGTAAGTTTTAGTCTAGTACACATGGGAGTTCCAACTGGTTTACAGTCTTCCATACCAAACTTTTTCAATATCTCTTTGATATATTTTGCTTGAGTGATGTAGATGCCATTCTTGTTCTGCTGAATTTGAAGTCCCACAAAGAATTTGATTTCACTGAACATTGACATTTCAAATTCCTTGCTCATTTGTTCTAAAAATTCTTTGCAAAGATCATCATTCCCTGTGAAAATAGTATCATCTACAAATATTTTTGCCAGGACAATCTTATTTTTTGGTCCTTCCTTGATATACAAACTACTGTTATCATTATTTCTTTGAAATCCAATTTGAATAAGATAGCTATGCAATCTTTCATACCATGCTCTAGGGGCTTGTTTCAGACCATACAATACCTTGTGCAATTTGCAAACCATGTTCTTTTTATCTAGATCAATAAAACCTTCAGGTTGTTCAATGTAGACCTCTTCATCCAGTATACCATTTAGAAATGCTGACTTGACATCCATCTGATAAACTTTAAATCCTTTGTAGGTAGCATATGCTAATAAGGTTCTAACACCTTCCAATCTAGCAATGGGAGCAAAAGTTTCTCCATAATCTATGCCTTCTTCTTGAGAATACCCTTTGCACACTAATCTAGCTTTGTTTCTTGATACTTTACCATTTTCATCCAACTTATTTATGAAAACCCACTTTGTACTGATTACATTTTTGTCTTTAGGCCTGGGTATAAGAGTCCATGTTTTGTTTTTCTCTATCTGCTCTATTTCTTCATTCATTGCTTCAATCCAATTATCATTTTCTAATGCATCTTTGATAGTTCTAGGTTCAAAATTAGCAAGTAAACAAGTACCTTTCAACTTACTTCTTGTGATGGTTCCATCAGATTTATTTCCAATGATCTGATCTGCTGAATGATGTCTCCTGACATATTTGGCTAGAACAGGTTCTTTTTCTTTTGGATAAATTTTGTCATTATCTTCTTGCATTTCTCCTCCTTGCTCAGTTTGGTCTAGCTCGGTATCAACTGGAACGGTATGTACTTGCTCAGTTACCTCAGGCTCGGTAATCTTTAACTCGGTATTTTTTGACTCGGTAGACATTGGCTCGGTAGATGTTGGCTCGGTAGATGTTTCCTACAACTCGATTAGTGATGACTTGGTAGAAGAAGATTTTTGATTCTCAGATGCAGTTGATATTATATCTGAATCACTGAAGATGAATCTTTTGTAATCTTCTAGTTCTTTTCTGCTTTCTTCTTCAGTCTTTTCTGCAAATTCATCAACTTTCACATGTATACTTTCTATGACTTTGTGAGTAGATAAATTCAAGCATCTATATGCTTTACTCTTGCATGAGTATCCAAGAAATATACCTTCATCACCTTTTACATCAAATTTACCTTTTCTAGATTCTTTCAAGATATAACATTTGCTTCCAAATACTTTTAGATAACTTACATTGGGTTTATAGCCATACCATATTTCGTAGGGAGTTTTGAATGAGTCCTTTTTTAACTGTACTCGGTTTAAGGTATGAACTGCTGTACTGATAGCCTCCTTCCAGTATTTGATAGCAACATTCTTTTCTATCATCAAGGTTCTTGCACAATCCATGATGGATCTGTTCCTTCTTTCAACTATGCCATTTTGTTCAGGAGTACCTGGTGCTGAAACCTGTCTTTTGATTCCTCTTTCAATACAAAAGTTATTAAATTCATGTGAAATAAATTCACCACCTCTGTCTAACCTTAGGCATTTCAATCTTTTCCCTATTTCTTTTTCTACTCTTGCCAAATACCATTTGAACTTTTCAAATGCTTCTAATTTGTTCCTTAGGTACATGATGGTCATCATTCTTGAATAATCATCAACAAAAAGAATAAAACATTTTTCACCAGTATAGCTTTCAATTTCAATAGGTCCACATAAGTCAGTATGCACAATTTCTAATAAATCTTCAGACTGATAATTTTTGCTTTTGAAACTAGACTTACCCATCTTTCCAATTTGACAATTCTTGCATAAACCAACCTCTGGTTTCTTTAAATCGAGAATGCCTCTCACTTTCTTGAATTTTCTTATCTTTACCAGATTGTCAAAATTCACATGACATAATCTTTTATGCCATAACCAACTCTCTTCTATTTGAACAATAAAACATGAATGTTCATCAAGTTCAAGATAGAACAAGTTACCTTTAGTTTGAATACCAGATCCAATCAGCTTTCCTTTACCATTCAACAGTCTTGCTTTGCCTTGGATGAATTCTACTTTGAGTCCATTTTTGAGTAACTGTGCCACACTCAATAAATTGTGCTTTAGTCATTCTACCCAATAAGCATTATCACATACAAGTTCCTGGGTTAGAGTGATTCTTCCTTTTCCTTTGATGCAACAAGGTTCATTGTTTCCAAATCTTACACTGCCACCATCATACTCTTCAAATTGATCAAACTTTGTTTTATCTCCAGTCATATGATGTGAGCAGCCACTATCAATGATCCATGTATCATTCTTACTTATGTGAGAGATGAGTGCCATTTCTTCATTGTCAGATTCATCTTTTACAGCAATGTAAACAATCTCATCCTCTTCTTCATCATTAGAATCATTAGAATATTTAGCCATAAAACATGATTTCTTACTTTTATCCTTAAATGATTTGAAATCTTTCTTACTGTTCCATTTATTATCTTTTTTTTCATCTTTATCTTTCTTGTTTGGACACCTTGCAGCAATATGATCGACTTCTTCACATGAAAAGCAGATTAGGGGTACTTTACCTCTGTATTTACCTCTTCCTCTTGAATATTTCTTTGCAAGTAGGGCTTCAATTACTTCAAGGTCACTGTCAGAGCTCTGATCTGATTGATCTTCACTCTCTAACTGAGATTCCTTCTTCTTTTTGCCTTTGTCCTTGAGTGAAAGCTTGGCTTCAAATGCAGACTCAATGTTCTTTGCAGCTAGAACATAATTATCAAAATTATCTAATTCAAATGCTGTCAATCTTCCAACTATGGCCTCTAGGTTTATCTTGTGATTGGCCTCACACCTTCTTTCTTGAATGGCTGATACCCTGATGGCATAAACTGGAAGTAGAGTTCTAAGAACTTTACTTATGATTGTCTCTTCACTGATACTTCCTCCAGAAGCTTTGATAGCACTGACACATGCTTTAATTCTTTCAACATATTTGGCAATATTTTCATCTTCTTTCATTTTCATCTGATCGAACTGTCCTCTCAGACTTTCAGCTTTGGCACTTCTGACATTGTCATCTCCACCATAGATCTCTTTCAGTCTTTCCCACATTTCATAGGCAGTAGTGCAGTCCTTGACATCATCAAACTCTTCATAACTCAAGGCAGATGCAATATCAATCATCATAATGTTATGAGTCTTCTTTATAGCAATGTCATTGACTGATAATGTACCTGATGGTTCTACATATTTCTCATCAAGATATTTCAGACCAGTGTCACCAATGGAAGCTAGATGAAGTCTCATTAATCCCTGCCATGCTAAGAAGTTGTTTCGGTTAAGCCTTGGGATTTCCCTCTTATAAGACATCTTGATCTTTGGCTTAGATCTTTAAAATCTTCTCCTGCAAGCACCAAAAGCTCTGATACCAATTGTTGGAAAATGAAGATGGGGTAACTGAGAGGGGAGGGGTGAATCAGTTACCACAAAAACATTTTCAAAAGTCCCAAAGATGCCTTAAACTTAGTTGCTGCTGCTACTCGATAAACACAAAAATTACTGCTTAAAACTTGATAGATGTTTAGTTAATTTATGAAGCATTTACTGAAATAAGTGACTATGCAAAAGAAAGTAATCATTAACACAGTAGACACCAGATTTACGTGGAAACCCAATATGGGAAAAACCACCAGCAACTAGTCACCAATTTTCACTCTTCTAAAGTGAGCCCTGTTAGGAGCCAACCCTGTTAAAGGTTACAAAACACACTGTTAGGTGTGACCCTGTTAGAGGATTTAATCACCCTGTTAGGAGTGGCCTTGTAAGAGGTCTTTTGAACAATTCAACTGAATTGCCACCCTGTTAAAGGATTTATGAAATGGCTATTAAACCAACTCTGTTAGGAGATTTTGGAATCACTGTTACAATGGTTAGAAAGCAACAATGAATGATCTGAAAATACATGCAACTTATCTTGCCGAATACAGATCTCAATTTAGCTCCACAAGATGCTTACTGATCAAATATATCTCTGCAGCTCCAAGATTTCCCTCTGCTCAATTCTGCTTAGGCACACGCAAGTCTCTTCCTTGCACTTCCTTGCACTATCCGTACATACTCTCTCTCTTTTTTTTCGCATCTTGAGCACCTCTTTATATATTATTCATAATACTAGGTTGGCCCAACCAACTTATCAAAACAATTCCAAAGTCGGCTTGCCCAACCAACTTGACGAAACATATTCCAAAGTTGGCTTGAACTAAAAAACAAAATTCTTCACTGGCCGACGCTGCTCGGTCAATACAAAACAAAAACTTCCTTACTGTGTTAACCGGCAAAACTTGGTAAAAACTACAATTATCAGGGAATTCGGTAAACTTGCCACTTCCTTTGGAAACTGACTGGACTCGGTAAAAGCTATCTTCGACTACCGAGTGAGCTCGGTGAAAACTCAGCTTTCCTTAGCTTACCGTGCGAACTCGGTTAACACTAACCATTCGCTACAAAATCCTTTGATACCTGAGTGATCTCAGTAAGAACTAAACTTTCCTTAGCTTACCGTGTGAACTCGGTTAACACTAACTCACCATGTGACATACAGGAATGCTCGGTATACACTACAAAAGGCTTTTACTGACCGACTGAGCTCGGTAGACTCTATAAACTGTTTTCCTGGTTGATAGAAGTTGGTAGACTCTGTCTGATAACTGATATGACATTTGTGTAACATCAAAGACAATACACAATTACTTAATTATATCTAACACTAGACCCCCAACCTATCACAAGTAGAAGCCTTGAAAATGTCCCCATCGATAGGAGTTTCCAACAACTCACATTATATCTCCACCTTAATGGGAGATAGCTTCACATCCATAGAAGCTAGGCAAGAAGGAGTGATGACAGAAATCCAAGTCCACCACCTCTGTAACAAAATTTTACTCATAATGAGAGGACAATGGAGAGCCCTCCCAACCAAGAACCAATCATCAAGGTTAGGAAGATGGAACCACCCATCCCACAACCTATCAAAAGAAGCAGCCTTGAGAATGTCCCCCTCAATAGGAGTCTGATCCACTAAAAGCAACTCACACTAGATCTTCACCTCAATAGGAGATAGCTTCACCTCCATAGAAGCCATGCGAGAAGGAGCAAAGACAAACATCCAAGCCCACCACCTTTATAACAACATTTTACTCATAATGAGAAGACAATGAAGAGCCTTCCCAACAAAGCACCAACCACACACTAGTGGGGGAACCCAAGCTTGATCAACTAGAATAGAGGCACAAGAACTTGAAACTAGTAGTGCCCAAGAGAGACAAGCTGCATGAGCCTCCACAACCTAAGATTTCCCAAAAGGTAGCAACCCATCATACCATCCAGCATAGGGAGGGGGTGAGGAATCATCCCAACCCATTCTTTACCTACATTAAAGTGAGGAATACCACACAGATAGCTAAACTCCCCACCAGATCTTGGGAAGACATAGGATCCAAAAGACTTGATCCAAAAAATGTCATTCCATGGTAAGATGAACTAGGGAGAATCAGAGCCTTGGAACAAGATTTGGAATCCAATACCCCCATCCTTTCCCATGTTACCATCACAACTAGCTACAAATTTGGGGGAAAACCTCTCTCCCGTAGTTGTAGAAGGGTGGAACACACCTTCACAAAAATTAGACCTCAATCCTCAAAAGAAAACTACCCCTAACCAAGAGCGACACCTTTGAGGAATCTATCAACACTTTCACCAGTAGACATGGTATCAAAGACCAGACCCCAATCTCTGCACATCCTTCTCAAACAATGTAGGCCATAGTCAACATGAGTTCCAACCCAATGGAAAAAACTCCCAACTGAACTGCACCACACAAGATCAAGATGATGTGTCTGAAAAACCCTTGCCTTCAAACCAACAAATAGAGAACACTAGGACAATAAGACAACCGGATCCAACAAGGAAAAGTCCACCAAAAAATCACAAAAACAAACTCCCTCACTACCAAGTGCATCATCATCCTCATCATCATCATTATCTTCCCCCTCACTAATCTCAGACACCCTTGCAACACTCTCGCATCTATAGGAAACCCTTAGTTTGAAATCTCTGGAGCCGCTCCCTTTCCCACTCATTGCTCCTCTGCCAACTATAGGTAACATTTGTTTCTACCATGAAGAAAATATTTTTTTTGTATTTTTCAACTAAAGAAGGTGGAATTTTTAATCTTTTTTTCATTACAGACTAGAAATTCTTCATCATCCTTGTGATATCATCTTTCATTCTTTCCTCAAGTTATTTTCTATAATGATGAGTTATCATGCTCATTGTACATCTGTCACTATCCCATTCCCTATCTAGCATATTAAGAAAACTTCTACCTAGTTGAAAGAATAAATATGTCAATAAAGACTCAAATATGAATACAACATTCTTAGTTTTCTTCAACCTCTTAGTGTTGTCAAGCAATTGTTGTTTCGCAATTTCACACATGTTAACTTTTTCCTTCTTATCTATTATAAGATAATCTACATGGATGAATCGAGAAGGAACATAGTTCTCTCTAGAATGGTAATCTATCTTATATCCAATAATCTTATGAATAACCCTTACATTAGTTTCATATATTAGGTCAATTCTCATGTTCCTACCATTAGAATTGGCTTTTAGATTGGTTTCAACTGGCTTCTTAACATTCTTCTCATTTATAATATTACATCCTTCATTACTTAGACTAGTAAGTTTGTGAATCATGTGACTATCAATTAATACAAGGATATCTCCTACCCAAAACATGCCTATATGAATTCTTCTTAGAGTAATTCTACTCCATTTGTGATTGTAAAAATTCTTATAGAACATATGCTTAACAATTTTCAAACCACTCAAATGTTCAAACTCTTGTTTCAGAGATAGGTCATTATTGCACTCTAGGTCTAATTCTTTATGAATATCACAACTTTAAAAATTGCAATGTATTTAGGCTCTTACATCTTCTGTGTAATATAATTTGTAGAACTTGTGAAAATGTTCCTAAGGGATCATCCTCCAAAGACACATAAGGATTTTCTATTGTTATTGAATCAAAGCTTCAAAATACAATTGTGATTACAGAAAATACCTGAATTTTGGATAAATCAGTCTTTTCTAGTTTGCACTCAAAAAAAATTCAATTCTCCTTCATTTTTCTATGAATTTTCTCATTAATTATTCTTTACTCTTTAAGTGATTAAATGGTACATACAATCTTGTTTTTATGGCTTATATCTTACCAAATTGATCTTTTCTTTAATTGTGCAAGTACATAATTTGTTAAAAAATATTTTTGGTTACCACTAAACTTGTTTTCATTTGTGCACACATGTGCGATCTTCAAATGATGTGCACTCTTAATCATAGCTTCCACACATATTCTTCTACCTTATATCAACTTAACAACTCTTAACATAGTCTTTAGTCATAGTTTCATCTCTCTAGTACTTGGTCTTCAATAGAAAGGTTCTTAATTCAAATAGGATGAATCACATACAATAGTTGACTTCAATCTTTCATCAGGTGCATCTAAATATTGTTCTTCCAACACTATGTGTGAGCTTGATGGATATTTTTCTTTGAAAAATACCTCTTTGAATTCTTCTACATGTTCTCTCAGCTCATCTTTCTAACTGTTGTTGTTGTTGTTCTTATTATTTCTATTATTGTTCCTTCTAAAATTTGGATTATTTTTTATGTTCCTCATGTCCATTATGAAAAATCTTTCTATATGACCAAATTTATTGGATAGCTAACATATTGGTACACTATTTCTTTGATTATGTCTAAACTAGTTAACTAGTGCTTTGCAATTTTTGGCAATATGTCTAAAGTTGTTACATTTGTAACACATAATTTTTCTCCTTGCTCTACTATTTCCTTCATTTTATCTCCTTCTTTTACTTGATTTCCTTTCACTGGATCTTCTTCTTTTATTACCTATAGGGTTAGTATCTCTAAACATTCTAATATTTCTATTATTACTATCAAATTTACTAGTTTTCTTACAATCAACTTCTTTATGACCAAAACCATGATAATTATAACAATAAAAATTAGTAATAGCCTTTATTGAATTACCCCTATAGTTTCTCTTCATATAATCAACTACATTACATATAAATCATCCACCCTTAAATCTACACCTTACTTCTTTACGTGATTTATCTTCTTTTGGTGCATCTTTAGAGTGAATTGATTCAATATTATTATAGTCATATTTATTATGTTTAGGATATGTTGGAATTACAATAGGAAAGGTAAACTTCTGAGAGGGTGGGGGTTGAATCAGAAATTAAAACATGAACCCATAAAACTTTCATCACACATCCATCTCACGAATTCAATAGATAAATTGAAATAATGTGTAAAGCACATAATGTATCACCTAGATTAGTATTGCAAATTGAATACTAACTAATTAAATAGAAGCATCAACAATACTAAGCAAGATAACACTTAAGATAAGACCTAGGGTTATTACCACAAAAAGGAAGCAAACCAAGAATGGTAGGCTCCTAATGGCATAACACAATGATGCAATAGATTTGTCCTTGATTATACGAATGTATGCTCACAAGTTATGATTCAAACTTCAAATGGATGGGTGGAGTAAGTGAAACAAGGTTTCAACAATGGAGTCATGAAGTGATTTTACCATTATAATGGTATTTTGATAGTGTTTGTACTCTCAAAATAGCATTATAACTTTGCAATGGAGGATGGATGATTTTGTGAAGGGAGGGGATTCAATTTATAGGCTAAGGGCTTGAGGGATGGATGGCTAAGATGCAAGGAGAGATGAAAGCTTATGGAAGGCTAAGATGCACTCAAAGGGGAGCATATGAATTGTGCTTGTTTAGCACCAATCAGGGAGTGACACATGTCACAAGGTCATTGGGTAGAGGAAAGGGAAAGGATGAGTCAACAAAGGTGGCTCAAGGCCTTAAATGGCCCTCATAAGTGCTTGTAAGAGCATTCATATGGTTTGTAAGAGTCTTGATGGCCTTGTAAGAGTAATGAAGGCTTGGTGGTTGGGATATTTTGGAGGGGAGACTTTGTTTTGGCTTAGGAAAGTCTTAAGCTCACTTAGGGAATGTGACAAGTTTAGGGGGGGGGATTAGGCTTGGGTTTAGGATTAGATTAGGGATGTTAGAGATGTGCAAGTGGATGGCATTCATGAGGGTGGGTGAGTTAGTGGCTAAGCTTGGTTAGTATGGGTGGATGGGGTGGATTAGGCTAAATGAAGGGTTAGGGATAGGTTAGGGGTTATTATATTTGGGGGTTTTATTTATCAAATAGATTTATTTAATAAATGGGAATTTTCAGATTAGATAGAAGAATAGGATTTAATTGATAAATAATAGGTTATTTGATTTATCAATTAGGACTATAGATGATTAATTAAATTAATCAGCTAGGGGATGGCAAAGGATTTAATTAAATAGGAATTTAATTAATGATTCCTTTAGAGATAGTTAAATAAGATTACTAAAGCGGTGTAATCAGATTTAGGTGTCTACATTTTGCCCCTCTTTGACATAGTGTTGAGACAACACTATTTCAAGAAGTTCGAACAAAGACAACACGAGGAAGATGTTTTAGCAACAAGGTTGCCCTAGTCTCAGATAAGAAGAGGAGAGACTAGACTTAGAGATGCCCCCTCAAGAAGGTGATGGGGAGAGAAAATGAGGCTCAATAGCTTCTTGAAAAATACAAGAATCTAGGATAAGCAAGGAGACTCAGTGTGGCAAAGAGAAGGGGCTGAATTAGCTCAAACTCGCATTACGGGAGAATGATAAACGAGAATCAGATGCATAAGAGAAAGAAAGCTTAAGATGATCCAAGACTGGGGGGAGGACAAAGGAGTGGAGTGATATAAAAAGGAATCTAGGAGAGGGAGAGGGATGATAGGATAATGGAGAGGCAAGGAATCCATTAAAGTGGGTTGAGCGGGAGGATACTTCAAAGAGAAGGACCACCACATAGTTTGAGCATTAGATTTAATATAGGAATGTTGGGTAATTTCCAAGGTTACCAAGAATAGCAAGGCCTTTGTACCAACGGTCTGGAGGACTGACAAATAGATGCAAAAAAAAAATGCAAGGATTGCCCCAGTAGCGCACATGAATCTCAGAAGAAGCAGTGTGGAAGCGATACTAGGTAACCCACAATCAAACAAAAGATGTGATTCAGCAAAAGGATGCAGTGGAATAGCTAAGCAAGATGTGCGATGTGTGCAAGAGGTTTGAGCAAAGAAAAATGGGCACAAAAGCTAGAGAGATATAATAATACGAGGGGTAAAAAAGGTGTAAAAATGGAGGGACCAAGAGAGGTGACAATGGGACAAGCTGTGTTTTGTTCATGGTTTGGGAAATGGGAATGGTTTTTTGAAGGGTGGGAGGACCAAGAAGGGTAGTTAGGGGATCGGGGGGGCTATAAGGGTCTGTAAGGGGGTAAGGAAGGTTTATTTGCACTCAGACAGACAAGGAGATAATACTATGAGCAGCTCTGGATTGGAGATTACGATGGTAGGTAGTGGGTGACCAGAGCACCGGGCAGACATTGTGCGAAGGGTATGAGTATGGGGGACACCAGATCAATTGGTAAGGCTGAAAATTTTTCCTTATTTTTGCTTTGGTGAGATTTTGTGGCATTCCCACAAAAGTGAAAACGTGATCCCACAGACACGGGTCCAGTGGGAACGCGAGCAAGATCAGCGAGATCATGATCCTGCGATAGTAGCATGGCTATGAAGGGCTAAACAGGTAGTAGAGGGTTTGAGAAGAATGGTGATCTCGGGGTAGGAGATTCTGTGAGAATGCTAGGAAGCTAGCGGGACTGCGTTCTTGCTAAAAGGAACATGAGTTAGGGTGCGAAAATGAGTTCCTCCCGGCTAGGGATGAGAAAAGCGCAAAAAGGCAAAGGCGCATTTTTGCCAGAATGTATGTCAGTAGAAATGTTAGATGGGAGGTTGCAGGGAAGCATGTCTGGGAAGGCAAGTCAAAGGTAGATGGCATAAGAGTCAAAGATGCGATCTTGCGAGAAAATAAACTAGCGAGAACGCAATTGTGTTGCTATGGGAAAATGGCCATAGGAGCGCTGATTTAAATAGTAAAATGAGGAAAATAAAATTTATGAACATGTGAGAAGGTAATCCAGCGGGAACATGAGCTTGTGAATGTCGCAGGATCGTGGGTTCGCTGAAACGTGCTCGGTTAAACAAAACACAGAAAAAAAAGGTTGGGCTAGGTAAGGGGAGGGATGGAGGAGGAAAATTTGATATAGAAAGATTGATATTTGACTGGTTTTGTGGCGTGTAGTGGTCGCTGGATGCTTTAGTATCATGGGAGTGGCAAGCAGCAGTGCTGTAGATAGGAGGAATGCTGACGTCGGTAGACTGGGTGAGGATTGAGGCAATTAGACTAGGGTACCTGTGAGGTTGCCCCATACCTAAACTTACATGGCGATGGTCATAGCACTGTGTGAGAGATGGCATAGTCAGACGGTGATGTTCCACCTACTGACAGGGGAGATGACAATGACACTAGAGGACGTGTATCAGATATTCAGATTGCCGGTATGAGGGATGCCAGTTATGGCGATGAGAGAGATGACAGTGGATGTGGCCATTTAGAGATTGATGGTGCCAAGAGTTGAGTACAGGATCTGACAGGGATAGTTTATGCTAGATGAACATTTAGATCAGGTGGTGACAGAGAGAAAGATCTATTTTTATGTGCTAGGGCTAGTTTTGGGGTACATTGCCCCAGATACAAGGGGTACAGGTGTTACACTGGCACTAATTCAAGTGGTGATACAGATAGTGGATGTGGGGTGCCCAGCAGTGTGGGGTTCGCTGATGTTGGCAGAGCTATACCGAGATCTCCACCAGATAGTGTACCAAGGCGGCGGCCAGTAGGGGAGGAGCATTGGGTTTTTAACATTGTTACAAGTGTGGGCATGTGAGCACATTGCCGTGCTTAGGCTGTTGGGGCAGAGGGACAAACAGGCAGAGGAGCCAGTGGTATACAGTTAGGTTGAGCCCCTAACATATCATCATATAGATTCAATAGATTACTAGAGGGTGGTCATTGATGAGATATCAATAGTGGTGTGGAGACCATATATGAGCCTAGGATCGTGGGTTGAGGAGGGAGAGCAGCTGTCGTACACCATATCATTGTGTTTTGTGTTTGGATGGTGGGAGTATGTAGTAGATCAATATAGGCTAGACAGGGCATTTTTGATAGTTTGGGTGGCAACAGGTGGCTTTAGGGGAGCCATAGTGGTATCAGCGGGTGACACGCGAGCAGTTGTCGATGTACGAGCCCTCCTTACAATGTGATAGGCTTTTGAGAGCATGGCTAGAGTTGGAGCCACAATAGTGGGTATGGTTTGGGGGACTAGCAGATGTGAGCTCCACCCAAGAGTATCGAGACATGTGGGTGTGGCCAAGGTTGGTGGGGAGAGCACAAGGGACGAGGGCGGTGGTGGTGGCGGGCGAGCTAGCTCAGGTAGCCTGATAGGGGTGATATGTGGCCCGACAAGGGCGATAATTTTCCAAGAGGAGGAGCCAATCCAGTAGAGGAGGAGGGTTGGGGGGGAGGAGAGGGGAGCTCATCCAAAGAGGAGAGCGAGGGAGCGGTAAGAGGTGTCAAAGAGAGGAGGAGAGCAAGGGGCAGAGGAGTAGGGGCTGTAGAGGCCAACAGGAGGAGATGTAGGAGGATCGTCTACCTAGGGAGGAGATGATGGATTTGTAAGGCGTTATGCCTCCTTATAGCAGGCTCATGAGGCTATTAGCCAGCTGCTTCGGGATACACAACAGGAGCGAGATTAGCTTCAAATAGAGCATGATCAGTTCAGGCAGGAGCGAGATGTTAAATAGGGGCAGGTGGATAAGGAAGGGCTTGAGATGGGCAGATTGCAGATGGAGTTGGGGCAGACAAAGGGTAGGTTGGAGGTGTTGAGCTAGGAGAGGGAGGAAGTGCAGGGAGGTTGGATGCATTGGTGGTGGAGGTGGCAATGTTGAGAGCGCAGGCAGTAGTGGGAGGGGGCTTGGATGAGCTGAGGAGACTATGGGCCGAGGTGGAGGATCTACGAGAGAGGGCTATATTTTATCGAGGTAGGTATCATGCAATGGTGCCAGCATCCCAGATTGAGCATTACAAGCGATCGACTCAGTCATGTATAGTAGGGACACACACAGGGATGTAGGGTGGAGGGGATAGTGGATGGGCCACTAGGGGCTCACAGAGGATAGGCAGGTCTCAGCACATAGAGCAGAGTCAAAAGATAGGACATAGCTAGAGGTGAGACACAAGGATGGGGAGGGATGAGGCAAAGAGCTCTGAGACAGGAGGGGGATTGATGAGGCCACCACCTCCACCACCACTAGTGCCAGAGGTAGGGGAGGCAGAGTAGTGACCAGTGATAGTCTGGAGTCTTGTTATATGATGAGCTTTTTGTGTAGAGCAGTCATTTATGAGATACATGGAGAGTTTTTTGTGCAGGCTCAGACCCATTTGTATGATATGGACATTTTTACACTGATGGACTATTATTCTTTCATTCTTTCATTAGTATATAGATATGATGATTTTGGTGTTATATGTGTTATGGACTAGTAGAGTGTTTTTGAGATATGTTGGATAGATAGTGATGTTGCTGATATTGCTAATGGTTGGTGATGCAAGATGCGACACGTGTTTATGATCTTTTGATTGTGCTGACAGTTTGTGATGCAGGATGTGTTTTTTAATGACATTGTATACATGATACAATATATTTTTGATGTGATTCAGCTATGATAGTGCATATATGATGTGATGTGACTTGATATGATGCTCAATGACATGATTTTCCTTATGATTTTTCTGATGATGTATTTTTTGTATGATAGATATCATATAGTATGATAGGTTTTTGATATGATCCTAATGATGTGATGTTTCTTTATTATAGATGTGATGTGATCCCAAAAAATTGATTATTTTTGGAGAGTATTTGATATGATGTTGCATGATGCTAAGTACAATTTGAAAAATGAGTGACAACTGAATCACCAATGAAAGGATAAATAATAGATTGATGATATGGAAAAATGAATATAATGACATTTAGGATATGTTTAACACAAACTAAGGATGGATAAAAGATTTAAAACAAATAAATTGATGTGAATAAAATGAAAATACATAAACTGAAATACAACCCTTTAAGGATGAACATTAATGCTAAAATGAGACCTAACCTTGATGAGAAAGGAGGATAATGCTAAAAAATGAAGCAAAATTGAATGATGAATAACTATGCTAAAATGAACCACAGTCAATTGATGAATGACTATGCAAAAATGAACCCTAATCTAATGATGAATGACTATGCTAAAAATGAACCCTAAGAGAGAACAATGAATTTATGATATGCTAAAAGAACACAAACTAAAAGGTACATCTACGATATATGATAATCTTGTGGGAATAGCTTAAAGAAGATTAAGCATAATGATATTCAGTGAGATGATAAAGGATACAAGTGATGATAATATAAAATACGAGATTGTTTAGGAGATATAAGACAAACAATGATGGTGAAATAAGAGATCCAATGTTTTGATGTATGAGAGCGTTCTATGATATAAAAAAGTGATCATAGGAGATACTAACTCTAAGGAGAATAATGTTGGAAAAAGAGTGACCAACAAACTCATAGTCAGGAGGATAGCAGAGATTTGAGAGCTAGGATAGTAATTTATGATAGAGATTACATTATGGTGACAGTTAATAAGATTTGATGTTCAAAGTTTCGAATCAAATGATTCTGAGGATGTAAAAAGTGATAGTTCAAGGGAGAGGGGTGATGACAAGGAAGATACCCAGGGGTTTCTAAAAAGTGAGGTGTAGGGGAAAGTTGAGCGTGGGGTACTTCATGAGGAAGTACCACTATGTAGTGTAAACACTTAATTTGATATAGGATTGTTTGGGATCTGCCAAGGTTACCAAGAACATCAAGGTCTTTTCCCCAAAATTTCTTAGGACTGACTTAAACAGGCATGCAAGGATTGCCCCACCATCACACGTGAGTCTCAGAGAGATCAATGTTGGAACGATGTTGGATGATCCACAAGAAAATGAGATTACCCAAGTGCATCATGTTTTATTGAAAGATGAAAACATGTGGTAAATATGCAAGGATAATATCAACTGACTCTCAAACAACAAAAGACTGTGATTGAACCCAACCTCCTCAGGTGCTCCAGTCAAAACACACCATGATATGAAATGATCATGGCAATCTTGAGGAGGAAAAAAAAAAAGGTACATGGAAAAAATCAACCAAAAGGAGAAACAAAAAGATTTTGCAAAGTGAAAAAGGAAACGTTTGCCAAAGAGATCAACTGACAGGTTATTAATGAGTTGCAACAAGACTTGGATAGTATGTACAAGTGAAACTAGGTAAGGGTATGGGAACTCGAGATTGGATAGCACAATATAGTAGGTATATGCGTGATGAGGGAAAGCTCAGAATGAGGAGATAGCATTGTCATAATACATGGTTTTGTTGAGGGGGGGGTGTGTGTGAAGTGCAATTTATGTACAAGGGGTTGAATATTGCTATATTCACATAGGTATGGTATATGGGTGATATGGGTTAGTGTAGGGGTATGAGACACATTTTTACATGGGTAGTATATGCTACATATGGTAAGGATAAAAGGCATGTGATAAGGTAGATCTAGGAGAGTACAATGGTAGGGGACATTGGGTATGGTAAACGGGATGCTATAAATAAGAGGGGAGGCTACATAGTGCAAAGTGTTTAGAGGATGATGTTGTGAAGTATGGCGGAGAATGATAAGGAACACCTTCGAAAAGCAGATGGAATGAGTGATAGGATATGGACGGGCAATTAAAGGGGTGTGCATGAATAATAGATAATGGAGAAGCTATAGTATACCTAGTGCCTATTTGCTAGGTTTTCACCAAGGACTTATCCAAGGTGCTTGAATTGACAAGCTTTCACCATTGGACACATTATTTTTTATTTGATGCCTTCTTTCTTTCCTTTAATTGTAAATTCTATCCCTAGGCATAGAATTTCTTGAGGTGAATGATGTTGGTAGGATCATTTAGGATTTCACCTTCAAGGGTAGATAGTTGATAGGCTCCTGAGCCAAAAGATGTTGTGATTACATAAGGACTAAGCTAGGTGGGCTCGAACTTGCCTCTCTTTCTTGGTTAGCTTGAACCTTCATATTCTCCTTAAGGACCATGTCACCCTCCTGAAAACTACATGGATGGACTTTCCTATTGAAATTGCGCTTGAGGTGACTTTGATAGACCATGAGATGGTCATAGGCCTGTTGCCTTCTTTCATCAAGTAGATCAAGCTGATTAAGTTGAGCTACTCTATATTCCTCATCAGATATCTATCCTTGGAGAGAAATGTGAAGTGATGGGAGTTCAACCTCAATAGGTAGGACTGCTTCAGCACCATAGACCAAGGAGTATGGAGTTGTGCTGGTGGCTATACGGAATGAAGTGTGGTATGCCCATAGGGTAGGATTAATTTGCAAATTCCAATCACGCTCGAAGTCATTGACAACTTTTTTGAGGATTCTGAGGAGGGTTTTATTAGTTGCCTCAAAATGAACATTACCTTGTGGGGAATATGGGCTAGAAAAGTGATGATGTATGCGGAGAGAGGTGCACAATTCCTCCATATTTAGGGTTTCAAAATTACCTCTGTGGTCTGTGAAAATGGTAGTAGGGATGCCAAAGTGACATATAATATAAAATTGGATACTTGAACTCCCTTGGCAGTCACAAGGGGAATTGCTTTGACCCACTTAGTGAAATAATTAGTTTCAGTGATTATCCATTTGTGCCCTTCTAAAGAAAGTGGTGCAACAAGACCAATAAGATCAAAACCCCAGAAGGCAAAAGGCCATGGTGGTGCAATGGGTTGCAAGTCTTGTGCTGGAGCCCAGATTAAATTAGCATGTTGTTGACAAGGTAAACATCACTTCACAAATTCACATGCATCCTATTCTAGAGTAGGTAAATAATATCCAGCCCGAAGGATTTGCTTTGCTAGCACCATCCCACTTGTGTGAGCACCACAAATTCTAGCGTGTACCTTTTTGAGAGCCATCGCAGCCTCATTTTGTTCTAAACATTGAGAGAGAGTATTATGATAACCACAATGATATAAGGTTTGGGCAATGATAGTGCAACAGGAAGCTTTGCAAATAAGGTTTTGGCATTGGGTTTGTGTGAGGTGAGGAGATATGATACCATTTAGTAGGTAAGCATTAATTTTTTTGTAACATGGAGATTGGGGACCAACCAAGATACAGTCCTGTGTTGATCCATCATTCTCATATGCAAGTTCGTGCAGCTACTCAACCAAGAATTCATACTACATAGCTTTGTGTGGTATTTCTAAGAGAGAACCAATAGTAGCCATAGCATCACCTACCTTATTCTGGAGTCTAGGTATCTGTATGAACTAGATCTGAGTGAAATGCTCCTTTAGTTGATCAACCAGGTCTTGGTAAGGTAGTAATTTTTCATCCTTGGTTTGATATTCATCCAAATCTTGTTTGATGATAAGCTGAGAATCACCATAGACCTTAAGCTCTGTGATATTCCATTCAAGGGAAATTTTGAGTCCTGCAACAAGGGCCTCATACTCAGTAATGTTATTGGTACACCGAAATTGTAGCTTGAAAGATTTAGGAATATAGTCGCCCTGAGGTGTAACCAAAAGTATGCCCACATCGGAGCCATGAGGGGTATAGGAGCCATCAAAATATAGCTTCCAGAGTGATTGTGTTTCTATCAAATAGAGGTATTCGTCTAGAAATTCCATGATGAGTGGGTGATCTGCAACTAAGGGTGCATCAGCCAATTGATCTATAATAGCTTGGCCTTTGATGGCCTTTCTATCCACGTACTGAATGTCAAACTCACTGAGAAGCATAACCCATTTTGCCAGGCATCTAGTGAGTACTGTACAGGAGAGCATATATTTTAATAGATCGATCTTTGATATTAGTTTTACAGTGTGACTCAACATGTAGTGACGTAGCCTCTAGGTGGCAAACAATACTGCTAAGCATGCCTTCTCCATCAATGTGTAGCTGAGATCATAGCCCACTAATGTTTGGCTGATGTAATAAATAGCTCGTTCCTTCCCTACATCATCAAGCTATGCTAACAGAGCACCTAATGTTGTAGGAGTAGCAATGATGTACAATATGAGTGGGCGCCTTGCAACTGGAGGAACCAAAATAGGTAGATTAGCTAAGTATTTCTTGATGAGCTCAAAATTGTGTTGGCAAGCTAGGTCCCATTTGAAATTTTGATCTTTCTTAAGCAAGTGAGTGAAAGGTTGACACTTATCAGCAAGCTGAGAAATGAATCGCCAGACTGATTGGAATTTTCCTTGTAAAGAATGAAGGTGCCTGAGTGTCTTAGGTGGAGCCATATCCATGATGGCTTTGACCTTCTTAGGGTCAATCTCAATACTACGTTGTGACATAATGAAGCCCAGGAGCTTTCCTGAAGTAACACCAAAGATGCATTTCTTTGGATTTAGCATGAGACAATATTCTGCCAGTCAGTTAAACACTTCCTCAAGGTGAGATAAGTGATCCAGAGCATTGAGAGATTTGACTATAATATCATCTACATAATCCTCCAGTATCTTATGTATTAGGTCATGGAAGATGATCATCATTGCATGCTGATAGGTTGCCCCAGCGTTCTTTAACCCAAATGGCATCATATTGTAGCAGAATGTGCCCCAACGTGTAGTAAATGTTGTCTTATGCTGATCTTCTTCTACTATACGAATCTGATTATATCCAGAGAAACCACCCATTAGTGACAAGAGTTCATGACCAGTGGTGAGATCCACAATCATGTCAATATTTGGCAATGGAAAGTCATCCTTTGGACAGGCTTTATTAAGATCCCTGAAATCAATGCAAATCCTGATATCACCAGAGGGCTTGGTAACAGGTACCATGTTAGAAATCCATTCAGAATAATCTATTGGGCAAATGATTTTGGCCTCCAATAGCTTCTTCAGCTCTACTTTGACTAATAAAGTCACTTTGAGGTGCATTTTTCAAAGTTTCTACTTGACAGGTTTGGCCCCTGGATCTACTGCCAGATGGTGTACAACTAGTTTGGGGTCCAACCTTGGCATATCCTAATATGACCATGCAAAGTGGCCTATATTTTCACGGAGCACTTCAAGAAGAAGTTTTGCTTGTTCAGGTGGTAAAGAGGCTATGATGTATGTGATATGTGGTATCTCTGTCAGATTGATATTTAGAGGCTGAGTTTCTTTTGTCAAAACTAAAGATATAGGAGGTTGATGCTCTTGTGGGGGGAGGATGAAATCTCCATCCTCAGGTGCCTTTAAGAGTTTTTTACCGTTGGACACGTCCTTTATTTTTGTTTCATTTTTTGAGTCACCTAATGGTGCTCCAGAGGAGTTTTCACCATGGGATATTTTTCTTTAGCTTTTTGCTTTTTCGTTTCTTTTGGAACTTCATTTTTGTGACTAGAGATTTCCTCCTCCCCGAAGTAACCTACTAGATCCAGCTTGTAGACATATGCCGATGGTGGAGGTGGTCGTTTATGTGGTGTTTCTGCCCCCATGAACTTAAGGAGCGTGTGCTCGGTAGAGAACTCATCAACATGAATGACACTCGGTTGGTCCCAATCTATGAGTTTGGGGTGAGCGAGGGGGAAGTCTATTAGGTTCAAGGATAACTGGAAGAGCACAGAGGCTCCAAGGATTATTTCGTCAAGGAAAATATTGGCGTAAGCTTTCTTTTCAACTTCCTTAGGGATGTCTTCAACCTCAATGAGAGTGTTTTGGATGTTCGCAAAGGTGTGGCTTTCTGTTGTAGTGCCTCCAGTTGCAGGGAGTCCATAGCCCAAGCCTTTGGTTTTCTACCCTTGGTGTGCTTCTATAGGCTATCTCATACCTGATTCCTGGCAACCTAAACCACCTCCTTGATAATCCCATTGCTCTATGGCCAAGCAATGTGACCAGGGGTATTTCTATTTAAAGTGATCAAGAAGTGCTTCACTTTTAGGAGGTGGCTCCTTGTATAGCCATGTGTTAATGTCTAGTGTATTTTCTGCTCCATCAAGGATACTTTTGGTGAAAAAAGTAGTAGGGCCCAACTGGTGAAGCCAAGAGGTGGTTTTTGGTATAGGTCCTTGATGCATAGGGCATCCTTGATTATGTGGGTCAAGTGATAGAGCACCGATAGCAAATGCATCTGTGAGACTATACTTGCCACAACCTTGGTAGTTGATCTTAACCATGGAGAGAGTGGAGGTTAAAATGGTGTCCAAATCATGGCAAGTGCCAGAGGAGCTAGCCATGGTGGTGCCAATTTCGATGCTAGGATAGTGATTGGTGTATGAAGCTTCAACCGCATTGCAATAAGAAAAGGGTTCAAGATTTGCGTGGATGGTTATCTCAGTGCCATTATGCAGAAATTTGACGCACTTATGATATGTGGATGGAACAGCCTTCATGGCATGAATCCATGGGCAACCGAGGAGGATGTTATATGGAAGATTAAGATCAACTACATGAAAAAGTGTTTCCTAAGTGACTGGGCCAACCCTGATAGGGAGCAAGATGGTTCCTTCAGTAGTACACTCCAAATTATCATATGCCTTGATGGTGATCACCTCATTGATGATATCTGCCTCAGTATATCTTGCCTACTTGATGAACTTTAGAGTACATAGATTGAGAGCTGATCCATTATCTATCATGACATGCTTAACTGCAAAATTAGAAACCATGACAGCTATGTGAAGTGGGAGGATGTGATCGGGTTGAACTACTAGGATATCAGTGGCTTTGAAAGATGAGGCACATGAGGCTAAAAGATGGCCAACCAAGTTGTGAAACTCAGTGGCATTTATGTCAGAAGGGATGCATGAATCACATAGAGTGTTGTCAAGGCTCTCTTGATAAAGTGGGCTTGTTCGTAAGAGATCCAGGATGGAGATCTAGGCTGGCATGTTTCCAAGGTGTTCCAGGATGTTATACTGTGGCCCTAGTGAAGGTGATTCTGATGGAGATGCTTGAGATGGAGGTGGTCATGCTGATGGTGGTCTAATTTGTGTGGATATAGATGGACTGGCTATATTGAACCACGTCTGATGGGTAGTAACTGCACATTGAGTGTCTGGGTCTTTGATATTGATGGCATTGACAAATGGTTTGACTTGGGATATGCAACCAATTAAGCTACCATAGTCTAAGTATGCTGAGGTATAATTTTGAGACGTGTCTCGGTTATCACCTTGTTTACCCAAAGAATTGTTAGATTGTTGATAGGAGGGTTTGCAGGTGCCTTTCCTGGGTTGGTCTTATGAGGAGGGAAAGCATTTTGATACATCATTAATCCTGCATTGGGTGAGGGTTGTGCCTCCACTGTGATCTCTTTTTGGTCAATGAGGTCCTGTACATAATCCTTAAGCTGCATGCATTTAAGGGTAGTGTGCCCTTTGACACGATGGAATTTGCAATATTCATTACCTTTGTACCAGGATGCTCTAGACTAATTGGGTTCCAAGGGTTGCATTTGTGGATACCAAACAAGGTTGTCTTTGGCCAATTTCTCGAAGATAGTATCAAGAGGTTCCCTTAATGGGGTGTATGTTCATGGTTGCCTCTGAACACGGGGTTTACTACCTACTACCAGTGTGATAGCATTGGTTTGATTATGAGGAACCTATATTTGTTGACGAGTTTGTACAGATGGCAGGTGATACGGAGGAGGTGGCTATTGATAAGTTTGTTGTTGGCAAAATCTGGTGGGAATATTGGTAGCCACCCCAATAATATGGACCTATTGAGTGTCAGTGGCACCATCTGTCATTGTATTCTTGTTTTTTTTCCAATATCGGGTTTTGTCATTGCTTGAACCATGGTCCTGGGTGTTTTCCTTGTATAGTCTTATGACACCATCCTTAATGAGACCTCGCTCGAGGCCCATTCCTTTTTCTTTGATGTCCTTGTGTGTTTGCAAACAGTTCATAACCATGTGATGAGCGAGGCTAGGGTGTACATTGTTTATGAACATCTTGACAAGATGGCGCTAAGGGATGGTGCAAGAGATCCTTGTTGTGAGGATCTGCCAATGTTGTAGGTACTCTGTAAGACATTCTCCTTCTTTTTTTTTGGTGTGGACAAGGTCCACCACAGATAATTCAGTTTCAATGAGATGGGTATATTGAGCAACAAATGCCTCAAAAAGTTCTGCAAAAGTTTTAATAGTACCTTGAGGGATACGCCAAAACCACTCCAAGGTTAGTCCTACTAGGCTTTTGGGAAAGAGCTACATGAGGAACACATCACTATAGGCTACCTCCTAAGAATGCATATAGAATTCCTTAACATGCATGACTAGATCACTTTTCCCCCTAAATTTGTCAAACTTGGGGATCTCAAAATGTTTAGGAAATGGAGTCAATGTGATAGTCTTATCAAAAGGGTATGCGCAATCATTTTCAAATTTGAAAGTCTTAGCGTCTGTCCCATCTTTGAGGGCTTTGAGGGAATTCTTCATTTCTTCCCATTCAGATTTTATAGGTGGAGGAGCAGGTGCCCCCAATCTAGGTGCCCCCGGTGGAGTGGATGCCATGGGTTGCTGCAATGTGGGTTGTGCATATTGTTGCATCTATGAAGGTGGGTATGGCAGGTAACTATGAGGTTGCTGCCCTATGAAGTAGTTTTGTGTGGGTGCTTGGGCATACTACTGGTGTGAAGGCTATGGCTGGAATGGTGGTAATGCAGATGATGCTTGTGCCATGCTTTGGGAATATATACCATGTCCAATATATGTGGGATGCATGCCTGCTTGGGAGTAGGATTGATTTAGAGTAGGTGCAAGGTAATTGACATGTGACAAAGGGTTTATTGTAGAGAACTACAGTGGCAATGGATTTGGGCTACTGCCTAAAGGTGGCATGGAGAAATAGTTGGTGAGGGGTGGGAGCGAATAGCTATGTGAAGCAGTGGATGATAGTGCAAAAGGTGTGAATGCGACTATAGTGCTAGGGGGAAGACTAATGATAGCTGTTTGTGTCATAGAAAAATTCCAAGGTCCCAAAGGAAAAGTGGCTAAAGAGCTTTGGCTAGTTACAAAGGGGTTGATAGTAATGTTTGGTGGGATGGAGGATGAGGTGTTGGACCCTGATGGTGGTATTTGAGGAGAAAATGGACTAGATGTGATATGGGGTGAGAATCAAAAGGTAGTGCTTCTAGATGCAAATGGAGGAGTTGGTGGAACAGAAAAATGAGTGGTGGAAGTAGATGCAAATGGTATACTTGAGGTTGGTTGGTATGTAGTATGTACCAATGGTTGTGTGGGGATGGGATGAGTGCTCTGTGGAATGGGAACTGGCACCTGGGTCCATGGGATATTTGGGTCTGTTGGTTCTACCTAAGGTGGTTGCCATCCAAATAATGGGTGAGTAGGATTTGTTATGTTGATAGCTGGTGGACGTCCAAACTCAAAGACATCAACATTTTCTTGTAAGAAATTTGCCATGATGGTTTCCTTGTTGTGATCTATAATGGCATTAACAATAGTAGCATGACTAGGTTGGTTCATAAAAGCCTCAATATCTATGGATGATCCTAGTTCCTTTGGGATTTGCGGTGGTGGATCTGATGGTGTCATGGATACCATAGAGTACGGTTGAGCTCGAGATGTGTTACCACTGTGATCAGGATCCATGTCCTTTTTCCATGTGTGCCTACCAAAATGTGTGGTGGGTGGCATGAAAGGATGCTTCTCCTAAATGTAGTGAGGGATGACACTAAGGGTGTCCAAATTATATGGTGCTTGTGCTTTCCTAAGATGTGAATGTGGGGAATGTGATAGTGATGCAAAAGTTGTGACCCTAACCTTTGGCTCAAGGTGATGTGGGACACCAAAAAAAACCTATTCTGGGTGAAGTGATGTGTTTCAAGGATACTCAAGACAATGAGAGATGTGATGTAAAATGTTTCTAAGTGAGTGAGGAGGTGACGGTAAGATCTTATCAATGCAAGTGTAGGATTCTTCTTCAATAGCCTAAGATGAGAGGAGATGGTCTGACTTCAAATGCTTAGATGGGGTAGTGTAATTAAAATACTAAACCTATATGTGTGTAAGTGTGTGCAAAAAAAGGAAGGACCTAATTAGAATGAGTAATAGTAGAGTTGTCGATAAGGCTCATATTAACACCATGTCAAAGGGTTAGGTTTTGGATTTTGTAGTTCCATTCTATTTGCAATGCTACTTCAGCTCTGTCTTTCTCAATTTGATCCAATTTGGCAATCCTAGGGTTGGGGGTATGCTTCTTATGTGCTGCTTCGATTTCTTTGTAGGTTGGTATTGAGGAAGCTTAGCCTTCTTAAACTTAGTCTTGGGGTGGCTTGACATGAGATATTTCTAAGGACTAAAACTCACAACTGTGGGGTTCTTTTTAGGAGGCAGTGATTAAGTTAAGTATGCCCTATGCTAGGATTGATCAAGTTTGGAAAACATTTGTTCAAAAAGTAAAAGATCAAGCAATAGATAAGAACAATCAGATAGAAGTTTTGATTCCTAGAATGTGATATTTGTGCCAAGGAGTGTGTATGTTTTACAAATATTTCAATCAATCACTTCAAACACATTAACACCCTAGATGGTTACCTACAAGGTCGATAGTTGGCTTAGCTAAGGATTCCTTGATATACACAAGGTATGTGAGGGCCAAATCTATAGATGAGGCCAAAAAGATGTCATACAGCCGAGAGGAGAGATAACCCACTTCTCCTCTTTCACTTCTCAAGGGTATAAAGTTCCTTGAGGCTTAGCCCTAGTGACAAAATTTTGATCTCAAGAGAGGTGTCTTTCGATTCACCCCCTGATTCTTATAGAATGCTGGAGTTGAGGTCATCCCAAGGGGTGATGAAATCCCCAAGCAAGCCTCCTAAAAAGAGAAACAAGGTTTTGGATCCTAATCTTATGCACCCAATATGGCCTCGAAAGACAACAAGGGGAGAGAAGACTTGGATGACCTTAAGCTAAAAAAAATACGCTTGTTCTTTCACCAACTGACTCTTATGTTGTCTATTCTAGACCTTGAAGACACACATGTTTAGGATGTAAATGTTCAATTCCAACTTGAAATGTCAACAAAAGTAAAATCGATCGAAGAATGCAAGCAAGAAGAAGAGTTAGGGTCAACAAGAAATAAACCCATGCACTCGGAGGCCCTCCACATCAAGTGTCAATTGATTTTATTTAAGGCATTTAAGAGTTGGTGTGATTTTGTTTTAAGCCCAAAACAAAGATGTCTGTGAAGCTCGATTTCAAGTGCGCATCCAGAGGCCCTCCACGTCAACTAATTTTTGTTCAATTTTAGAGCCTAAGCTTGAAGTGTGATCGATCTATACTAGATTTTTGGTCATTCAAGAAATTTTATAAGTTAAGAAAAAACCTCAAAAAGCTAATTAAGCAGAATTAGTTTGGAGCACTTAACACCTTTTTCAAGTGGACCCATCCCCATATATGGCGCTGAGATTGCAACCAATGGTTAGAATGATGGGCGGTTAGAAAAGTGGTGAGTCCAAATGAAAACCACTTAATTTTATTTTTGTTGATTTGTTTTAAGTTAACAAATTTTGTAAATGTTCAAAAATCAAATTTGTCTAAATTGAATGCAAAAGAGAGATTTTTTTTGTTCATTTTAAAGCACCAAGGTAAAGTGTTTGATTTGTGGGGTTTTTATGCATACAAGTTTTTTTTTCCCAATTTGAAAGTGTGAATGACAATGACTTAAAAGCATACCAAATGGGGAAAAAGCATTCTCATAGAGGAAAATGCGAGAAATAGCATTCCCGTAGGCGGGTTAGCGATCCCACAAAACAATTATCGATCCCGTCGACCTTCTGTTCACTGGAATGACGATCCACAAAGCCACTGGACAACAGGAATGACAGAAAAGACTGCTAAAAGGAAAAAATTAAAACATGAGCCAAAAACTTGAGAGCTCTTTTTGACAGAGCGATCCTGTAGGTTTATGCCCTTACAACGTTCCCGCAAGCGAGAATGACGATCCCACAGAAAAAAGGTTTATTCCAATCCCGAGAATTTCAAGATAGGAAATGGCAAGGTAGGAATGGTAATCCCGCTATTCTTAAGTGTGTTCCCACAGGAGGGTTTATTGGTGGGGATGCAGAGAAAGTTTTATGATGTGATAGAACTATCTGGCGATGACCTACGAACTCGCTATCGCAGGTTCGCGTTTGCACTAGCGAATAGCCTCATTCTTGCATCGTGGGTTCGTGTTCTCGGGGATCACGAGTTTGCAAAAATTTTGAGTTTTTTGAAGTCTTAGAAATGGAAACCAATGATATGGCTAGGAGCGCGACTTTGAAAGTGTAACTTCCATACCTGCAAGAATGTTAGCAAACCTAACACAAAAAATTGCAAGCAAACAATGTTAGTTTCATTAGTTTACCATAAAACCCAAAAACATGATTAGATTCACCCATATACGGAGTCCCACCAGGCGTGCCAAAATGTATCACCTAGATTAGTAGTGCAAATTGAATACTAACTAATTAAATAGAAGCATCAACAATACTAAGCAAGCTAACACTTAAGATAGGACCTAGGGTTATCACCACAAAAAGGAAGCAAACCAAGAATGGTAGGCTCCTAATGGCATAACAGAATAATGCAATGGATTATTCCTTGATTGTAGGAATGTATGCTCACAAGTTATGGTTCAAACTTCACATGGATGGGTGGAGTAAGTGAAACAAGGTTTCAAAAATGGAGTCATGAAGTGATTTTTCCATTATAATGGTATTTTGATAGTGTTTGTGCTCTCAAAATAGCATTATAACTTTTCAATGGAGGATGGATGGTTTTGTGAAGGGAGGGGGTTCAATTTATAGGCTAAGGACTTGAGGGATGTGTGGCTAAGATGTAAGGAGAGATGAAAGCTTATGGAAGGCTAAGATGCACTCAAAGGGGAGCACATGGATTGTTCTTGTTTAGCACCAATTAGGGAGTGACACATGTCATAGGGTCATTGGGTAGAGGAAAGGGCAAGGATGAGTCAAAAAAGGTGGCTCAAGGACTTAAATGGCCCTCATAAGTGCTTGTAAGAGCATTCATTGGGTTTGTAAGAGTCTTGATGGCCTTGTAAGAGTAATGAAGGCTTGGTGGTTGGGATATTTTGGAGGGGAGACTTTGTTTTGGCTTAGGAAAGTCTTAAGCTCACTTAGGGAATGTGACAAGGTTGGGGGGGATTAGGCTTGGGTTTAGGATTAGATTAGGGATGTTAGAGATGTGCAAGTGGATGGCATTCATGAGGGTGGGTGAGTTAGTGGCTAAGCTTGGTTAGTATGGGTGGGTGGGGTGTATTAGGCTAAATGAAGGGTTAGAGATAGGTTAGGGGTTATTAGATTTGGGGGTTTTATTTATCAATTAGATTTATTTAATAAATGGGAATTTTGGAATTAGATAGAAGAATAGGATTTAATTGATAAATAATAGGTTATTTGATTTATCAATTAGGATTATAGATGATTAATTAAATTAATTAGCTAGGGGATGGCAAAGGATTTAATTAAATATTAATTTAATTAATGATGCCTTTATAGATAGCTAAATAAGATTACTAAAGCGGTGTAATCAAGTTTAGGTGGCTACACATACATCTAAATCATGTAAGGATGTAAGAAATCACACACATAAATTTAGACATGATTACCCAGAAAAACTCCAAATGAGAAGGTAAAACTAGGGTGGGGATGATACCCACAAATCTTCAATATTATAGTTGTAAAATGTATCCAATTAAGGTTACATTGTTTTGACCATGAATCATGGTCTAACCTATGAAAGGCCTACCCTATTAAATGCTTACAAAGACTATTAAGTCCCACCTTGTTAGAGGATTTTAACACCCTATTAGAAGTGTGCCTGGTTAGAGGACTTCAACTCACAATTAAGTAAGAACCCTATTAAAGGATTTCATACAGCCTGTTAGGAATACTCTGATAAGAGATTTAACTAAAATCACCTATCAAAATGTCTTAGCATAGATCTTGTAGTTCACATTGCTTTCCTAATAAAAAATCACCTCTACGCAATGTCCAATTGATCCTTCATGATCAGATGTGTCAATTATGTATCCTTCTATCTATCCTCTATTCTTCTCCAACTGATTATGTAATTCATTCCTTCTTCATAACTTCTAAGTCTCCATGAATGCTCTATTTTTCCCATGAAAACTTCTCTATAATTCTCCTTTAATCCCTTACACACTCATAATACATTTAGCATTTTTTCCTCCTTAAGAAGACTAGCAAACTTATAGCTAGGTATGAATCTATGGTTGAGATTGATCTATTTTCTCACTTAGACCTACCCATTTTTTGATTGGCTCCATGTAATTACATATGGAATCTACATATATATTTGTCCTTATCTTCAAAAGATCAAAATCTATCCTTAGGTCAGATGAAAAATGGTTTACATAGTTGTTTGTGCCATTACAAACAAGGATGCCCAATCTATGTCACTTGGCATATGAAGTCACTAATGCTATACATGCACTATATTCTTGTTTTGACTTAGCACCTGAACTGCTCGACATCCATAGTTTACTTGGCTCTTAAATCACTTAGCATGGTCTATCTACTCGGCACCTAAGTGACTCGACACATGAGTGACTCGGCACTCATTATAGCTCGGCATGGTCTAATATTTACATGTTGACCTTGACTTGTATTACTAGTTTGGTATGAACTAAGTAAATGACTTAAGTGTGTTGACACTCACTTGTCAAAACCAATCTAAGATCAACAATCTCCCCCTTTGACATGAGTGTCAAAAACACTTAAATATACAATATTCTATTTAACCTCTTTGAGCATAACATATCCATGACTCAGCTTATATACAAAACTTTAAAATTCTCAAAATTTTGCAATAACCTATATACCTCAAAATTTGTTACTCCCCTTGAGTTAGTATATCTATTTTGTGTCCAAAATTTGTGCTCCATTCTAAGTTTATTTTTTTATGCTCATACTCTTCAATGCACTTATACTTTTTCATGCTACTCTATTTCTATCTTTGCATTGTAATTCTCCCCCTTTCTTTTATTCTCTTCTTCTTTCTTTATATTCTCCCCCAATGTTTTATCTCTCCAAATTTTTGATTTGACTTTGTTGATATGTATTCTCCCCCTTTTTTGTATCTCTCCCTCTTTTTTTTACTTATGGAAAATGGGCTATACACGTATAGTGTGTTTGTCCGAAAATGGTTTATGGACCTCCAACATTATCTTGAGAGCTAAATCCCAATTGTCACATCCAACATCTAGTGACTTGAGTTGGATGGAAAGCTCAGCAACAAGGTGTACTAGGCCATCAAGTGTAGAAATATTGGGGTCTTTCTTTAGGAAAGTTTCTACATAACCTAGTTCCTTGTGTAGTATCTCCAAATGAGGGGTAAGGGATGCATGTATACATGTCAATTTGGCTCTTATGATATCCTCTTCTACTATTAATACAACTAATTTAATTTGTGATTGAAGCAATGTATTAAAATTCTTCTCATTCTAAGTTTGGTTCTAAGGTAACCTTTTGTACCTAATATATTGAGATTTCTCTCTAGTTTCAGAATATGATGTTTGGTCTCTTGGGTGAAAAGTATAGGGTCACACAATTCAGTGTACATTGAGAATATGTTCTCAAGTACCTTCTTCACATCCTTAACCTTTTTTTCTAATGCAACTTGAGTCAGTGTTATCTCACCAGATATCTTCTCATTGACTTTCCCTTGGAACTTCTTCTCAGACCATTCTAGAAGTTTTGTAGTACTATCAAGGTCTTCATTGCTGACCTTTTCCACCATATCTTTGAGTTGATCAATTAGTGGCTTGGTCTCTTTAGGAGTTGATAGGCTGAATGTATCTAAAAAGATGTCTTTAATATCTTCAAGAGCTTGTTTCTAGCTGAATTCTCTCCTCAACATTTCTTGATGCTTTTTCTTCTCTAAAGCTTGTTGCAAAATGCTTATTTGATCTAGTGTCATTGTATCATAGTCAAACTTAGGAATAA
The DNA here is from genome assembly GCA_028749045.1 of Cupressus sempervirens. Taxonomy (NCBI): domain Eukaryota; kingdom Viridiplantae; phylum Streptophyta; class Pinopsida; order Cupressales; family Cupressaceae; genus Cupressus; species Cupressus sempervirens. The sequence continues at coordinate 192,874,305 of CM053786.1, read as the reverse complement.
AAATCACTTCATCAAGAGTGATATCACCATAGTGAATTACTTTTTCAAATTTTGAAGAGCTTGAGCCTGGCATTGAGATTTGCAATGGTACAACTTCTATGCTCAACTTTTGAAAGGCTTTTGTAGGAGAAGTGCCAAATGTTGGTAGAGTTACCAATGCTTGGATGGCCTCTTTTTCCTTCATCTTAGGTCTATCCTCACTCTCTTCAAATCTACTCTTATCTATCAAAATTATTTGAATAACACCTTGTTCTTATGATTTAGGTACAGATGCATCTATCTATCCTATTTTGTCTTTCTCTTCTACCTGCATCTTTTCAATAGAAACAACTTTATCACTTGTGTCAACCTTAGTAGATGTATCTACTAGAGTTTGAGTCAAAGGTTGCACTTGAGTAATTTAAGGAATGGTAGAACGTGGTTCTTGTGGATTCACCATGTCCCTTATGATTTCATCTACTGTCTTTTGGAGCTCATCTACACTAACCAACACTATTTTTCACATAACTTTTCTTGTAGTGTAGATTGGTTCAATATATTTTTCAATTCATCTATAGTCAATGGATTGATGTTTTGGGATAAAGAATCAAGAAAATCCTTAACAATAAGAAGTTTAATTGGCTTGATTGTGTCATGTGGGGGACTAACACTTGACACTTGCGTGTCCTACACACTCTGTTCATCTTGTTGTTGTTTAGTTGTTGCCTTGTCACCAATTTTCTATTTTGCTTCTTCCCCAATAGTATTATCTATCTTATCATATTTTTTCATGTCATCATCATATTTACTATCTTATTTATCCTCATCCTTGTCATCATCTTGTTTATCTCCAGAGGGATCAACTTCTCCTTGCTTCACAATAGTTAACCCATAGATTAGTTTCCATATCTAGGTTGATTTCTTAACCACATCCTCAATATCATTTTGAAGTATGCTAAAGGCTCTATACTTAGGTGTAAACCTATAAGCATATCTCTTTAGAGACTTAGCAATCTGTCCCTTTGTTAGCTTTTGCATCACTTGAGCTAATGATGTTTCTCTAATTTTCTTCTCCAAATTTAAACAATAATGCCACTTTTTCCTAGAAATATTATACAATCCTTTTGGTATAGTGTTGGAAAACTCTAGTGGTGTATTCTTAAATTTAGACATCATGGCATATAATGCCTCTTCCACTTGACTCTTTTAATATATTCCCAATTTATCAAAGTTAATATTATTTAAACTAGATAGATCTATATTATTCTTGACATTTCCATACATATTTTTGAAATCATAAAGTGATTTGTGACTTGCCACTTTGAATTGGCTTATATCATTTGATTTAGTTCTTTCTTCATTTGAGTTAGGTTGTGCAAAATATTTTCTTCTTTACTTCTTCTCCACTTGGACTCCTTGATTTCTAGCCTTAGTCTTCTCCTTGGCCTTCTGTGTGTTTTCACATGTGCTTTCTCTGGTGGTAGGAGTAGTAGGCTTCATTGGGCTAGGTTTGACAACTTTCTTTTCCTTAACCACACTCTTTTCCTTAGCATTCCTCTTCTTTGGCTTGGCATGTGTAGTTGCTTCCTTGGCTTCTTCTCCCTCAGCACCTTCTATTTATTCTTCTTCCTTGTCCTCTTCCATGCCTTGAGTAAATGCAAGTTCTTCATCTTCATCTTCTTCCTCTTCCTCATCTGCACCCTCACCAAATTTAGGCTTAAGCTTCTTAACTAGCTTATCCTTTTTCTTAAGTGTAGAAGATGTTTTCAATTCCATTTCAATCTTTGATTTCATCACCTCATATTTTCCAAATATCTTGGTAGTCTTGTTAATTTCCTCTACTAAGAGTGTTATAATGGCTACAGATGCTCTATCAACATTAATTTCATACTCAAGTGGTCTTAACCATCTAACCCTTGGTGTAGCAGGTTTCACATATGTGTAGTCAACATCAATAAGAAAAAATATATCATTGTAGTGTTTCTCAACAAATGAAATAGGTATCCTCATTCTTTGGTTCATTGATTTCTTAAAATCTTCAAAGTAGCCATTCATCAATGTCTCAAAATTTTCAACCATTTGTTCAATATACTCATTGATCTGAATTGCAACTAACCTATTGGTCTTCCATCCAACTATACCAAAAGAGAGAAATGTGTTCTATGTATAAAAGAATATATAGACTAGTATTGTATCAAACTTGCATTGTGTACTCTTGGTTTTTCTAATAGCTCCAAGATTTTCCATCAGTTGTTGTAACTGTAGCTCAACCAGCTTATAAGTATGATCTTTCTTCATAATTTTATAACCATCATCCACAACTATGTATGGTACACTATTCAATCTGCTAGATTGATAGAATTTGTATGAGATTACCCTAATAGAAAAGTCTAGTAGTTGATCAGTGATAGTATCAATTGTCATCTCTCTCTTGTTCCATTTTGCCCCTCTATTTTCTCTATCACTTCCTTGGAGTCACTCCTCAGGGTCTTGGGCTGAACTAGGGTTGGATAACTAGTAACCCTATGAATTATCCTCTTGGTGATCTTAATTGGTCCACCTTCTAGCCATAAGAATCCATCATGTATTCGGCTTAACACAATTCTAATCCATTCAGTCTTGAAAACACTAGGAAAATCTAGGGCACAGGTCAAACCCTTTCTCTCCACAATTTTATACACTTCATTTAGAACACCATTTAAAAATAATCTATCATATGAATCTTTGATTTCTAAGTCTCCAATGCTAGCAATCTTTCCATTATAACATTTTCTAATGTCTTAAACCATAATGACATTAGACAAGATCATTGAAAGAGCACCATAAGGATCTTTTTTATATGCTATGTCGGGGATGGCCTTAAATATAGGTTGTTTCACTCTATTACTGACAAGCTAAATATTTAAAACCTCTTTTCCTTCTACATCTTTGAACTAGATGCCATTTGTTAAACTGGGGTCTATGCAAAATAAGACTACGTAGCTTGGCTTATGATAAATACCTTGTAAAATCTATATGCTAGTGTGAGGTCATCACTAAAATCTTTGCAAATTTCATAAACAAGTTTTTGAATTACCTTTTTATCTACTCTCTCTTTGCTCATATTCAAAATGATGAAAAAATGGGCAAAAATTGATCATACACCCTTCAAAACCTTACATTTAATGCTTAGTGCTTGTATAGCTATAAACTTGACATCAAGTCAATTTCAGAATCATTCAGCATCTATTGATATTTTCATCACTCGATGGCTACTATAGACTTGCTATCAACTAGCTAACCTGGCAGCTCGACATCAACTAGTACTCCACTTAGCATACATAGAAAACATTTCATACTTGGCAACAATATGAAAAGTTTAAAACATTTAACTTGGATTTACAACATCTTGCATCTTTATTCATGCTAATGTATACTTTTTAGTACTATCTCCTTTTTGGAACTGATGTATGATATTACACTTTGAATATTAGTCCCACATACCTCTTGTTTTATTTAGTTTGATGAGGTTTGATCACTTGACCCATTGGGGGAAGTGATACCTTCTGCATTTGATGTGCTGCAAGCATCTTTCTTTTTCCACATCTTATTCATCTCATCTCTAATGTGTTCAACATCTTCTTTTCCTTTTCCTTTATCAAATTCACAACTTGGTGCCTTTGACCTAGTTGGACAATGTTTACTTATGTGACCAGTCTTCAAATATCTAAAACATGTGGTTTGACTCAACCACATTTTTAGTTGCCACTGAAGTGTGTCCTAATACAATTCGTAGTAACATGTCCATATTCTTGAGAGTAATGACAACTATATCTTGTATTGTAATCACAATTTAAAAAGTTCCCATAGCCTTTTACCTTTGCTAGCTTGTTTAATGACCACATGGATTTGGAACTACATTCAAAGGCTCTACGTCCATACTTCTGACAGTTGCAGCAATAACCTTCAAATCTTGGTTTATGCATGGCCCTATTTCTACATTCATGTTCCTAATCACCTTTCTTGTTGCACTTCTGATAATGAGTCATGTACTTAGACTTGATGTTTTGGTTTATATTCTTGCTCATGCACATATTAGTAGTATGACCTTTCTTACCACAATTATGACAAGTAGGTTTGGAGTTCTTACCTTTAGTGTTCCTTTCTTCAGCAACTTTTGATGATTCTCCTTCTTAAGTGCTTGTGTAGCTCAATTCTGATACTATTAGACCTAGGCAATCTTAGCATTTTCTCAAAGTATTTGATGGCTTCATTTGGTTTTTTGAAACTTTCAACAAATTCCTTTTCTCTCTTTAGGTCATTCTACAATTGTTAATTTTTCAACTTCAATTAGTTATCTCAATGTCCTTCACATTCAATTCATAGTTGACATTCATCATTTTACTTAGAGTATCCAATTGCATGTTGGAGATCTTTGTTATCTCTATGGACCTTTCTTCTAGTCTATTTTCCAGAACTCTTTTGTCTTCTTCAATCATGGATTTGTCTTATATGGATTTCTTCTTTTGTTTAGTTACCTCACATAGTAGTATATCTTGTGATTTTTTCTCTATCTTGAGATTCAAGATTTCCTTAGCACGGATTATGTTCTTTTCCATTATATCTGTAACTGTTACATCAAATTCACTAGAGTTACCATCTACAAGTAGCTTGGTCATGTCTATCTATTTGTATTGTGTTTCATTTTCTTCTATAGCAATATCTTTCTTTATCTTTAAGAATTTATTTAGTTCCTCACTTGTGTTGGGACTAAAAATTGCATGGTCCATTTTCAGTCACATTTTGAAAATTTTGAGAAAATTGAGCCCTATAAAAGCTTTTAATGCCTATTTACCTGGCTGTCCATTTAAGACCCCTAAGGTGTTCAATGCTTCTAGCACCTTTCATTCAGCATTCCTAAGCGTTTCATGAAGTTAAAGTGAGTTTTTGAGTCTTTTGGCGAAGTCCTGTTTCAAGCATTTGTCAAATTTCCAATTCTGCCCTAGTGTCAAACAACGACAGGAGGCTGTGTTCGCCAATGAATATCTCACACTCAGAAATGTGTCATGACTTTCCACTTTGACATTATCTAGTGTTCATACCTGAGAACCTATGTTTAATATTTTGAGTCATTTTGAGTTCATTTGATTAGGTTTTGAATCCCTCAAAGTTGGTCAGTTATTGTTTTCATGTTTTTGCAAAATATTCAAAATTCTGGGAAGCCCTGTTTGATGAGTAATAACTTTTGACCAGTTGATCCAAATGTTGAATTTCCTTTTGCGTTGCATTTTAGACATCAAAGAATTGTCATGTTTCAAGTTTCAGCTCTTGATGAATCCATTTGATCAGTTTTCAAGCGTGATTCCAAATGGAATTTTTGAATTTTTGCTAGTGTCAGCATTTGCAGATTTGTTAGGACCCTTGTTCATGGTGTTATAATTCCTTACCAGGGATTGTTCAAGTCAAATGGTTTGTTCCTCTATATTTTCCATTGAAAATACTTTAAATGTGTTAGTTTTCAAGTCTTGATGAATCCGTCTTCACACTTTACCAGGGTCATTCCATTCACAAAAAATGATATTTTACTGATATCTTCTGTCCCGCAAATCTAGGCAGTCAACTTTGTGCCCTTGCAAAATTTACCCTATGATTTTTCATGAGCTAAAATTGTATAATCATACTCTCCTCATGAAAATCTACCAGTACCCTAGTTTTCAGAGCCTCAAGTGCCCTTTTGCTCAATTTTCAAAGCCGTTTCCAAATGCAATTTCTAGCTTTTTGACATGTTTATTTGCAGGTGAATTTAAGTTGGCAACTTCAAGGGTCAATATCTTTTGACCTCAATGTCATCATGTGACGAGATCTGGTAGGCTTATTGTACATGTCAGAGAGATGTTATCTCCAGAGTTCCAAAGCCTGACTAGGTGTTTGAATCAATTTTTAAGACCAGCTTATAGGCCCTGCCATCAGAAAATTGCACTTTGTAGAGAATAGTTAGAATGAGTTTCTAGTGTTGATTCGATGATCAATTTGGTTTATGGTCAGTTCAAGAAGGTCACTGGATCACTTGCAATATCAGTTGTCCAGAAACAAATTTTTTTTAGCCAGACCCACTTTGGGGTCCGACTAATTGCAACAAATTGATAACTCTGGATTGTTTTCTCTAATTATAATTTATAAATGGAATTAAAATTTTGCAACTGCAAAGCATGTTATCTAGATCAATTTTCCATAAATTGATGGCTTTATAATGAGAAGATGAGTGAGAAATTAGAGGGAACCGATTTGAAGGAATCTCTAGCATTAAGAAGAGCTAACACTGACCAACTTTCAAAAGCCACACCCATGATTTCAAAGCCAAGACACCTCATACCAAGAACTCCCATGCCATTTCATGGTTAGAAGTCCACGCTAAAAGATTAAGACACCAACTTGCATAAGCAACAATCTACACAAATGGAGTTCCCAGGTTTTAAAAGGGGTCGCTGTTTGATTAGGAGACAAGGCACTCAACTAATGAGCTAGCAGGGGCAATCCAGGATGGCAAGAATGAAGGGAAATCCACATTTTTTTATTTTTTTATATAAGAAAAAAGACATCCGACCTGTAGCAAAGCATATTAAAAGGAAGATCACCATTTGCAAGCAGTATGAAAAGAAAAGCACCCATGCAAAGAAGTTATAAGTCGCTCATGTCTTTTGTAGAGAGAACACTCATGCATAAAGGAGCCTTAGCCTGGGAGAAAGAGACCACACATTCAGAGAATTGATTCCACAACGTGTAAAGGGAGGATGGCCTTCTAAAACAAGAAACAAGGGAGCCATTTGAAGGCTTAAGAATGCTTAGCTGCATGATAGAACACACATTCTGAGAGCCACAGTCAAAAATTTTTATCCCACATTCGGGATGCTTGAAACCTTTATATTGTTAATATTTAAAACCACTCAATAAACAAGCAACACAAAGCCACATAGCTTTTGAAGCCACAACAGGTGTGGAAGGGCCCGTGGGCTAAAGTCAGCTTATTTTGACCTGTAGAAGAGGCCAAGCTCACGTGCGAGCGTAACAGGCCAAGCTCACATGTGAGTGTAACATGATTTCAAAATGTCTACGAGGGTACACTAGCGTATGAGCATAATTCAATCTCAAAAGTCTTATGTTCCTCTATAGAATTCACTCTTGTGAGAGTGTAAGACAATTTTTAGAAGCTCCCAATGGCATGAGTAACCCCTATGGGTGTAAAGGAGGCGTAAAGGCGTAAATCAAAATTTGAAAGGGTTCGGCCTTACATCGAAGGTCGTAAAGATGTAAAGGGAATTCCTTTGCATTAGGACATGAATGGATTTGTGCAGAGCCTTCATTTCTATGAGATGATGAAATAAAAAGGATTAATTAATATATTAATTATAAATATCTCAAAAGGTCACAGCTAATCAACATCTGCCACATGGCAACAACAGATTGAAGGAGACATGATATTGAAAGTGAAATGAAATTTCAAGGAGGATCAATGCATAAGATGGAAAATTTAAATGTCTTTAAATTTTTATATAGTTTAGACTATATGCTTTTTAAATTTTTCTTTTTAAATGCTCTGATTTAGTCATGAGAATCAAATTTTCAAATTGCCATATCAAGGGCATTTTTTATCAGAAATGTGCAATACAATATACTGTTGGAACCGAGAGGAAATGAATTTTCTAGATATGGGGTCAAATTTTGCACAACAACTCACTGGTTTAGGTTATAAGTGGATTTTCAATTTTTAGAGGCTTTCTCAGTGAAAAGGAAGAACTCATCATGGGATGTCAGAATCAGTTGGGGAACGCATATTGATGTTTGTTTATGCTTAAAATGAATTCTGGAAATATTTTTACCCTTCTTGAGTTCATTTTTAATCAAATTTTGCCATTCCAGATCAAGAATCAAATCAGTTAATTGTTCAAATAAGATATTTCAGATATTTTTGTGCTGGTAGAGGCCTAATGATTGAAGATTTGATTCATCAATTGAGGGGTGAGATAAGAAAGATGGTTTTAACCTATTGAGAAGGTTTTCCAAGTGGACACTTGTCAGTTATAGATCAGATCCGAGAATCAACTCTTCTCCTATATCTTTCTTTTCTTTCTCTATTGTAAGGGTTCCAATTTTTGCACTGAGAGACCATTCTTCAGCATTTCTTCTTGTATTGAACATCATTTTGAGTTTTATGCATATAGTTCACATCTGTTAGGTGATTTATGAAGTATTCTGTACATCTCTCATGTATTTGATTTCAAAGAAAGCAAATAAAGAGCATCAATGGTTTCAAATTTAGCCTGAATCTTGTCTCCTGTTTGTGGATCTGTAATCTTTTCTAGTTTATGATCAAAGACCATAGATTAGGTTGCATCTCATTTAGTGATGTAGGTGATTGAAATACCTTGCTTATGGAACCAAGAGCCATGTAACCACTTGGTGTTTATCACAGGGTTTACTAATTTCATGATGGGATATTCTGAGTATGAGATTCATTTTGATGCAAATGTCAGTTCACAAAGTGAAGGATAGATCAGGTATCTTGATGTAGAGATATGTCTGAGATTTCCAAGAGATGTATGGTTATAATTCATTTAATTTCCCAATAGATAAGGCACTAATCATAGATAAGATCATTAAATTTTGTTGCTCATACCTAGGTCTTACTGTTATCAATCTATTAAATCAATTTTCCCTTTTATGTTGAAAGGTATTCAAAGTATAACCCGCACTTAGCTTTAAAATTTCATGAGTCATGTCCTTAGCTAGTTCATGCTTGTGATCTCCTGGTTAAACATAGAAGAATTAGGGGTTTCATCTACTTTTATAGATCCTGAATATGGTTATTGCACTGGTCACACGGTCAGATCTAAAGAGGTTCAACCGCCTAGGTTTTGCAGAGCCTAAAGAAGAAGAAGGGTCATGCCTTACAGTTGGCCTAGTGTTTGAATGGATGTGTTGATAATGGGAGTTAGCTGCCCCTAGATGCATCAGTTTCTCATCAGGGTAATTGGAAACGGGTAACATTTTCAAACACCAACAACTTGCATCATTTAGTTGATGTAGTATGAGATGTATTTCAATCTCCTAGTTCTCAATAGTCTTTCCCAATTTGTAGACTTCCATTTTCAAGATCTTTCCTCTAAGCTGCAAAGATTCTCTTTTATAGAACATGGCTCTGATACCAATTGTTGAAATTACAATAGGAAAGGGAAACCTTTTGGGGGGGATGAATCAACAGTTAAAACATGAGCCCATAAAAATTTCACCACACATCTATCTCATGAATTGAATAGTCAAACTAAAGTAACTTGTAAAACACACACATTTAAATCATGTAAGAATGCAACCAATCACACACATAACACCATATATGATTACCCAGAAACCCTCCAAATCAGAAGGTAAAACTAGAGAGCGGATGACACCCACAAATCTTCACTACTATAGTTGTAAAGTGTATCCAATTAAGATTACAAAGTTTTGACCATGAATCATAGTCTACCCTGTGAAAGGCCAGCCCTATTAAAGGCTTACAAAGACTGTTAAGTCCCACCTTGTTAGAGGATTTCAACACCCTATTAGAAGTGTGCCTGATTAGAGGACTTGAACTCAAAATTACGTAAGCACCCTATTAAAGGATTTCATATAGCCTATTAGGACTACCTTTTTAAGAGATTTAACTAAAATTTCCTGTCAAAAGGTCTCAGCATAGATCCTATAGTTGGCACTTTCTTTCCTGATAATAGATCACCTGTACACAATGTCCAATTGGTCCTTCATGATTAGCTGTGTCAATGATGTATCCTTCTATCTATCCTCTATTATTCTCTAACTAATTATGAAATTCATTCCTTCTTCATAACTTCTAAGTCTCTATGAATGCTCTATTTTTTACATGAAAACTTCCCTATACTTCTCATAAGAATTTTAGGGTTTTGTCCTCCTTAAGAAGACTAGGAGACTTAGGGTTTGGTATGAATCTACCACTAAGATTCATCCATTTTTCCACTTAGACCTTCCCATTTTTTGATTGGCTGCATGTAATTACATAGGGAATCCACATATAGATTTTTCCTTATCTTCAAAAGACCAAAATCTATCCTTAGTTTGGCTCAAAAATGGTTTACATAGTTGTTTGTGCCATTAGAAACAAGTATGTCCAATCTGCATCACTTGGCATATGAAGTCACTAATGATTGGCATACACTAAATTCTTGTTTAGACTCATTACCTGAACTGATTGACATCCACTATTTACTTAGCTCCTAAATTACTTGGCGTGGTCTATCTACTCACCACCTGAGTGACTTGGCACATGAGTGACTCAACACTCATTGTAGCTTGGCATGGTCTAATATTTACATGTTGAGCTCAACATGTATTAATAGTTTGGCATGAACTAAGTAAATGACTTAAGTGTGTTGACACTCACTTGTCAAAACCAATCCGAGATCAACATGTTGTTCAACAACTGGATCTAGCTTCTTTCTTGTTTCAAGTTTCTTTGCTAATGTTTCTCCAATAAAGTATCCAAGACTAGTCTTATCATAGGAAGTGAAAATATAGTTTCTCATCAATTTTCTCACTACTAGTATATAACTTTTTTTTTTTTTTCTTAGTTTGGGGTAACTCTCCTTTCACAATAGTGTTGTATATCTCAATTTCTGCATGTTCTAACTTAATGGATTCAAGTTCACATGTAACTTTTGTAAGATGAGATCTTAGATCTGCATTCTCATATTTTAGATTTGACTCAAATTTTCTATCATCTTTCTTCAAAATTATCTTGAGCTTAGTAATCTTCAACTCATGTTTTAGAATCTCATTTTCTTTCTTCAATCTTTATACTTCATCACTATATTTTGTCTAATCTATAGGTTGCTTTCTAGATTTGAGATGATTGATCTTGTCTTTCATCTTTCTAGTGTAGTCTTTTACATCTACCTAGCTTTCTTCAAGGTTATCTCTTTTTTTAGTAAGCATATCAATCTTGTCAAGAGATTATTCTATGTCATTTTGTAACTTTCCCATATACATAGGGATCTTACTCAAGTTGTGAAGCCTCTTATGAGTAATTGAGAGGGGGAGTGAATCAATATTCTATAAACTTTATCCCAAAACTAGATATTATTAATTTACTTATAACTTGCATATGAAAGTAAAATAGAAATTTAGAATAGTAAAAACAACCATGTAATAAGAAAACTCATAACACCATATTTTGTTAACTAGGTAAACCCTAGCCAAGAGAAAACCTCAATGGGGATGGTACCAACAAATTGATCAACTAATCAAAAGTATCTCATTAAGGATATACATAAGTATAGTGTCTTGGTCCTTGTCAGAGGACTTAGGCCTTGTTAAAAGCCTCATCTCTAGTAGGATTTTCTTCAACTATGTTAGGAGTTGGTATAAATACATATACAAAATAATGTACAAGTTGAGCCCACTAGCCAAACATGTAACTTACAATGTAATTTCTTGATACAAAAAGATAGATACAATAAATTCTTATTTTTTATTGATATCTTCAATATATTATGTGTCATTTCTTCTCATCACATTATTTTTAATCCTCTCTCACACTTTACTCTACATATTGTAATCTGCCTTTATTTCTTTATAATTCACCAAACATTGTGTAGATGGCCTTCAATCTTTCACATGCTTCAAAAAATACAAAACTAATTCTTTCTCTCTTAGGTTTAACATCTAGCATGTCATCCCTAATTATTCAAGTAATTATTTCATTAAAAAAAATTCCTTAACTCATAATTACCTATTTACTGTTATACTCTCTTCTACCAGTATACTACCACAACTAGTAAAACCTATCATATCTTCTTTTGTACTTATCATACTAATGTATGCACTTACACACATCATCCTAACAATCTGTACTATCTATACCTAACTTCACATATGCCCAAAATTTATTAGTCATCCATACACATCAAAATTCTCTCCATTCTTCTAGATAAACTTTCTTGTACTTAGACAATTTTCAAGTCTAACTATAGAATCTACTCCTACATATAATGTCTTCTTCATACAAGTTATATGTTGTCATAAATGAACCCTCTAACTCTTTCACAACTTATCCTACTTATCCAAACTACCAACAACATCACCATCTTTATTTCTTCATCAACTTATGTTTATTGTTCATCTCTTTTCATAGCTTCTTCACACATTTATGAAGATCCTAAAGTGTGACCCTATACATCAATCTGTAAAATATTCTAATCATAAGAATTGATGCAATGTTGCATTTCTTATATTTTTTTATTAGGTAGAGGAATGACCCATAACTTACCTCTTAGATACTCAAATGAATCCTTGGGTAATGCCTTTGTGTTAAAATATTCCAATCTCACTTCTTTGTCTTGCACTAGTTCCCTCAAGTAATGATACTTGATCTCAATGTGTTTTGTATTTGTGTAGATCATAAGATTCTTAGATATGTTTATAACACTTTTTTTAACACAATATATCACCACATGTTCAATATTATCTTCCTTCATACCTTTCAACAATTGCTTGATCCACATAATATTTGAACAATTTACTATTACAACAACATATTTAGCTTTTGTTGTAGATTATGAAATACATTTTTTCTTATTGCTTCTCCATGAAATGAATGTCTTTCCTAGAAAGAAAGAACCTCCACTTTTTCTCTTTCTATCATCAATATTTCCAGCCCCATGAATATCTATAAAGAGTTTCAACTCAAATTTTTAATTACTCTTGTACCATAATCCATAGTTTTTTGTACCTTTCATATGTATCAATATATTTTTCACAACCATCATGTGATTCTCGTAAGGATTAACAAAAAATATAGTAACAATACCAATAGCTAATTCAATGTTAGGTCTATTGTGAACAACATATTTGAAACTTACAATTGGAACAACTATTGCTTTATTGTTAATGTCAAATATATTTGATAAAACACATTGCTACCTAATCTAAATGTCATATCTATTTGATTGATGAAGACGATTTGAGAAATTGCTCATAAGAATAGCATCTACATGAAAGGTTGAGTTATGAAAAGGAAGCTACAATGGACATTTGATTAGATAGTGTAGACACTTAAAAAATTTCTAAACATTATATTAATTGATTTAATATATCCCTTGACACTATAATTATTTATTTATTAATTAACAATATTTTGTCATATTCTTCTACTTATTTGATTAAATTTACTTAATTAAATAGTTTCACTTGCCTAATGTATTTGAATTTAATTTGAATACTTCCCCTTAATGTGTTAAATTCATTTAATGCATAGTGTCCTCAATCCCCTTTTAAATAAATCTCATTTATTTAAATCCTCCACATTCTTATACTTTCCTAAACCTCAATTAAGATTAATCTAATTTAATATTAATCCTAACCTATCCTCAACAAAATTTAATAAATGATTTCTTAAAATTATTTATTCCTCCTTTATCCACATAACCCTTAAATTAATTTTTAATTTATTTATCCCTTACATGTCTCCACTTCAATAATTTCTTAAATGTTTTATTTATGATATTTATGGCATTATTCCGTTACCCATCCCACTCCTCATTGTTTATTCTTCCACTATGACATGTCTCCACTTCAATAACTTCTTAAATATTTTATCTATGACATTATTCCTTTACACATCCCACTCCTCATTTTTTATTCTTCCACTATGACATGTCTACCACTCTCTTCTTTTTAACTAAGACATGTCCCCCACCCACTTCGATTTTAAATTCAACTCACTACCTCCTTTTATTTAATCATGTCCAATGTCACCCTTGCATGGCTTGTGTGTCTCCCATTTGGCTCCTATGTGGACTCCAGATGGGTGCCACCTCCACAAACCTCTCCAAAATCCTATAAATAGAGCCCTTGTTTCAAGCATAAGGATCACCATTATTCCATTGCATTTTTATTATGCTAGTATAGTGCTAGAGCTCTAGAGATCAATCTCCCCTCATTGCATAGTTATCATGCTGGGATATTGTTAGGACTCGATAGAGATTTATATGCTTAGAGCTGATCTTTGGTGGTTGTTTGCATTTTTTCAATTCCTAGTTCTTGCATTTTTCATTGTAGCATAGCATTGTTAGTCTGCTTCATTGCCTCCACCTTCACATTCTTTAGAATCCTTTGGAGATTGGCTTATTCATTAGCTATTTATTGAAGGCATTCTACATACACCTTATTATAGATTCATATTCACATTCTTGCATACATTTGAATAGATTTGATAGGATTGTCCATATTTGTGTTTGGGAGAGCACATCCACATCCCTCAACTCGAAGCACACTGACAAGGCCTCTAGTACGTGCCCTTTTCGAGATGGTCTTGAAGTTTCCTAGGACTTTATTTCTTGGTTCCATTTCCTTATGAAACTCAAGTAGTTAATTGTATTCCATTTATTTTTAATCTTGATATGCATGTACAACTAACGTTTGTAATATTTAAGCTTTCTCCCAATAGATAGGTTTTTCACATACACATTTTGGCGCACTTGGTGGGACCTTACAATGGCTCATTCATTCATCCATTTCAATCTAGTTTTCTTACATACTAATAATATAATGTTTGTTGTTGTTTGAGTGTGTTTCAAGGTGTAAACTAATCTTTGTGCCAGATTTATTATTTTATAATAGTCAAATTCACTCTTCATGCATGGAGTATGACAATTTATTGAACCATTAGATCTTGCTGATTTTAGAGTATGTTGGGTAGATCCTAATTGCGCTTGCACCCAATCTCGATGGTTGGATTGTCAAAATAATAGTTTTTGTAAAATTTATGAACTAATTTTTATAGGCCTAGAAAACTATCCAAAAAATAAAAAATAAAAATTATGAGAGTCAAATCCACTTTCAGTGCATGGAGCATAACTATTTATTGAACTGTTGGATCTTGTTGAGTTAAGAGTATGTTGGGTAGATCCAAATTGTGCACATTCTCAACTGTCATATTGTAAAAATAATTTTTTCTTATGAAAGTTATGGGGTACTATTTACAAGTATAGAAAACTTTCATAAATAAAATTTAAGAAAACATTTCATTTTTCTTTTTATTCTTTACTTTTTCATATACGTGATGACTAATTTGGAAGAAAATAGGATTCTTAGGATCTAGAGTAATTGAAAAGGTAAGTAAAACTTAGAGGTACTTTATTTTTATTATTATTTTTGTGATACTAATCAAATTACTTCTTTGCAGCATTGCAGATTGCAACATTCTAAAAACAACTAATCATGTGTCTTGCAGGTTTTTCTTAAAGTTTTATTGCTCTTGGGAATGAATGCTTAAACACTTGTCTTTGAATGCATGTTGCACTTCATTTTATAAATCAAACACACTCTTGATTTGTTTCAAAGTTAAAAAAATACAAATCCAATCTTTAATGCATAATTAATAAAAAAAAACCTTTCAATTGAATGATGTTGTTAAAACATAATCTTGAATACCATGAACTAAAATCTAAAGTTTTCATTGGAATGCATGCTAAAACACAATCTTGAATGCTTAAAGGAAATTTTCATGCTTTCATTGGAATGAATCTTGAACACTCAAGTTTGGTGCTTAAAAAGAACACTCATTCAACCTTGAATGCATAAAAGATTTGGCTCCTTTCCCTATTGATATCTTATGTTGACGATGCTCAATTTTCTTTTGCTAGTGAATTCTTGATTTCTTATGTTGATAACACTATAAGTTGAAAATAACCTTGCATATTAAACATGAGTTTCTTCAAGGGTTGAATAAAAAAACCTAAAGCTCCATTGTAAAAGAACGAGTGTTTTTAAAACCCAAGACCACTTACGTATTCACTCATCTTGCATTGTTGGGTGATCTTGAGTGCAAAAGAAATAAGTGGCCCTTTTTTACACTTTTTTAGGAGGCATGCTTATGGATTTCATCACCTCTTGGGATGACCTCAACTCTAGTGTTCTAGAAAATTATAAATATTGAGAGGTGAATTGAAAGACACCTCTCTTGGAAGTATAATCTTGTCACTCTTGGCTAAGCCCCAGAGAATATTATACCTTTGGGAAGTGAAGATGGAGATTTGGGTTATGTCTCCTCCTAGCTATGTGGCATTATTTTGTTTCATCTATAGATTTGGGCCTCACATACCTTGTGTATATGAAGGACATCCTCTACTTGATCTTTCTACATCCTAGTTAAAGCCATAATAGGATTTTTATTGTCCTTGGTGTGTTTGAGTTCTTCAAAATCCAAAACCCACACAAATTTTCAAACAAAGTCAAACGAGTGAAATAATGGTGAGCTAAACTTGTGCTGAAAAAGCTAAGTTATTAGCAAGTTACTTTCAAATATTTGGATGCTTATTACTTGAATTCTATATTGAGTCTTCTTATTGTGGCAATTGTTGAAACTTTTCAAGTTTTAGTTCATGCTATGGTCAAAAAAATCAAACATAAGAAAGTGAAATTATCCAAGCCTTTTTCCTACAAGGAAAGAAAGAACTTAACACACTATGAAAATTTTTTTTTTTATGCCATTAAGGATATCAAAAAGGAAGAAGAGAAACATGATCATTATCGAAAAATCTTCTACAATGCCAAACTTAGAGAATGGTCCACTTTCCCAGGAGTAAATCCTAGATTTCTATTTCCAGTAATAGAAGATTAGCTACCCACACAGTAACCATATTACCTTCATTTTCCACATCACTCTATTTCCATCTCATCTTTTTTCAAACCTTTTA
The DNA here is from genome assembly GCA_028749045.1 of Cupressus sempervirens. NCBI lineage: Eukaryota > Viridiplantae > Streptophyta > Pinopsida > Cupressales > Cupressaceae > Cupressus > Cupressus sempervirens. The sequence continues at coordinate 192,857,581 of CM053786.1, read as the reverse complement.
GTCTTCCATTTACAAACTTTCCTTTAGGGAGAATTATCATCTGAGCCTTCATTCTAAATCCTACAAGATCTCAACCACAATTTACTATTCAAAATCAAAACTAGTTAGAAAGACATCTTGAATTACAGCATTAGATCTTCATCCAAGGAAAAAATTTAATCATAGTTGTAATCTCTCGTTTGGGCTCAGGGGTCTATCTCTGAATATTTAGTCTTCTATTTCAAGATCCTATCATGGTTAAAGATCACAAGTCTATATTTAGTAAGAAAAAGATACTTATATCACATTTTGTTTTAGGTTAGTAAGGTATCTTGTTTCACATATAGGTTGTCCTCTTGAGCTAGTGTTTTCAAAGTCAAACAATTATTGAGGAATTGTGTCCTCTTTCCTTTCAGGTTCATTTTCTCTCCCATACTTTCCCCTACTTCCACAAGATTTCTCCCATCATTTTGGTCACCATTGTATGATACATAGGAAATCTGGTAGATTCACATTTAATCCCATGTCTTAATTATTAGAATCATTTAGACAAAAAGCGATGGAAAGTCATTTCCCTACTTGATCTACCTCTTTAGGGAATACATTTTCCCCCAATACAAGCTTGGAAATACCTGGCCCAAAATTCACACTAGAACCTAAGAATCTAGAAGATTTTTACCAAGAGGAGGATCTTGTTCAAGATAATAACATTCCTAATGATGTTCAAACATTTCTTGTAGACACATATAACTTGAAAATATGCAAAAAAAATAATAGGCCTAAAAAATTGAGGCTTTTCTAAACCTTATTGAGGATGGTGTCAAGGTTCCTACAAACTATGATGAGAGTACTTTGTTCAGACATATCACCAAGGATAATGCTCCAATGTTACCAAATCCCACCATAACACAAGTAACTAGCAAATGAAAAGGAAATATAGTTGAAACCAATTATATACCTACATCAACTGCAGAGTAAACCACTTTCCAATTAAGTGTAGAACATATTCAACAAATAATTAGGGCTATGCCTAAAACAACTACACACACCAATATCTCATAGGCAACAATAACTGGATCAGCTATAGGATATTTGAATATTGGGAAAGAACCTATCCTACAAATCATAGTCATAACATAACCAACACACTCATATTATCTACACGTACCAACAAACATGTTAAAAATGTCTATGCCAATATTGATATCTACATACCAATACATTGGTCAAAATGGAGCACAACCAACTTTACCACCTCATAATCCACCACCACCTTACAACCCACTCAGAAACTCACACAACTTTGAAAGTAGATTCAACATCAATTCACAACCATCACAGACACAAATAGACCAAGATCTCACTCAACAAATGCTTGAACTATGGAGTGAGGTTAAAAACATGAGTAACCAAGGGACGAAAAATTTCTCTTTTGAGGAAATTTAATCTTTCCATTTGATAAATCTATCAAAATGATACCATTTCCACCACACTTTGAGATTCATAAATTTGAAAAATACACAAGAGAAACATGTCCTGTCACACATCTCAAAGATTTTTCTATCTTATGTCAAGAAGTTGCCTAAAATGATGATTAGCATAAGAGGATTTTCACATGAAGACTTGGAGGTCCTACACTTGAACGACTAATGAACTTATCTAGAAAATATATCACATCCTTTAATGACTTGGCAAGAAAATTTGTAGCAGAATAATCATACAATATTGAACATGATGCCTACACAAAATAAAGAAATGGTGAAAATTTTGCTAATTTTTTGCAAAGATGGTGATATCTTGCCAATCACATGCCCTAAAAAATTGAAGACTCACACCTTGTAGACATATTCATTAAAAACTTGATTCTAAAATGTCAAGTTCTAAAGGAAGATGGCTAGTCTTGAAGATTTTGCAACATTAGTCAAGAAAGGAAAGAACATTGAAAATGGGCTCTTGGACAAAGGTTCCATTGAAAATTACAACTCTTAGTCATCAACCAGTGAGTCCAACAACAATAGAAAGCTAAAGTTTGGTCTAGAAACAAAGGTATTAGACACGATGGTGTCAATGATGTCAAGAGTATACAAAATATTCAGGGAGGAAATGATAACAATAATAACTATCATCATCACAAAAACAACAATCCAAATTGAGATACTCAAAATTAGAATAAAAACAACCATCAAAATAAAAAACCACCTCATGATCAAGTACAGTCATTTCTTCACAACAACAATACTAATAAAAACTACAATTGCAATTATGACCAAAATAGATAGTTCACTAGCTTTTGTCAACTCTTAGATGTTTTTTTCTAATAGCTAGTAGAAAAAAATTTGACGATCTTTCCCAACACAAGACCTTTTAACAAAAATCAGCCCAAATCCAAGTGGTATCAAGAAAATGAATATTGTAAATATCATCATATCAAAGGACATGACCCTCTTAAAATGTTAAATTGGAGATCTTTCAAAAGTCATTCCCTAATCATAACAATACAACAATAATGGAAACAACATGACAAACAATATCAACCAAGCTTCCACATCTAATGCACTTCATTATGAATATTCTACTAACCACATATTAGGCTTTGACTCCTTGTGTGGGAAAATAGAAACAAATGATATATGTGTCTTTGACTCCATGTGTGGGCACATTGAAAAGGTAGACACCCATATAAACACTCTCATGTTACAAGAAGTTGATTGTGGTCCAACCACTTGATTGGAAGAGTTACTTTGCAAGCTTCAACTTCCAAACCCACCAATCCATCAATTCCACATGCGCCTATTGCACCATCCACTTTGTAGAGATATACTTCTTGCTATGATGTCCTATCTTATTTAGGGAATACTACTACACAAATATCCATTCTAGAGATTCTCACCACCTCAGTGATCCATAACGAAATCCTTCATACTGCTCTTTTAGAGTCTCGTGTCCCTAAGAACATCAATATATCCCAATTCACCACCATGATTAGAAATCTTTCCACATAACAACACCTTCTCTTTACAAAAAATATTTCCAAGGTCTTGATCACCACCATAGTTTTTTGCTCCATATTGAAGTCCTTATATAGTGAGACAAAATAAAATGGTTCCTTATAGATAATGGATCTAGTTTAAACCTATGTACTTTGTAAAGTCAATCTACTTCTTGGGACTTCCAAAAAACCTCCTAGACACCAACAAAAGGATAAACATTAAAGCCTATGATGGGAGATAAATAGAATCAAAAGAGTTTATCATTCTTCCCCTATAGGTCAAACCAACTATCATCAACACTAAATGTTATGTCCTAGATTTGGACTTTCCATATAACATCTTGCTTGGTAGACACTATATACATACACTAAATGTGGTCCCATATACTTATCATCAATGCTTAAAATTTCCACACCAAGGAAGAGAGGTCACAATTCCAGGAGATCCGTTTCCTTTTAATTTTTGTAAAAGATTGGAAGGTTATCCAATGATTTTTTGTCCAATTAGCGAGTTTGCTAAAGTTATACCTAAACCTTTCACAATAAAACAAACACCATACATCACAATTGAAGAAACTCCACTTAAAAATTCCTCCAAATGAAAAGAGAAGGTGAGGGAAAATCAAGTCAAAACTATAGAGAAGAAAGCTACATTTGCTAAGTAAGAGATGGGAGAATACAAATTTGAGAATACCTTGTGCTTTGTAAATTTACCTCTCTCTCTCCAATCCTTTGGTAAAACTTCCCAAATACCTCCTCCTATGGAAAAGGAAACCATGCATGTAAATAAGACATATTTTGAGCATTGGGGTTCCCTTAGTGATGAACACATGGAGTCAAATATGCTAGATTGGCTCTACTATGATGGTAAAGATGGTCCTATAAAAATCCCTAAAGATAAATATGTCAAGGCTCCTCCTATTATTGACAAGATGGGTTACCATGGTAGAGGCCTTAGACTTAAAGAAGATGGAATCATAAAATCCCTTGAGGCTAATAGCTATCCTAAGGGATGATGTTTAGGATCTATTTAACCCAATGTGTCCTTTGTTCATAACTATTATATGGTTGAACCTAATTTTGAGATGGAAGAGGAGGAATTCTTCGAAACACCTTTCCAATACATTGAGGGTGACCTAGATACCTCTATCCATGCCGTCACCATAGCTAAAATTTTATCCACAGACCTACCCCTCACTAACCCTAACATGGTAGATTGTAACCTTTAGGATACACCACCATCTCTTGATATTTGTAACTTTGATGAAGTAGTAATGACCCTTTTTGGCCTCAAGAATCTCCAAGATTATGAGCATGAGATCAAATACAATGAAAAATACTACTTCGGTAGCCAAGTCAACTCTCTTAGTTGCAAAATTGAAAAAGAAAATTACAAATCAAAAAATAGAAATACAATCCTTTAGTGAAAACTCCTTTGGGTACTCTTAGATGAAGTTAAAATAAAGGACACATCATCTAGTGAAAACCACTTACAGGTGCCAAAAGAGGAAGAGATTGACTTTCCATTCAAAACATTGCCACTAGAAAAGTCATGACTCTTGATTGAAGACACCATTCTATTTAACTTGAGTACTCTAGATAATCCCCAAATTAGTTGCATTACTACTACCCCGAGTCTAGCAGAACATGAATTCATGGCTAAGTTCTTACAGAAAGGAAAAATCAATTTTGTATGGAGATAAAAAGACATGTCTAGCATAGAAATAGAATTAGTTTTGCATCACCTAGTAGTGGATCCCAAGATTAGGCCTATTAAACAAAAATTACGGAAGATGCATCCTATGGTAGCCCTTTTAGTCAAAGCAAAATTATAGAAAATGCTAGAGGCAAAATTCATTAGACTTATTGATTATCTTCAATGGATCAACAACATTGTACCTATAGAAAAAACATCTAGGGTAATCCACATATGTTCAGACTTTCGAGACCTCAATCTTGCATGTCCTAAGGATGATTTAACATTACCAAACATAGACATTATACTGGATTTGACTGCTAGACATGAAATTTTATCACTCATGGATGGCTTCTATGGGTAGAATCAGATTAAAATTGTAGAAGATAAACAAAAAATTGCATTTACCACCCCATGAGCCACTTTTTATTATCAAGTCATGTCTTTTGGCTTAAAGAATGCCAACACCACTTATCAACATGCCATGACCACAATATTCCATGATCATCTACATGTGATAATGAAAGTCTATGTGGATGACATTCTAGGAAAATCAAAGACATGAGAATCACACATTGTAGTTCTTACAATAATATTTGAAAGGTTGGAAAACTACAAAGTTTTCCTTAATCCTAAGAAGTGTGTCTTTGGTGTACAATAAGGTAATTTTCTATGTTAGATAGTATAAAGAAAAGGAATTGAAACAGGTCTAGAAAAAGTAAAAGCCATCATGGAAATGCCTTTACCTAAAACTTTGAAACAACTCTATAGCTTTCAAGGGAAATTGCAGTCAATAAAATGATGTGTATCTCAATTAGCAGATAAGACCAATCCACTAAAACACTTTCTTAGAAATGATATAAAGTTTACTTGGGATTTCTTATGTTAGAAATAATTTGATAAAGTCAAGGTATATCTAGCTAATCCACCAATGTTAGTTCCTCTAGTGGCTAGAAAACCATTGATCCTATATATCTCTACTACTACAGTTGCACTAGCTATCCTTTGAGTGTAGCAAGATGAAAAAGGAAATGAGCAAGCTATTTACTATCTCAATAAAAAATTAGTTAGATATGAGTTGAATTATATTGCTATGGAAAGAGCATTCTTGGTTGTAGCATTCTATACACAAAAATTATGCGATTACATGCTTAATGATACTACAAAATTCATTGGTAAAATAGATCCTCTCAAATATCTGCTATCTAAAGTTACACTTGTTGGCCATGCTGCAATATGGGTCCTAATTCTAAGTGAATTTGATATTGTATATGTAGATTGTAAGCTATAAAAGGTCTAATTATTGTCAACCAAGTAGAAGAAGATCCTCTTCAAGGAGATCATCCTATTACAACTGATTTCCCAAATGATTCAATAATGAATGTCACTCCTAGTACACAATGAAAGCTATTTTTTGATGGATCCTTCACACAAAATGGATCAGGGGTAGGAGATTTGTTTGTTACACCACAAGGAGATCTCATACCAAAGTCTTACAAAATTTCATGTGCTTGTACAAACAACATAGCTGAATATGAAGGACTAGTAGTAGGGTTACGTCAAACTATATGATGGAATATTAAGAGCCTCCTTGTCTTTGGGGACTCCCATTTTTCATTAAACAAGTTATCGATGAATATCAAACAAAGGATGAAAATTTTTGACCATATCGTTACATAGTAGACGAGCTTAAACAAAGTTTCATTGAGATAGCTTTTTAGAAGATACCAAGGATAAATAAAAAAGTAGTAGATGCCATAGATACCATAGCCTCCATAATTGCCATGCCTGAATATAGTCCTAAGTGTGAATTTCTTTTTGAAAATCTTTTCCTTCCTGGTTATGAGCAATCTAAATTAGTGTGTGAGATTATCAGTCTCAATTCTCCATGGTACTCTAACATTTTCACCTACCTTCATCGTAAAATAATCCCCATAGCCCTTTCCACAAACCAAAGTAAAACCTTCATCCATCACACTACCTGCTACACTATCCTAGGTGACATACTTTTCTAAAAAAACTTCAATGGAACCCTCCTCTGATGTCTCAATTCAGAGGAAGTTAGAATGACATTAGAAGAGGTTCACCAAAGAATTTGTGGAGCCCATTCAAGTGGACTTACATTGGCAAAAAATATCCTTGGAACAAGTTATTTTTGGCCTACTATGGAATTTGATGCCTTTCATTTTGTGAAATGATGTGTTCCTTGTTAGCAACATGGAGATGTGATACACACTCCCTCCCTAGACCTTAAGCCTACCATCACACCATGGCCCTTTTTCAAGTAAAGTTTTGATCATGCTAGTCAAATATATCCAAATTCTACCAATGGCCACAAGTATATTATTTCCACCACTGAGTACTTCACAAAGTGGGTCAAGGTTGTCCCTTTAACCTACACTACTAGAAAATAGGTTTCAAAGTTCATCTTCAACTACATCATCTATCATTTTGGCATCCCCCAAGACATCATGACTAATAATTAGACTCCTGTCAAAAATAAGGAGGTTGACACATTATGTAGAAAGTTCAAAATCATCCAAAATTTCTCCACCAAATACTTCCCCCAAGGAAATGGTCAAGTGGAAGCCATTAATAAAACCATTTGAAAATCCTCACAAAAATAGTTGACACTGCTAGCCATGACTGGCACCTCCAAATTTCTCCTACCCTTAAGGCCTACTATACCTCCATCCATACTCCCATAGGAGCCACTCCATTTTCCCTTGTTTATGGCTCTAAGGCTATCCTACCCATTAAAATTGAGTTCCCTTCCCTCAGAATATCTCTAAAGAATCTTATGTCTAAAGAAAAATACCAAGTTGCATGGTTGCAAGAGCTGCAACTCCTTAATGAGAGATGCCTCAATGCTTTAAACCACGTACACATGTATTAACATCACCTTCAAATTGAGTTTTAAGAAAAGGTCAAACCTTAGGATTTTGAGGTTGGTGACCTAGAATTGCAACATAACATGAGAAATATCCAGAACTGAGAAAATAAAGGAAAGTTTGAAGCCAATTGGCTTGGTCCGTTTATCATCATAGCCAAGTATGGTTCTAGGGCATATCAAATTTCTACTTTAGAGGGATATTTTCTCCCTAGGCCTATAAATATTCATCACCTCAATTAGTTCTATGCTTGAGTTTCATGGTTCCTACGCAATGTTGCTAAGTTCTGCCAAAATCCAAAAAAAATCAAAAGATCCAAAAATCTGATTTTTTTTTTCCAAAAATCCTCATCCCACTTCCACACAGTTTCCTTCATTTCAAACCATATTTGTGCAAGATTACTACCTGACTCACACTTTTCATACCACTAATAAAAGGACCTCTTGTCTATGAGGCATTCATACACTTACATTTTCATCAAAAACCTCAAGTCTGCAAGGCACTTTCCCATCACATGATCATAATAAGGTTTCACTTTGTTTCCATCTCACTGAGTTTTTCTTTGACTGTATCAAAAAACCTATGCAAAATTGACATTGCAATTGAAATATTTTATGAACTTGTTCTTTTTACAGTAATTACCAATACCCATGGAAAACTATTACATAAGAAACAAATGCCACATAGAATGACTCTTTCCTACAAGGACACAAAAAATATCACTATTAGAATAAGGTTCATGGAAAGAGCTATGGACTGAATAACTACTTGGTCATGAGGTCTTTTTCTTAATTTCATCTTTGTGTATCAGTGATAGCCTTCCCAGGTGTACCTTGATCTTCAACATTGCGGTATCACTTTAAAGGCTCAAATTGACTTCACTCATCTTTTATAGTATGATTTGTTTTCATGATTCTGTAGTACATCTATGTTAGTTTTAGAGTTATGTTTATGAATTACTCACTGGGGGCAATGGGTTAGTACACTTACCACCAAAGTCCTTCAAAAGAATTTGGCTGTACCTAGACCTCTCTAGTTTGTATATGTAATTTGTTCCATCATGACTATGAAACCTACATTTATATTCCTAGAGTCTCTATAGTGTTAAGAGTCTAGTCCACACAAACAAACCTTGTCATCTAAGCTACTCTAGCATTTGATGCATAATTGGTCTTGCAATATCAAACTAGGGTGTGCTCTCTTATATGAACACAACTTAATCCCTAAGTATCATGTAGTATAGGGCTTCATTGTGAGTTGTTTGAGACAAACATCTTTTTCTTCTATGTCAATTTTCTTCTTCTTTGTTTCCTCCAAGGGTCTTTTTCATGAAAATCTAACACAATTTATCTTTTTCCCCTATGTTTGTGAGGGGGCACCCTCCTCCCTTGTCATTGCTACAACATAACTCTTGTGAATTGTCTCTTCTCTGGGGTAACCTATGTTTCTCTTTTCTTTGATGCAATGTCGTACCACAACTACATCAAAGACTGGAAAAATGTACACACTTAAAATTGTCCTAAACACTATATTAATTGATTTAATATCTCCCTTGACACTAAAATTATTTATTAATTAATTAATTATATATTTTCATATTCTTCTACTTATTTAATTAAATTTACTTAATTAAACATGTTCACTTTCATAATGTATTTGAATTTAATTTAAATACTCCTCACTAATGTGTTAAATTCATTTAATGCATAGTGTCCGCATTAATCCACTTTTAAATAAATATCATTTATTTAAATCCTCATCATGCTTAGACTTTCCTAAACCTCAATTAAGATTAATCTATGTTAATCTTAATCCTAATCTCTCCTTCAAATTTAATAAATGATTTCTTAAAATTATTTATTTCTCCTTTATCCACATAACCCTTAAATCATGAATTTTTAATTCATTTATCCCTTAAATGTCTCCACTTCAATAATTTCTTCAATATTTTATTTATGACATTTATGGCATTATTCCTTTACCCATCCCACTCCTCATTTTTTATTCTTCCACTATGACATGTCTCCACTTCAATAATTTCTTAAATGTTTTATTTATGAAATTATTCCTTTACCCATCCCACTCCTCATTGTTTATTCTTCCATTATGACATGTCTCCCACTCTCTTCTTTTTTAATTTACCACTATGACATGTCCCCCACATACTTCTATTTTAAAATCAACCCACTACCTCCTTTTACTTAATCATTTCCAATACCACCCTTGCATGGCTTGTGTGTCTCACATGTGGCTCCTATGTGGATGCCACATGGATGAAACCTCCCCAAACCTCTCCAAAATCCTATAAATAGAGCCCTTGACTCAAGCATATGGATCAAAATTGTTTCATTGTATTGTTATTATACTAGTATAGTGCTAGAGCTCTAGAGATCAATCTCCCCTCATTGCATAGTTATCATGCTAGGATATTGTTATAACTTGATAGAGATTTATATGCCTAGAGATAATCTTTGGTAGTTGTTTGGATTGTTTCAATTCATAGTTCTTGCATTTTTATAGGAGTATAACATTGTTAGTCTACTTCATTGCATCCACCTTCACATCCTTTGGAGATTGGCTTATTCATTAACTATTTCTTGAAGGAATTCTACATACACCTTAGTATAGATTCATATTCACATTCTTCCATACATTCAAACAAATTTGATGAGATTCTCCATAGTTGTGGTTGGGAGAGCACATCCACATCCCTCAACTCAGAGCACAATAACAAGGCCTCTTATGGGTTCCCTTGTTGAGATGCTTTTGAAGTTGCGTGGACTCTATTTCTTTGTTAAATTGACTTGTGAAACTTAAGTAGTTAGTTGTATTTCATTGTCTTTGATCTTCATATCCATGAATAACTAATGTTTGCATTTTTTAAGCTTGCACCCAGCAAGTATATTTTTCACATATACAGATAGACTTTGATAAGAAAAAGTGATTGTTTATATTGAGAAAGTTAAGCTAAGCCAAGAAATAGAGTAAAATGGTTAAGGAATGTCGAGTGATGCTAGTGTCAATCGAGTCATAGTAAGTCCTGAGAAAATCTAGTATTGATCAAGCATAGGTATCAACCAATCAATATAGTTAATGCCAAGATAGAAATTTTATAGTGATCGAGTACTTAAGTGATGATCGAGTGTTAGAATTTAGTGATTACATAGTAAGACTATTGAGAATGAATTTAAGCAAATCATGATTTCCAACTGACTCAATTGATTTCTTGGGAGATGTAAATCATGGTGAAGATAAAATTTTTGAGTTGGATTATTCAATTCAAGGTGAGGATTAGGTCAAGGCATAATAGATGGATTTTAGAGAAGTTTCTAGACAATGATCAAGAAGGTGGACATCTACAATGAATTATGTTGAACCTAATCATAAACCCTAAGATCTACAATGATCTTGGAAAATGGCAAAGTAAGAATTGCCTATTTAAAGAGGTATAGAGTCAAATGAATGTGTGTGAGTGTGTGTGTGTGTGTGTAGGGTGTGTAAAAAAGAGGTTGATGAGAGATGCACAAGTGTGTAAGAGTGATTCTGAAGCACAAGGAGATTTCTTGCATATATATTACTAATATTGATAAGTGAAATTTGAGTAGATGGCTTAAGTTTTTTTGTGAGGAGAAGATTGATTTCTTGAAGGGTTCCCAAGAGAATAAAGAACATAAATGACAATGGAGATTTTATCAGTGACTTAAGAGTGATATGAACTTTCAAAGTGGGTTGCAATCATATAGATTAAAACCCTACTATTTTCTTTCTAATCATTGTAAACATTTTGTATTGAAATCCTTTTAACAAAGGTTGACCTAAAAGTAATTTGAAGGACTTAATAGTCTAGGTAAATTCTTTATCAAGGAAATAGAATGATCAAATTCCTCTAAAATGGTCATGCCTAACAAGGTGATTAAATCTTCTAACTAGGTCACATTTAACAATGTGTATTGTAAACCTTTAACAGGGTTGGATCCTAACAAAGCTCACATCAAAAGAGTGAAAAGTGGTGACATGTTGCTGGGGGTTTTTCCCAAATTGGGATTCCACATAAAATCCTAGTGTCAAACTTATGTCTAATTCTTTATATATTTTACATTTGATAAATTTTATACATAGTATGTTATGTTTGGGACATTAATCAATACAATAGTAACCAAGCAACAACATGATAAGTAGAATAATGAGTGTTTTATGTTTAATTGTTTAAATGGTACTTATGGACCTTAAGTAGCTAATTCACCCAACACCCCCCACCCCCCCCAACCCTCTCAATTATTGTTAACATTTATAAAAATTAGTATTAGAGATTAGTTCTTATAGAGAAAATTTTGAAGGTACTTAAAGCCAAATATAATGACCAAGAGAGATGTACCAAAGCTAAACTAGGAGAAATTTCTTGCATGGAAAACCTTGATGAGGTTGCATATATCTAGTATCATTGACATTGCTATCAAATTTATGGAAAATGAGTATGTGAAGATAACAACTACTTCTCTACTAGCTAATCATTTGAAGTAAAACAATGAACACAATCAAGCAATGTTGGAGATTGCCTCAACCCTAAGCTATAATGAGTTTGATGATAGTACAAAGAAAATGTGGGACAAATTGAAAACCATATATGGAGGTGATGACAATGCCTAGAGAGAAAAATTAGAGAGCTTGAGAGGTAAATTTGATGACATGGGAATGATGAAAGGTGAGAATATAGTACAATACTTCACAAGAGTCAAAGAAGTTGTTAATTCCATTCATGGTGCAAATGGAGAAATCAAAGATGAAACTGTGATAAGTAAGGTATTGATGACTTTACTCCCTATATATGCCATTAGAGTTTCTATAGTTCAAGAATAAAGATGCACACCAAGTAACACTTTGAACTTGGAAGGAATAATTGGTAGACTAACTACTTTTAAGATGTCTAACTTTAACAACTACACACCTGTTACTATTGAATCTACCTTTAAGTAACATTTGGTTGTTAGAAAAGGAAAGGAAAACATGTGAAGAGTGAAAATGATATTTTTGATGATGATATTGATGAACTTGAAGCCCTTTTTACAAAATTATTTGGAAGAGTAAAAGGTAAATAGAAGAGTAAACTACATATTATCTATTTTAATGCAACAAAGTTGGTCATATTGCTGTTAGGTCTCATGATAGAGAGGATAAGGATGAAAGGAAGGAAATAAAGTATAAAGAAAATGCTAAAAATAGGTTTATACAAGTACGATAGCTGTGTTTCAATCATTGTTTTGTCACAGATGCCAAACCTACTACTTGCTAGTAAGACAATTGCTTATATGGTTTAGGTACTATCATTTATTTGATTAATGAAGAGGATTTGATCAAATGAGGTAACAATAGCACCTAGAGGAAAGGTTAAGTTATGATATAGAAAAGGAGTACAAGGATTAGTTAAGACAATAATATCATAGTGCATTGATAATCTAATTAAGGTTGCAAAGGATGGTTACACTGATTAAGTTCAGAAGAACAAGTTACACAAAGTTTGTCTACCAAGCTTAATAACCTGTATAGTAGGTGTGAAGAAAAGTTAGTGTAAGATGAGTATAAAATTAGTTAGAGAAAACCAAAGTCAATTTTAGTATAAGCCCAGTGATACAGTGTAAGCCAAGTAAAGTTTAGTTGATGTTGATCACACGTAAACTTTAGTTTGTGTCAAGTATTTTGATAGAGGATGTCAAGCAATGTAGTATGTGCCAAGCATCAAAAGCAAAATAATGTCAAGCATCAACATTATGAGAAAGATGAAGAATTTGATGAATCTAAGCCAATAAGTTTGATTCTTGGATTATGTGAACTATGTGGAAGATAAGCTTGATGAGCTAGTGACACATAATCTATGGTGAACCATTTTGAGGAAAATTCCAAGAGGATTGAAGGAGAGGTTTCTAGAATAGAATAAAATGAAAGTATGAGTAGATTCATTAAATCCTACCTAATCTAACCTAACCCTAAAATGGATGATGGAGGATGAACAACAAAATATTTTAATTCTCTATTTATAGAGATAGCTAGTCAGAAGCAAAGGTTGTCATGTGCAAGAACCTAAGGAAGACGAGTCTAGGGTATTGTGTCATTTAGCGACCTAAGAGAAGAGATTGTATTGGCAAGAAAAGCATGAAGGCTTAAGGGTATGGATTCTTGAAGGGTGAACACGATGTTAGAGATTAAGTGTATGAAAGCTAAGTAGAATGAAGGACTGAAACAACAATATGTAATCTATAAGTGTGTTGTAAGTTTTTATTAGATCAAGCCTTACTATTAATTTATAATAATTGTACCAATATAGGGTAAATAATTTGGATTAAGTTTGACCTAACAGTCATTTGTAAATCCTTTAACCAGGAGACATTCCAAGTGAATGATCAAAAGTCCTCTAACCAGGCTCACTCCTTATAGGGTGATTGAAATCCTTTAACCAAGTCACCTTTAACAACATGCATTATAACCTTTAATAAGGTTGGCCTTTCATAGGGTATCAATCCAGAAGAGTGAGAATTAGTAGCATGTTACTAGTGGCTTTCCCCAAGTTGGGTTTCCATGTTAAATGATTGTGTCAAATGTGTTATTGAATTTGTAATGTTTCATGTTTACATTTCTACAAAGTTGATTTGATAGTAACCTACAAGTTTAAGTGATTGTATGTTTAAATGGATGCATGCACGATGAAATTTTTTTATGGATATGGGTTCACTAAGATGTGAAATTTTTTAATTGTACATCTAGACTTTGGATAATTGATTTACCCTCCTCAATTATTCTAAAGAATTCCAACAATTGGTACTAGAGTCATCTTCTTAAGAGGACTACTTTGAAGGTACTAGAAGCAAAAAGATCAAGATGTGAAAAAGAGAGGTAACCAAGCTTAATAGAAGATTATGAGAGAGTAACATTTTTACATTAGTGATGATAGATCTCACTCTCATGATTTTGCACCAGTGGTCTAGGGACTATTAGAACTTTGACACAAACCCTCATTCATTACACAAGTCCATTAGTTGAGGGGGGGCCTTCTATGCATCACAGTCACATGTGCACTTCATGCGGATCCTTATGCACATTTGAGGAGGTTCAGTCATAAATATGGCAATAAAATAAGTTGTATTAAAATGGGAATTAATGTATTAATGTAAACTCAATTTATTGTAAAATAAAAATAGAATAACAGTTTTTGGTTTTTCAGCAATAACTCCAAACTCTTCCAAAGGTTACAGTTGCAAATGTTGGAAGTCTTAATTGGAAAACTAAGATCTTGAGAGGGGGATTGAATGAGGATCTATAGAACTCTGGGAAAATAGTCACTAGGCTATGAGAGAGAAGTCGCCTCCATGCTACCCTACCCTATCCACAGGTTGCAATAGTCCCGACTTGCCACTGACGAAGTGACATGGAAGAACAAAAACAATACATCCATCTATCAAGGTCACTATCTCTCAAGTTATGGTCTTGCTTTGGAATCCTCCCATGACCTGAGACATGCAAATTCAACAAAAATTGAAGGCCAACTAGAATGAACTGCAAGAGTGAGTGCAAAAGGTCTAAGGTTGCTTGGATAGAACTAGAGATTAAACTTCCTCGAGAAGTTAACAAGAGCAAGAAGAGGATTGCTAAACTAAAAACTAGTTCCACTCTTCTATTAACGAAAGGAAAATATTAGGATGAAGAAAAAAACCTAGATGCAAGAATTTCAAGTTTGACAGGTAGTAAATTTTTGAGATTTTGGACCATTTTGAGGTGTGCAGCTCTGTAGGTCCGAGTTATTCTTTTCTTAGAACCTTTAGTTGTGAATCATTTTCTCATATAGATTCTAAAAATAGAACCAAGCTAGAAGCTAAGTCAAAGAAATGTGGTAGACTATTTAACTGGCATTCCAACATTACATTCTCATGCAAGGAACTAAGATAGAAGCCATGAGATGATCTGGGAGTCATTGAGAGCTCTATAAATGGAAGCTTGGCCTTCTCTAGGTGTCTCAAGACAGTTGTTCAAATTTATTCCCCTTGAGGCACATGTCCTAATTAGTTGCATACAATTACCTAATTGAACTACAATTAGTTATAAATCACAATTTACATGTTATAATGATCCTGGTAGGCCTCCATCTTCTCATCCATTCGATCTTCCAGAATCAATCTACATCGACCCTTGTAGATAATTGATCTCCTCAACCCAAGGGTAGAATATATGATTTAGAATACTCAAACATAAGGGAGATTAAGTTGGTAATGGTTCTATTAATTCTGTCCATTCATGTGAGACACTGATACATAATGATCTAGACAATATGTAGAAGCAAAAATATGATACATGATACCTATTATTAGTATATGGTTCAATTTAACCAATCACTCTAGATGAAATAACATGTTGGAAAAAATAAAAATCTTGTATTTGATCATCTTATAGAGTTTCTCTCAATTATGTATAGGTGAATGTCTAATTGGACTTTGAAAGAGATCATGTAGATGAAATAGATACTAAAGGATATTATGATAGAGTTTTCAAAACCTACTATAATACCTTGTGATAACACAAGTACAATGAGTATGTCTATGAATCATGTGTTACATCCTAAAATAAAGTAAAAAGATCTCTTTCTTCCTTAGTACAAGTTTCCGAATCTTTTTCAGCAATGATTGTCTTTGCTGATTTTGTCAAGATCCAGTATCCTAGACCTATACACAATAGATGTGTCTTCATCATTTCCTTCTAGCTTTTATAATTTGTTCCATCTAACTTCAGAATATCTTTCCTAAACATGCTATTTTATTAATTTTTATCCTCTTTACAAACACATGTTTTTATATCTTAACTACTTCTTACTTTTCTTTCCTTGCACAAGGCAGGGACTCAAGCTCTATAGAGCCCTTGTTTTTGAAGAAAATTGAATAGAACATGCTTCTGTAAACTCTATCTCAGAAAAATCTTCACCAAAACTTGCATAACTTCTTCCAGACTTAATATCTTTTGCTCTCAAGGTTGGAAATCCATACTTAGATACAGATTATGTGGATTTCTCTCACATTGAACTCATTATAGCTACTTGGAATGATGAGCTACAAAATGATACAGAAGATGAGGACTTTGTTGAATCCTACAAGGTATGCAATCATTTTGAGAATCACTTTCATGGACACTGATGAATGGACTAATATCATACTAAGTAGAATACATGATGGAAAATTGTGGATGGAAGACAATGTAGTTGATATTTCAGATGACCTTATTCATGAGGTAACTGGTCTTAGCAAACAAGGCACATGTGGACCATTTTTGGCACCGTTGGTAGAGATGGACTGTATGAGTGGTTAGTCATGCCTTTTGGGCTAACCAATGCACCAAGCACTTTCATGAGGCTCACGAATGAGGTAATGAAAGAGTTTCTAGGCAAGTTTATCTTTGTATTACTTCCAATCCTACTATCTTGAAAGAATTCTTACATTCATCAAGTTCTCTAGTTCTTATCTGATCATATATAGCAAAAGTTCTAGCTCTGCTTCTTTGGAGTATAAGAGTTCATAATTAGAGAATCGGGCAGGAAGCCTTCTCTATCTTGTTGATTTTCTCAGCCCCTAAATGTTATCATTATCACCTAAGGACCAAATAGGGCCTCTTATTAGACTAGTGATGTGGCTAATCATCACTACAATCCAAAAAAAAATGAAGCCCAATGAAATCATTAAATCTATCATACCACAATCTAAAATTGAATGTTCCCTTCAAAAAATTCATATTATCTTTTGATTTTAATCAACAAAAAATAATTGGAGAAGAACCAATGCTTCTCCTCTTATCTAAAAGCTAAGGCTAGTATCAAAGCTTGAGGTTTATCATTGATAGACAAAGGAAGGTGAGTTTGAGGATCAAGATTTAAGGAAGAACAATTTCAAGATCAAGTTTTCATTAAGGAGAGACAAAGTTAACTCCTTAACGACTATTGGGAATTTTGGTAGTTAACAAACCATTTTCTAGTGCCTCTACTCGATCTCTGACCAAAGGATACTAGCGATGACCAAAAGCCTTAGCTTCAGTGGCACACATGTGACAGTCTCCTCCTAGGACCCCTAGGGACTCATGTCATGATCAAATGGGTTGAATGGAGTCATAGGTTATCCAATGACCCCATTCAAACCATACGATCATTTTGAAAGTATAGATAAGTCATGTGAACTATTTGACAGGATGTCTGAATGTAATGTGGTCACCAAAAGCCATGGTTGTTGGATATGCACAAACTGGGCAATAAACATAAGCTATAGCCTCAAAAAAAATTCACTTTTCATTTGAAGTCCTAGGTAATCTTTTCAATACTTTCTTCATGTAGCTCCCATGCTCATGCTTTTTAGCCTAAGTTATGTTTTGGAACATTTCATAGAATCCCTCTAGGTTTGAAAATATAGCATGAGACATGGCCATCTTGCAGGGCTTCAAGATTTTATCAAAAACCTCGAATTGACCCAAACAAAAATAGGTTATTCCTCATAATAGGAATTCTAGTCTCTTACTTAGCACTCATAGTCTACATTGACTCACATGGGTTTTGTCTTCAAACAAGTCATTTTAGTAGAGTTTAATTGAAATACATTACCTATAGACCTAGTTCTAGTTCCAGTCATGGAGTCAATTCTTCATTCTCAACATGCAGAGGAGGGATGACTATATGTGCAAGAAAGTCCTGATCTCGAAATGAGTTACACCCATTATTATCAAAACTCAATTTTGAATAATTTATCAAAACCTTTTGATGCTAGAACTGACCTAAACCATAGAAAGAGGTTGTTGAGCATAAACAAGAAGGCATTGTCGAGGTTCAACAGAAGATTTTTGTTGAGCACCAAGGACTTCATTTTTCAATTTGTCTACATCTAGAAATAATAATATGTTGACATCAATGACAAAGATGAACTGAGAGGGGTTGAGAATGATCAAAAGTAGGTTTAGGGGTTGATCCCCTCTAGACTACATATGGTTTTTTCATGTTGTTCTCTGGTTGTGCCACAAACTATGGCCTCTAATATTTTTTTAAGGTGGGGTCCAAGTCAAACAAGGAACATCAAATGGATGAGGGAAGAGTTTGCATGGATCTGAATGATAAGGGCATTTTGGAATTGGAGGAATGTTTAGTAGATGAGACTAGTTCAATGGATGGACTTTTCCATTGGTAGATGGAAGACCCTCCTTGCTCTACCAAGGCTTCCTCTTAGCCTTCTTAGGGTCTCTACTCTAACCCTAACCTAGAGGACTTTTTCTTGACCATCTCGACTATAGGTCCCAAAGATACAAAGTGACCTGCCAAGCACAAAGATAGAGAGTTTTGTAACCTTTAACTGGGTTGGCTCCTAATAGGGCTCACTTCATAAGAGTGAAAATTGGTAGCTAGTTACTTGGTGAACATGACCCTCTCTAGGTCAGCTCAAACACCACTTGAAGAAATTGGTGCCTAAAGGAAATTATCAAATGTTAACTAACATAACAAAATTGTTATAGTTAAATCTATAGAGCCTGCAGAACCTGTCAAAATCCCTACTTTTTGATTCCCTATCCCTCTAGGATTAATCCCTACTGTTGGCGCTCAAAATTGCCTTCTCGATTTTGAGCACCATTGAAAAAATCAAGCCCTTAAACGCTTTTAAAATGCATATGTGCCTGGTTGTACTCGACTATCCAGTTGAGACCCCTAAGGTTTTTAATGCTTCTAGAACCTTTCTTTCAGCATGCCTAAGCATTTTGTGAAGTTAAATTGAGATTTTGAGCTGTTTGGTGAAGTTTTGTTTCAAGCATTTGTCAAAATTGCAATTCTGCCCTAGTGTCAAACAATGATAGGAGGCTATGTTTGCCAATGAATATCTCGCACCCAGAAATGTTGAATGACTTGCCACTTTGAGATTATCTAGTGTCCATACCCAAAAATCTATGTTTTAGATTTCGAGTCATTTTGAGTTTGTATGACTAGGTTTTGAATCCCTCGAAGTTGGTCAGTTATTGTTTTCATGTTTTTGCACAGTATTAGAATTTTTGGGAAGCCCTGTTTGACGTGTTGTAACTTTTGACCAGTTGACCCAAATGTTGAAATTCTTTTTGTGTTGCATTGTAGATGAGACTTTTCATGTTTCAAGTTTCAACTCTTGACGAATCCATTTGATCAGTTTTCAAATCTGATTCAAAATGGAATTTCTGACTTTTTGCTGGTGTCAGTATTTGTAGATTGATTAGCAACCCTGTTTGTTGTGTCATATCTCCTGATCTATGATAGGTGTGATCAAATGGTTGGTTTCCCTATGTTCTATTCTAAAAGTACTTTAAGTGTGCCAGTTTGCAAGTTATGACAAATCCATTTGCACACTTTTCCAGGTCAATTCCGTGCGCAAAAAATGCTTTCTGTCAGCATGTCTAGTTTCCAAAATTCTGAGTAGCCCACTTTGACTGATCGCCATTTGCACCCTATTATTCATTTTGAGCCTAAATCATACATCTGTAATGTCCTCATGATAAAGAATGAGTTTCCTAGTTTTCATTTTCTCATGTACTAATTTGCCCAGTTTTCAAGGTCAATTTCGAGCCTAGTTTGTTGTTTTCTGACATGTTTACTTGCAGGTAATTCTGAGCAAGCAACTTTGACAATGAATATCTTTAGACCTCAAATTCATCATGAGATGAGATTTGATAGGCTAAGAGTGTTCGAAACAAAGATTCAATGTGCAAGTTTCCAGAGCCTAGTCAGTTGTCCGAATAAGTTTTCAAAGGCAGTCAACAGACCTCCTGGCACCAAATTCATAGTTTGTAGATCAGTGTGGACCCAATATTGGCAAGCAATAATTTGTTTTAGTTTTATAAGTCAAAGGTTTGTGCAATGTGGATTTATGAGGGTCATCAAGAAAAGGTTGTTCTTGATTTTAATAAAGCTGGCGAGGGTACAATGGTGCCTCATCATTTGAAGGATCCTTTATTAAAAAAACATCAGAGCCAAAAGGAGTTTTACAAGAAAAAGAAAGATCCTAGGAATGACTTATATGAATGGGTTGCACGAGCTGAGAGACTATAATTTAGTCTAGTTGGCAAATACCTTCACTTAATGCATAAATCAACCAACTTTGTAACACTGAAGCATTATTGTGAATGCGGTCGCCATATTCAATATAATTTATTTGGATATTGGCAATGATTGTTGGCAACATGAGGAAGGAAATGCACCCAAATCCAAGTAGCCATATCAAATGGGGGAGCTCATGCATCCAACAGGAAGCCCACAACTTTTTGAAGGAGTGAAATGCATGTTTTAAAAAGGCAGAGTGCTAGGGCGCAAGGGAGGCAACGTCTTCAGAAAAGAGACCACCCACATTTAAAAAAAAGGAGGGATCAATGTTTTAAAACTGAATATGCAAGTGTTAATCCATCTTATGCATATCCTCAAGTAGCTTTCCTTCACTTATATCCAGGAGCAAAGTCAATGAAAAGAGCAGTGGCAATGGCTAGTAGAACAAAGATGCCTCACACATTGAAAGGGAGGAAGCCGTAGAGATAGCAAACTAAAAACCACGACATTAGCAAGTGATGCTCACGTGGTGGAGAAAAAAGAAGCCACTACCGGAAAAATGAAAAGATCTCCCTCGCAAGAAAAAGAAGATTCACGCTAAAGGAGGCAAAGGATGCCTCGCACTAAGGAAATGAGCTACAGCTTGGAGACAATGGACCCAACCACTGATCTAAGAGGAAGGCCATGCCCATTAAACATGGCAGTACAAAACACGCAGATCAGTTGAACTTGAACCACAAGTTTTCAATGAGGAGCATACTTCTTACCTGTAGTGCTATCCAATTGGGATGAATGTGTTTGAATCTCCAATGGATACAATTGATGACAAGGTGATTTAACTAGAATTACTTTCTAGTGGGCAGACTAAACCTATTAGTGGAAACATGCATGGAAAATAATGAGGAGCCACATCATTTAAAAGATGAAGCTTGTGATGTAGAATCTGCTAGCTTCCATGAGACAACCCACGTTCAAAAGAAAAAACTAATGCTAAGAAAGAAACCTCACAAAAATGAAATGCCTATTCAAGAAAAATCCACATTGTTTGTAAAAAACATCTCACGCTATGTAGAAGAAAACGACTCATGCCATACCAAGAACAATCTGTCCAAGCGAAGTCCAAAGAGACTCCAATCTGTTATGTCAAGAATAGTGATATGCATCAGCAACTAGCAAAGTTTCATGTATCCAACAGCTCCACATAGGTCAGAGGTTTTAAAGAGAAAACAAAAAAAAATGCAGCCACTCAATAGTATAAGACACGCCAATCATAAGAAAACACCAGTCAATGCAATGTTAAAAGGAGCCATTGCAAGCAGTAGACAGGAAGCAATAGCATCAAAAGGATGACCATGTTGGTTTTAGAAGGAACAGATCATGCAATAAAAAAGGGGGAGGCTGCAATTTATAAAAATGAAAAGAGTCCACACTATGAGAGATGGCAGATCACATAAATATAAATAGAAGCTCCCCGCGGTAAGAAAACCATGCCTCAGCACACAAAAGATGACGCCCATATTTCCAACAGATTTTGAGGCTTTATGCTAATGCAAAGGAAGGTAAGTATAGCAACAATGTAGGAGGTAGTGAAATCAGCCCGCAAACTTTAAAAAGAGCAATATTCCATGTATGAAATGCAAAGGAAAAGCATGCAGAAAGACAAAATGCAATCCACAAGATTATAGAGAGAAGGCAGAGATGCCAAATCATGTTGAGAGGGATGCGTGCTAGTAGGCAGATAAAAACATCCCATGCCTAGCCGATCAAAAAGATGCCCATGACTTGAAGAAATTAGAGCCTGCATGCTGAAAGGCAAAGGAAAGCGTGAGTTTGAGTGAGGTAGCCGCAAGGAATGGTCTGAACCCTTAATCCCACATTCATCATGAGTGGGTATTTTAGAGTCTTTAAAAGCAAAAGAACTCAACATAAAGGTTGTCTTAAAGACAGGTGCCTTTTGGAAAGGCTACGGCTTGGGTGTGGGCCTTGGTCGACCAGCTGGAGGTCGTGACGTCATAATTTTAAACAAATATTTTGCCGTGCTAATGTGATCTAGGTGACAAGATGATGAAATGTGGAAAATCAAGTAGCCCTTGTTACCTCACCATGAGAAGATGCTTGCTAATTAACTATAGTGAGGTAGTGAGGTTGATGTGGCAGAAGTTTTGAGGTAGATGATGAGGTGGCAAAGGATGACACATGTCATTTCATTGCCATGTCGCCAATGACTTGGAGGTTGTTGAGATAGATAGCGACATAGCGAGGGAGAATCAGGAAATGACATGTGGCAAGTGGTCTCAGAGCAGTATGTGACATGGCAGATGATGTGGATCAGGTTCCAATCAGAGTGTGCCATGTGGCATTGGTCAAACCTAGAGTTCACTCAAATTTGGAAGGGCTAGGAAAAATAAAATGATTTTAAAATTTTCATTTTAAAATTATTTTGCCAACAAACTGACATGACATGCAGGGTCCTTTAAATTGAAATTTTTATTTCCTAAAGTCTAAACTTTAAACTTTTTGAAATTATTTTAAATACAAACCTGAACAATCTTAACTAGAGGAGTGTTTTTCAAATCAAGATTATGGGCATTTCTGGAAGGAAAAGTATGCCTTATCATATACCATCAGAATCATGAAAGTCTAAATTTTGTGATTCTGAGATTAGTTTTTGCATAGGTATCAGTCAATTTGAGCTACAAGAGGTTTTCCATCAAGTATCTGAATCGCAACTATATTCAGACCAGGAAGTTTAGTTGTATTTTTTGGCAAGTTAATAGCTTGAATATGCATAAAAGACAACTAGAATTTAGTTGGGGGCATCTCTGAGTCAGTTAAAGCAAGTTTTATCAGCATTTTGATGCAAATAAGATATTTAGTAAATAAGGGATTTCATCATTTAGGAGGGGATATTTTGCAAATCAGTTATAAGGCAATGATGAAATCAAATCAGATCAAGATGGAGAAGGAAGGACGAAGTTTTCAGTTCCTAGAAGATTGAATTTCAAGTGGACACTTGTCAAGTAAAGATTAAATCTGAGATTTCTTTCTTGTCTATATCTTTCTTTCTTTGATACTTTGTAAGAGTTCCAGTTCCAGTTTTTTGTGACTGTGAGACCACTGTTGGTAGGGAATTTGTAGTCATTCTGTGAGACCATTCCTTTGGATCCAGAACTATGATTCCACCTCCATTCTTCAACAATTTCTCTCATGTGAACAACACTAGTGCAAATAATACAGATTGTTTTGATATGTTAGGTTGTTTCATGTTTTAGTTTCATGCACCTGAATGTATATTTTCAAAGAAAATGAATACATATGAGCAATAGTTTTACTAGCTTCATTCTGTGTCTTGTCTCCTATCTCAGCAATCTACAGGTCTTATGTGGTTTTGGAACAAAGATCTGAGACCCATTTGCATCCTTGTTAGGTTGTATGTTTGATATATTTTGTTGTTGGACCTAAGGGCCAAGTAAATGCTTGATATGTTTAACAAAGTTGTTGGCTACTTGAGAAGGATATTTTGTAAGAATGAGATCTGAATGAACATTGATGTCTGAATCACAAGGTGATTAGATAGATCTGATGTTTGGGTATACAGAATATGTCCTGATGTAACAGATGTATGTTTTGGATTCATGAAATTGCCCAATGGATTAGGCACTGATCAGTTACAGGATCATTAGGTTTTGCTGCATGGTTGATGATTTGTTGAACATCATCATCAATAATCAATGTCTTTACATTTTATGTTGAAGAGCTAAAATAGTCAAACCCTCACTCAGCTTGTGCATTTCATAGATTTTCATTTAGCTATTGTAGATCTCTATTATTGCATTACGTCTTTAGGAGATGTAAGGGGTTTCAATCTTCTTATTAGATTTAGGGATATGTTTTGCACTGGTACGGTATCAATTGAATCTCAGGTCTACCTGTGTAGGTTTTGCAGAGCCTGAAGAAGAAGAAGGGTCTAGCCTTATAGTTGGCCTGGTGTTTGAAGTGATATGTTGATGATCGGAGTTAGTTGCCCCTAAGTGCATCAGTTTCTCATTGGGATAACTGAAAACCTTCTAGCATTTTCAAACGCCAACAAAATGGTGACTCTGTTGGGGAATGTATTGAATCAGATTTAAGACAAACCTTGAGAAGTTGAAAAGAGAAGATTCAATATAGTAGGAGAAGTGCATTAAAAAGTTTCAACAGTAAGTTCTCTGATGTTCTTTCCAATTTTCTTACTCTCAATCATGCACCCCAGTTAAGTTTTATCCATTATTGTAGTATTTTTCAAAGTTGAATACAGATTGTGTTCAGTCAAGTTATCCAGTTATTGCTTTCAAAATACTGCAGTAAGATCAGAGTTAGAATTGTTGAATAAAGGTTTCTCTCTTTTAAATGTTTTTTTTAAAGATTTGCAAATTCTACAAGTTGGAATTTCAATTCAGATCTGCCATGTTATAAATCATTGTTTCAAATCTTTCTCACAATAGTGAGTGGCGACTCTATTTAAAGGATCTCTGAATCATTGTAGATCAGTGATGTATAAATTGGTTTCAAGAGTTTTCAGTGGAATCAAGAAGATCTAAAAGTTAGATGACAAGCAAGAAGAGAGACCTATTATAAGTTTTTGACAAGTAAGTCTAGAATTGTTGTTTGATCTGTTGTCGTAAGAATTTGTAATGATAAAGATGAATCATAGCTGTGATTTTATTTCTCTCTTCAAGGAGATGGTGACTCTATGAGGTTATGATCAATGGTGTGATGAATTCATGTTAGCACCAGGCCAATCAGCAGATCAATGGTTTCATACAGCAACACTTGAGGTATTTTATACTTTCATGCAATTTTCTTTCCCATGAAAGTGAGTTCTACATATGTATTCTCCATCAAGTGAAGTTTGAGCACCAAGAAGAGGAGAATAGTTTTGTATTTTATACATTTCACTGGATTTGGTTTTAATTGTTGTTTTAAAGTTGTGAAGTGTATTTGAAGCATTCATTTGGTAGAGGGTTATGAAAATCTGCTGCAAGTTATGAATTTTGAAAGTATTTAATGATGAATGAGTCTTGAGTTGAAGAATGTCGAGTTTCATCTCATGTAGTATGCAGCCTGTTAGTGAAGTCCCTAGACCCATCTCTACCAAGAGGTATATGCCATTGAATTTTAATGGTATCCATGGTTTCTTGAATACTATGCCTTGTAATATCAGAAAGTATTTGCCTAAGTTTAGTAGAAACCATGAAAGTTCAGCCAGTCATCATGTTCAGTTATTTAGTGACTTGGTTGGTGATTTTGAAATTGCTCATGACAACATTTAAATGAAGTTGTTTGTCTAGACTTTAGAAGATGATGTTAGGAACTAGTTTTCATTCCTACCAGCATGTTCAATTTCATCTTGTGATGAATTAATGTTAGCCTTCATGATGCAGTTCAGGGAAAGAATAAGCATCTCTGATTATTTTGATAAGTTTTTGAAAATTCAAATCAGGAATGGTGAGTTAATTCCTGAATTTAATATCAGATTTGCAAAGGTTTTAAATGAAATTCTTGAAAGTTACAAGCTAGATGATTAAATGTGTTTAGTGGTTTATCTCGGCGCATTTGATAAAAAGATGAACTATCTATTGAGAGATAAGGAACCTAGAACTTTGCATCAGGCATTCATGATAGCAATAGAGATTGAGAATAATATAAAATATGGCCTAACCTGGAGTCACTTCTCTAGAAGTGTTTGCCGGCAAGATGAGGCACACAGAACAAATCAATGTCATAAGGAGTGTTTGATTTCAGATTAGTGAATAAGTACCCCTGCTATTATAAATAGTTTTGTTGAAGGTTCAGAAATAAAAACATGTGAACGTGAAATCTCTCTATTGCAAAGAAGAAATGATTCCATTATTGCTGAATTAAATGCACATGTTTATGGTATTACAACATTAGAACATAAAGATAGTTCACTTGATGAATTGTACATGCAAGAAATAAATTCAGTTGTTTCTCCTCCTATTGATGATATGCCTTTGGTTGAGAATGTCATAAACTTTGAAAATGAAGGATATTCATCTCAGTATGAGGAGGAAGAAACCAGAAGTGATCTATCAAGTGATAAAGGTGAAATTTCTGATCCAACATGCCATGGAGAGATGACACAATATAAAGAATGTAAATCATATGTATCTTAGTAACAGTCAGATGAACTACGCTCATATTTTGATAATATTTCAGCAGTAGAGATGCATTCTCTTGACCAACGGGATAGGCAAGAAATGAATTATCTTATTGAGAGATTGCATCATGTTGAGAATGTTATTAAATCTGAAGTTGAAAGACAGTCATATCAATGTGAGTATGATAAAGTTGAGAGTCATCTTTCAAGTGATAATGAAGTTGCTGATCCAATATATTATAAAGAGGTGTCATATGAAGCTAATGATGAGAGTTATTACTCAAGTCAAGAAGAGGATTATGATAGTACATGTCCATCTTCATGTGAATCAGATGTTGATTAGGAAGAAGAGAGAAACGATAGAAGTGAGTGTTCTCTTGCTAGTAAAGGTATGAGTATTATTTCTAAGTTTGAAAGTGAGTTTCCATTTCAGAATTGTGTAAATCAGTTTGAGATTGAAAGTTATGAAGAAAATGTGTCTACATAATATGAAGACAAAGAGGTTATCCATAGAGACGTATTACCTAATTGTGTAGAAGAGTGTCTTGAGGATGAGTGCAGTGATGATCAGTACATGATTGATCCTGAGATTAATGCATTAGCACCTATTGGTAAGATAAATGATGATTTTCTTTCAAGACATTGTAATCACCTATATGGAGACATTGAAAGTAACTTTGATTTGTATTCTACATGCTTCGTTGACGGAGTGGATGTTGAGTCTTCATATGATTCTAATTTTTCTTCTTCATATGCTGAAAGTGTCCATGATAGTGATGTTAGAAATGGTTTTAAAGTTTCCACTAATCCATTATATGGTGAGGAGTTTGATGTTGATTAGCACATCACTTGTCCTAATGTCTACAAAGGCACTTTGCATGGAATTATCAATCCTCTTTTTGAAGAACACATGGGCAATTCAGATTTAGTTGAAAGTGAGTTTGATGATGATACCTTGTCTTACTGCTGTAAGAAATAGAATGTTCTTCTTTTGAGTTTGATAGTGAAACTAATGATTATGTTGCATTTGAGGAGGTAAATGACAAGGTGTTTGATGAGACGGTTATTGAAAATCTACCTATACCTTGTTATGATTTTTATGATGAACTCTCTGATGTAAAAACTAATCTATTTGCTGATTGTGAAGAACCATTTGAAAGTTGTGGATTAGCTTCAGATTCTGACATTGATGATATATGTGAGTACAAGTCAGAATGTTCATTTGAATATCATCCGGTTATGCATAAGGAAACATATTTTCAAGGTATGTGTGATCCTTTTCCCTGAGTTGAATATGATGCATTCATATTCAAAATTGATAGCATGCATGAGTCATTTGTTAGAGAAGGTTTTCAATTATAGTTTGATATGTTCAAGCATGCTAATCAAAACTTTCATAGTGAGCAAGAGAATGAAGCAAGTTTTTATACGCATTATGGAAGTAAGAGTGTTGATTTTGTTTTGCGAAGTGATTTGTTATATGATGATAATATGATTGGTGAAACTAATAGGAGAAGAAAATTTAGTTTACCTCATGAAAGTTCAGATGAGGCTCATATTTATGACAGAGGTAAACAATTCTGCTGAAGTTTGGTGGCCTAGGGCCATCGTGTGTACATAGTCTTGGTAGAAGTAGTTGTTTCCTTGCTTTCAATAAGCTGTTCGAGAAGAGTTTTGAATTTTTTTGGGAATGGTATACTTCCTCCAGAGATCTAAGATCTTACCATGCCCGCAAGGGACATGCATCCCCACATAGAGCCACTATTGGCGCTCAAAATTGCCTTCTCGATTTTGAGCACCATTGAAAAAATCAAGCCCTTAAACACTTTTAAAATGCATGTGTCTAGTTGTACCTATAGACACCTAAAAACCTTTAGAAAATAAAGTATTTTTATTTTCTGAAAAATTCCTGATGACATCATCATTTATTAATTAATTAATTATTTAATTTATTTATTTATTTTTATGCCATTAAATCCCTTTATCTTAATTAAAAATATTTAATTAAGGAATCCCTCCCAAAAATGTTTAAATCTTATTTAAACATTATTTCCTTATTTATTAATTATTTAATTAATAAACTGACCAAAAAACCCAAAATAAATAAAAAATTTTATTTTTTGCCCAAAACTTGGCCAATTTCCTTAAGACCACTAACCTCTTCCAAAATCTTCTAACCCTTCTTTAATTTTGATTAAAGGCTAATCCCATCATTTCCTACCCCTAATCCCAACTCAAAATATTTAATTAAGATTAAATATTAATCCTCATGTTTATTAAAAATGTTTTAATAAATATCTCCTCAACCCAAACCCTTGAAATAAATAAAACTTTATTTATTTCCTAAAAATCTAATTTATCCTCATCCTAAGAAGTTCTAGACTCTTCTAGAAAGTCTTCATGTCTTTAAATCTAATCCTAATCCCCTCCTAACCATGTCACATTCCCTAAACATGGGTTAGAACTTACTAACCCAAGCCAATGTTAACAAATATCTCCTCCTTCACCCACCCTCATTAAATGTCATCCACTTGCCTATCCCTAAGCTAATCCTAAACCATCCTAATCCATCCTCTAATCATTTGCACAAGCCTAAGCAAGCTTAAAACCCTCCTAATCAAGCCCAAGTCGAAATTGCTGTCATCTCCCTCAAAATATCTCAACCATAAAACTTTATGAAGTCCACTAGGCCATAAATGACTCTTCCAAGCCCTTTTATTGCTCTTACAAGCCATTATGAGGGTCTTTATGAAGATTTTATCCCTTGAGCCTCCTTTGTTGACTCATCCTTCCCCTTTCCTCCATCCTCTCACCTTATGACATGTTTCACTCCCTAATTGGCTATAAGGAAGCACAATCCATGTGCTCTCTTTTCATGCAATTTGAGCCCTCCATGAGCTTTTTCCCATCCTTGCATCTTAGCCCTCAATCCCTCAAGCCTCTTGCCTATAAATTGGATCCTTCCCCTTTGCAAAATAACATAATCCATGAAGTAAAGTCATAATTCCATTTTAAGAAGCCATTTTACATCAAAACCATACACTCACACCCAAATTCCAACTCGATTTGAAGCCCTTTTTGAAGCATAAGCTTGAGCATACATCCTATCTATTTAGAAAAAGCCACTCAACAAGAGAGCTTCTTATTGAGAGAGCCCATTAATGGCTCATATTCTTAATTGAGAGCTCATCTTAGTCTATCTTGAAGTTTATGAATTTTGTTTAGTTTGTAGAAGTTTTATTTAAATTTGGTTTCTATTTAGCATACTAACATTGCTCATATATAGTACCCGGCTATCCAAATGAGACCCCTAAGGTGTTTAATGCTTCTAGCACCTTTCTTTCAGCATGCCTAAGCATTTTGTGAAGTTAAATTGAGATTTTGAGCTATTTGGCAAAGTTCTATTTCAAGCATTTGTCAAAATTGCAATTCTGCCCTAGTGTCAAATAGCGACAGGAGGCTATGTTTACCAATGAATATCTTGCACGTAGAAATGTCTCATGACTTGCCACTTTGAGATTATCTAGTGTCCATACCCAAAAATATATGTTTCAGATTTTGAGTCATTTCGAGTTCGTCTGACTAGGTTTTGAATCCCTCGAAGCTGGTAAGTTATTGTTTTCATGTTTTTGCAAAGTATTCAAATTTCTGGGAAGCCCTGTTTGATGTGTTGTAACTTTTGGAAAGTTGACCCAAATGTTGAAATTATTTCTCTATTACATTTTAGATATTAGAGACTTGTCATGTTTCAAGTTTCAGCTCTTAACGAATCTGTTTGATCAGTTTTCAAATGCGATTCAAAATGGAATTTTTGACTTTTTGCTGGTGTCAGTATTTGTAGATTGATTAGTAGCCCTGTTTGTGGTGTCATATCTCCTGATCTATGATGGGTGTGATTGAATGGTTGGTTTCCCTATGTTCTATACTGAAAGTACTTTATGTGTTCCAGTTTGCAAGTTATGTTGAATCCATTTGCACACTTTTCCAAGTCAATTCCATGCACAAAAAATGTTTTCTGTCAGCATGTCTAGTTTGCAAAATTTTGAGTAGCCCACTTTGACTGATCGCCATTTGGACCCTGTTATTCTTTGTGAGCCTAAATCATAGATTCATAATGTCCTCACAAAAAATAATGAGTGTCCCAGTTTTCATTTTCCCATGTGCTAATTTGCCCAGTTTTCAAGGTCAATTTCGAGCCCAGTTTGTTGTTTTCTGACATGTTTACTTGCAGATAATTCTAAGTAGGCAACTTTGACAACGAATATCTTTAGACCCTGAATTTGTCATGAGATGAGATTTGACAGGTTGAGAGTGTGCAGAATAGAGATTTAGTGTGCTAGTTTCCAGAGCTTGGTCAGTTGTCCAAATCAGTTTTCAAAGGCAGTCAACAGACCTCTTGGCACCAAATTCACAGTTTGCAAATTAGTGTGGACCCAATATTTGCGAGCAATAATTTGTTTTACTTTTATATGTCAAAGGTTTGTGCAACGTGGATTAATGAGGGTCATCATGAAAAGGTTGTTCTTGATTTTAATAAAGCTGACAAGGGTACAATGGTGCCTCATCATTTGAAGGATCCTTTATTAAAAAACATCAGAGCCAAAAGGAGTTTTACAAGAGAAAGAAAGATCCTGGGAATGACTTATATGAATGGGTTGCATGAGCTGAGAGACTATAATTTGGTCTAGATGGCAAATACCTTCACTTAATGCATAAATCAACCAACTTTGTAACACTGAAGTGTTATTGTGAATGCGTTTGCCATATTCAATATAATTTATTTGGATATTGGCAATGATTATTGGCGGCATGAGGAAGGAAATGCACCAAAATCCAAGCAACCATATCAAATGGGGGAGCTCATGCATCCAACAGGAAGCTGACGGCTTTTTGAAGGAGTGAAATGCATGTTTTAAAAAGGCAGAGTGCCAAGGCGCAGGGGAGGCAACGTCTTCAGCAAGGAGACCACCCACATTTTAAAAAAAGGAGGGATCAAAATTTTAAAATTGAATATGCAAGTGTTAATCGATCTTATGCATATCCTCTAGTAGCTTTCCTTCACTTATATCTAGGAGCAAAGTCAATGAAAAGAGTAGTGGTAACGGCTAGTAGAACAAAGACGCCTCACACATTGAAAGGGAGGAAGTCGTAGAGATAGCAAACTAAGAACCGCAGCATTAGCAAGTGATGGTCACGTGGTGGAGAAAAAAGAAGCCACTTCCGGTAGAATGAAAAGATCTCCCTCGCAAGAAAAAGAAGATCCATGCTGAAGGAGGCAGAGGATGCCTCGCACTAAGGAAATGAGCTACAGCGTGGAGACAATGGACCCACAGCTTGGAGACAATGGACCCAGCTGTTGATCTGAGAGGAAGGCCATGCCCATTAAACATGGCAGTATAAAACACGTAGATCAGTTGAACTTGAACCAAAAGTTTTCAATGAGGAGGATACTTCTTACCTGTAGTGCTATCCAATTGGGATGAATGTGTTTGAATCTCCAATGGATACAAGTGATGACAAGGTGATTTAACTAGAATTACTTTCTAGTGGGCAGACTAAACCCATCAATGGAAACATGCATGGAAAATAATGAGGAGCCACATCATTTAAAAGATGAAGCTTGTGATGTAGAATTTGCTAGCTTCAATGAGACAACCCACTTTTAAAAAAAAAAACTAACGCTAAGTAAGAAACCTCACAAAAATGAAATGCCTATTCAAGAAAAATCTGCATTGTTTGTAAAAAAACATCTCACACTATGTAGAAGAAAATGACTCACGCCATACCAAGAACAATCTGTGCAAGTGAAGTCCAAAGAGACTCCAATCTATTATGCCAAGAACAGTGATATGCATCAGCGACTAACGAAGTTTCATGTAGCCAGCAGCTCCACACAAGTCAGGGGTTTTAAAGAGAAAACAAAAAAATTGCAGCCACTCAACAGTATAACACATGCCAATCATAAGAAAACACCAATCAATGCAGTGTTAAAAGGAGCCATTGCAAGCAGTAGACAGGAAGTGGCAGCATCAAAAGGATGCCCACGTTGGTTTTAGAAGGAACAGATCATGTAATAAAAAAGGGGGAGGCTACGATTTATAAAAATGAAAAGAGTCCACACTATGATAGATGGCAGATCACATAAATATAAATAGAAGCTCCCCGTGGTAAGAAAACCAGACCTCAACACAAAAAAGATGACGCCCATATTTCCAATAGATTTTGAGGCTTCACGCCAATGCAAAGGAAGGTAAGTATAGAAACAATGCAGGAGCCAACAAAATCAGCTTGCAAACTTTAAAAAGAGCAGTATTCCATGTATGAAATGCAAAGGAAAAGCATGCGAAAAGATAAAATGCAATCCGCAGGGTCATAGAGAGAAGGCAGAGATGCCAAATCATGCTGAGAGGGATGCCTGCCAGTAGGAAGATAAAAACATCCCATGCCTAGCCGATCAAAAAGATGCCCATGACTTGAAGAAATTAGAGCCTACACACTAAAAGGCAAAGGAAAGCGTGAGTTTGAGTGAGGTAGCCGCAGGGAATGGTCTAAACCCTTAATCCCACATTCATCATGAGCAGGTATTTCAGAGTCTTTAAAAGCAAAAGCACTCAAAATAAAGGTTGTCTTAAAGACAGGTGCCTTTTGGAAAGGCTACGGCTTGGGTGTGGGCCTTGGTCGACCAGTTGGAGGTTGTGATGTCATAATTTTAAACAAATATTCTTTCGCGCTAATGTGATCCAGGCGATAAGATGATGACATGTGGTGAATTGAGCGGCCCTCATTACCTTGCCATGCAAAGATGCTCACTAGTTAACTATAGTGATGTAGCGAGGCTGACGTGGCATGAGTTCTGAGGTAGATGATGAGGTGGCAAAGGATGACACGTGTGATTTTGTTGCCATGTCGCCAATGACTGGGAGGTTGTTGAGTTAGATAGTGACATAGCAAGGGGGAATCAAGAAATGACATGTGGCAAGTGGTCCTGGAGTAGTTGGTGACATGGAAAATGATGCGGATGAGGTTTCCAATCAGAGTGCACCATGTGGCATTGGTCAAACCTAGATTTGACTTAAATTTGGAAGGGCTAGGAAAAATAAAATGATTTTAAAATTTTCATTTTAAAATTATTTTGCCAACAAACTGACATGACATGCAGGGTCTTTTAAATTGAAATTTTTATTTCCTAAAGTTTAAACTTTAAACTTTTTGAAATTATTTTAAATACAGACCTGACCAATCTTAACCAGAGAGTGTTTTTCAAATCAAGATTCTAGGCATTTCTGGAAGGCAAAGTATGCCTTATCATATACCGTCGGAATCGTGAAAGTCTGAATTTTTTGCTTCTAAGATTAGTTTTGGCACAGGTATTAGTCAGTTTGAGCTAGAGGAGGTTTTCCATCAGGTATCTGAATCACAACTATATTCAGACCAGGAAGTTTAGTTGTATTTTTTGGCAAGTTAATAGCTTGAATATGCATAAAAGACAAGGAGAATTTAGCTAGGGGCATCTCTAAGTCAGTTAAAGAAAGTTTTATCAGCATTTTGATGCAAATCATATATTTAGCAAATAAGGGATTTCATCATTCAGGAGGGGATATTTTCCAAATCAGTTACAAGGCAATGATGAAATCAAATCAGATCAAGATGGAGAAGGAAGGACGAAGTTTTCAATTGCCAGAAGATTGAATTTCAAGTGGACACTTATCAAGTAAAGATCAGATCTAGGATTTCTTTCTTGTCTATATCTTTCTTTCTCTGATACTTTGTAAGGGTTCCAGTTCCAATTTTTTGTGACTATGAGACCACTATTGGTAGAGAATTTGCAGTCATTCTGTGAGACCTGTCCTTTGGATCTAGAACTATGATTCCACCTCCATTCTTCAGCAATTTCTCTCATGTGAGTAGCACTAGTGCAAATAATATAGATAGTCCTTATATGTTAGGTTGTTTCATGTTTTATGCACCTGAATGTATATTTTGAAAGAAAATGAATACATATGAGCAATAGTTTTACTAGGTTCATTCTGTGTCTTGGCTCCTGTCTCAACAATCTGCAAGTCTTATGTGGTTTTGGAACAAAGATCTGAGACCCATTTGCATCCCTGTCAGGTTGTATGTTTGATATATTTTGCTATTGGACCTAAGGGCCAAGTAAATGCTTGATATTTTTAACAAAGTTTTTGGTTACTTGAGAAGGATATTTTGTAAGAATGAGATCTAAATGGACATTGATGTCTGAATCACGAGGTGATTAGATAGATATGATGTTTGGGTATACAGAATATGTCTTGATGTCACAGATGTATTTTTTGGATTCATGAAATTGCCCAATGGATTAGGCACTGATCAGTTACAATATCATTAGGGATTGCTACATGGTTGAGGATTTGTTACACATCAACATCAATAATCAACGTCTTTACATTTTATGTTGAAGAGCTAAAATGGTCAAACCCTCACTCAGCTTGTGCATTTCATAGATTTTCATTTAGCTATTGTAGATCTCTATTATTGCATTAATTCTTTAGGAGATGTAAGGGGTTTCAATATTCTTATTAGATTTAGGGATATGTTTTGCACTGGTATGATATCAATTGAATCTCGGGTCTACCCACCTAGGTTTTGCAGAGCTTGAAGAAGAAGAAGCGTCTAGCCTTATAGTTGGCCTGGTGTTTGAAGTGATATGTTGATGATGGGAGTTAGCTACCCCTAAATGCATCAGTTTCTCATTGGGATAATTGAAAACCTTCTAGCATTTTCAAACACCAACACCTACCACTAAGTTTCCACCTTCCAGATTCTTGCCTCATAGAATTGTTTTATACTAACATCTAAGTGATATTCAATTTATTTTAGAAGTAACTGCAAATGCAAAAAAGAAAGTGGAAAAGGGGCTGGAAATAGGGGGAGAAAATAAGAATAGGTGGGAAACAACTAGATCCATGCAAATACCTAATCAAGGTGCTTGACATGACCCCAGTACAAAATGTAAGGAAAATTCATTTATAGACAAATCTTCGATTCTTCCTTCTTTGGTAGGCTTCACAATCTCCATTGTTAGATGCCCTATTTTATTGTCTTGTCTGAAGATGGACAAGGTCTTCTACTTCTTAACCTGCCTAATTCTATTATATAAGATAATGCCATTGCATTGAATTGGATGGCTCAGATGTTGCAAGAAAATCCCCAACACTTGATTAAAACATAGCCCTTGATCAAGATTATCTTTATACCAAATGGATGGCTGGGATGAAGTGGTTACTACTTATGGAAACTTTCTATTTTTAATAGGTATGTCATACGAGCTTGAAATGTTCTCATTTTCTACATGAAGGTTCATTTTAGAGTTATAAGCCTACCATAAAAATCTCATTGCTCTAGCACATTAGCAAAAGGATAGTCGTAGGACTATGAGGATGTGAGATATAAGATGTGTGGTTGCTAGGATGATGATACCAAAGATAGGATGTGATAGAGAATGTGGATGAAGATGTAACTGGGCAAGGATTCAGTCTATGGATCTCGAAAGTTTACTGAAAAGGGTGTCTAAATCTAAACAAAATATAGCAAAATAAGGTTTTACCAGTTGTACCTAGTCTAGATGAAGATGTCTGCAATCTCCTTCATTTAGCCATTAAATACAAGATCTTTCTTTCCAATGAGTAAAGTATCAGTCTTGGTAAAGTATTTTCCTCCACTAAAACATTCCATTATCTCATCCATTCTAGGAATAGCATGTTGACCCTACTAGTGCCCTAACTGCTAATGGTCTGAAAAAGAAGAAAGAACACAATTAGGCAATGTTCCATGTGAGACAATATATTTTGGTGCAAGAAACTACCCTTCCCATGTGAGGAATGCCAACAACACAACATTGAGGAAACCATGCACATATAGAGCTCTTTTTTTATCGAGAGCATATGGAAAGCTTGGGAAGCTATCAAGCCTTGGCTTTGCACTCTACTATCCATGGGAATATTGTCTACTTCTTGCCTCACATCTTAATTCAATAAAATTTTATTGTTGTTTTCAAGCTTGATGTATAATTGATTAGAATTTGAAAGGTTTCCAAGTTTTTGATTACTTTTCTTTTAAATGCATGTTTATGAATAATAGGAGCCAATGGTTTTCTTGTGTTTATTTGATTCTATGACCTTTTAGTTCTAGAGTTTTCTAGGCTCAAAAACTCATGCATTGGTAGCTCAGACATCTTCTAGGAAAGAAGGAGAAGAAATAGAAGTCACATCCTACAGAGTCTTAGATTGATTCTAGCCCTCCCCTTTCATCAAGGTGTTGGACCCAAATCTGATAAATATCTGGTGACACTATTGACCTACATTACATGTGCTATTTGCCAAATGACAATCAGGTGCTTAAGAGCCCTTCGTGAAGGAGTGCACTTCGCTCCTCAACCACCATGATGGAAGTATTAGTGCGACCACAAGAGTCATGCTTTTTTTGTAGTGACAACTTGGGTTGGCACATCCCCCGAACTAAGTGGTGGAAGATTCTTTGAATGATAGAGGATCTAAAGCAACTACAATATAAGCTTCAGGGATGTTAGCATAGTAAAAGTTCAACCATCTAAACCTAGCAACACAAGAAGATCTGTGAGGTTAGTTGAAGTAAAAAAAGAGGCAATAGAACCTTCAAAACACAAAAGAGTAAAGGAACTTAGGATAGCTTATCCCAAGCCTTTGGCAACCAAACAAATTATTATTAGTGATATAAAAAATGTGTGTTGGCATCATCTAAACAATTCCAAGAAGAATGTGGAAATCAAGAAGGAACCTAGAGATTACAACAACTTTTTGTATGTGTATGAAGAGGCACTAGAAACACTATTTCATAATGTTGTCTGGAATAGATGGGGCATCAAATAATTCAACTAAAAACCTCTTTAGCTTTTTTCTTTCAACGGGTTGCAATGCACTTGCTGAAATGGAAAGGGCATAGGATACTGAATGATGAAAAGACATCTAAGCACACCCAACCTAAAATCAATAATCCTTATGCACTTCATACCTTTCTTTTAGGTTGTCTCTTTCTTCAGTAAGATGATCAATCTACTCAAGTGCTTCTTCTAGATTCCTCTTTAACTTTTTGTATTGTTCCAAACTGATAAACAATGTTGGATTTGGGTCTAAAATGCTCATATGTCTTACTTATATAGGCACTTACCACCCAAGATATTACAAACACAACCAATATGGGATAAAAGGTAAATGCAACTACCTTACAAGTGGGTAGGAATAGGGACAACTTTAAGAAACTGCTCCTGAAAAAAATGCCTAAAATGCTGGCGAATCCAACATTTTGTGTGTCACCACTTCTGGCCAAGAGAAGCTCATTGAGAAGGCAGAAAAGAAATTTGCCAATAAGGTGCTTAAGCTTGTTAGTTTTGGCTTTCGGGCAACTGGAAATTTTTTTTAATGCACCATATAATGTATATAGTACTTATTGGTCTATTGCTAGTCTCTACTGCCATAGATTCCCCAATCTCCACTCTACTCATTACAATGGATAGGCATGTAACTTGTTATATCTATTAGCAGAGTTGTTATTATGAGGTATGGTGTGAGGTTATTCAACAATCTTTTGATTTCATCTTCATCTTATGTCTTGCAAATGGTTCTTAGCATAGACTTCCAAAGTTCAAGGTCTTCTTCCCTTGTAGGAGCCTTCTTCTCAATGAGTCTATTTTGCATTTTGAATCTCTTCAAGATTTGATTGACATATTTTTCTTAAGAGATAAAGATGCCATCATGCATTTTTTTTACTTCTATGCTTACGTGACAATGCTTACTATGTTGAAGGACTAAACTATAATATTTTGAGTGTGTCACAACTGAATAATTTAGGATTCTAGGTTTTATAGGACTATGTTATAGAGACCTATAATAATCTCTTGACTCCATCTTTTGACCATTTGAGACATGTGTTTATTGGAAGGGTTTGAAGTCAAAGTCACAATGCTACAACAAGTTGGTGATCGAGTGATCGTAAGAAAAGGAATAAGGACTCTAGAAAATTCTAATGAAGCTACACCAAGGAGTTCTTGGATATCATGTACAATCTACCATTATTGTTGAGCATGTTGATCCTGCTAGAGTCTTAACTACTAAAGGTCTAAAAAAGAAGAAAGAACACAACTGTGCAATATTGGAGATTTCCTCTACCCTAATCTATGCTAAGTTTGATAATATCAAAGATCGTGATAGTCCATAAAAAATGTGGGATGCTCTACACACTATCTAGGGAGGTGACAAGAATGTTCGAAGAGCCAAAGCTTAAATTCTTAGAGGTAAGTTTGATGATATGAGAATGCAAGAAGGTGAGAATATTTCCAAATATTGCTCTAGGATAAAAGATGTTGTTAATGCAATAAGAGGAGCTACTGGTAAAATAGATGATGATATTATACTAAGAAAAGTTTTGAGAACATTGTTTCCCATCTATGCTATTAGAGTTTCTGCAATACAAGAACTGAGATGTATACCAAGGAATGACCTAACTCTTGAAGGTCTGGTAGGTAGGCTCACTAATTTTGAGCTATCTAATTTTTACAATTACAAACCTAAAAATGTTTAATCTGCTTTCAAAGCTAAGTTTTCATTGAAGTAGCCTAATGAGAAGAAGAATAAAAAGGAAAAATATGTGTTCGATGATAGTGAGATAGATGAGGAAGATGTAGATCAACTTGAAGCACTACTAGCAAGGACATTTCATAGAGGTAAAGGAAAGTTCAAAGGTAAGTTACCTATCATGTGTGTCAATTGCAATGAAGTTGGTTATATTTCTACTAAATGTCAAAATAAGAAGAATTATAGAGGTGGAGATAATTACAAAAGTAGAAGAGATGAAGACAACAAAGATTACAAAGACAAAGAAAAGAAGTCTTGCTACATTGCTGAAGAGGAAACAAAAGATGGATCTAATGATCACGATGATGAAGTGGTGTATGTTGCACTGAAGGATGAATATGATGAAGATGAGGCAACTACACTATTTTCTTGTGTGAATAGGAATGACATATGGATCATTGACAGTGGGTGTTCACATCACATGACTGGAGACAAAAGTAAGTTCATTACCTTGAATTCTTATGATGGAAATAGTGTAAGGTTTGGTAATGATGCAATCTGTCTAATAAAATGAAAAGGTTCTATCAAACTCATAGAACATATTTTTTGTGAAAATGCTTACTATGTTGAAGAAGTTAACTATAACTTGTTGAGTGTGTCACAAATGAATAATTTGGGTTGTAAGGTCGAGTTTGAAAACAAGATTGCTAAGATATATGACACAAATGGAAAACTAATTGGAAAAGGTTATCAAACTAGAGGTAATATATTCTACCTTGATATAGAGGATGCTACTTATTTA
The DNA here is from genome assembly GCA_028749045.1 of Cupressus sempervirens. Lineage (NCBI taxonomy): Eukaryota > Viridiplantae > Streptophyta > Pinopsida > Cupressales > Cupressaceae > Cupressus > Cupressus sempervirens. Next base: position 192,817,414 of record CM053786.1, on the reverse strand, counting down.
ATTGCAGAATTTGATGATGTATGGCTATGGCACAAGAGGTTATGTCATGTCAATTTTGATAACTTTGTTAGTATCAATAACATGAAAAGAGTTAGGCATTTTCCTAAGTTGAAGAAACCTAACAATATAATTTGCAAACAATGTTAGTTAGGCAAAATGACAAAGTCAAGTTTTAAGAGTAAGACTCATATCTTTAAAGGAATATTAGAGATTGTTCATACTGACTTGTGTGGACCAATTGAAGTGCAAAGCTACAAAGCAGATAAGTATATTATGCTACTTGTTGATGTTTATTCTTGAGTAATGACAATTATGTTTTTGAAATTTGATGTTTTCCAAATGTTTAATTGGTACTTAGAAAGAGTTGAGAAGGAAATAGGTAAAGTCTTGAAATGTTTGAGATATGAAAGAGGAGGAGAATTTACATCAAATCAATTTGAGATGTTTTGTAATGATAGAGAAATCAAAAGATAGACATCTGCTCCTATGACCCCACCACAAAATGGAATTTTTGAAAGGAGGAAAATGTCTATAATGGATTTTGCTAGGACAATCATGATGGAGAAAAATGTTTCTTTGAAAAACTGGAGAAAATTTGTATGTACAACTATATATACCTTGAACTATGTGCAAGTCAAGAAAGGTATGCATTCAACACCTTTAAGCTATGGTATGGATACTCACCCAATATAAAATATTTTAGGATATTTGGAAGAAAATGTTATATTATCAAAGATTTTAGGAATGGTAAACTAGATGCGAAAAGTGAAGACGGTATATTCCTTGGTTATTCCACAAGAAGTAAAGCTTATAAGTGTTTAAATACTAACACTAACAAAGTTGTGGAAAGTGCAAATGTGAAATTTGATGAATATACAAAAGTATATCAGGCTGAACCTATGAAGGAACTCGAAGAATATAAATCATTTGTATACTTTTAGAAAGGTATGCCTACTGATGAAGATGATGTAAACTAAGTTACAAACCAACAACAAGTTTTAGTGACTATCGACTCACATACTATGAATGTAGAGTTGCATTCAGGAACTGAGTTACATTCAGGTGCTAAGTTATATAATGTAGTTGAGGCACATTATGATTCTTTGATTAGTGTACATGAAAGAGATTTTGAACTACCTGAGAGAGATGTACATAGTGATTTAGAAGTTGAGAGACCAAATGATGAAATAGAGAAGAACCAAGATTGTCTAAGTATGTCAAAAGACATCACCCTATTGCACAAATAATTGGAGATAAAAATGACAGACCAATGACAAGGAAAAAGTTGATAAATGATAAATGTTTTCTAAGAACCCAAAGTAGTGAAAGATGCCTTAGAAGATGTGGACTAGAGTAAAGCCATGAAAGAATAGATTGAATAAATTGAGAAAAATAATACATTGGCTCTAGTTCCTAGACTAGAAGATAAAAATGTGATTGGTGCTAAGTGGGTATATAGAAACAAGTTAGATGAAAATGGTGAAGTCACAAGGAACAAGGCAAGAATAGTTTGTAAAGGATATGCACAAGAAGAAGAAATTCACTATGGAGAAACATTTTCCCCTATTGCAAGACTAGAAGGAGTAAGAACTTTTCTTGTGTAATTTGTATACAAAGGTTTCAAAGTTTACCAAATGAATGTTAATTCAACATTTTTGAATGGTATATTAGAGGAAGATGTTGATATAGAACAACCAAAAGGATTTGTTGATGCTGATAAAAAAAACATTGTATGTAGACTACAAAAAGCTTTATATGGTTTGGAGCAATCACCAAGAGCATGGTATGATATGCTTCATAATTATCTTATGAAGATTGGATTTGAGAGGAGTAGTGATAACATAAATCTATACTTGAAGAGAGAGAAAGGAAAAAGTATTTTACTTTCTGAAATTTTTGTTGATGATATCATACTTGGAGGTCAAGATACTTTATGTAAGGCTTTTACAAATGAAATGAAGAAAGAATTTGAGATATCTATGTTGGGAGAGATCAAGTTCTTTGTGGGTTTGCAAGTACATCAGATGCAATATGGTATATACATCACTTAGTCAAAGTATGCTAAGGAGATATTGAAATTTTTTGCATTGGAGGATTCCAAGATAGTAAGCACACCTATGGTGACAAGAAATAAATTGTCAAAGAGTGATGATTCAACCGAGGTAAATCAAACATTAAACAGGTCTATGGTTGGAAAACTACAATATGTAGTACATAGCAGACCTAATATTGCATTATGTATTGGGATAGTTACAAGATTATCTACTAATCATAGGGAGAATCATTTGGTGGTAGTAAAGAGAATAATGAGATATCTAAAAGGAACAAAAGAGGATGGCCTATACTATAAGAAAAATGAGAAATTTGAATTGAGAGCCTACATTGATGTTGATTGGGCTGGGAATATTAATGATACAAAGAGCACTAGTGGAGGAGCATTTTTTTGAGGGAAAGTGATGGTTACATGGACTAGCAATAAATAAAACTACATTTCTCAATCTACTATTGAAGCTGGATATGTTGTTTCTGAAGTAAATTATACAAACATTGTATGGATCAAATAGCTACTCAAAGGTATGAAGGAAGAAATCACTGAACCTGTGATACTTCATTGTGATAATACAAGTTCTATAAATATATCAAACAATCTTCTAATGCATACAAATACTAAGCACATTTAAATCTAGTATCATTACTTGAGAGAGTTAGTTCAAGATAAAGAGGTGAAGATGGAATATGTTAACACAAAAGAGCAAATAGCTGATATCTTCACAAAAGTATTACCTGAGGATGCTCATGAGTATATAAAAGGTAAAATAGGGGTGATAAACCTATCAAAGGCTATCTAAGAAGTATGGGGAGTTCCCTACATCAAATAAATTGATTGACATATGTTACACACTCATGTAGTGGATCTTAGTTTAGGAGTTGCCTAAAGTAATCAAAGACCTGGAGTTACAAATCAGTCACAAAATAGGTGATAGAGGGAGAAACTATAAATGTTCATATCTACATATGAAGATGACAATTCTTTGGCATTCCTCTCATAGAGGGAGAAATCATTAAGGGAGAAGACAAATAATTCTAGAGAAATGAGGGAGCAATCTTGATCTACCTAATCCTACTGAGGGAGATGAAAGAAAACATAGAAGAAACATGAATACCTAGTAAGATGGAGTTAATTTCAAAGGAGAATAAGAAGTGGTGAAGAGGGAGTCATAAGGATAGGTTGATCAATTTTCTATTGGTCAAAACAAAATTTTGTAACCTATTCAAAATATGAAAATTGCTAATAAAGGTAGAGATTTCAATACAAGGAATTATTTTCTTTTCAGTATTTTGTTTGTTATATTGATTAATTTTGGTCAGTTTGGTTTTCCATCAATACCAAAGAGGGATATTATTGAAAACAAATTTATACAAGTATGATAACTTTGTTTCAATCATTTTTTTGTCAATAATGTCAAACTTGCTACTTACTAGTAAGAAAATTGCTTATATAATTTAAGTACCATCATTTGTTTGATTGATGAAGAGGATTTTATGAAATGAGGTAATAATAGCACCTAGAGGAAATGTTGAGTTATGAAATGGAAAAGGAGTACAAGGATTAGTTCAGATAGTGATATTATAGTTCATTGATAATCTATTGAAGGTTGCAAAGGATGGTTGCACCAATTAAGTTCAGAAGAAAAAGTTAAATGAAGTTTGTCTACCAAGATTAACAATTTGCATAGTATGTGCTGAGAAAATTTAGTGTAAGCAAGGAAAAAAATTAGTTGGAGCCAAGAAAAGTCAATTTCAGTGTAAGCTGATTAAAGTTTAGTTGATGTCAAACACCAATAAACTTTAGTTTGTGCCAAGTATTTTCATAGAGGATGTCAAGCAATGTAGTATGTGTTGAGCATCAAAAGCCAGTTAATGCCCAGTGTTAGCATGATTAGAAAGATCAAGAATTTGATGAATTTGAGCTGAAAAGTTTGATCTCTTGGATTATGTGAACTATGTGAAAGATAAGTTTGATGAGATGGTGGCATAGAATCCATGGTGAACCATTTTGAGTCAAATTCAAAGAGGATTGAAGGGGAATTTTCTAGAAGGGAATGAAATGAAATAATGGGTAAATTCATTGAATCCTACATAATCTAACCTAACCCTAAAATAAACAATGGAGGATGAATGATAAAAGATCTTAATTATCTATTTATAGAGATAGCTAGTTAGAAGAAAAGGTTTTCATATGTGATCACCTAAGGAAGAAAATGATTCTAGGGTATTGCTTCATTTAGTGACCTAAGAGAAGAGACTACATTGGCAAGCAAAGCAAGAAGGATTAAGGGTATGGATGCTTGAAGGGTAAAAAATCTATTAGAGCTAAATTGTGTGAAAGCCAATAAGAATGAAGGACTAAAATAAAGATCTATAATCTGCAAGTGTTTTGTAAGTTGTTATCAGATCAATCCTTACTTTTACTTCCAATCATTGTACTAGTCTAGGGTAAATCATTTGGATTAAGGTTGACCTAAAAGTCATTTATAAATCCTTTAATTGGGTGACATCTAAAGTGAATGATCTAAAGTCCTCTAACAAGGATCACTCCTAACTAGGTGATTGGAATCCTTTAACCAAGTCACATTTAACATTGTGCATTATAACATTTAAAAGGTTTGGCCTTTCATAGGGCATCACTTCAAAAGAGTGAGAATGAGTAGCATGTTACTCATGGGTTTTCCCAAATTGCCTTTCCACATTAAATCATTGCATCAAATGTGTTATTGAATTTGTTATGTTTTATGTTTATATTTCTTCAAAGTTGATTTGACAGTAACCTGCAAGTTTAAGTGATTATATGTTTTAATGGATGCATGCATGATGCAAATGTTCTATAGATATCGGTTCACTAATCTGTGAAATTTTTTAATTTTACATCTAGACCTTGGATAATTGATTGAACCCCCTCTCAATTATTCTAAAGAGTTCCAATAGGAAGAAGAGATGATAGAGACTACAAGAAAAACAAGGATGACAAAGGTAAGAAATCATGTTATATTATTGAAGGATAAACTGACAATGAATCTAAAAGTAATGATGATGAAGTTGTCTATGATTATATGAAAGAATGCTATGATGAACATGACAAAACTACATTGATCATTTATTTGAACAAAAGTGATAGATGGATAATTGATAGTGGATGTTAAAAGCATATGACTAGTGATAAAGATAAATTTGAGTATATTGGTCCATACAAAGGTGGATGTATTAAATTTGGTAAGATATTTCATGTGTTGTAAAAGGTAAAGGAATAATTCAACTAACTAACAAGATTAAATGTGATCATGTCTATTGGGTTGAAGGACATAGCTATAATTTGTTGATTCTTTCATAGCTAAACAAATCATGTTACAAAGTTGAATTCTATAATAGGAAGGGAAAGATACATGATGCTAATGGTAAGCTAGTTGGAAATGGTGATCAAACAAGAGGTAACTTGTTCTATCTAAATTTATCTAATGAGACATTCTTTTGCACAAAAAAAGATGTTTGGTTATGGCACAATAGGTTATGCTATGTGAATTTTGACAATATGGTGAATATCATTAAAATAAAGAAACTAAGAGGATTTCCTAAACTAAAAAAGCTTGACAATACTATATTGTTAGAAATAGATAATACTGAGAGCTGGGGGGTGCGGAGGGGCGAATTAGTATTTGAAAAACTTTTTACCATAACTGAATATTGTTAATTACTTTATAACTTGCATATGAAAGTAAACCAAAAATGTTAAATAGTAAATATAACCATACACATGGAGAACTCATAACTGTTAAGAATATAACCTAATAACCTATAGGTCTAGAAATGTAGTTTGCACTTATTCTTCTAAACCTATATACTACATATGGCCTTATATATTATTCCTATTATGAAACAATGACTTCCTAGAAGTGTTATGTGATGTTAAAACTAAACTAATCACTATTTGTTAGTTAGTATTTAATTATAACTAAAACTTGTAAGTCATTGATTTAAGGAAGACGCATATGTATCAACCTAGGTAAGAGACATGTCCATTGGAGTGTTATGACTTTTAGTCATGTATATAGGAAGGTTAGTATTGTAGATTGAAGAAAAAACTCTCTCTCTCTCTCTCTATATATATATATATATGTGTGTGTGTGTGTGTGTGTGTGTGTATATATATATATATATATATATATATATATATATATATATATATATATATATAATATTTAGATCAAAAGTAAAGGCCACAACTTCTTCTATATTTAGATTAACAAGAAGATCATTCTCAACAATCAAGAATACACATAAAATCTTCATAAAGGAAAATACCTTAGGATAATAGTTTGTTACCAATTTTACTAAACATTTTCAATAAGAATTTGCAAAAACTTTACATGGTATCAGAGCTCTAGTAGTCAAACCTAGGCTCTACAAAATTTACAAATTGAAATTTGTATATATCTAGCAATAATCTTCTATCTTCAATGGCATACATAATCACACTCGAGGATGGGTTTGATGGGAAGCAACATTTTGATGCCTGGAAATTTAGAATCATGATGATTCTTGAAGTGAATGATGTAAAACAATTTGTTGATGGAACATCCAAACAACCTCCAGTTAAACCTCACAAATCTATCTAGAGTAGAGGAAATAGAAAAGCTATTCAAATCATCTTAGATGGAGTAAAAAATGACATCATACCTATGATTACAAAACATCTAACTTCTTTTGATATGATGAATGCATTAAAAAATGCATATGAAGCAAATAATGTAACTAGGGTTCTCACACTAAAGAGGCAACTAAATCACATTCAGATAAATAAAGGAGAATTGATAAATTCTTACTTCCTAAGTGTAGATGCTCAAAAATGGTTTGCATCTATGACTTCATCACTTCTTCATACTAATTTGTCCCATTTTCTCATTCTACTAACTTTGATCTTTTGGCCAGATTGACCATATTTCATCATTTGTATCCCCTTTCACATCAATTTCATATCAACTCAAAATCACCTCAAATCAACTCAGAATCACCCCAAATCAACTCGAAATCACCCCAAATCAACTCAAAATCACTTAGAATAAATCCTAATAAACCTAAAACATATCAAACATCCCAAATCAATCATCATTTAAGTAACTCCTAGGTATTGTTGTGGCTTTCGGTGCCTTGGAAACCTATCAACTTATCAATCTTATCAATCTAAACTTAGTACTGTCATGGCTCTCAGTGCTAGGTAAAAATATCATTCATGTCATTCAATATTTGACGCTGTTGAGGATTTCAATGTTAGATTATGGCATCATCAAGCATTTTAATAATATTGACAATGTTGGTCAGTGTTATTATGATCGAACCTCATCAATCAATTTCAATCCTGTAGTATTTACAATGTCGGTTAAATGTTACATATCAATTTATTCATGTCATGTGTCCTTGGCATGTTATCAATTTTGACCTATCAATTAATTTGACCATGGTTTTGGTCTACCTTTTGATCATCTTATTTAATATCCATCATCATCACATTTTCATCAAAGGATACAGTTGCATTCATTTAATCAATTTGGCCAATCATCTGCTAATTTTCTCTATAGGATTAAATAACCCATAATTTAATTTTATTATTCTCACTAATTATTCTTCCTAATTATCATCCTCAATTAATTAATTTTATTAATTAATTGATTCATTATCTACAAACCATGGAAATTTACAATTTCCTAAGTTCTATTTTCCATCATTAATTCCATTTTCTACTAATTCTTATTTTGTGGAATAAAAGGATTTTTAATTCAAATATTCCATAAAATACTTCATCATCATGATAGTTGGATGTGACACCTCATGGATTCTCCTTTGACAGTTGGCTGAGATTTTTCATAATCAAATATTCTTATCTCTTATGCATGTCCCTATTTGGCTTATTCGTCATAGATTCTTGGCTTTAAGTGGGTTGAGGAATCTTATGACGCGTCATAGATTCTCTTCCAAATTTGACTCTCGTGTGTCATAGAATCTTGCTTTTGGCATATTCTATCATATGCATCATAGGAATTATTATTACCTCTTATGCATGTCCCTATTTGGCTTATTCTTGATAGATTCTTGGCTTTAAGTGGGTTGAGGAATCTTATGATGTGTCATAGATTCTCTTCCACATTGAGCCAAATTTGACTTGCATGTGTCATAGAATCTCACAATTGGCATATTCTGTCATATGTGTCATAGGAATATCTTGCCACATCGCACATCTATGGGTGACAAATCCAATGCCCTCACTTTGAGTGTTGATTATAAAATGAACACTCTTTCTCTCATTTTGGGTCCTTGGGATCCGAATGCTGAAGTTTTGAAAGTCCAAATCTTTGAATCTTTGAGTCTCTACTTCTTTGCATGTTTCATTCTCTCTCTCACATAAAATCACACTTTAGGTATTCTCATGACATTATCCACATCATAGGCTTTGGCTTCAACCTTGTGCACACTATAGGTGAATTGGAGCTACAATTATTTGGAGAAGAAAGAAGAACATGGGAGCTATAAACAAAAAAGGGGGTTTCTATTGCTTTCTTAATTAGTTTGGCTTTCATGGTAGACTAGTGGGTGCTAACATATGTTGATTGAGTTTTGTGATTTTCTCATAGTATGTTATGCATTTTTACCCATTTTCTGGTCCTACATTTGGTGAACCCAACGTGAACATGCATATCTAACTTGGGTTTTCTTGTTTGTGCTCATAGGTGCAAGGAAGGAGCTCACTTGGAAGGGTATAATGACTATCTTCTCTTCCTTCTCACACATAGATTAATCAAGGGGTCTAGTAAAATGCTTATATGCTATTGTTTCATACATTCTATTAGCTTGTTGTCCTAGGGTGCACTTGGGACCCCTAGGATCAGTTTTAGGAGTCCATAAGACACCAAAGCCTCCTTCTACTATTTCCATCTTACCAACTATGCCCATCTGGTCCCCAACTATGTCATTGACATAGTCTACACTGTTTGGGCACACCTAGGAGTGTAGCTCTGAAAATTTTAGTTTCTGGGTCTTGACTAGTCACTCATTTCCCCACACTCTACACCTGACTTCCCAACTGCACCCTAAAACTACCAACTACACCTAATTGGGCCCCAACTGCATCATTGACATAGTCTGCACTATTTGGGCACACTTGGGGATGTTCAGAGCCATTTTGGCCTTTTGGGGTGCAATTTGCACTGTCAGAACACACCTAGGATCATAGTAAGCACATGCAGCAATCAAAATCCGCATTTCAAGTTCCTCTCACTCTCTAGGAAGGAGCTCACTTGGAAGGGTATAACAACTATCTACTCTTCCTTTTCACACCTAGATTAATTAGGCAGTCTAGTAAAATGCTTATATGTTGTTGTTTGATGCATTCTGTTAGCTTGATGTCCTAGGGTGCACTCTGCTCTGTTAGGACACACTTGAGACCCCTAGGAGTAGTTTTAGGAGCCCAAAAACCACCAAAATCTCATTCTGTTGTTTCCAACTTACCAACTACACCCATCTGGGCCCCAAATGTGTCATTGATGTGCAATCTACACTGTTTAGGCACACTTGGGAGTGTAACTCTAAAAATTTTAGTTTTTGGGTCTTGACTAGTCACCCATTTCCCCACACCCTACACCTAACTTCCCAACTGCACCCTAAAACTACCAAATACACCCAACTAGGCCTCAACTGCATCATTGATGTAGATTACACTATTTGGGTGCACTTGGGGATGTTCAGAGCCATTTTGGCCTTCTGGGGAGCAATTTGCACTGTCGGAGCACACCTAGGTGCATAGTAAGCACATGCACCGATCAAAATCTACATTTCAAGCTCCTATTACTCTCTAGGACATAGATTAGGTGATTTTGTGTTACTAATGATCTATTTTCAGCATGTGGCAATTTTTGGATGAAGATATGATCATAACAAACTACTAATGTGTGTGCTTTGTAGGACATTGTTGAAGACTTTGTGTGTCTTTCAAAACCATGTGTCTGGATTTCCTAGATTAGATAACATTTTTTTTGGTGCTTAAAAAGAACCTTTTTCTTTTTTGTCTGGCATGTCTACAGTGTTAGATCCCTAGGAGTTGCATTGGACATATCCTCTCCCCTCGCCATTCATGGATCTTGGGTGTAAGAGAAATTCGTGTAACTTCTATAGGAGGCCTGTGTTGGACCAAGATACTCAATATTGGGTATGCCAGGGGACAACCTCAGAGCAGTAATGGGCCAAAGCTAGGTCAACATTTCAGCTGGTATATAAAACTTGATTACAGTGAAAGCTGTGTTGGTGGTATTGTTGCATGATAGCTCTCCTCCAGTACCCTTGTGGTGCGTTAAACCCTAGTTCTCAAGGCTGGGAGACCTTCTGTGGAAGTTTATCATTAACTTGCCAAACGGAATGCCCTTACTAAAAACCATGTTTTAGTGGCCAAAATCCTTTCTATCCACTAGCTCAAGGGGTCACCCATGCCCATGAAGACGTCCTAGATTCTTGTGATCCTTAGTAGAGGCAACAGTCCCTTGGGAAGTCATGCCCCTTGGGAAGTGGACCTTGGTAGCCCTGAGAAGTGAGTGCGCTGTAAAGGGGAGCCTATCATGCCAAGATCCTAGGTTTTCTACTCTAGATAAGTGTGGCTAAACTTCAGTTCAAGTAGGAATTCAGTGGATACAGTCCTAAAAGCCTAGGTTGTGGTGTGTTTGTTAACATTTTACAACAGCTATTCTTGTCTTAATGTGTCTTGCGTGTGTGTAAAAAATAATCAAGATAAAAGAAAAATTGTTAAATTTACACCTTGGATATCATTTGAACTTGCCAAAACCTCACACATTGCCAAAACATTTCAACCTTTATCAAACTTTGCAAACATTGATTCAATACACTCGAACCTTGGAAAACATGGTGACTTGTGCTCTTAAATGTGCTTGGCAAAACGTAGATCTCACACTTGCATAGATTTCAATTGCATTCACCCTAGTTTAGTCTTCATTATTACATCATATAGACTTTATATTGCACCTTTTAGTCCTCATTTAGTATCTATTACTTTTCACATTAGATTCATTTAGGTTCAGCTTACTTAGTTTTTGCATACCCATCTCAAAATCAGCACTTTGCATTCACCGCCTTGCATCTTTGCATACCTATTTATCATCTTGACAACTTTATGCATCATTTTGGGTGTCCTAGTCATCATTTTGAGCATCCAAAATGGCCCTAACACTATCCTTTACTATTTACTTCTTTGTGACATCAATCTTGAAATCATAGCTTCCAGAATTGCCTCAGTTTTAGCCCAGCTTACCAACTGCGCCTAGAAACTACCAACTTCACCCAACTAGGCCCCAACTACATCATTGACATAATCTACACTTTCTGGGCACACTTGGTGGTCTTGAGATCTAGTTTTGGGTTCCAAATAACATTTTGGGGCTTCAAGAGTGTCCTTAGGTACCTGGTTAGCTCCACTTGCACCAGCTTGCCTAGCTTTGCATTCTGCATCAAATAGTCTTTAGTACCTTCACTTAGGACATCATTCTATAGGTCATAACCTCTATTTTTCATCTCCCAACCCATCCTAACATCAACCCCATCATCTTAGCTTCTTGACATATCAGTTTGACATCCATGCCTCTCAGAATTAGTAAACCTTCATTCTGACTTACCAACTGTGCCCAGAAACTACCAACTGTGCCCAAAATGGCTCCAAGTGCATCAATGATGTAGTTTTTACTGTTAGGGCACACTTTTAATTGTTAGGGTGAACTTGGGTACCTGCATGACCATTTTGGGCCTCCAAACTACACTTTAGGACCCCAAAACTGCATCTAGGAGCCTCTAGACCTCCTATTCTGCACTTGACCCAAAACTATATCTTGCACCCAAAATCCCCTTTTGCATCATAGGAATTGTCCATATCAAACATCCAATCATTATCATCACCATTTTGAGTCCTCTAAATGTCATTTTGAACCCCCAAAACCTTTGAATTTAGTAAAAAATCTAAACAAAGTATGAGTCTTAGAGTATCTCCTAGTGTTGACAAATAATGGATCTTGACTAGTCTTTTTATCTTTTCTTATCATTTTCTTTGGTCAAAATCTATCTATGTCTTGATATATTTGACTTTTTCATCTTTTATCAATTTGATATTTTCGTCTTTTTTCAGTTTTTTGGTCAAGATCCAAACTCCTTTATCACAAGGTTAAACTCCTAGACAAAATACTTTCTAAAAGGTTTTACCTAAGTTCAAAACTTTCCATATACCCTTGTCATAGAATAATCATATCCCTAGCATCCCCAAACGTCATTTTGACTTACCCTAGTGATATATCCCCTTCATATTGCATTGATCAAAATCCTTAACATCATTTTCACTACCAAACCCTATCAAATTGTCCATCAATCAAATTACCTTCTTGAGAATTTACCCTCATTTTGCATGTCCCAAAGGTCATTGTAGACAATAGAACATCATTCTTTACATGATATACCTTGCCTAAATAAACCTTTAGTACCCTTAACAAGTCCAAAACATAACCCTAATTGTCATTTTGCATACTTTAGATTCATTTTCATTCCCTCTAGTCAAACCTCAAAACATCACCTTGCATTTGCATTTGCATAACATCCCTAGGACATTTTCACTTTCCACTTCAAAAATATAATTCATTTAGCATTTCCTCACATTGCATAACATCCCTAAACACTTAAAAATCCCAAAAACACTCATATCTTTCATACCCCCCACTCTAAATCGCCCAAAACACTCAAAAATTCCATTGCATTTGCACTCTTAGGTATCATGCCAGCACTTACTAGGACACAATCAGCTCAGAGACCTGAGGAACTCTATCAACCTTTGTTTTTTGAGGCACAAGCACAACCAAAACCTCATTCAAGACAAATAAAGAGCAAGAAAATCCAACAAACCTTTGATGAAGACCAAATTGAGGCATCACAACCATTACTAGCGGACCCCTTGAACATGTATCTGCAAGATCCTCATAATCAAGCTATGGCACAAAAAACCTTGAACAATGCACCTACCATGAGATTTCCTCCAAAAACTTCCCCCACACATGGGATGGTTCAATGGAGTCTTGACTTTGAACCTATATTCGTGCCAATGCCACCAGGAGGAGGAAGTGTACTAACCTCACCTGAAGATGAACAATCACATGCATTTGAATTCAGCCAACCTAACACATCAAACATACAACAAGGTATTTTAAACCTAAGTGATGAATCTAACACTGATTATGGCATCATTGATGAAGAAATGGCTAGGGCATGTCAAGAAAAAAGTTTTCTCAAGAACTTCAAACATTTGGCGGCACAAGAAATTGTCAAATTTAACCCAAACTTGGAAGTTCCTAGGTCCAAAAATCAAACCAACACAACAATTGAAAACATCCAACCCATGATAAATTTGGACTTAGATAAGAAAAAACAATCTTTTGAGTTTTCAAACACAATAATGGCACCTATAAGGTCCCATCAACAACCAACAATTGAAATCCTCCAAAGTACATTTGAACACATCAATGTCAACCCATTGTTTGATGAAATACCACCAATCCCTAAACACCCCAAAAGGACATTAAGACTTGATTTTAGTCACATCATGCAACAACAAGATGCACCTAAAGGGACCTATGCTCTAGGGATGCCATACATACCTTATTTGGAGGCAAATCAACAAAGTACATCTTTGCTCCTAACTTTACCTAGTGCTACAACATCAAACACTATGGAGCCTCTCATAAATACAACATGTGAAACATCAAGCGCAACCATCCCTATGGATACACAAAGGAAAATTCTTATTGACATTACACCCATTCCCAATAGAAATGTATCTCATAGTCAAGTCAATATGATGTCGCAAGCAAGAACATCTAAAACACAAAGGTACCAAAACAACAATACAAACATGATGTTCAATTCTCAAGGACTTAGTCAACCCCCATGACAATAACAACCTACAATGATACAAGGACTCAACACTTCCAAGGCACAACCAAGTCTACATCCACTTGACACACATCCCACATATCAACACCAACATCAAACACAACGAGAACAGCCACAAGTGGGGAAAACATCCAACATTCCTAACACGCAATACCATATGGACCCACTTGACTTACACACAATTTATCAACAACAATTTCAGCAGCAATCCCAACAACAACAAGCAATGTTTGCTAAACAACAAGAGAAACTCAAGCAACAATTGGAATACCAAAGACACCTTGAGCAACAAATCGCATACCAACAACATTTGTTACAACAACAACATATGCCACAAAAACCACAACAAATACCTCTAGAATAACAAGCAGGCACATGGTCTCACATACAACCAACAAAGCTATCCCAACAGCAACCACAACACATGGCACACCAAAAAAACATGGTACAAAAATCGTAGTCAATCCCACAACAAGTGCCACATCAAATACCACAAAAAATTCCCCAACAACAGGGACATTTCTATCTTCGAGGTGCCAACTTATTTCCACCACCCAGTGACACTTCATCAGACTCATCAGACACAGAAATGTCAGAACCAAGTAGACATAGTTCTCGCCATAGCAAATGGTCTACTCATAGACACAAAAGACTTGAAGGAAAGACCATCATGCAAAACCCCAATGAAGAACTATTACAACAATTTAAATAAATTTCCAAACAAGTTGAGGCATTGGGAGTCCAAAAGAAATAGGCTCTATATATGGAAAGGGACCTACGTCCTAACCCATTCATTAAAAGTCTATATATGCCTCCATTCCCAAGACACTTTGAGGCTCTAAGGTTTGAAAAATACCGAGGAAAAGGAAACCTTGTTGATCACATCCGAGAATTTTGTGCTTCATGTACCGAACTCAGTGATGAGCCCACATACCTTATAAGATTGTTCCCTTGTTCTCTAAGTGGGCCTACACTTGAATGGTACTCCAAACTTCCTGGTAATATCAAATCTTGGTCAGAGCTAGCAGATAAGTTTATCTCCCACTTTGCCTTTAACATTACAAATGAGGTGACACTTTTTGATTTATGCTCAACTAAATAGAAGATAGGAGAATCATTCTTCACATTCTTACTCCATTGGAGAAGCTTAGTTAGTCAATGTTCACTAGACATTCTTGAAGAACAACAAGTAAACTTGTGCATTGAAAACTTAGTCCCTGACTTAATGTATGAACTTAAAATCAAGAGCCCAAGCACCATTTCTAAACTGATTAAAAAAGGAGCTAGTATTGAAGATGCTCTTATCCATAAGGGAATCCTCAAGACAAACAAGGACAACACAAACACCAACTCGTCTAATGACAAGGAAAAACTTTTCTCCAAAAACAAGAATATGACTAATGATGGCATTGTGGATGCCCACATGATTACCATAGCACAACCTCAACTAACTTTGAAAGGTGTAAACCCTAAAAATTCACAAACTCCTAATCAAACAACACCTCAACAATAGAAAATTGAGACTTCCACACAAGACAAAGGACATCCTAGAACCAAGGATAGAAAATTCACACCATTAGGGATACCTCTTGAGACAACATTGCAACAGTTACTGAGTAATAACTTCCTACAGCTACCCCCAATCAAAGATGAACCATTAACTAAAGCAAATTGGTGGGGTGACAAAAAGTATTTTGATTACCATCACACCAAAGGACACAAGACTTCATCATGCTTCCAATTAAAACATGCAATACAAGACCTTATTGATGATGGTGTAATCATAGTTGATCCATCACTGTTAGCATCCAAATCTGATCATACTATTTTCAAAGATCCTTTGGGTAATTATGACAAAGAGAAACCCTTATGTTCAAACTCAAACTCACAAGGTAATGTGAATTACACATGCACTGGCTATGACTACACCATCAATCGCTTTAATGAGTTCGACTTCCACGTATCCACATTCAAATTGAAGGCTAAAGACCCTCGTTGTGCTGTCACTACATGTCGTAGCAAGATCACCCTACTTGGAGCCCCATCTAGACCTACTGCTTCTACTAGGCCTACACCCCCAAGTAGACCTATTTCTCCTACTTCATCTGATTATAGCCTTGATGAAAAACTCAAAAAAACACCTGCACAAATATCCATTTTGGACCTATTGCGTGCATCTCCCCAACACCATAAGATCTTGGAGCAAGCCCTTAAAGAGTTAGTAGTCCTAGATAACATTGATGTTTACCAGTTCCAAGCCATGGTTGGGAATCTATCTGCATCACAACATATCACTTTTTCACCCTGAGATATTCTTAAGGAAAAACCTAACCATAATGATCCCCTTTATCTCAAAGTCTTCATCCATAATGCCAAAGTCAGATGTGTCTTAATAGATGGAGGAGCAGGATTGAACATCTGTACTCTTAAGGTTGTCAACAATTTGGGTTATTCTGAAGATGATGTGGATCCCTCTCAAAGAATCATAATAAAAGCTCATGATGACGGTGAACGCTTCTCTAGGGGCATCATCACATTACCTGTTAGAGTTGGTCCAGCTACTGAAGACACATTGTTCCATGTCCTAGACATCAAAATAAATTGCAACATGATACTAGGATGCCCTTGGCTTCATGCTATGAAAGTAGTCCCTTCTACATATCATCAATGTCTGAAGTTTTCCTATCATAATGTAGAGGTTACCATCCCTAGTGATCTAGATCCTTTCTAGTTTTGTGCTAATCTAAGAGATGCTACTGCATTCCAAATCCCAAAAAATAATGAAGCACAACCCACAAATCCCTCTAAGTATGTGGATGCTGATATACTACTCAGTAAAGCCAAGGAAAAGATTAAGATTGAAGACAATGGGTGTGGAGAGTACTTTATGTCTCAAGTCTCTCACATTAGGGAGTCACCACTTTCTCCCATCACTACAAAGAATGATACTTCTATCAATGAGAATACATCCATATGTATTGAGAAAGCAAAAGCAGAATGAGAACCCACTTTGATATCTCCTAGCAAGTATGGACTTGGGTTTACCATCATGTAGAAACAAGGCTATGATGGCTATAGTGGTCTTGGATCTCAAAAACAAGGAATCATTGAACCTATCACTATAGAAGGACAACCTCCTAGTTTGGGGCTTGGATTTAAACCATTATAAATAGGTCCTCCTAGTACCATGGTACCTACATGTAAGACTATGGATGTTTCGAATGATGAAAAGGCATCTGAGGATATCCCACTTGAAACCAACAATCCCCTAGCCTCTAAGCATAACCCCAATGACCCAGTTGAATCACTTACCAATATATCTACCTTCAACCAAAGCCCATTCAACACTGATGGTGACATCTCCTCAAGTTATCCCGAACCTTTGGATTGGGACCATCGGGACCACCAATTTTTGATCAATTCAACAATGATGACACTCTTATAATAGACTTTGAAGGCATTATGACTGAAGATTATAAAGAAGTAGTTTCTCCTAAAGAGAACACATTGGCATACTTTGGGGAGCCTACTCCACCTTCTACTTACAAAGAAAAAAGAGAAAGAAATAACAAGCATAGGTCTCTTGGTGAAAATTGAAAGGCACCATTAGACTATAAAAAATCAAAAGCTAAGCAGCTCCCAAGGATACAAGATGAAAAAGATGATGCCATGAATATCAATGTTCCAACATTCAACATGCCGCAAAGTCTTTTGGAGCTCTCTCAATTAGCATTCATGCGGAAGGTCATTGGTCTCAACCCTCCCTTATATCTCTTTGTTTAGCCCTAAATCTAGCTACCTAATTTGTCCAATAAACTAAATCAGTCCTTTATCCAACAAGCCTTTTCATATGTCATCATTAGTGACATCCCTCATATCCTTAGATGCATTGATTCGCAAGAGATAGACATTATCTTACATGCGGTACATGATGGTATCTCTCGAGGCCTTTCTAGTGGTTTGATTTTGGCTATAGACTTGGAACAAATCCTCCAAAATTATGGTCAGTCATGGCTCCAGTGCTTATTAGCTAGCAGCACAACCAACAGATATCTTCTCAGCATTTTTCAGTGACATTCTTGATTTCATCTAAAAGTCCTGAAAAAATATCAAAAAAAAAAAAAAAAATCGTAAAAAGTCATGAAAAATTGGATGCCTTGATGAAAACATGGCAAACAGGCATCTTGGCACAAAAAATTTGAGTTAAGAGAAAATTTTTGTCCAAAAGTGAAAACGTGACAAATAGGCACTTTAGGCAAGTACCATGGTGAAAACCTGGCAAACAAGCACCATGTGTAATCAATGTTTCTCCTCCATCTATCAGGATTCCACCTAGTCTTTTCCCCCTTTATCATTCCTTGATCATATCCTTCATATTGGAAGACATCCTTGGTTCCTTATCATGGCTCATGAACTGGTTAATGTCCTTTGTTACCTTGCTTAAGCATCACCAGTCTACACACACACTCTGCCATTGGCCTTTGTACATAATTTGCGTCTTGTCTGGGGGCATATTACCTACATGGTGCATAAGTTTGAATTTGAACTAGGGGCATACCCCTAAGTGATTTTTATCCATTGGATCTATCGCATAACAAATTGGAGCTAACACTTGTATATGCTTATACAATCCTGAAAAAATCCCTAAAAATCATAAAATGATCTTGAAAAAAATCACTAAAAATCACATAATGTCCTAAAAAAATCCTAAAAATTCAAATACAATCCTGAAAAAATCCCTAAAAATCATAAAATGTCCTTAAAAAAACCTAAAAATCATAAAATGACCTAAAGAAATCAGTTACACAAAAAAATCAAATATCTCCACAAAACCCTAAAAATCACAAAACTTGTCAAAATTTTTTAATAAACCTTGCACATTTTCACTATGGATAACCACCCCTTTTGCATAAACACTTGCGCTTTGCAAACTGAAAATTAAAGTGCTATGCTTCAATGCCAATCACAATATCTGTGCAGCATGAACCAACAATCAATCCAACATGTCACTATGAACTTATCAACTGAATCCACAACCATAACTATCACATTATCAACATGTCGAACACTATCTACACACCTAAAACATTAACAAGAATGTAATAATGGACAAGAATAGCTATTGGCTCATGCTATTTAGTGAGTGATTTATTTTTGCTTTGTTTTTTCTTTGATCATGTCCCTATGCTACTTGAGGATATAAATTGATCTATGAGAGTGGCCAAGATGGGTCATTGTCATATTTTTCCATTTTTGTCTGTTACAATGTACCTTTGAGAGTCTAGGGCATGTACATATGCCTCAGAAAGGACAAGGTCATTCTCTATTTGCATTGTGCTTGTTTATGCCAAAGGTTTGCATTTGCACTCTGGCCCTTTATGCCATGATGTGTTGCATTCCATTTTCCATATCAAAATAAACCTCCATTTGACATAAAGTGCACTTTCTAGAAGCAAAAGTCTTTCCATCATACTAACATCTCCTCATCTCATTCTTTCTTCATCATCTCATTCTCCATCACCATGATCATGTCTTCTGATTCACCAAATCATCTTCATCCTGCATTCATGCATTCTTGCATCATCCTACGTTGTCAATCAACTTTCTATGGCTTTCCACCTGGTTCAACCTCAGTCTAACAATTGTCTCATCATATTTGACCAAATACAACCATTCTTGATGATTTCCCTCATGTTATGACATCTTTCCATCATTTTGGGCATGCACGCACAGTTTCGGGTCTACACTCTAGACCTCATAACTTTCGCATCTTAGCTCTGATTTGCAATCCGTCAATTGCTATGGTTTTGTCTTATTGTTGTCGATAAATTTACTTATCATATGCTTATCTTAGTCAATTTCTCAAGGGGCACCCATATATATCATCCCTACTGGGGCATGTTGTGGCTTTCTCATCAGTTATTCTTTGATACAACGCTCTAAATCACATTGCATCAAAGAGGGGCAAAATGTAGACGCTCAAAAATGATTTGCATCTATGACTTCATCACTTCTTCATACTAATTTGTCCTTTTTTCTCATTCTACTAACTTTGATCTTTTGGCCAGATTGACCATATTTCGTCATTTGTATCCCCTTTGACATCAATTTCATATCAACTCGAAATCACCCCAAATCAACTCAGCATCACCCAAAATCAATCCTTATCAACCCAAAACATATCAAACATCCCAAATCAATCATCATTTATCTGACTCCTGGGTATTGTTGTGGCTTTTGGTGCCTTGGAAACCTATCAACTTATCAATCTTATCAATCTAACCTTAGTACTGTCATGGCTCTCAGTACTAGGTCAAAATATCATTCATGTCATTCAATCTTTGACATTGTTAAGGCTTTCAATGTAAAATCATGGCATCACCAACCATTTTAATAATATTGAAAATTTTCATCAGTGTTATTATGATCGAACCTTATCAATCAATTTCAATCTTGTAGCATTTACAATGTCGGTTAAATGTTACATATCAATTTATTCATGTCATGTGTCCTTAGCATGTTATCAATTTTGATCTATCAATTAATTTGACCATGGTTTTGGTCTACCTTTTCATCATCTTATTTGATATCCATCATTGTCACATTTTTATCAAAGGATATGGTCGCATTCATTTAATCAATTTGGCCAATCATCTGCTAATTTTCTCTATAGGATTAAATAACCCATAATTTAATTCTATTATTCTCACTAATTATTCTTCCTGATTATCATCCTCAATTAATTAATTTTATTAATTAATTGATTCATTATCTACAAACCATGGAAATTTACAATTTCCTAAGTTCTATTTTCCATCATTAATTCCATTTTCTACTAATTCATATTTTGTGGAATAAAAGGATTTTTAATTCAAATATTCCATAAAATATTTCATCATCATGACACTTGGATGTGGCACCTTGTGGATTCTCCTTTGACACTTGGCTGAGATTTGTCATAATAAAATATTCTTATCTCTTATGCATGTCCCTATTTGGCTTATTCGTCATAGATTCTTGGCTTTAAGTGGGTTGGGGAATCTTATGACACGTCATAGATTCTCTTCCATATTTGACTCCTGTGTTTCATAGAATCTGACTTTTGGCATATTCTATCATATGTGTCATAGGAATTATTATTACCTCTTACACATGTCCCTATTTGGCTTATTCATCATAGATTCTTGGCTTTAAGTGGGTTGAGGAATCTTATGACGCGTCATAGATTCTCTTCCACATTTAGCCAAATTTGACTTGCATGTCTCATAGAATCTCACAATTGGCATATTCTGTCATATGCATCATAGGAATCTCTTGACACATCACACATCTATGGGTGAAAAATCCAATGCCCTCACTTTGAGTGTTGATTATAAAATGAACACTCTTTCTCTCATTTTGGGTCCTTGGGATCCGAATGCTGAAGTTTTGAAAGTCCAAATCTTTGAATCTTTGAGTCTCTACTTCTTTGCATGTTGCATTCTCTCTCTCGCATAAAATCACACTTCAAGTATTCTCATGGCATTATCCACATCATAGGCTTTGGCTTCAACCTTGTGTGCACTATAGGTGAATTGAAGCTACAATCATTTGGAGAAGGAAGAAGAACATGGGAGCTACAAATGAAAAAGGGGGTTTCTATTGCTTTCTTAATTAGTTTGGCTTTCACGGTAGACTAGTGGGTGCTAACGTATGTTGATTGAGTTTTCTTATTTTCTCATAGTATGTTATGCATTTTAACCCATTTTTTGGTCCTACACTAAGATTTGTCAGCATTAGAGATGAACTATCAAGCATAGGAACCACCATTGGTGACAGAGAATTAATGCTTATGGCTATAAATGGATTTCTAGATTCATGGGAGACATTTGCACAAGGAATAAGTGTGAGAGATAATCTTCTAGACTTTAACAAACTCAAGAATGATTTTATTCAAGAGGAATCTAGAAAAATAAAGAAAGGAGGGAAACCAAAAGCAAAAGATGAAGAAACTCACATTCTTAATACAAACTCCTATAAGGGAAAGAAGAAACATTTCAAGAAGAAAAAGGGAAGTCAAAAGAATGGAAAACCCAAGAAAGATCTATCTAAAATAAAGTGTTTCAATTGTGAAAAATTTGGACACTATAGATCTAATTGTCCTAAAAAACCCAAACATTTAGAAAACTATACAAATGGTATTAGAGAAGAAGATACTTATGATCCTAAGAACTGTGTTTTGTATTCCTCCTTATCAAATTAAATTTCAAATAAAGCATGGGTAATTGATAGTGGATCTTCTAGACATATAACGGGATACAAACAAACTCTAGACTCTTTATCTGAGAAGGTTAATGGTGAAGTTACCATTGGTGATAACTCAACACACTCCATTGAAGGAATTGGAACTTCTACTTTAAAACTAAAATTAGGAAACACTCTTATTTTTAAAGGTGTACTCTATGTACCAAGAACTAAAAGAAAGCTAATCTCAATTACAACACTTGAAGATGATGGGCACAGTGTTGCATTCATGGATGGAAAAGTATTAACTTGGTCTAAGAACTCCTCCATTAAGAAAGAAAAGTTAACTAGTCAAAGAAAAGGATATTTCTATGAATTAAATATAGAATCTAGTCGATCTATTCAAGCCCTAGTTCATGAAGTTGTAGATATAAATGAAATATGGCACAGAAGATTAGGGCATCTAAATTTCCAAACTTAATCAACAATAGAGAATATGGTTACTAGATTACCTAAACTAAATAAATACCACCCAAGTATTTGAAAAGGGTGTGCTCTGGGTAAGAATACAAGAAGTCCCTTTCATGATAGAACTAGGAAAATAAATAATGTACTAGAATTAATTCATTTAGATTTATATGGACCTGTGTTTTTTTCTTCTCTTGGATGATTTTTTTATTACATCTTATTCATAGATGACTTCTCAAGGAAAACATGAATTTACTTTTTAAAATACAAGGAATCAGAAGAAGTCCTACAAAGATTTAAAGAGTTCAAAATATTAATTTTTCAAGGCATAAAATTAAAACCCTTAGAACTAAAATTAGAGGAGAATATACCTAAGACTTGTTTAAAAGGTTTTGTAAAGAATCAAGGATTAAGAGGGAGTACATTATTCCTTATAATCTAGAATAAAATAGGGTAACAGAAAGAAAGAATAGGACAATTATAGAAGCTACTAGAGCTATGGTTATTAACCAAAATCTAGAATATTATCTTTAGGAAGAAGCCCCTTGTACTACTATATATATTAAAAATAGAAGCCCTCTCTTCTATCTTAAAAATAAAACCCCTGAAGAAGTATTTACTAAAGTAAAAACCAATATGAGTCATCTTAGAATTTTTTGATGTCCTTTATATATCCATGTTCCAAAATAAAAGAGAACCAAGTTAGAACCATCTGGAAGGTGTTGGTATTTTAAAATGTTATAGGTTTTAAATTACCTCGATGAGAATATGGTACATCTAGGGGTAGATAACTCCCATCTTCAACATGCCATTTTAGAAAACAAGCCAACTATAAGGCTAAACCCTTCTTCTAATTTAGGCTTTGCAAAACCTAGGCAGGTGGACCTTAGATTCAATCAATATGGTACTAGTGCAAAATTATATTCCTAAATCTATCAAAGAATATTTAACCCTTATTTCTCCTAATGACTTATACAGTAACAAAGAAGTGTAGTAACAAATTACAACTCTATGAAATGCACAAGCTGAGTGACAGTTAGACTATTCTAACTCTTCAACACAAAATGTAAAGATGATTTAATATGTTGATATCAACAAGACCTAGGTATGAGCAAAAAAATAGAATGATCCTGCAACCAATTAGTGCCTTATCTATTGGCAATTAAATGAATTACAAACATACATCTCCTGGAAATATGTGACGTAATTCCTACATCAAGATCCTTGATCTATCTTCCACCTTGTGAATAGACATCTGCATCAATATGAACAACATACTCAGGCCATCCCATCATGAAATCTGCAAACCATATGATAAACATCAAGCAATTACATAGCTCTTTGTTCCATAAGAAAGACATTTCAACCATATGCATTTCTAAACAAAATAGAACCTAATTTATGCTCTTTGATCACAAACTAGAAAAGATTACAAATCCATGAGCAGGAGATAAGATTTAGACTAAAATTAAAACCCCTTGCTGTGTTTTCTTTAATTCATTCTCCTTAAAAATGAATACGTGAAAGATGTACAAAAAATAACTCAGAAATCACCTAACAAATCCAAGCTATCTCCATTAAAACTTAAATGCTCCTTAATACAAGAGAAATGCTAAAGAATGGTGTCTCAGTACTGAGAAGTTTTTTCTCAAAAAGATGGAATGTAAACCATAGATGAAAGAAATAAAGATATAGGAAGAAGTGAATTCCTTGATCTACTATGCAACTGACATCTATCCACTTGGAATTCCATCCCCTGCAATTTAATAACCTATCTCTACCTTCTTCCATCAATTTCTAATCATATCCTTTTTGTTTTACCTTTCCAAATGCAAAGTATCTTAGAAAAAGACAAAGATCTGCTTCCTAGACTTGGATATGTGCCAATTGATCAAATTTTAGGTAAAACACCACAAATACTCGAAAGAATTAGATATAAGGGTCACTAAATGTGTTTTAGGTGTTTTTTCACTAAATTATGCAACTGGCAACTCAAAACACCTGATAAAACATGTATATCAATTTGAGAGAAATAAAAAATATCCTATACATGTACTGGTGGTGATGTGTGCAAAAACCAACTTCATATTAGGAAAATTTAGTTTCTCCCAATTCTGGCGATATATAACATCTCTATATTTTCTTACCAGGAACCTCTAGAAATCCATTTTGAAAATCATCCCTCTGATAGGGATCTATGACTTGCAACCTTTTTAATTTTAAACTTTCAAAAATTTAAAAAGTTCTAAAGTATCAACTTTAGATTATAACCCTTTTGAATTTAAAAAGAATTCTAAACATGCATTTTGAGGAAATATTTTAAATTTGGCATTTTAAAAAATAATTATTTTTTCCCTCTACCTTCAAATTTGGGGTCAACCATCCTTTCACTAGGTGCCACATGGTAGTCTCTAATTGGTTGATCTTTTCCATCAGGTGCCATGTGTCATCTTTTAATTGGCCCACCTGTTGCACTTGCCATGTCATCATCCACCCCAGCCCCATTGCTATGTGGCACTCTCCCACAATCCTGCATTTCTTAATGATCAAGCATTTCCATTTTGCAAGCTTGCATACATAGTTCAATCTACCATGTGGTACACACCCGCATACCCACATTATCTAACTTTTTTGCATCTTCATCTTGCGGGTATGGACCAGACCTCCGATCTTCCACGTGTTGGGATCTTGTACACTATCATTTGAACTCACCACATCATCACATGCATTGGTTTGTCTAAAATTTTATCCTAGTCCCCTCTAGCTATCTTCACATCTAAGCTAGCCATGGGGTCCCCATACATGCATGCAGCTACCAAAACAAGCCATGTCTTTAAGACATTATACCATACAACTAGAAAGGTATTTAAACATTCATAAAACTACCTGCATAGACAATATGGTACTATTTTTCCTATGTTCCCTTTTTCATGCCAAATTATTTCTTTCAATATTGTCACCCCTATCTTGATGTTGCAAATGCCCTTCATCAGTAAAGATGTAGCTGTGTAAATGAGGCTATCCACAATGCCAAAATAGATGTCATCACAAGAAATGGTCCTTCTTGTTTGCTATTAAATACCAATAGAATGCAAATGCATCGCCTACAACAAAATGATGAGAATATCTACACCCATGTCCTTTTCTTGAAATGTGATTGATACTAGGAATCGATTGTCATCTTGCTAGGGTCATTTTCCTTCTCTTTATTGGTCACTCCTTTGCCTCAACGTGTAACTCTCTAGCTTTCACTACATATCCATACGTGGGTGTCTTGTTCCCCTATGTTTTCCTCTTGCAGGGTAACTTTCATTACTTTTAATCCTTGGGACTACAAATTTTTCATCTTGTGGGTCTTTCCTCAAACTTTGAATGCATGGGGCTCTTTGCCTTCATTGCTGCATTTTTTATCATATATGGACATCCCCTGTTCTCTCCTAGATGTCCTCTTTCATTGTGGCTTTGATGGCTTCATTGACTTCATATCTATTATGTGTGTGAAAGATGAGGAGGCCCTCCAATAGGTCAAAATCCCCAAGATGAACCTATATTTGGTGGGCCTATGTACTCTTTCCTCGGACTCCTTGGTGGAGCAAGAGGATGAAGTCAATTATGGCCAAATTCAGATTATGGTCCCATGAAATCAGGCCTCATTCAACCTGATTCAAGTTTTCTTCCCATCATCTCCTCATGTTCCAATATACTTAAGCTCTTTATACATTGGCGTGCCTTTTATCCATCTTCTAAACAATGGAAAACCCATACATTGCAGATAAGTATTAATGATCTAGTGTCGAATGGTTTGATACATGTAGCTATCTAGCTCATCGATGTAATCCTCTAAAGGAAACAAGTTTACAAGTGCTACTATCTGGTGACCATACTGGATACATTTCATCATAGCATAGTAGCTATCTTTTCCTTTGCTTACAAGGGCAACCACCTTCATTTTCTTCTCCTCTAATCCACACCCTTTCCTTTTTTAAAAAGAAATGAAACACTTCATGTTCAAGTCCAAGTCAAACAAAACTTTTGTGGAGGCAGATGTCTATGTAACATAATTTCCCTTCTTAAGTGCACATTCGTAAACATTGATTCTCATAGCTATCAATCTTGATGTGTCATTTCTAGTCTACTTCAATTGAATTTTGCTTGATTCTTCAGAAAATCTTTGGTGAAGTCATTGAAAATCAATGAATTGCTTCTAGCATACCTTGTAACCACATTCTTCTTAGGGATCCAATCCATTGACAGAAAGTTCATAATATTTTATTTTATTAGGTACAAGGTTAGAAGGTATTATGAAGAGTTTGTATGAGAACAACTATAACTATTGATTGGCCATAAACTTGTAGTGCATGATCACCAAAATTTTAGAATTAATGATGTAGATAACAAAAGACAAACCCACTCATCCAATGGTTATTCTGAGGTGATTTAAAATCAAACGTATGAAGGGAGGCATTCTTGTTTTGGATTAGGGCTATTAAAACAATAGAATGATCGATGCTTGAATCTTGAGTGGTAACATGGGTATTGGAAATACCGTCCATGGTAACTCTCATTTAAACCTTATCAATCTGATGGAATTAGTCAAGCCCCAAAGTGGGTTTGGCTAATTTTTTTTTGTTTTTGAACAAAAAAATCTTCAAATTGATCTATTGATCATCTCAAACTAGTTAGAATCAATTTCGATCACTGAACCATCATTTAAACCTTGTTCAACCATTAATCTGCAAACTATTAATTTACTACTAGAGGGTCCTTTGACCATCTTTAAAAAAGTGATCCAAACACCTGACTAAGCTCTAAAAACTGAGGCACTCATTCTTTGTTTCCCATACTTGCACCCTGTCAAATCGTGTCTCATGATGAATTCTCAATTAAAATATATTGACTATCAAAGTTGACTTCTTAGAACTACCTATAGGAAAACAAGTCAGAAAACAATAAATTGGGCTCAGATTTGGCTTTGAAAATTAGGCAAATTAACACTTGGGAGAATGAAAACTAGGGCGTTGGTTCACTGTCATGAGGAGAGTATGGATCTACAATTTGGGCTCATGATGAATAACTAGGCACAAATGGCGAGTGGTCAAAGTGGGCTACTCAGAATTAATAGTCTAGAAACAATGTTAGAAAAGCATTTTTTGCAAATGGAATTGACCTAGACAAGTGTGTAGACATATTCATCAAGACTTGAAAATTGGCACACTTAAAGTATTTTTGGAGTATAAAATAATGGTACAATCCATTTGATCTCACTAATCATAGATTTCAAGTTGTAACATCAGGAATAGGGGTACTGACAAATTTGAATCCTTTGACACCAGTAAAAAGTTAGAAATTGCATTTGGAGTCATGTTTGAAAATTGATTAAATGGATTTATCATAAGTTCAAACTTAAAACATAGTAAGTCTCTGACCTCTAAAATACAATGCAATAGGAAATTTCTCATTTGGTTCAACTGGTCAAAATTTATAACTCGTCAAACAGAGGTTCCAAGAATTTAGAACAATTCATATTAGCATGACATCAATAAACAACCAAATTTGAGGGATTCAAAACCTAGTCAAATGGACTCGAAATGACTCAAAATCTAAAGCATAGGCTCTTTGGTATGGACACTAGACATTCCCAAAGCAAAAAGTCATGAAAAGTTACTAAGTGCAAAATATTTAGATGCAAACAAGGCCTCCTATCATTGTTTGACACTTATGCAAAAAATGCAAAAATGACAATCGCTCAAAATGGGACTTCACAGAATAGCTCGGAATGACAATTTATCACCATGAAATACATAGGCATATTGAATAAAAGGTGCTAGAAACATTAAACACCTCATATTACTCAAATGGATAGCCAAGTTCATGTGCACGAAAAGCATTTATAGGGCTTAATTTTCTCAATGGTACTAAAAATCAAGGTTGCAATTTTGAGTGCCAATAGTGGCTCTGTCTAGGGATGCATGTCCCTTGTGGGCATGGAAAGGATTTAGATCTCTAGAAGAAGTAGACCACTCACAAGACAACAAAAAATTCCTCTCTAACAACTTTATTGAACGAAAAAACAACTACCTCTACTATGTACAAATGATGACCCCACCAAACTTCAACAAAAACCTTTACCTCTATCATAAATATAGTTTTCATCTAAATTCACATGAGGTAAACTTAAAACATCTCTTCTATCAGTTTCACCAATCAGATCAACATTCTGAATCAACTCACTTATCAAAATGGAATCTATAACTCACTTTCATAATGCATATAACAACTAGCTTCATTTTCTGCAAGTTGCTCATTATGAAAGTTCTGATCAACATGCTTAAAAATATCAGACTCAAACTGAAAATTCTCTTCATCAAATGACTCATGCACACTATCATTCTCAAATATGAAAGCTTCATATTCAACATGGGGAAAGGGATCACACATACCTTGAAATTGTGTATCCTTATGCATAACCGAAGAGTATTCATATGAGCAATTAGACTTATACTCACATATATCATCAATGTCAAAATCTTAAACTAATTTGGAGTACTTCAATGATTCTTCACAATCAGAAAATGGATTAGTTGTCACATTAAAGTATGCATCATAAAACTTGCTACAAGGTATATGCTAATTTTCAACAACAACTTCATCAAACACCTTATTATCAATCTCATAAGATGTAATCTCATCAATACTTTCACCATCACATCTGAAAGAAGGTAAATCTAACCTCTTATAGTAGTAAGATAGTGTATCATCATTAAACTCATCCTCAGCTAAATCTAAACCTTCCATGTTCTCTTCAAAAAATGGGTTGATAACTCCATGTAGTGATCCTCTTTGAACATTTTGACAAAACATGGGCTGATCATCATCTAGATTCTCATCATATAAAGCATTAGTGTATACTTTAAAACCAGTACTCATTTCATCTTCATAGAGACTTTTAGCATGTGAAGAAAAATTAGACCGATATGAAGACTCAATGTCCATTCCATCAACAAAGCATGTAGAAATTAGATCCATGTTTTTTTCATTGTCTTCATCAAGATGATTCAAATGTCTTGCAAACCAATCATTTTTAAGTGCTGATGCATTAACCTCAGAATCATTTGCATACTACTGGTTACTACTACATGCATCTTCAAGACACTCATCTACACAACTAATCAATTCATCTCTATAAACAATCTTTTTATCCTCATATTGTGTAGGTAATCCTTCTTCACAACCTTCAACATTGAGTTGACTTGTATAACTCTGAAATCGAACATTACTTTCAAATTTAGAAAAAGAACTTATACCTTTACTTTCATAAGAGTACTTACTTTCATCATTGCTTTCTTCTTCCCAATTTGCATCTGATTCACACGAAGATGAACATATACTATCATTATCCTCTTCTTGACTCAAGTAACGAATCTCACCATTGTCTTCACATGATGCTTCTTCATAATATGTCAGACCAGAAAATTCACCTTTGTCACTTGACAGATCACTTCCATCTTCTTCATCCTCATACTAAGATGAATACCTTTCCTCTTTATGTCTAGTTATGTTTTTAACATAATGCAAATCATCAATAGAAGAATGAGTAACTAAACTTATATCTTGGATGTATAACTTGTCAAATGAATCAACTCTATCATCTATTGTTGTAATATTGGAAACATGTGCACCACATTCTACAAGAAAAGAATCAGCTCCTCTTTGCAACAAAGAATCTTCATCTACACATGTTTTTAATTCTAAAATTTTAACAAGACCTTTTACAATAGTAGGGGTACTTATTTTCTGATCTAAAATCAAATACTCTTTATGACATTGATTCATGCTTTGTACCTCATCTTGTTGACAAACATTCCTAGTTAATCCATACTTTATGTTATTTTAAATCTCCATTGCCTTCATGAATGCCTGATGCAAAGTCTCAGGCTCTTTATCTCTCAAAAGGTAACTCATCTTCTTATCAAATGCACTAAGATAAACCACGAAAAACACTTGATCATCTAGCTTATAACTTTCAAAAATTTCATTTAAAACCTTTGCAAATCTGATATGAAATTTAGGAACTAACTCACTATTCCCGACTTGGATATTCAAAAACTTATCAAAATAATCAAAGATGCTTACTCTTTCCCTAAACTACATCATGAAGGCTGAAATTAATTCATCCCAAGATGAAATTGAACATGCTAGTAGAAAGGAAAACCAATACCTAGCATCACCTTCCAAAGTTTGAACAAATAACTTCATGTGAATGTCTTCATGAGCAATCTCATAGTCACCCATCAAATCACTAAACAATTCAACATGATGACTAGCTGAAACAAGATGGTTTCCATTAAATTTAGACAAAAAATTTCTAATATCATTAGGAATGACATTTGAGAAAGCATAAATACCATCAAAGCATAATGGCATATACCGCTTGGTAGAAAAAGATCTACAAACATCACTAATTGGCTGCATACTTGATGAAATGAAATTTGACATTTCTTACAAACTTAAAAATCATTCACCATTAATACTTAGATATAAAACTTGCAGTAGATCGGAAAATAATTTCTAACAACTTCAATTTCAAACATACTTCAAAATATGACAACACTTATTGAGTCTACCTCTCACAAAGTACATTGAAATGTTTCAAACCAATCTCCTACTTAGTGCTGGAATTACCACTTGATGGAGAAAATTTTATAAAGCTTATTTTAATGGAAAAGGAATCTCATGAAAGTGAGAAAATACCTTTAGTGTTGTAGGATGAAACCTTTGATCTGCTGATTGGCATAGGTGTTGATTTCAAATCTTTACACCACTAATCAAATCCTTGTAGAGCCGCCATCTCCTTGAGGAGAACAAAGTGAAATCATTGCTGTGATTCATTTTAACATTCAAATTTCTTATGATAGTAGATCAACACAACACTTTAAAACACATCAGTCAAGAATTCACATATCTATCTTCTTGCTCAAAACTTCACATAACTTTCAGATCTGCACAATTTAGTTGAAATGTCCTGAAAACATTTAGATGTAATTGATCTACACATTTTTAGAGATCTCTTAGAGAATCACTGCTCACAATTGTGAGAAATATTTAAAAAATATGATTTATAACATGACAAATCTGAATTGAACTTCCAATTTGTAAAATTTTCAAACCTTCAAACACTTAGAAGAGAGAAACCATTGTTAAACAATTTTGACTCTGAAATTACAATAGTACTTTGAAAATAACAACTGGCTAAATTGACTGAAGATGAACACCTTTTAGCAATACAATTTACATTCAATCTCAAATTTACTCCTGCAAATGGATAAAACTTAACTGGGGAACATGAAACCTTCTATACAAAACTGAATATGCACAATATATATCAGAGATCTCCAGCTACTTATCAATGAATTCCTTTACAGACTCCCCAGCACAGTCACCATTTTGTTGTTGTTTTAAAATGTTATAGGTTTTAAATTACCTCGATGACAATATGGTACATCTAGGGGTAGCTAACTCTCATCTTCAACATGCCATTCCAAACACTAGGCTAACTATAAGGGTAAACCCTTCTTCTACTTCGAGCTCTGCAAATCCTAGGTGGGTGGACTTCAGATTCAATCAATATGGCACCAGTACAAAAACATATTCTTGAATCTATCAAAGAAAATTTAACCCTTATTTCTCCTAATGACTTATGCAGTAACAAAGAAGTGCAGTAGAAAATTACAACTCTATGAAATGCACAAGCTGAGTGATGGTTAGACTATTCTAACTCTTCAACATAAAATGTAAAGATGATTTAATATGTTGATATCAGAAAGACCTAGGTATGAGCAACAAAACTGAATGATCCTACAATCAATCAGTGCCTTATCTATTAGGCAATTAAATGAATTACAACCATACATCTCCTAGAAATCTATGACATAATTCCTACATCAAGATCCCTAATCTATCTTCCACCTTGTGAATACACATCTACATCAATATGAACCTCATACTCAGACCATACCATCATGAAATCTGCAAACCCTATGATAAACATCAAGTAATTACATGGCTCTTTGTTCCATAAGAAAGAAATTTCAACAACATGCATTTCTAAACAAAATACAACCTAATTTATGATCTTTGATCACAAACTAGAAAAGATTATAGATCCATGAGCAAGAGACAAGATTAAGACTAAAATTAAAACCCCTTGCTATGTTTTTTTTTTATTCATTCTCTTTGAAAATTAATACATAAAAGATGTACAAAAAATAACTCAAAAATCACCTAACATATCCAAACTATCTGCATTAAAACTTAAATGCTACTCAATATGAGAGAAATGCTGAAGAATGGTGTCTCAGTAGTGAGAAGTTTTTTCTCAGAAAATTGGAACCTAAACCATGGATGAAAGAAAGAAAGATATAGGAAGAAGTGAATTCCTAGATCTATTATGCAACCGACATCTATCCACTTGGAATTCCATCCCCTACAACTAAATAATCTCTCTCTACCTTCTTCCATCAACTACTAATCATATCCTTTCTAATTTTCCTTTCCAAATGCAAAGTATCTTAGCAAAAGAAAAATATCTATTAACTGAACCTAGATATGTGCCAATTGATCAATTTTTTTCCAAAACACCAAAAATACTCAAAATAATTACATACAAGGATCACTGAATATGTTTTAGGTGTTTTTCCATTGAATTTTGCAATTGGCGACTCAAAACACTTGATAAAACATGTAAATCAATCTGAGAGAAAAAACCTCTTGTAGCATGTACTGGTGGCATTCTGTGCAAAAACTAACTTCATATTCAAAAAATTTAGTTTCTCTTGGTTTTGATGATATATAACATCACTATATTTTCTTACCGGGAACCTCTAGAAAGCAATTTTAAAAATCATCCCTCTACTAGGGCTCTGTGACTTGCAACCTTTTAAATTTTAAATTTTCAAAAATTTAAAAAGTTTAAAATTATCAACTTTATATTATAACCCTTTTGAATTTAAAAAGAATTATGAATGTGAATTTTTAGGAAATATTTTAAATTTGGCATTTAACAAAATAATTATTTTTTCCCTCTTCATTCAAATTTGTGATCAACCCTCCTTTGACCAGGTGCCATGTGGTGATCTCTGATTGGTTGATCTCTGCCATCAGGGACCACATGCCATCTTTTAATTTTCCCACCCATTGCATCTGCCATGTCATCATCCACCCCAGGCCCACTAACACAAGGCACTCTCTCACAATCTCGCATTTCTTAACGATCGAGCATTTCCATTTTATGGGCTTGTGCATGATGTTCGATCTGCCACATGTCATGATCCTATGCTTTGCATCTGACTCCACTGTTGATTTCCACATCACTGCTAGCTAGGACCCGCTACCATGTGGTGCATGCCCATACCCACATTATCTAACTTCCTCACATTTTCATCTTGCGGGTATGCGCCAACCCTCTAATCTTCCACGTGTCAGGATCTCGTGTACTATCATTTGAACTCACCACATCATCACATGCATTGGTTTGTCTAAAATTTTCTCCTAGTC
This sequence comes from Cupressus sempervirens, assembly GCA_028749045.1. Taxonomy (NCBI): domain Eukaryota; kingdom Viridiplantae; phylum Streptophyta; class Pinopsida; order Cupressales; family Cupressaceae; genus Cupressus; species Cupressus sempervirens. The sequence goes on along the minus strand of CM053786.1, from coordinate 192,783,136 downwards.
ACCTCTAGCTATCTTCACATCCAAGCTAGCCACAGGGGCCCCATACATGCATGTGGCTTCCAAAACAAGCCATGTCTTTAAGACATTATACCATACAACTAGAAACGTATTTAAACATTCATAAAAATGCCCACATAGACAATATGGGACTATTTTTTCTATGTTCCCTCTTTCATTTTGCCTTCTTTCTTTCAATATTGCCACCCCTATTCTGACTTTGCAAATGCCCTTTTTCAGTGAAGATGTAGCTATGCAAATGAGGCTATCCACAATGCCAAAAGGTATGTCATCACAAGAAATGATCCTTCTTTTTTTTTGTTAAACACCAAAAGAATGGAAATGCATCGCCTACAACAAAATAATGAGCATCTCAGCACCCATGTCCTTTTCTAGAAATGCAATTTCTACTAGGAATCAATTATCATCTTTTTGGGGTCCTTTTCCTTCTCTTTGTCGATCGCTCCTTTGCCTCAACGTGCAGCTCTCCAGCTATGACTGCATATCCAAATGTGGGTGTCCTATTCCCCTATGTTTTCCTCTTGCAAGACAACTTTCATTGCCTTTAATCCTTAGGACTACAAATTCTTCATCTTGTGAGTATTTCCTCAAACTTTAAATGTGTGGGGCTCTTTGCCTTCATTGCTAAATTTTTTATCATATATGGATGTCCCTTGTTCTCTCTTAGACATCCTCTTTCATTGCAGCTTTGATGGCTTTGTTGACTTTGTATCTATTATGGGAATAACAGACAAGGAGGCCCTCCAATAGGTCCAAATCCCCAAGATGAACCTATATTTGGCCTGCCAGAAGGCATGTCCATGTAATCTTTCCTAGGACTACTTGGTACAACAAGAGGATCAAGTTGATTATGGCCAAATTTAGATCAGTGTCCCATGAAATTTGTTGGGTAAAATTGTTTAATTATGTCTTATCTTTGATGTTACAAAATTGTCATATCAGTTATCAGATAGAGTCTACACAGCTCAAACGTTTAGAAAAGAAAATTACAGAGTCTACCGAGTGTTCCAAAATATTACACTATGGAAATAGTTCTTACTGAGCTCACTCAAGCATCAAAGGATTCTGAGATGGAAGTTGGTGTTAACTGAGCTCCCAAGGTTAACAAAGGAAAGTTAGTATCTACTGAGCTCACAAGGTTAGTGAAGGAAGACCAGTTCTCATCGAGTGTACTTAGTCTCCAAAGGATTTTGCAAGGTTTGCAGTGTTTACCGAGTTTCACTTGGTTAACACTGAAAATTATTTCTCAAGTTGTATCTACCAAGCTGGATTAGCTAGAGAAGGGTTTCATTGTTTAGGAAATAAAGCTTAATTGTTTCATACAATCAATGTAGCCAATTGATGTAATGATTATTGGTAATTATAACTTGTAATTATGTCAACTTGACAATTTATAAGGTATAAATAAATGGTCAAGTTGTGAATTCAAATGTATGGATGAGTATGTAATAAGTGAACATACAAGTGTATTGATTGTGAAGAAGGTTTGAGCGAATGTTGATGAAGGATCAGATATCCTTGAGGAGTAGAAATGTCACATTCGATCAGAGAGGATACAGTGAAGCAGAATAGAGATCTATATTAGCAAAGTTAAGTTGCATCTCATTTAGGTCACTTCATTGTTCCTTTCTAACCATTGTAGCAGTGAATTGTAAATCTCTTGATAGAGTCAGTTTAACAACCATATTATAAATCCTCTAACATGGTGACAGTTTAGTTGAATTGTTCAAAAGACCTCTAGCAAGGAGACTCCTAATAGGGTCACACCTAATAGTGTGTTTTGTAACCTTTAACAGGGCTCACTTCAAAAGAGTGAAAAACAATAACTAGTTACATTGGTGGTTTTTATCATATTGGGTTTCCATGTTAAATCTGGTGTCTCTTGTGTTCATATTATTTCTTTTATGCATGCATGTCAAATATTTATGAATGCTTAATAAGTTAACAACACATCTATCGAGTTACAACATTTTTTTGTGTGACTACCGAGTGATAGTAGTGTCTAACTCTTAAGACATCTAAGGGATCTATGGATTTTTCTTTGTGGTAATTGATTCACCCCTCCCCTCTCAGTTACTCAATCTATATTTCCAACAATTGGTATTAGAGCTTTTGGTGCTTGCAGGAAGGATTTCAAGGATCTAATCTAAAGATTAGGATGTCTTATAAAAGGGAAATTCCAAAGATTAGTAGGGATAACTTTTAGCATGGCAAGGTCTCATGAGACTCCATCTAGCTTCCATTGGAGATACACGATTGCAATAACTTGATGCAGAATATGTGACTCCTTCTGGTACACTATCTATCAATGATATTAATGAGAAAAAGACTCATAACACCATGATGATAGACATTGCATCTGCCCTAAGCTATGAAGAATTTGATGATGACAAGGACTACAAACTACCTTTGAAATGTGGAACAAGCTGAAAGATATCTATGGAGGTGATGAAAATGTGAGAAGAGCCAAAGAAGAAATTTTAAGAGGACAATTTGATCAAATGAGAATGAGAGAGGATGAGAACATTGCTAAATATGTGGAAAGAGTTAAAGCAAGTGTTAGTGCAATCAAAGCTTCTAGAGGAGATATCAAGAAAGAAATAGCTATAAGTAAAGTTATCAGAACATTGCTACCCATTTATGCAATTAGAGTTTCTATAATTTAGGAAAGAAGATGTGAAACAAATCATAAGATAAATTTAGAACCCATAGTAGGAAGATTGACTACATTTGAGCTAGACAACTATGACAACTATGTTGCAGCTTCCAAGAACATTTAATCAGCATTTGAAGCTAAGATTTCATTCAAGGAGAAAGGAAAAAAGATAAAAGAATCTTAGTCAGAAAGTGAAGATGAATCAGGAAAAAGTTCTGGCAATGATCTTGAGGTAATTGAAGCTCTCCTAGCAAGGAAATATTCTAGAGGCAAAAGAAAATATAAAGGTAAAGTTCCTCTAATCTATTTTTCATGTGAGAAAACTGGTCATATTGCTACTAGGTGCCCAAAAAAGAAAACAAGGATGAAAAGAAAGGTCACAAATGGAATGGCAAGAAAGATTTCAAATAATTCAAAGAAAAAGGTAAGAAAACATGTTTCATGGCTAAAGTTTCTAAGGATTCTGATAGTAGTGAAGATGAAATTGTTTACATTGCTATGAAAGATGAATTTGATAATGATGAGGAAGATAAGGTGGTACTTATTTCTCATATAAGCAAAAATGTTACATGGATTATAGATAGTGGTTGCTTTCATCATATGACTAGTGATAAAACTAAATTTGAACATTTTGAAGACTATGATGGTGGTAGTGTAAGGTTTGGTAATAATGAACCTTGTTGCATAAAAGGAAGAGGAAGAATCTCACTAACCAAAGAACTTGTATGTCATAATGCCTATTGGATTGAAGGTCTAAAACACAATTTGTTGAGTGCGGAACATCTAATCAATATTGGATTCAAAGTGGAATTCATGCATGATAAAGAAAAACTATTGAATAACAAAGGAAAGCTAATTGGATTAGGCATTCAGGCAAAAGATAACTTGTTCTATCTTGAACTAGGTGAATGTTCATTTTTATTGCTCAAGTAGAAGAAAGTTGGTTATGGCATAGAAGGTTATGTCATGTGAATTTTGATAACCTGGTGAAGATAAGAAAATTCAAGAAGGTAAGAGGTATTCCTAGTATAAAGAAACCTAAGGTTGGTCTATGAAAGAATTGTTAGATTGGTAAGATGGGAAAGACTAGTTTCAAAAGTAAAAACTATCAGTCTGAAGAAATTTTAGAAATTGTGCATACTAATTTATGTGGACCCATTGGAATTGAAAGTTATACTAGAGAAAAGTTCTTCATTCTTTTTGTTGATGATTACTCAAGAATGATGACTGTCATGTATCTGAGGAAGAAATTAGAAGCATTTGAAAAGTTCAAATGGTATTTGGAAAGAGTACAAAAGAAAATAGGTAAAAGACTGAAACGTTTGAGCTCAAACATAGGTGGTTAATTCATCTCCCATGAATTCAATAACTTTTGCATTAAAAGGGGAATCAAAAGGCAAGTATCAGCTCCTAGAACTCTTAAGCAAAATGGAATAGCTGAAAGAAGGAATAGATCTATCATGGACTGTTCAAGAACTTTAATGATTGAAAAGAACATTGCTATCAAATACTGGAAGGAAGCGATCAGCACTGTAGTTCATACCTTAAACCAAGTATAGTTGAAGAAAGACTCATTCAAAACTCCCTATGAGTTATGGTATGGCTATAAACCTAATGTAGGTTACCTAAAATTATTTGGAAGTAAATGTTACATTTTGAAAGAATCTAGAAAAGGAAAATTTGATGTGAAGGGCGATGAAGGTATATTTTTGGGATATTCTTGCAAGAGTAAGGTATATAGATGTTTGAGTTTGTCTACTCACAAAGTCATAGAAAGTGCACATGTGAAAGTTGATGAGTTTGTAGAAAGGACTAAAGAAGAAAGCAAAAGGGAGCCAAAAGATTATAGAAGATTTCTTTTCATTGAACCTAATACAGTACCAGTTACATATGTTAATCATGAATCTTCTACCCCTGAGTCTTCAGTAACTGAGTTGCAAAAAGTTCAAACTGAGTTGCAAGAAGCTCAAACTAAGTCGCATTCAGATGCTACCAAGCTAGTGTCTACCAAGTCTAAAGGACTTGAGCTAATGTCTACTGAGCCAAAACAACTAGAACCTAAAGTTGAAGTGCAAGAGTATAACAATGCAATTCATTCAAAAGGAAAAGAGCTTGTATTAGCCAAGTATGTCAGCAGGCATCATGCATTAGATCAAATTATTGGAAAAAAATTTGAAGGTACCATGAAAAGAAGTAAGTTAAAAGGTACTTGTTTACTTGCTGATTTTGAACCTATAAATGTCAAAGATGCATTATCAAATGAAAGTTGGATTGAGGCTATGAATGAAGAGATAGAGAAAATAGAGAAGAAGAAAACTTGGACTCTTGTACCTAGGCCCAAAGATTAAAATGTGATTGGAACTAAGTGGGTATTTAGAAATAAGTTGAATGAAGATGGTAAGGTGTCAAGAAACAAAGATAGACTAGTATGCAAAAGATACTCTCAAGAAGAAGGAATGGACTATGGAGAGACTTTTTCTCCTGTTGCAAGATTGGAAGGTGTCATGACCTTACTTGCATATGCTACACACAAAGGATTTAAAGTTTATTAGATGGATGTCAAATCTACATTTCTCAATGGTATACTAGATGAAGAGGTTTATATTGAATAGCCTAAAGGTTTTGTTAATCCAGATAAGAAGGACATGGTTTGTAAATTACATAAAGCATTGTATGGTCTAAAACAAGCCCCTAGAGCATGGTATGAAAGCCTGCATAACTATCTTATTTAGATTGGTTTTCAAAGAACTAATGATAATAGTAGTTTGTATATCAAGCAAGGACTAGATAATAAGATTGTTTTGGTAGAAATATTTGTAGATGATAGTGTTTTCATAGGGAATGATGATCTTTGCAAAGAATTTTTAGAGAAAATGAACAAGGAATTTGAAATATCTATGTTTGGTGAGATCAAATTCTTTGTTGGTCTTCAGATTTAGTAGAGTAAAAATGGTATCTACATTACTCAATCAAAATACATCAAAGAGATACTGAAAAAATTTGGTATGGAAGATTTTAAACCAGTTGGGACTCCCATGTGTACTAGATTGAAGCTTACCAAGGAGGATGAATCAAAAGAGGTATATCAGACATTTTATAGATCTATAATTGGAAAGTTGTAGTATGTAGTTCATACAAGGTTAGATATTTCCCTTCTAGTTGGTATTGTAGCAAGATTTTTAGCAAAGCCAAGAGAAAATCACATGACGATAATCAAAAGAATTTTGAGATATTTGAAAGGCACTAAAGATTATGGATTATGGTACAAATTTGGAGGTAATCTAGATTTGAAAGTGTTTATTGATGTTGATTAGGTAGGAAAAGAACAAGTGGTGGATCATTCTTTCTTGGAAGAAGATTGGTATCTTGGACAAGTAAAAAGAAAAATTGTACATCCCAATCTATAGTAGAAGTAGAGTATGTTGTAGCAGGAGTAAAATATTTTAATATTGTTTGGTTTAAATAATTATTGGAAAGCATGAAGGTGGAAATCAATGAACCAGTTGTTATGTTTTGTGATAATACAAGTGCAATCAACATATCTAAGAATCCAGTGATGCATTCCAAAACCAAGAACATTGCAATAAAATATCATTTTGTCAGAGAATTGGTGCAAGATAAGGAGATCAAATTGGAATATACCCACACAAAAGAATAAATTGTTGACATATTCACCAAGCCTTTACCTAAGAATGCATTCTTGTATCTAAGAGGTAAGTTAGGGGGCATTCCCCTATCTAAAGTTCACTAAAATGAAGCTTTAGTGATGCATCAATAGGTACCAAATTGAAGATCTATTAGTTGATGTACCATAGTTATGGAAATATTGCATATGAATCAGTACATAAGGTACATTATTATTCATTTGGCATGTGTTTTCAGAGAAGGAGAGTTTTACTATCATATCTTTCTGAAATTTGTTTGAGGGAAAGTATACTAGGGAGAGTTTGCTATGTAATTCCTTCGTAGAGGGAGATTACTATATTTAAGAGATTTTTGGCATATAATCTAAGAGGGAGAATTGTTCTATCAGAAAAAGACTTGTTTTCAAATTTCATTCTGCTATGATATGTTGTGTTGCCATCAATGCCAAAGAGGGAGATTGTTGGATAAAATTTTTTAATTCTACATTGTGTTTGGTGTTACACAAATGTCATATATGTTATCAGACTGATGAAGGTATGCTCTGATACCACTGATGAAGTGCCACACTACCCTACCAACTCATAACCAAGAATGCAACAATATGAAGACAAAGAGAGATAAAATGCTTCCCAAGAAATTTTATTAAACTTGAAAATCCTTAGCAATTACAATAACCTTTCTACAAGATCTCTCAAGATCCAATCCAAGCCCAAGCTAGTCCAAATCCACACTTTGGTAGAAACCTCCAAGATCTCAACTTGTGCTCACAAGACACCAAGAAACCTCCTTGTTTCAAAATTGTAGTCACTAGCTCTTCTCCAACTTTATCCACGATCCAAGTGTAAATTGCCTCACATTCGACGCTCTATCTACACACTCACAACTCCATCATAATCCTGTTGTAAACTACCTCACATTCGGCATTCTATCCACAGACTTAGGAAAACTCACTCTTCACTTCTTCCTTCTCTTTCACACCTTGAAGCCTTCCAATCTTTCCAAGCTTCACCTTCCACAACTTTCACCTTTCCAAGCTTTCCTTCCAAAGCTTCTACTTCCCGAGCTTCTCCTTCTTGAGCTTCCACTTCTCAAGCTTGATTAGAAATGTTCATATGCCTTGCTTAAATAGGCACTTACCACCCAATGCATGACTTATCCACAACCTTCTAAAACTTCCATAACCTTCTACAATATCCACAACTTTCTACAATATTCATAACTTTATAGAATTCTACCCACACACCTCGATAAATGGAATGACAACTATTTATTTTATTTTTTCTATTATGCCACCTATGCACCTCAAAAATAGAAATATCTCCTTTTCTCCTTTTTTCCATTTATTTTATTTTATATTATTTCTCCTCTAATTTTCATCACTTTTTCTCTCCTCCAGATTTTTTTTTTTTTCCAATTTTTTTTTTCAATAATTTTCCCATGCAAGATGCTCCTGCATTAGACTCCCCCGGTAGATAGAAAAGTGTGTCCCACACTTTGACACCAAAAAAGAAAGATCTACCACCATCTTCATCTTCACCAAAGGTTTCCACCTCAATGGGGACAAGAAAACCACCATGCAAATCTTGCACATCTGCATTACTCTATCAAACACCAGAATCTCAACCATCCAATTAGCATGCTCACTCCCAGGAACAAAATAAACATAATACTCCAACAAAAAACTCTCTTCGACATTAGCAACTAGTGAATTCACACCCATAGCAACAAACCCCACATCAAAAGCCACATGTAGATCTCCATCAACACATGCCAAACTCTCAACACCAGCAACCTCATTGCTCACAACAAGATCCTCTACAAGATACAAGTCATCACCAACAACTAGATCATCCATGACTGAGTGCTCCACAATCTCCATGTCAAACTCAACCAACTGATCATGAAAACCAATCTCCATCCCGACATCAACAAGGTTAGGAATATCCTCAGCAACAACCTCTATTTGCTCTACAAGTTGTGCATTAGGCTCCACAAACTGATCAACAAAACCATCCTCTTCCACCTTAACCTTCTTAGCTTGATCAGCCAATCTAGCATCCAACCGAGAAAACATCTTAGAAAAATTCCTCTCCACTATATCATGGATTTTCACAATCATGTTAGGGTCCAATCCTCTTGGAGCTATCTCCCAAGATCTTCATAAACCCTCTACAAGAAATCCTTCCCACACTCCTTGTGACAACCAAATTGTTTGCAAGTTAGATCGTAACCTACCACCTTGCACGAATGATCAAGAACCACATCACAAGTATAGGACAATAGATTTGCAATCCACCAGCTCTCCACAATCATGCCTCAACAAGTTCAATCTTCCATCTCCACATCAATCAATCAATTTGCGTGTCCTCCCAAGGTCCTAGTGCAAACTGACTCAGCTTCAGCGATCTATTTACATGCTTAGAAACTCCCACTCTAATAAACTTCACCCAACCAACGTCCTAGTACAAATTGCCTCACACTTAGGTTACCTACTTGTACATTGAGGAAATCTTGCTCTGATACCACTTGATGAAGGTATGCTCTGATACCACTAATGAAGCGCCACACCACCCTACCAACTCATAACCAAGAATGCAACAATATTAAGACAAAGAGAGATAAAATGCTTCTCAAGATCCAATCCAAGTCCAAGCTAGTCCAGATCCACACTCTGGTAGAAACCTCCAAGATCTCAACTTGTGCTCACAAGCCACCAAGCAACCTCCTTTTTTCTAAAGTGTAGTCACTAGCTCTCCTCCAACTTTATCCAAGATCCAAGTGTAAACTACCTCACATTCAGTGCTCTGTCTACACACTCACAACTCCACCATAATCCTGCTATAAATTGCCTCACATTCGGCGCTATGTCCATAGACTCAGGAAAATTTACTCTTCACTTCCTCCTTCTCTTTCACACCTTGAAGCCTTCCAAGCTTTCCAATCTTCACCTTCCACAACTTTCACCTTTCCAAGCTTTCCTTCCAAAGCTTCTACTTCCCAAGCTTCTCCTTCTCGACCTTCCACTTCTCAAGCTTGATTAGAAATGCTCATATGCCTTGCTTAAATAGGCACTTACCACCCAATGCATGACTTATCCACAACCTTCTACAACTTCCATAACCTTCTACAATATCCACAACTTTCTACAATATTCATAACATTCTAGAATTCTACCCACACACCTTGATAAATGGAATGATAACCATTTATTTTATTTTTTCTATTATGCCACCTATGCACCTCAAAAATAGAAATTTATCCTTTTCTCCTTTTTTCCATTTATTTTATTTTATATTATTTCTCCTCTAATTTTTGTGACTTTCTCTCTCCTCCAGATTTTTTTCTTTCCAAATTTTTTCTTTTTTTTCCAATAATTTTCCCATTAAAGATGCTCCTGCATCATAGACAAAGTCTACTGAGATCAAATGGTCAAAAAAGAAAATTATAGAGTCTACCAAGTGTTCTAGAATATTACACTATGGAAACAGTTCTTACTGAGCTCACTAGGGCATCAAAGGATTTTGAGATGAAAGTTGGTGTTAACCGAGCTTCCAAGGTTAAAAAAGGAAAGTTAGTATCTACTAAACTCACAAGGTCAGTGAAGGAAGACTAGTTCTTACCAAGTTCACTTTGTCTCCAAAGGATTTTGCAAGGTTTGTAGTGTTTACCAAGTTTCACTTGGTTAACACTAAAAATCATTTTTAGAGCTGTATTTACTGAGCTGGGTCAACTAGTGAAGGATTTCATTGTTTAGGAAATAAAACTTAATTGTTTCATGCAATGAATGTAGCCGAGTGATGTAATGATTATTGTTTATTATAACTTGTAATTGACCTAACTTGAAATTTTTTAAGGTATAAATAAATGGTCAAGTTGTGAATTCAAATGTATGGATGAGTATGTAATAAGTGAACATGCAAGTGTATTGATTATGAAGAAGGTGTGAGTGACTTTTGATGAAGGATCAGATATCCTTGAGGAGTAGAAATGTCACATTCTATTAGAGAGGATCTAGTGAAGTAGAACAAAGATCTATATCAGCAAAGTTAAGTTACATCTCATTCAGGTCACTTCATTGTTTCTTTCTAACCATTGTAGCAATGAATTGTAAATCTCTTGATAGAGTTGGTTTAACAACCATATTTTAAATCCTCTAACAAGGTGATCATTTAGTTGAATTGTTCAAAAGACCTCTAGCAAGGCCACTCCTAACAGGGTTATTAAATCCTCTAATAGGGTCACACCTAATAGTGTGTTTGCTAACCTTTAACAGGGTTGGCTCCTAATAGGGCTCACTTCAGAAGAGTGAAAAATAGTAACTAGTTACATTGGTGGTTTTTCCTATATTGGGTTTCTATGTTAAATCTAGTGTCTCTTTTGTTCATGTTATTTCTTTTATGCATGCATGGAAAATCTTTATGAATGCTTAATAAGTTAATAGCACACCTACCAAGTTATAGCATTTTTTTGTGTGACTACTAAGTGACAACAATGTCTAACTCTTAAGACATCTAAGGGATCTGTGGATTTGGCTTTGTGGTAACTGATTCACCCCTCCCCTCTTAATTACTCCATCTATATTTCCAACAAAAATTAGGCCTCATTAAACCTGATTCAGGTTTTCTTCCCATCATCTCCTCATGTTCCAATATACTTAAGCACTTTATACCTTGGTGTCTCTCGTATCCATCTTCAAAACAAAGGCAAACCCATACATTGGGGATAAGTATCAATGATCTGGTGCCCAACAGTTTGATACATGTAGCTATATAGCTCATCTACATAATCCTCAAAAGGAAACAAGTTTGCAAGTGCTACTATCTAGTGAGCATACTGGATACATTTCATCATAGCATAGAAGCTATCTTTTCCTCTGCTTACAAGGGCAACCACCTTTATTTTCTTCTCCTCTAATCCACACCCTTCACCTTTTTTAAAAGAAATGAAACACTTCACATTCAAGTCCAAATCAAAGACAAATTTTGTGGAGATAGATGTCTATGTAACATAATTTCCTTTCTTAGCTATACATTCAAAAATATTGATTCTCATAGCTGTCAATCTTGATGTGTCATTTGTAGTTTACTTGAATCAAATTTTTCTTCATTCTTTAGAAAATATTTGGTGAAGTCATTGAATTTGAAACTAACTACTCTCTCAATTTTTCCACATGCCTCAACTCTCTGCATGAAGATGACTCTTGAATGGACCCAAGACCCTGACATATGAAAATCAATGAATTGCTTCTGCCAAACTTGGTAACCACATTCTTCTAGGGATGCAATCCATTGATAGAAAGTTCATAATATTTTATTTTATTAGGGACAAGGTTAGAAGGTATTATGAAGAGTTTCTGTGAGAACAACTATAACTATTGACTAGCCATAAACTTGTAGTACATGATCACCATAAGTTTGGAATTAATGATGTAGATAACAATAGACAAACCCACTCATCCAATGGTTATTCTGAGGTGATTTAAAATCAAATGTATGAAGGGAGGAATTCTTATTTTGCATTAGGGTTATAAAAACAATAGAATGATTGATGCTTGAATCTCGAGTGGTAACATGGGTATTTGAAATACCCTCCATGATAACCCTCATTTAAACCTTATCAATATGATGGAATTAGTCAGGCCCCAAAGTGGGTTTGGCTAAAAAAAAATTGTTTTCGAACAACTAAATCTTCACATTGATCTATTGATCATCTCAGACTTATTAGAATCAAGTTCGATCACTAAACCATCATTTAAAACTCATTTTACCATTAATCTGCAAATTGTCAAATTACTGCCAGAGGGTCCTTTGAGCAGCTTTAATAACTGATCCAAACACTTGATCGAGCTTTGAAAATTGAGGCACTGATTCTTTGTTCTACATAATCCCACCCTGTCGAATCTCGTATCATGATGAATTCTTAGTCAAAAGATATTGATTGTCAAAGTTGACCTCTTAGAACTTCCTGTAGGAAAACAAGTTAGAAAATAATAAATTGGGTTCAGATTTGGCTTTGAAAGCTGGGAAAATTGACACTTGGGAGAACAAAAACTATGGTGTTGGTTCAATGTCACAAGGAGAGTATGGATCTTCGATTTGGGCCCTTAAAAAATAATAGGGCACAAATGTCGAGCGGTCAGAGTGGGCTACTCAAAATTTGTAGACTGGAAACAATGTCAGAAAAGCATTTTTTGCAAATGGAATTGACCTAGAAAAGTGTGTAGACAGATTCATCAAGACTTGAAAATTAGTACACTTAAAGTATTTTTAGAATACAACACAATGGTACAATCCATTCAATCTCACCTATTATGGATTTCAAGATGTAACATCATGAACAGGGGTACTGACTAATCTACATCTGCTGACACTAGTAAAAACTCAGAAATTGCATTTGGAATCGCATTTGAAAACTGATCAAATAGATTTTTCATAAGTTCAAACTTGAAACATAGTAAGTCTCTAACCTCTAAAATACAATACAATAGGAAATTTCTCATTTGGGTCAACTAGTCAAAAGTTATAACTCGTCAAATAGGGCTTCCTAGAATTCAGAACAATTCATATCAGCATGACATCAATAAACAACCAACTTTGAGGGATTCAAAACCTAGTCAAACAGACTCAAAATCTGAAACATAAGTTCTTTGTTATGGACACTAGACATTCCCAAAGTAGAAATTCATGAAAATTTACTATGTGTAAAATATTCAAATGCAAACAAGGCCTCCTGTCATTGTTTGACACTTAAGCAAAAAATGTAGAAATGACAATTGCTCAAAATGGGACTTCATAAAATAGCTTGGAATGACAATTTATCACCATGAAACACATAGGCATATTGAATGAAAAGTGATAGAAACATTAAACACCTCATAGGCCTCAAATGGGCTATTGGGTACATGTGCACGAAAAGCATTTATAGGGCTTAATTTTCTCAATGGTACTCAAAATTGGGGCTGCAATTTTGAGTGCCAACAGGAGGAAAGGTCTTTTTGTATGGTATAGTGAAATATCTAAGGCATATAGGATTTTTATACCTATATAGAAAAGTATTGAACTTAGTAGGGATGTAATCTTTGAAGAAGATCTTGCATTCAAAAGAGCCATAAGTTATGATGAACCTTCTTCTTTATCTAGTTCTAAAAGAAATAGTGAATTTGGGTCCTAGAGGGATAACTTAGAAGAAATAAAAGATGAAATTCAAAATATGAACCTTGAAGTAAATTTGTAGAAAATACCACTTTGGGCCATTAAAATAGTTGAAGCAGCTCAAGACTTTGTTTCACCTTCTTGTAGACGCTCAAAAATGGTTCACATTTATAGTTTCATCACATGTTCATACTAAGTCATCCCATTTTGTCATTCCACTAACTCTGATCTTTTGGCCAACTTTATCATATCTCATCATTCATATCCTCTTTCACATCAATTGCATGTCATGTCAAAACCATTTCAAATCAACTCAAAATCACCCCAAATCAACTCAGAATCACCCAAAATCAATTCTAATCAACTCAGAATGTGTCAAAGATTTAAAACATATCATCATTTGTCAAATCCTAGTCATTTTTGTGGCTTTCAATACCTTGAAAACCTATCAATCTATCAAATCTTATCAATCTTACCTTAGTACTATCATGGCTATTAGTGTTAGGTCAAACCATCATTCTTTTCATTCGATAATGGACATTGTCGAGTCTCTCAATATCAGATCATGGCATCATCAAACCATTTTAATAATATTGACTACATCCTTTGATATTATTGTGGTTAACCATATCAAACAATCTCTATCTCGTAGAATTTACGATATCAGAAAAGTGTTACATGTCTTTAATTCATGTCATGTGTCATTGGTATGTTAATCAATCAATCAATCAATTTGACCATGGCTTTGGTCAATCCACATCATCCTGACATTTTCATCAATGGATACTGTCACACTTAATTAATCAAACTGGCCAATCATTTACTAATTTTCTCTATAGGATTGAAGAACCCATAATTTAATCCTATGTCATTCTTACCAATTATTCTTCCTAATTATCATCCTCAAATATTTAATTTTATTAATTTAATTGATTTATCGTTCATAAACCATGGAAATTCATAATTTCCTAAGTCATATTCTCCACCATTAATTCCATTTACTATTCCTATTTGTGTAAAATAATGGATTTTAAATTCAAATATCCCACACAATATTGACATCATCATGACACATGGGTATGACACCTCATTGATTCTCCATTGTCATTTGGACAAGATATGTCATAATACAATATTCTTATTCCTTACACATGTCCATACTTGGCTTCCTTGCCATAGATTCTTGGCTTTAAGTGGGCTTTGTTAAAAATCATTTAGAATAACTGAGATGGGGGGTGAATCAGTTATTCAAGGTCCAAATGTCCTATATAAACTTTTTACTAAGTGTAGTGAAACTATTCAATCATTCATTCATTCAAACTTTAACTTTTTTGATCAGCAGGTTACTGTAAATCAGCATGCAAACATAACACATGAAAAATCAACACATAACACAGTGATTTACATGGAAATCCAATTTGGGAAAAGCCACTAGTAACATGGTACTCAATTCTCACTCTTCTACAGTGATACCCTATGAAAGGCATGCCCTGTTAAAGGCTTACAACACACTATTAAATGTGACCTAGTTAAAGTATTTAACCATTCTATTAGAAATGGGCCTTGTTAGAGGACTTTAGAACATTCACTTGGAACATCACCCTATTAAAGAATTTACAAATGGCTGTTAGGCCAACCTACATCCATACGATTTTCCTTCTCTCCTAACTAATACAATTTCTAGAGAGTAAAAATTAGGGATTTTGACCTAACTATAGAATACAACATTACTCGCAGATCTCATATCACTTCTCAGCTCATACCATTTCCTAGCCATCAATCTCTACAACTCTTGACAGCTTGCCCTCCCTTCAAGCTTAGTCTCTTTGAGTCTCCATGCTCAATATACCAATGCAATGATCTCCTCTTGACCACTTGTAGAAGTAGAGCTTGTGTGCTCTTCCTTCTCCTAAATATGTTCTCCTTGACACCCTTCTAACCACTTCTAAATTTGTCTCTTTTGGTAGCAATAACATCAACAACATCAACAACATTTTCTTCTTGGTCTATGACTCCTTAAATAGAAGTCTTGGAGTTTTTTTTCCCTCTTTATTCTTCCTTCCTTTAATTTCAATTTGTATGGATTAGGTAGGATTCATTGCATCTAACTCATATTTTGTTTCCTCTAGAAACTTCTTGAATAATTCTTTTGAATTCACCTAAAAATGGTTTGCATAGATTTCTATGCCACCAGATCATCATCCCTATCCTCCAACTCATTCAAAAAATTTAAGAAAACAACTATGTCAGCTTAGATTTGGAAAATCTTCATCATTTGAAATAATGTAGTAGCTCAACACTATTGAAATACTGGTGCTTGGCACATACTAGATTACTTGGCATCAACTATGTTTTCCCTGATGCTCGACACCTGAACTTCACTTGGAACGAACTAAAAATTTTCTGTTGCTTGACACTTGAACTTTACTTGGCACCTGAAGATCACTCAACACATAGTAGGATTTCTTGTCACTCAGCTCCAACTGAGAATTTTCTTGACTTCAACTAACTTTCTTGGCACCCACTAATGATCTTAGTTTAAGCTTGCAGTGAACCTTGTTACAACTTCTTCCTCCAATGTTTCTAAGTGTGGCCAACCTCAATATCTTTGAGTATGTTATCAATACATCATTTAACCATTGTCTTAACTGATCCTTGCACTTCATTACAACATCATAACTCAACCTTTACCTTAGGTACTCTTGTTACATCTTGTTGATCAAATCCTCTTCATCAAGCAACTAAGTGATAGTACTTGGATCTTATGAGAAAATGTGATTCCTAAAAATAGTAGGTTTGACATCAATGAGAAAACAATGATTGAAAACACTAATCTTCCTTCTTTGTAGTAATCTCCATCTTTGATCTTCAATCAAATTTCCAACAATCTCCCTCTTTGAAATTTTAAAATCAAACTGATCAACTATCAAACTAAACTATTTAACCATAAGCTAGGTTAGAACAGTAAGGCAAATGCCGAAAAGTATATTGTGATACCATCAGTTTTACATCTCCTTCCACTATTATAATTGCTTCATTTCTACTTCTCCGTCTTAGCTACTATAACCTTTGATCTTTATTTCTCTTCCATCTATATTTCTCATCTTCTACTATTCTAATCAGCCTTTGATTATTTCTACCAACTTCTCCCTCTATCTTCATTTGATGAGATACTATTGATCAGTTTCTCACAACTTCTCCCTCTTTGACAACAATGCCAAAGACATATGGGCATCTTATCATGCAGTTGTAGCTTATGCAAGTTCATTCAATTTCTCCCTCTTTCACTTTGCTTGTAATTGATTTGAAACTTCTGGACTTCTAGTGTGTTAGGCATGAGTCCTAAAGTAAATGTCCTCTACATCAATGCGTAACATCTTCAACAATTAGCTCATTTGATGCAGGGCATACTTTCTTTTTCTTCAAGTAGCCTTAGCTAGGGGTATCACCCCTAACTTACCTCTAAGATACTCAAAAAGCATCTTTAGGTAGTGCTTTTGTGAAGATGTCAGCAATATGTTCCTTTGAGCTAACATATTCCATCTTCACTTGTTTGTCTTCCACAAACTCTCTTACATAGTGATACTTGATTACAATATGCTTGGTTTTAGCATGCATTACAGGGTTCTTTGATATGTTAATAACACTTGTGTTATCACAATAAAGTATCACAAACTTATTTACCTTTTCTTTCATACCTTGTAGCAAATGTTTGATCCATACAATAGTTGTGCAATTAATAGTAGCTACAACATATTCAGCTTTAGCAGTGGACTATGAGATACAACTTTTCTTTTTGCTTGTCCATGTAATCAACCTTATTCCCAAGAAAATTTCTCCTCCACTGGTGTTTTTTCGGTCATCAATGTTACCTCCCCAATCTAAATCAATGTAGGCTCTTAGTTCAAATTTTTCACTTCTCTTGTAGTACAAACCAAAGTCATCAGTTCCTTTTAGATACCTTAGTATCCTCTTTACTACCATCAAATGATTTTCTCTTAGATTTTTACAAAATCTTGCCACAATTCCAATAGCTAATGCAATGTCTAGTCTACTATGTACAACATATTGAAGCTTACCAATCATGGATCTATACAATGTCTAATTCACTTCAATAGATTCATCATTCTTAGATAGCTTATGTCCAGTTTCCATTGGTGTGTTGATAGGCTTTGAGTCTTCTAATCCAAATGTCTTGAGTATCTCCTTGATGTATTTGGATTGGGTCAAAAATATTCCATGTTTCAATTGATGTACTTGTAATCCAACAAAGAATTTGATTTCTCCAAACATAGACATCTCAAACTCATGCTTCATTTGATCAATAAAATCTTTGAAAAGAACATATTTTCCTCCAAATATTATATCATCAACAAATATTTTTGATATCAAAATGTCTTTACCTTTTTCAACTTTGATGTACAAGTTGTTGTTGTCATCAGTTTTCTCAAATCCTATCTTCACAAGATATTTGTGTAGTCTCTCATACCATGCTCTAGGGGCTTGCTTCAATCCATAAAGGGCCTTGTGTAGTTTGCAAATGATGTTCTTGTTCTTCTCATCAAAAAATCCCTCAGGTTGTTCTATATAGACATCCTCCTCTAGTATACCATTCAGAAAGGAAGACTTAACATCCATTTGGTAGACTTTAAAGCCTTTGTATGCAGCATATGCAAGTAATGTTCTTAATCTTTCCATTCTTGCAACAGGGGAAAATGTTTCCCCAAAATCTAATCCTTCTTATTGTGCATAGCCTTTGTAAACTAGTTTGGCTTTGTTTCTTGTGATCTCACCATTCTCATCAAGTTTGTTTCTAAGCACTCATTTAGTACCAATCACATTCTTATCAGGTAGTCTAGGAACTAAGGTCCATGTTTTGTTCTTCTCAATCTGATCTATCTCCTCTTTCATAGCTTTATACTAGTCATCATCTTATAGTGCATCATTCACTATTTTAGGTTCAACCTTGCTTAGTAGACATGATTCATTCCTCAGTCTATTCCTTGTCATTGGTCTGGCATCCTTGTCACCAATAATTTCATCTATAGGGTGATGCCTTCTCACATACTTGGCTAATCTTGGTTCAGTCCTTTCCATGTTTGATCCTTTAGCTTTAGAGTCATTTTGTTCTTCTTCATCTGGAACTTCATCATTCCTCTCATGTATACTATTTTTAAAATCAAAATGTGCATTTTCTACATTTTGTAGCTCAACTTTTGAATGTAGCTCGACATTCACTGGCTGTGACTCGGTAGATACTGAAATTTGTTGTTGATTTCTGACTGGATTTGCAACATTGAATTCAATAGTCATTCCTTCTTACAAGTATACAAAGGATCTATAATCCTCTAATTTCTTGGACTTGTCAACTTGGACTTCTACATGCTCATCAAAATTTTCATTCACACTCTCCACAATCTTGTTAGTGTTAGCATTCAAACACTTATATGCTTTGCTTCTATTGGAGTATCCAAGGAATATGCCTTCATCACTCTTTGCATCAAAATTTCCATTTCTAGTATCTTTAATAATATAGCATTTAAAACCAAATAATTTAAAATGTTTAACATTAGGTGAATGACCATCCCACAATTCAAAAGGTGTTGCATTTGTACCTTTCTTGACTTGAACTCTATTCAGTGTGTAGACTACAGTGCTTACAACTTCTCTCTATTATTTTAGTGCAACATTTTTCTCCATCATCAAAGTTCTTGTACAGTCAATGACTGACCTATTCCTCCTTTCAGAAATACCATTCTGAGGTGGGGTCCTTGGTGTTGATTCTTTCCTTTTGATACTTTTGTCACTACAAAATATTTCAAATGCTTTTGATGTAAAGTCACCTCCTCTATCTAATCTTAGGCATTTTAGACTCTTTTCTATTTTCTTCTCCACTCTAGCCTCATCAAAGTTGAACATTTGAAATGCATCATATTTTATCTTTAGAAACATAATAGTCATCATCCTAAAATAGTCATCAACAAATAGCATTATGTATCTGTCTCCTTGGTAGCTTTGAATTTCTATTGGACCACATAAGTCTGTATGGACTAGCTCTAGTACTTCTTTGGAAGTGTATGTTTTTCTTTTGAAACTAGACTTAGTCATCTTCCTTAGTTGACATTGCTTGAACATTTTGTTTTTAGGTTTCTTCAGATTTGGTAATCCTCTAACTTTCTTCTTGTTTCTGATGCTAATCAGATTATCAAAATTAACATGATATAGCCTTTTATGCCACAACCACACATCATCAAGTCTAACAAAAAGACATTCTGCATCTTCCATATCTAGATAAAACAAATTACTCCTAGTTTGTTCACCTTTTCCTATAAAATTTCCATTAGTGTCATAGATCTTAGTAGTTTTGTTTCCAAATTTAACTTTGCAACCTACATTGCCTAGCTGTGATACACTCAACAAATTGTAATTCAATCCTTCAACATAGTATGCATTATCACATGACATTTTCTCTGTAAGCTTGATAGAATGTTTCC
Source organism: Cupressus sempervirens (assembly GCA_028749045.1). NCBI lineage: Eukaryota > Viridiplantae > Streptophyta > Pinopsida > Cupressales > Cupressaceae > Cupressus > Cupressus sempervirens. The sequence goes on along the minus strand of CM053786.1, from coordinate 192,763,172 downwards.
CTTTGATTTCACATGGAGCATCATTACCAAATCTAACACTATTTCCATTATATTGAGTAAAGGTAATGAACTTAGTTTTATCTCCTATCATGTGATGTGAGAATCCACTATCTATGATCCACTTTTCATTCTTGTTCACATAGGTAACCAATTTTGTTGCTTTATCTTCATCTGATTTGTCCTTCATGGCCACATAAACTACTTCATCATCATTCTCATAATAATCTTCTTCAACAATGTAGCATATTTTGCCTTTGTCCTTGTAGTCTCTGCTATCATCTTCTATTTTATTCCTGTACTTGTTTCCTTCTTTGAAGTTCTTCTTCTGTGTACACCTAGCTACAATATGACCTACTTCATTACAATTGAAACAAATGATAGGAAACTTACCATTGAATTTACCTTTTCCTCTATGGAATCTTCTAGCCAATAATGCTTCCAATTCTTTCACATCTTCCTCATTTGTGCTACTATCACTGGATGCATGCTTTCCTTTTCTACTCTTCTTCTTTGATGTTACCTCCTCAGTGTCTTTCAAAGTCATCTTGGCCTTGAAAGTAGATTCAAGGTTCTCAGGTCTATAGTTGTCAAAATTGGACAATTCAAATGCAGTGAGTCTTCCTACTATTCTTTCAAAGATTAGTGCATTTCCTGGTACACATCTCAACTCCTGGATGGTTGAAACTCTAATACCATAGATAGGGAGCAGAGTTATTAAATATTTGATCTTAATAGTATCTTCATCCAATTGACCACCTAAAATTCTTATAGTGCTTACTACTTCCTTTATTCTAGCAATATATTTGGTACTATTCTCACCTTCTTCCATCCTCATATCATCAAAATTTCCTCTAAGGATTTCTCTTTTGGCCCTTTGTACATTTTGATCTCCTCCATAGATATTTGATAGGGTTTTCCACATCTTGAAAGTAGTATCACATCCCTTGATGTCATCAAATTCAACATGGTTGAGTGCAGAGGCAATCTGCAACATTGCTTTATTGTGTTCTTGCTTCTTCTTCAAATCATCTATAGTAGGAGCACTAGTTAGGTCAACATGATCAATTGTAATTAAAGTTTTTGCATAATCTCCTATGGATCCAAGATCCAGCTTCATCAAAATTTTCCATGCAATAAATTTCTCCTTGTTAAGCTTAGGAACCTCTCTCTTGGACATCTTCATCTTCTTACTTCTAGTACCTTCAAACTAAATTAGTAGATTGCTCTGATACCAATTGTTAGAAATTCTTTAGAATAAAAAAGAGGGGGGCTGAATCAGTTATTCAAGGTCCAAATGTCCTATCTAAACTTTTTACTAAGTGTAGTAAAACTATTCAATCATTCATTTATTCAAGCTTTAACTTTTCTGATTAGCAAGTTACTATAAATCAACATGCAAACATAACACATGAAAAATCAACACATAACATAGTGATTTATGTGGAAACTCAATTTGGGAAAAACCACTAGTAACATGCTACGCAATTCTTACTCTTCTAAAGTGATGCCCTGTGAAAGGCCTACCTTGCTAAAGGCTTACAACACACTATTAAATGTGACCTAGTTAAAATATTTAACCACCCTATTAGAAGTGGGCCTTGTTAGAGGACTTTAGAACATTCACTTGGAATGTCACCCTGTTAAAGGATTTACAAATGGCTATTAGGCCAACCTAAGTCCATAGGATTTTTCTTCTATCCTATCTAATACAATTGCTAAAGAGTAACAATTAGGGATTTTGACCTGATTGTAGAATACAACTTAACTTGCAAATCTCATATCACTTCTCAGCTCATACCATTGCCTGGCCTTCAATCTCTACAACTTTGGACAACTTTCCCTCCTTACAGGCTTAGTCTCTTTGAGTCTCCATGCTCAAAATACCAGTGCAATAATCTCCTCTTGACCACTTATACAAGTTGAGCCTATGTGCTCTTCCTTCTACTAAATATCTTCTCATTGACACCCTTCTAACCACTTCTTAATTTGGCTCTTTTGGTAGTAGCAGCATCAACAACATTTGCTTCTTGGTCTATGACTCCTTAAATAGAAGACTTGGAGTTCCTTTTCCCTCTTGATTCTTCCTTCCTTTAATTTCAATTTGTATGGATTAGGTGGGATTCATTGCATCTAACCCATATTTTGTTTCCTCTAGAAACTTCTTGAATAATCCTTTTGAATTTGCCCAAAAATAGTTTACATAGATTTTTGTTCCACCAACTTATCATCCATATCCTCCAACTCATTCACAAAATTCAAGAAAACAACTATGTTAGCTTAGATTTGGCGAATCTTCATCATTTGAAATAATGCAGCAGCTCAACACTATTGAAATACTGGTGCTTGGCACATACTAGGTTACTTGGCATCAACTGTGTTTTTCATGATGCTCAACACCTAAACTTCACTTGGTACCAACTAAGAATTTTCTAATGCTCGACACTTGAACTTTACTGGGCACTTGAAGATCACTCAGCACACACTAGGATTTCTTGTCACTCAGCTCCAACTAAGAATTTGCTTGACTTCAACTAACTTTCTCGACACCCACTAATGATCTTAGTTTAAGTTTGCAGTGAACCTTGTTACAAATTCTTCCTCCAATGTTTCTAAGCATGACCAACCTCTATATCTTTGAGTATGTTATCAATACATCATTTAACCATTGTCTTAACTGATCCTTGCACTTCATTACAACATCATAACTCAACCTTTCACTTCGGTATTGTTGTTACATCTTTCTAATCAAATCCTCTTCATCAAGAAACTAAGTGATAGTACTTGGATCTTATAAGAAAATGGAATTCCTAAAAATATTATGTTTGACATCAATGACAAAACAATGATTGAAAACAACAATCTTCCTTCTTTGTAGCATTCTCCCTCTTTGATCTTCAATCAAATTTCCAATAGACTTGTGGTGTCATATGACGTGTCATAGACCCTTTTCCATATTTAGCCTTGTTTGACTTCCAAGCATCACATAATCCTAGACTTGGCATCTTGTGTCATATGCGTTATGGATTCTCAAAGGAGTCTCTTATTCTTCCTCTCATTTCTAGTCCTTTAGTCCTAATTCTTAATTCCTTGAGTCCCCATCTTTTTAGTCTCTCACTCTTGCTCTCACACTTAAATCACATCTTCTAGTATTCTCATAGCATCATTACTATCATAGGCTTTTTCTTCATAATTGTGTACATTATAGACAATTTGGAGTGACATCATATGGAGAAGAAAGAAGGACATGGGAGCTACAAATGAAAGAGGGGGTTTCTAACTTTGTGTCGCTTCTTTTTTGTTCATTTGGCTTTCATGGTAGACTAGAGGGTGTCAATGTATTCTTATTGAGTTTGTGATTTTCTCATAGTATGTTAGACATTAGCCCATTTTTTGGTCCTATAATTGGTGAACCCGATGTGAACATGCTTATCTAACTTGGGTTTCTTGTGTTTTTGCTTGTAGGTGCAAGGAGGGAGCTCACTTGGAGGGGTATAATGCTTATTCTCTCTCCTTCATCACACCTAGTCTAATTACAAGGCCTAGTAATATGATTTTATGCTCTCATCTAGACATTCTATTAGATTTTTGTCCTAGGGTTCACTCTACTCTATTAGGGTGTACTTGGGACCCCTAAGAGGTAGTTTAGGAGCCTAGGAGCACCATTACCCCTTTCTACTATTCCTAATTCACCAACTATGCTAATAACTTACCAAATATTCCTTTCTAGGCCCCAACTACACCATGGGCATAGTTTTCATTGTCTAGGCACACTTGGGAGGGTAGATTTCAAATTTTTAGTTTCTAGGTCTTGTTTGGGCACCATTTCCCCATACATTGCAACTAACCTCCCAATTGTGCCAAAAACCTACCAACTATGCCATTCTGGCCCCCAAGTGCACCATAGGCATAGTTAGCATTATCTGAGCACAATTAGGGGTATCATGAGCCATTTTGGCCTACTGGGGTGTAGTCTGCTTTGTGAGAGCACATTTGGTTCATAGAAAGCACATACATAACTCAGAATCTGCATCTAGGATTTCTATTTCTTTCTAGCACCTAGGGTAGATGTTTTTGTATTATTGATGGTCAATTTTTAGCATGTGGTGATCATTAGATGAAGACATCATCTTTAAAAACTACTAATTCTTGTTTTTAGGACATTGGTGAAGACCCTATGTGTTTGTCACAACCATGTGTGTGGATTTCCTAGATTAAATAATAGTTTGTTTCATGCTTAAAATGAACTTTTTATTTTCTGCTTGGCATTTCTATGGTGTTTAAATTCCTAGGGGTTACATGGACATATCCTCTCCCCTCGCCATTCATAGATCTTAGGTGTAAGAGAAATCCATGTGACTTCTATAGGAAGCCTACCTTGGACCAAGATATTTGATATTGGGTATGCCAAGGGATGACTTTAGAGTAGTAATAGGCCAAAGCTAGGTCAACATTCTAGCCCCTATATAAAACTCAATTATTGTGAAAGTCATGTCAGTGGTATTGCCACATGATAGCTCTCCTCCATTTTCCTTGTGGTGCATCAAACCCAATTTCTTGGGGCTGGGAGACCTTCTGTAAAAGTTTATCATTCACTTGCTGAATGGAATTCCCTTACTAAAAACCTTGTTTTTGTAGCCAAAAACCTTTCTATCCCTTGGCTCAAGGGGTCAGCCATGCCCATGAAGACATCCTACATTCTCATGGACCTTAGTAGAGAAAATAGTCCCTAAGAAATTCATCCCCCTTGGGAAGTGGATCTTGGTAGCCTCGAGAAGTGAGTGTGTTGTAAGGGGGAGCCTGTGGTTCCAAGGTCCTAGGTTGTCCACTTTGGATAAGCATGGTTGAACTTCAGTTCAAGTAGGAATTTAGTGGATATAGTCCTAAAGCCTAGGTTGTGGTGTGACTATTCACTTTTAACAACATCTATTCTTGTCTTAATGTGTCTTATGTGTGTGTAAAATGTTAATCAAGATAAACAACCATTTTCAAATTTACACCTTGGAAACTATTAAAATATTTTCAAAACATCAAACACTATCAAAATGTTACAACTTTTGTCAAAACTTTATAAACTTTGGTCCAATACATTCAACACTTGGAAAACATGGCCACTTGTGATCCTAAATGTGCTTGGCATAACATGGATTTCATACTTGCATAGAACCCATTTACATTCACCCTAGTTTGAGCTTCATACTTTCATTCCTCAGTTAGTATCTCTTATCTTTCATATTTCACTCATTAGTGTTTAGTCTACATCCCTCAGTCTTTGCATTTCAACCTCAAAATCTACACTTTGAATCTTCCATTCTTGCATCTTTGCATACCCAAACTTCATCTTGCACATGTTAACCATCATTCCAAGTGTCCTAAACATCATTTTAAACCTTCATTTAGGTCTTAACATATTCCTCTATTCTTTAGCTCATTGTGGCATCAATAAGGAAACCCTAGCACTTAAAATTGCCTTAGTTTTAGCCCAATTTACCAAATGCACCCTAAAACTATCAACTGTGCCTAAACTATCCCCAACTACATCATAGGCATAGTTGGCACTATTTGAGCACACTTGGTGGTCTGAGGACATAGTTCGGTCTTCCAAACAATATTTTGAGGCTTAAGAAATGTCCTTAGTTACCTGGATAGGCCCCCCTATCTCAATATGCCCTGATCTACATCTTGCACATCTTAACCTTCATTTTCTTCACTTAGGATGTCAATCCTTAGATCATAAACTTCATTCTACATCTCCAATCTAGTCATAACATCATCCCTAGCATTCTAGCTTTCTGGCATATCAACTTGGTAACCACACAACTCAGAATCAACAATCGTTCAACCTAGTCTCCCAACTACGCCATGAAACTACCAATTGTGCCCAAACTAGTGATAACTATAATATAGGAATATTCAGTACTATTGGAGCATACTTGGTGCTGTCAAAGCATATTTGGACACTTGTATGACCATTTTGGGCCTCCAAACTACATTTTGGGACTGTAAAACTACATTTAGAAGCCTCTGTAGGACCTCATCCTGAATGTGACCCAAAATGACATCTCACACCCAAAATCTCATTTTTCAGCTTAGGACATTTCCATATTGCATATCTAATCAGCATAACCACCATTTGGAGCAACCAAAACATCATTTTGAACCCAAAACCTTTAAACATAGTCCAAAATCTTAACAAATGTATGAACCCTAGAGTATTACATTGTGTCAATGGATAATGGGTCTTGACCATGGTTATTTTATCATTTTCTTTATGATTTTCTTTGGTCAAACACTATCTATGTCAAGGTAGATTTGACTTTGTCATTTTGATCTTATCACTTTTTGTCTTTTTTTGGGCAAGATTCAAAGTCCATTGTCATAATGTTAAACTCTTAGGTCAATACCTTGTAAAGATTTCACCTAAGTTAAAAAACTTTGCATATACCCTTGCCATTACATTGTCATATTCCTAGTGTCCCTAAAAATCATTTTGAATTACCCTAGCGGTATATCCCCCTTAATTTTGCATTGATCAAAATCCTAGCATCATTTCTACTATCAAACCTAATCAACTTGTCTATCAACCAAATAGTCTTCTTGATCATAAATTTTTCATATCCCAAACCTCATTATCAACACTAGAACATCATCCCTTGCATAGACCAACCTCTAGCATCATTTCCAATTCCAAAGTATAACCATAATTGTCATTTTGCATACCTTAGGGTCATTTTCATCTGATTTAGTCAAATTTTAAAACATCACTTTGCATTTGCATACAATCCATAGGACATTTCCACTTTTCATATCAAAATCCTAGCTCATTTGGCACCTCCTTAGGTTTCATAACATCCCTAAACACTTAAAAATCCAAAAGACATTCATATTTTGCATACCCACTTCCAAATTTCCAAGTTTTACCCTATTTTACCAACTGCACACTTGAGGTGTGCAGTTGGTAGTTTTAGAGTGCACTTGGCAATCAAGGATTTCATTCTAGGTTCCATAACCCTAATTTTCACTTCCTTAGCTTTTGTTGCATCCTTAAACCTTGGAGAACACTCAAAAACACTCAAAACACTCATATTTTGCATTTTAGGCACCCTAACACCTCTGTTTACCAATTGCATACCTCCTACTTACCAACTACTTACCTTTAGGACCCCAAGTGTACCAAGGGTGAACTTGGTACTATCTAAGCATAGTTATTAGTTTAGGTGCACACTTGGGAGGTAGGGAATCCATTTATGTTTTCCTCCATTGGATCTACATCCTAAGGTATCATGCCAGCACTCACTAGGACACAATCAACTCAGAGACTTAAAGAACTTTATCAAGCCTTATTTTCTAATGTGGCAACACAACCAAAGCCTCATCAAAGAAAAAAGACGAGCAAGAAAACCCAACCAACATTTTATGAAGACCAACTTGAGGCATCACAACCATTACTTTTGGACCCCTTAAATATGTAACCACAAGATCACCATAATCAAGAGATGACACAACACACCTATCATGAGGTTTCCTTCAAAAAATTCCCCTACACATGGGATGGTTCAATGGAGTCCTAAATTTGAACCTATATTTGTGTTGATACCACCTGAAGGTAGAAGTGTACCCACCACACCCGAAGATGAACAAACACACTCCTTTGAATTCAAAAAACCCAATACAACTACCTTCAACCCAAACACATCAAACACACAAAAAGGTACTTTACACTTAAGTGATGAATCTAACAATGACTATGCAATAGCCGATGAAGAAATGGCTAAGGCATGTCAAGATAAAACCTTCTAAAAGAGCTTTAAACTTTTGGCAGCCCAAGAAATTGTCAGATTTAACCCAAAGTTGGAGGGGCCTAAGACCAAAAATCAAACCAACACAACAATTTAAAACATACAACCCATGATAAATTTGGACTTTGATAAGGGAAAACAACCTTTAGAGTTTTCAAATGCAATAATGACACCTATAAGGTCTCGTCAAGAATCCACCATCAAAATCCTTTAAGGTACATTTGAGCACATCAACATTAATCCCTTGTTTGATGAACCACCACCAATAAAGGGAAACATGAATCTTCCTAAATATCCTAAGAGGATGTTAAGACTTAATCTTAATCACATGATGCAACAACAAGATGCACCTAAAGGGACTTGTACTCTAGGGATGCCAAACATGCCTCCTTTGGAGGAAAACCAAAAAATCACACCTTTGTTCCTAACTCATCCAAATATTATGGCATCAAATGTTATGGAGCCTCTCATGGGTACAACATGTGAAACATCAGTTGCAACAATCCCTATGGATGTACAAAGGAAAATTCTTATTGACATTACACCCATTCCCAAAAGGAACACATCTCATTATCAAGTCAATATGATGTCCAAAGGAGAAACATCTAATACACAAAGATACCAAAACATCAACCTAAACATGATGATCAATTCTCAAGGACATAATCAACTCCCATGACAACATCAACCTATAGTGGTACAAGGACTTAATGTTTCTAATGCTCAGCTATGTATAAATCCAATTAACACATATTTGACATATCAACAACAACCTCAAGTGCTGGAAGCATCCAACGCCCCTAACATGCACTCCAATGTAAATCCACTTGACTTACACGCAATGCATCAACAATTCCAACAACAACAAGCCATGTTTCCAAAACAACAAGAGCAAGTCAAACAATAGTTGGAATACCAAATGCACCTTGAGCAACAAATTGCATACCAAAAAAATTTGTTACAACAACAAGATGTGCCACAATAATCCCAATAGATACCTCTACAAAAATAATCACATACATGGTCTCATATGCAACCAACAGATGTATCCCAACAACAACTGCAACAAGTGACACAACAACAACACATGGTACATCAATCATAATCAATACCACAATAAGTGCCACATCAAATGCCACAACAAGTACCCCAACATATATCACAACATCAACCCTTTTTTCTTTGAGGTACTAACATACCCCCACCACCTAGTTACACATTGCCAGACTCATCAGATTCAAAAATGTTAGAACTGATTAGAGATAGTTCTTGCCACAAAAAATGGTTTACTCATAGAAACAAAGGACTTGAAGGAAATACTATTATGCAAAATCCTAACAAAGACCTATTAAAACAATTCAAACAACTTTCCAAACAAGTTGAGGCATTGGGAGTCCAAAAGAAATAGGCTCTATATATAGCAAGTGATCTGTGTCCTAATCCATTTGATAAAAGTATGTATATGCCTCCATTCCTAAAACACATTGAGGCTCTAAGGTTTGAAAAGTACTGAGGAAAAGGTCACCCCTTTGATCACATCTAATAATTTTGTGCCTCTTATACTAAACTCAGTGATGAGCCCACCTACCTCATGAGATTATTCCCTCATTCTCTAGGTGGGCCCACACTTGAATGGCACTCCAAACTTCCTGGTACTATCAAATCTTGGCCAGAATAGGTAGAAAAGTTCATCTCTCACTTTGCCTTTAACATTACAAATGAGGTGAGACTCTTCAATTTGTGCTCAACCAAACAAAAGATAGGAGAACCATTTATCACATTCCTACTACGTTGTAGAAGCTTAGTTAGTCAATGCTCACTAGACATTCCTGAAGAACAACAAGTTAATTTGTGCATTGAAAACCTAGTCCCCAACTTATTGTAACTCAAAATCAAAAGTCCAAGCACCATTTCTAAACTAATGAAAAAAGGGGCTAGTATTGAAGATGCTCTTATCCATAAGGGAATCCTCAAGAAAAACAAGGACAAAACAAACACCAATTCATCTAATGACAAGGAAAAAAATTCTTCAAAAATAAGAATGTGACTAATGATGGCATTTTGGATGCATGGACAATTAGCACAACACAATCTCAACTAACTTTGAAAGGTGTAAACCCTACAAATTCACAACCTCCGAATCAAACGCCACCTCCACAATAGAAAATTGAGACTTCCACATAGGATGGACCTCAAAGACATCCTAGAACCAAAGATAGAAAATTCACACCCTTGGGGATACCTCTTGATATTGCATTGCAACAATTACTCAGTAATAAATTTTTGCAATTACCACCAATCAAAGATGAACCAATAACTAAACCTTCTTGGCGGGATGAAATTTTTTTTTTTTGATTACCACTGCACCAAAGGACATAAGACCTTATCATGTTTCTAGCTAAAACATGCAATACAAGACCTTATTGATGATGGTGTGATCACTGTTGATCCATCACTTCTAGCACCAACTCTGATCACACTATTTTTAATGATCCTATGGATAATCATGAAAAAGATAAGGCTTCTAGTTCAAAGTCAACTTAGAAGTCAATGTGAATTACACATGCATAGGATATGACTACACCATCAACTATTTTAATGAGTCTAATTCCTGCATATTTCCATTAACCTTAAAGACTGAAGACCCTTTTTGTATTGTCACTACATGCCATACCAAGATGACCCTACTTGGACCTCCATCTAGACCTACTTCCTTTACTAGACCTGCACCCCCTATTAGACTTGTTGCTCCTACTTCATCTAATTATAGCCTTGTTGAATAGCTCGGCAAGATCCCTAGGAAAATATCCATCTTGGACCTACTACGTGTGCCTCCCCAGTATTATAAGATCTTGGATCAAGCCCTTAAAGATTCAGTAGTCCCAAATAACATTGATGTTTCCTAGTTCTAAGCTATGGTTGGGAACCTATCTGCATCACAACATATCACCTTTTCTCCTCGAGATATCCCTAAAGACAAACCCAACCAAAATGATCCCTTTTATCTTAAAGTCTTTATACATAAAGTTGAGGTCAAACGTGTAATAATAGATGGTGGACTAGGACTGAACATATGTACTCTTAAAGTTATCAAGGGTCTGGGTTACACTCAAGAAGATGTAGATTCCTCTCATAGAATCACAATAAAGGCCTATGATGATGGTAAATAGTTCTCCAAGGGTGTCATCATCTTACTTATTAGAGTTGGTCTAGCTACTGAGAATACTTTATTCTGTGTCCTAGATATAGAAATGAATTGCAACATGATACTGGGATGCCCTCAACTTCATGCTCTGAAAGTGGTAGCCTCTATATATCATCAATGTTTGAATTTTTCCTATAACAATGTGGAGGTTACAATCCTAGGTGATCTAGACCCTTTCCAATTTTGTGCTAATTTGAGAGATTCTACTTCATACCAAGTCCCAACAAATAATGAAGCATAACCCATAGATTCCTCTAAGTATGTGGATGCTGATTTACTCCCTAGTAAGGCCAAGGAAAAGATGAAGATTGAAGACAATGGGTATGGAAAGTACTTTATGTCTCAAGTATTCCACATTAGGGAGTCACCCCCTTCTCCCCAATCTTATGGATCATCACACCTATTCTAAGCACAACATTTTGAGATCAGTACAAAGAATGCCACTTATATCAATTTCATTAACATCTTTCTATATGTAGAAACAAAAAGTAGAACAAGAACCCACTTTGATATCTCCTAGCAAGTATGGACTAGGGTTTACTATAATGTAGAAATAAGGCTATGATGGACACAGTGGTCTTGGATCTCAGAAACAAGGAATCATTGAACCTATCACTACAAAAGGACAACCTCCTAGTTTGGGGCTTGGATTCAAACCATTGCAAATAGGTCCTCTGAGTACTACAATATCTACATGTAAGACTATGGATTTTTTGAATAATGAAAAGGCATCTGAGGATACCCAACCTAAAGACCAATAGTTCTCTAGCTTTTGAGCATGACCCTAATTATACCACTACACTAGATACCCTTATATACCTTCAACCAAATCCCATTCAACACTGATGATGACATACCCTCAAGTTGTCTTGACCTATTGGATTGGAATCAATGTGGACCACCGATTTTTGATTGATTCAACAATGATGATGCTCCTACAACAAACCTCAAAACCTATGAAGGCATTAAAATTGGTGATCATAAAGAAGCAATTTCTCCCAAAGTGAATACATTGGCATATTTTGGGAAGCCAACTCCACCTTCTAGTTGCAAAGAAAATATAGAAAAAATAACAAAAGTAGGTCTCTTGGTGGAAACCAAAAGGTGCCATTAGACCATAAAAAATCAAAAGCCAAGTAGCTTCCAAGGATACAAGATGAAAAAGATGATGCCATAAATATTAGTGTTCTAGTGTTCAACATGCCATGAATTCTTTTTTAGCACTCTCGATCAACCTTCATGTGGGAAGACATTGGTTTCGACCATGTTGATCCTTCCTAAAATCCAATAGTTTGTCCCGCAATCCTACTATCTAATCTATCTAACACCCAAAATCAAGCCTCTATCCAAAAAACCTTTAAGTACATCATCATCAGCGATATCCCACACAATAGATCCTTTAACCCATTTATCCTTAGATGTCTTGATTCGCAAGAACTGGACACTATCTTATATATGGTACACAGTGGTATATCTCAAGGCCTTTCCAATGGTTCAATTTTAGCTATAGACTTAGAACAAAACCTAGGTAGTTATGTTCCTTTTTAGATCTAGAGATTATCAGCGAGCAACACCAACAATACATTTCTTCTCAGCATTCATCAGTGATATTCATGATTTTGCCTAAAGTCCTAAAAAAATCAAAAAGATAACAAAAGGTCATGAAAAAATGGGTTCCTTGATGAAAACCTGGCAAACAGGCACTTTGGAAAAGTGCCATGGTGAAAACCTAGTAAACAGGCACCATGTGTAATTAGTTGTTGCTCCTCCATCTATCAGGATTCCATCTAGTTTTTTCCCCCTTTTTCATTCCCTAATCATATCCTTCTTATTGCAAGACATCCCTAGTCCCTTATCATGGCTCACAAATTGGTTAGTGTCCATTGTTATCTTACCCAACCATCGCTAGTCTGTATATACTCTATTGTCGGCCTCTGTACATAATCTATGTCTTGTCTAGGGGCACATCATCTACATAGTCCATGAGTTTGAACTTGAACTTGGGGCATGTCCCTAAGCACCTCTTTTCCATTGGACTTATCATATATTCGATTGGAGCTAACACATCTATATGCTTATAAGATCCTAAAAAAATCCAAAAAATTCAAATGCGATCATGAAAAAATCCTAAAAATTCAAATATGATCCTGAAAAAAATCCTAAAAATTCACATATGATCCTAAAATAATCACCAAAAATCATAAAACATCTTGAAATAATCATTAAAAATAATAAAATATCTTGAGAAAATAACTAAAAATCATAAAAACATCCTAAAGAAAATCATAAAATGTCCTGAGGAAACCCAAAAACCCTAAAAATAAAAAAACCCACCAAAAATTTGTAATAAATCTTGTAAATAGTCATTGTGAATTATCATCTCTTTTTACATGAAAACTTGCAGTTTGTAGACTAAAACTCAAAGCATAACACTTCGATGATGATCACACCTATCTGAGCAACATGAAACTAATCCAACTTGTCACTACAAACCTATCAACTGAATCCACAAATAGAACTATCACATCATCAACTTGTCAAACACTTTTTAAACACCTAAAACACTAGAAAGTAAGTAATAATGGACAAGAATAGTTGTTGTCTCACATTGTTTAGTGAGTGATTTATTTTTGCTTTGTTTTTCTTTGATCATGTTCCTATGCCACTCGATGATATAAATTGATCTATGAGAGTGGTTGGGATGGTTCATGGTCATCCTTTTCTTTTTCTATCTATTATAATGTACCTTTAAGAGTCTAGGGCATGTATATATGCTCAACAAGGGAAAGGTCATTTTTTGTCTACATCATGCTTGTTTACAGAGAATGTTTCCATTTACGCTCTAGCCCTTTATGACATGATGTGTTGCATTCTATTTGCCATATCAAAATAAAGCTCCATTTGACATATAGTGCACTTTCTAAAAGAAAAATTCTTCACCTTATTATAATTGGTCCTCATCTAATTCATCTCTTCATTCATCACCATGATCATGTGTCTTCTGATTCACCAAATCATCTTCATCTTGCATTCTTACATCCCTATATCATCCTACACTGTCAATCAACCTTCCGTGGCTTTCCACCTAGTCCAACCTTTGTCTGACTTTTTTTTTACCATATTTGAACAAATTTGACCATGTTTGATGATTTCACTTATGGTATGACATATTTCCATCATTTTGGGCATGCACACAAAGTTTTCGGTCATTCCAAGTCCAATCGAGGTGATTTTGGCCCCCAGAGCCTTCTAGGGCTATCTTTTTGTGAAAATAATGAGCTATAATTTTCATTATTTTTTCACTATATTGAGTGGTAAGCCATGAAATTACTTGTGTGCTCCTAATTGACCCCCATTGAGCTGATTTTGGCCCTTATAGCCTTCTAGGGCACATTTTGCACTTTTTGAGCATAGTTGGGCTTTCCAATTGCACCACAGGTGCACTTGGTACTATCATAGTGCACTTGGCCTTACCAAGTGTGCACTAGGCACAATTGGGTGCATTTTGGGCACACTTGGGGTAGTAAGATGCCTAGAACTACTCCTGGAGCCCTTATGTTGCACTCTGGAGGCCATAACTTTTGTGTTTCAACGTCAATTTGATATATGTCAATTGTATTGGATTTGAATCTTTTTTGCAAACAAAATGAGCTATAATTTTCATAATTTTGTCACTTTCTTGAGTAGTAACCCATGCAATTATACTCAGGCTCTTGATTGACCCCGTTCTACACTCTGGACCTTGTAACTTTCACATATTAGCTTTGATTTGCGATCTATCAATTGCTATGGTTTTGTCTTCTCGTTGTTGAAAAATTGACTTATCATATGCTTATCTTAGTCAATTTCTTGAGGGGGCACCCATTTATATCATCCCTACTGGGGCATGTTGTGGCTTTCTCATCAAGTATTCTTTGACACAATGCTCTAAATCACATTGTATCAAAGAGGGGCAAAATATAAACACTCAAAAATGGTTTGCATCTATGGTTTCATCACACGTTCATACTAACTCATCCCATTTTATCATTCCACTAACTTTGATCTTTTGACCAATTTGATCATATCTCATCATTTGTATCCTTGTTCACATCAATTGCATGTCATGTTGAAACCATTTCAAATTAACTCATAATCACCCCAAATCAACTAAGAATCACCCAAAATCAATCCTAATCAACTCATAATGTGTCAAACATCCAAAACCTACCATCAATTTTAAAATTTTGGGCATTGTTTTGTCTTTCAGTGCCTTGGAAACCTGCCATTCTATTAAATCTTATCAATCTGGCCTTAGTACTATCACGGATCTTAGTGCTAGGTCAAACTGTCATTCTTGTCATTCGATTATGGACATTATTGACTCTCTTAGTGTCAGATCATGGCATCATCAAACTATTTTTATAATATTGAATGCATCCAAATATATTATTATGGTCAACCATATCAATAAATCTCAATCCTATAGCATTTATGATATCGATTAAGTGTTACATGTCTTTAATTCATGTCATGTGTCCTTGGCATGTTAATTAATCAATCAATTTGACCATGGATTTGGTCTATCCATCATAAGAAGCTATGATAGAAGAATTCCAATCTATTATGAAAATTGATGTTTGGGAAATTATTCCAAGACCTAAAGGAAAATATGTTGTTTCTTCCAAGTGGATATTTAAAATAAAGCATGTTGTTGATGGTAGTATTGAGAAGTATAAAGCTATATTTCTAGCAAGAGGATTTTCTCAAAAAGAAGGGATTGATTATAGAAACCTTTGCTCCTATTGCTACATATACCTCTGTAAGAGTAGTCTTAGCAATTACCACATCAAAAGGATGGAAGGTGCATCAGATGGGTGTAAAAACAACATTCCTAAATGGAAAGATTTCAAAGGAAGTGTATCTAGAGCAACTTGAAGGATTTGAAACTCATGTTCCTAATGCTTTTGTTTGCAGACTCAAGAAAGCTCTCTATGGGCTTAAATAGGCTGCTAGAGCCTGGTATGATGGTATTGATAAGTATTTTACTAGCTTAAGATTCTCCAAGAATGAAGCTGATCCAAATTTATATTATAAAAGAGATAAAGATGATATATTAATTCTGACACTGTATGTCAATGATTTACTAATAACAAGTGATGATCATCTCATAAATTAGTGAAAGAAAGATCTAACTAGAGAATTAGAAATGAAAGATTTGGGATTCCTTCATTGCTTCCTAGAATTGGAAGTATGACAAAATTTTGATAGCATCATACTTAATCAAGGAAAGTATACATTAAACATTTTGAAGATATTTGGAATGTGGAATTGCAAACCTATGTCTTCTCCAATGGAGACTAATCTACATAAACTTAAGGAAGCAATAGCAAAATCACCTTCCATATATTCTACTCTCTAAAAATAGATGATTAGGTCCCTTATGTACTTAGTAAATGCAAGACCAGATATTTGCTATGTAGTTAATGCCTTAAGATAGTTTATGTGTGAACCGAAGGAGATTCACCTAGTTGCGGTTAAATGCATTATGAGATACATACAAGGCACTCTTAATTTTGGACTCAAATATAAGAAAGTTTCTTTAGACTTAAATAGATTCAACAACTCAAATTGGGGTGGAAGTGTTAAAGATAGAAAAAGTACTTCAAGATTTTGTTTCAGTTTAGGATCAGCTATGGTATCTTGGATATGCAGAAAGTAGTCTTCAGTAGCTCAAAGCTCCACAGAAGCTGAATACATTGTAGCAACAATGGCCTCTCAAGAAGCAGCCTAGATAAGGAATTTACTTGTAGGATTATTTGGACAAGCTATGAATCCTACAATTATTCATTGTGATAATCAGAGTTCCATCAAGCTTTAAGTGAATCTAGTGTTTCATGATAGGTCTAAGCATATTGAAATTCCTTACCATTATGTAGGAGATATGGTAGACAACATGTAGTGCTCGCCCCTAACTTATATTTTTTCTATCATTTCAAAACTCTTTTAGGCTAGTTTAATGCTTATGATTAATAGCATTGTTTTGAGATTATTAGATATTATTTTAGATTTAGTTAATTTTATGATGAGATTAGTTGGTGCTTTATACTTCATGTATGCATGATGATTATTACAATGTTTTTAGTTATTGATGATGATTAGTTAGATGGATTATTGTATGTGTTTCCTTATGGATACTTACCCCATACTACATGCGTATGGTGTGTGTGTATGTTTTCTTTATGTATGGCATTTATGATGTGGTTAAGGAAGGGAGTCATAGTCACCTGCTAGTCGGGATCTACATGATGCAACACTTCTTACCATTGCCTATTTAGCTCAGAATATTGTGTTCGTAGATGTGTGGATTTTATGTAGGTTGCAGGTACCGGGTATCAACTTTCCTGAATTGCTAGGCTGAGTGTACCCTATCGCATTATCTCAATGGTAAGAGAGGGGAGATAAATTCTTAAGTCCAAATCACAAACTTTTAAGCCATTTTTCCTAGATAATTAGGAAAAGTATCCGAGTTGAGTACCCTTTGAATGCGTCGAATGATGTTAATTCGGGATTATAACAATTTAGTTTGATTTTGAATGTGTTTTTCTATGATGGATTTTTGTATTTTGTTTTATGAGTCCTTGATGAATTTTCTATTAATTATGTCTAATTAAAATATTAAATTAATGATTTAATTTAATAGAAAATTATTATGATATTTTAATATTTAATTATATTTAATTAATTGGAAAATTAATTAAAAAAATTTTAAAAAATTTGAAGATAAAAGTTATAAGCATAAATTTAGAACATGATAATATTTATTTAATTTAATAATAATATATTTAGAGTTCATTTTTAAATAAATGCTAAATATTATTATTATTTAAGTTAATAAATATTTTATCAATTAAGTTTCAAAAATAAATTAAAAAGTGAGAAGAAATTAATTTATTAAAAGTTGTAAGTCCGTATGATGTGTGCATGAGATTAAAATATAAGAAATTAATTAAAAAGATAAAATAAGTGAATTCAATAAAGGTATTTTAATTGCATAAAGTGCACATTAGATTGAGAATTAATAAATTAATTTAAAAAGATTCAAGTGAAAATTAAATAAAGCAATTTAATTAATTAATGAATGTGCATGGAAAAGATAAAAGAAAGAAAATAAAAGTTAATAATGAATTAAGGGTTGTCCACAAGGAGTTCTCTAGGGTGAACGCACAATTAGTGCCCTGATTTTTGGGAGAGAACTCCATATCACAACTTGGGGGTTTATTTTTGAATGACCATGAATTTTGGAGTAGGAAGAAATTTTTGGAAAGGAGAAGGTTCTGGAAGGAGGGATTATCTCTATAGTTTTCTACGACATAGCGATTAGCATCAGTGTCTAGGTAAACGCTTGTGGTTTTTGCATATCTTAATACACACTTTTCTTTCCTATCTTCATTGTGTCTGTTTGATGGATGCCTAGATAATCTTTTGAAAAAATTTACCATATTATGATTCTCTAGTGCATGTGTTAAATCTTCTATGTATGAGAAGTTTTAAATGTTTAATATAATATTTCTTTTCATAGATCTTGAATTTAGAAAAAGAACACGATAGGGTGTGCAATAAAAATTGAAGATCTTATTCAAAGTTTGAACGTTCTTACTCGATCAATAAAATCTTTCTTTCAATGGATTTAAAATTGAGAATTAAATAGGAAAACATTTTGCCTGAAATTAAAAATTTAAATGGAAAAATCTAATTGGTTCTTCGTATTCTCCCTATTAGATTACTGTTGAAAGTTTAATTTAAAAAATTATATAAAAAATTATGTTTGTGAAAAACATTTTATTTAAAAAATTATTTAAAAAAATATATTATACAAAAGGCACCTCCCCTTACCATTTGTACGCAGCCATTGTGCTATTGCAGTACTGCAATAGCAACAGTACTGTGTACTATCACGGCCGCAAGTCTACGACTGGCACAATGGGCCGCAACCCTTATGTTAAGCTGACAGGCTTTAAAGTACACGCTTTAGTATTTTATTAAATGAAATTTATTAAAAGTTTTAATTTATAATAATTAATTCATGTTATTAAATTATCTAAAATAAATTTATTGTAAATAATTAAATATTTTATAAATAAATATATATATATTAGTTATTTTAAAATAAAATTTAATCTAATTTATTATGAGTATTAAGTAAATGGGAGATTAAAAAAAAAAAATTGACGATTATTCAAATTTTGACTTTAGTAGAATTATAATTATTTTATTGGAATGCAATATGAATTTATCTTAGCAAGTTTAAACGAACATATAATATACCCTTAGTAAATTTTAGAAAATTGATTTCAAAATATATGGAAGGTAAATCTTTGTTTTATTTAAACAAATTCATGGGTTAACTATAGGGTAAATGGGGAATCCTTTAACTTGAAGCATACACTGGAAAAAAAAATGGTATCCTTGTATTTATCCCAACCATGTGATTCAAAATGAACTTAAAAATGTACTTGCATCTTGTTTCTATATGCTATCTATGTTTGGGGTTTGGGGTTGATTAGATGTTGATCAGTTTAGGACGTTTACCAGAGGCTTGGGAGTTATGCGATTGTGATGTTATGATATTAATCTTGATCTTGATTACTTTTTCTTAACCATGGTATGCTCTATGTTGAGTGTGTTTATATTGTTCATTACTATTTTTAGTGTCTTTGTGGGATAGTGAGACTTATGCTATGAGATATCTGACTTAACCATTTTTGAGTCCTCGATCAATTATAATTGAGTTGCTTTCTAGTTTCTTTGATAGGAATAAAGTGTTTTCTATGTTCTTGATGATGCCATGTTGTGACATGTTTTGCTTAATCATTTTGAGTCATTGATCAGTATTATTGGGATACTTTCTAGTTGCTTGTTGAGAACTGATGGGTATTGTAATTTATCTTGGGATGCTTTCTAGTTGCTCATAGAGAACTAATGTGATTATTATGATTATCTTTTGATGCTTTCCAATCACTTGTATAGGGCTGAGGTTATTTTTATATGATTATTGATTTATACTTTTATGAGCCTACGGTAGGTAATCTATATGTAGTGTTGGGAAGCGGCTTGTAATGGGGGCTAGGGCCCTAAGTGGCTACTAGGGTAACTCATTGTAAGTTGTTTAATAAGTGAAAAAATTACACTAAATGTGGATTAAAATGAACCTAAAAAGAGTGTTTGTATGTTCTCACCCATGCCTCAAGTGCTAGTACAAACTAAGATGGGAGTAGAGAGAACACTTGGTTGTGACCTTGCATTCCATAGTATGCCTTGTCAGTACAAGAGGATACTAGTGGTCACATAGGGATCACTAGGGGGCCAGGGTCCTAAGAGACTGCTAGGGTAACTCTAGCATGATTCATGTGATGACACTTTCCCACTTACATAGTAGGTTTCCTACATGTCTTTGTGTGCCTCTAGGTCTAGATGTCGATCTATGTTGGAACCTTTGAGTTAGATGCTTTTAGGATTTCCTAGACTTAGAGAGTATTTTGATATTTGGTTTGATATCCTATTTCAGACTTGAGACTATATCTTGAGCACGGTGGGTGTGGACCTACAAGAGCTACGTGGTTGGAAGGTGTAGCTACCTACACCACTACTAGGGATTGATGTACAGAGATGGTCTATTATCCTAGTGCAACCATTGTTGGATGTGTTCACTAGGTACTTCAAGCTCTAGAGCATGCCTTCTTGTGATTTATGCTTTCATTCAGATGCTTGTTTATCATGTTTAGATGATGTATTTTATTGACACATTTTCTTATATTGATGATTAGCATGTGATAGGTGATGTTATCTACTTTGTAGGATCATCTTATGCTTTATTCTAGCATGTTAGATTTCCTTACGCTTATGTTGTAGCATGTTTTATTAGTGATGTCCCTATTATGATAGTAATGAAAATTTAATCGGTGGTTTGGGATATTATGTGCAGGAGATGGCTAGGGCCCACGATGGTCTTATGATGTTATTGACGGTTAGGAGGAACCACATACTTAGTTATATTTTATGATGGATGGATGTTTATATCTTTCATGGTGAATGGTTTCATTTGTTTTATTGTACTTTCTGTCATGGATTCGAGGAGGATGATGTATTTCTAATTTTACATAAGTGTATTCTTTTAAGCCTTTCATACCTTGTGACATGTATAGTGGATGATTGAGCATTCTAAATTTTCATTTGACAAGAGGCATTTAGAACAAATGTATATTAAATGGACATTGGACTTTATAATTATTCTTTCATGTGGATGTGATAGTTGATAGACTTAGTATTAGACTAAATTTATATGTGATTCAACATCTTGGGATCCTTAAGAAATGTAACCTATTATGTATGTTTTTAGTTGATTGTATGTTACTGCTTCTACTACTATGTGTTTGGTGTGTATGTTATTCTTTGTTGTTTAAAAAAAAAATGTTGGCAAACATAGTAAAACTTTAGGTTAATTCTTTTGGATCCCTTTGCGGGGCATTACACAGGAATTCTATAAAATTAGAATACATTTGCACTACAGATCAAACAATAAATATTCTCACTAAACCTCTATTTAGAGTAAAGATAGATGACTTTAGGAGAAGGCTTGGTATGTTTGAATTTTAATTCATTTGTATTCTTCAAACTATTAATAAATAATTTTTTTTGTCAAGCTATTGACTGTTATGGGCTCCACCATTTGTATTCATTATTTTAAAGGTGACAATCTCTGAAATGATGAACACTTGTATAAAAACATTATGAGAGGTGATGATCTCTTAGATGATGTGCTAAACAATAGAGTTCTACTATAAGATCTAGATGAGTTCAAGATCATATTGTGATGTATACATTTCTATGTTTATGATTCACAATTTGGATAAAGGGAGAATTTTAGTATTCTCTATGTTTATCCTATTTTCTGGTAGATCTTAAACTCAAGATCTTGTTGTCATATAGAAATAACAGTTTCTATGAGTCACAACTTGGATAAATGAAGAAATTAAATTAATCTTTAGATTTATCTTGTATATAATCACTAGTAGCAATGATTTGCAATATCACAAGTTTAGTAATATGACTTTGTATCATGTGTTCTATGATACCTAATACTAAGAAGATATAGATAGATATAGAATATTAATTGTTGCTTATTCATATGTATTGATGTTGCTAGATATGATATCTCTCTATATGATTATTACGTTAAGAGGGAGTGTCAAGAATATAACCCGATAACCTACAGGTCTTCTAAAACTATATAGTATGTATGGCCTTGTATATTATTCCTAGTATGAAATGACAACTTCCTAGAAGTGTTATATGACATTAAAACTAAACTAATAACTATGTATTAGTTAGTATTTAATTATAACTAAAACTTGTAAGTCGTCGATTTAAGGAAGAGGCATATGTATTAACCTAGATAAGAGACATGTCCATTGGAGTGTTATGACCTTTAGTCAGGTATATAGGAAGGTTAGTCTTGTAGATTGAACACACAATTACAATTAAGTCTTCTTCTTCAAGCAATACAATCCTATAAATTTATTGTATATATATATATATATATATATATATATATATATATATATATATATATATATATATATATATATATATATATATATCTTAAAGGCCACAACTTCTTCTATATTCAGATTAACAAGAAGATCATTCTCAGTAACCAAGAACAGACATAGAATCTTCATAAAGGAAAATACCTTAGGACAAGAGTTTGTTGCAAATTTTATTGAGCATTTCCAATCAGAATTTGTAGAAACTTTACATTAACACCATTATTTTTTAACTAGGGAAACCCTGGCCAATGGATAACCCTGGTGGGGATGATACTCACAAGATGATTCACTAAACAATAGGATCCTTTCAAGGATATTGACCCCATTAGGAGTCTATGAAGTACATATAGTGTCTTGAGTCCTTGTAGAGGAATAGGCCTTTTTAGAAGCCTCAAACCTGTTAGAAGTTGGTAGAACAAATACAATGTATGTAAGAAAATCCCACCTCCCTAACATGCAATTCTATAATTCAGTTCTTTACAAGAATAGGTATACATACAATACTTTATCTCTATTGTACTTTGCACTTCTTCTAATCATACACTAGAACTTGCATCATATAAGGCTCACATATCTTTCAAATAATTTGCACAATAGTTCACCTAGCATCTATTATTCACATATAGAACACACATTACACATTTTATTTGTGCAAGATAAGATTTTTACTTATACCTTGCATATTAACAAAACTCTCCTCAGTCACCATTCATGTATTTTCACACTTAACATAATACAAAATAACTTATGGAATAATATCCACATAGTCGGACCATCATGACTTAGTAATTATTTTGTAACCAGAATAATTCCTAAAGTTGTACAATCCAATTCTCTATTATGCTCTATCCAACACTATAGAATACCCACACTGGTATTTCAACTATAACTTGTGCCATACTTTCCATACAAATCTACACATTGACATACATTATCATGACACTATGGTGGAGCTTTCTTCAACTTCACATGATCTAACTCTTAATGAGTCATTTGTACACATAACATATGTCTTTTCACTACTACAATTGTCTAACACTTAGACAATTTTCTAACTATACATGCATACATGAAATGTTGAATACATGTTGTAATTAATGACATTTGATCTAACCACATTGCCAAAATATGTATAAACAATATCAATTACAAAAAATGACCAAGTTGATTTTAAAGAGCCAAACATACACTTCTAGTGATATTTTGGAATTGGTTCACACTGAGCTATGTGAACCTATTAATGCTCAAAGCTATTCTAGAGATAAGTATTTCATTCTATTTGTTGATGATTACTTTAGGATGATGATCATGATGTTCATCAAAGTTAAATTTGATGTTTTTTAGTTATTCAAGTGTTGTTTAGCCAAATTTTTAAAATAAATAGGGTAGAGTCTAAAGTGTTTGAGATCTGAAAGAGTCGGTGAAATCATTTTAAATAAGTTCAATACATTTTGCAATGACAGAGGAATTAAAAGATAGATGTCAACACCAAGGACCCCTCCTTAGAATGCGATAGCTAAAAGGAAAGAATGATCAATAATGGACAATGCAAGAACATTGATGATGGAGAAGAATGTATCAAAAAAATATTGGAGAAAAGCTATTAGTACTATTATCTATACCCTAAATAGAGTACAAGTCAAGAGAGGTACAAATGCTACTCTTTTTGAGCTATGGTATGGATATGTTTCTAATGTGAAATATTTTAACATATTTGGAAGTAGATGTTATATACTTAAATATAGAAGGGATAGAAAATTTTATGCAAAGAGTGATGAAGGTATATTCCTAGGATATTCTACCAAGAGTAGAGCTTACAAGTGTTTGAACTCTAACACAAACAAATTTGTGGAAAGTGCAAATGTAAAAACTGATGAGTTTGCAGAAAGAAGTGACATTGCATGCAAATAAGAACCTAAAGATTATAGTGCATTCATCTATATGGATGATAGTGCTCCCAATAATCCAAATGAATAAGAAAATCAAGCTACAATTTTACAGTAGAAGATAAATGATGTAGTGCAAAAAAAATTTGAGCAGTAGTTTGTGGGTGCCAAGCATGAGATTGAAGATGCCAAGTCATAAATAAGCAATGCCAATCATCAAATAGAAATTGTTCATCATACAAAACATGATCCAAAACCTTAAAAAGTAAGAGAAAATGTGCAATAGATTATTTTCCAAGATGAACCTATAGAAGAGCAGAGAAGGAAACCACTTTTGTTAGAAAATTTTGTAAAAAGACATCACAAACTTGAACAAATCATTGGTGATGTTGAATCTATTATTATGACAAGAAAAAGGCTCAAAGATAACACATACTTACTTTGTGAATTTGATCCCAAAATAGTATTTAGATAATGAATATTGGATTCAAGCAATGAAAGAGGAAATTGAATAGATTGAGAAGAACAATACTTGGATTTTAGTGCCAAGACCTAAAGACAAAAATGTCATTGGAAGGTGGGTTTTTAGAAACAAACTCAATGTAAATGGTGAAGTAACAAGAAAGAACACAAGATTGGTATGCAAAGGATATGATCAAGAAGAAGGAGTTAATTATGGAGAAACTTTTTCTCCCATGGCAAGACTTGAAGGAGTCAAAACTCTACTTGCATATTCAACCTGCAAGAATTTCAAGGTATATCAAATGGATGTAAAATCTACATTTTTGAATGGTATAATTGAGGAAGAAGTGTAAATTTAACAACTTGAAGGATTTGTAGATCCAAACAAGAAGAATATGGTATGTAAACTAAACAAAGCCCTTTATACATTGAAAGAAGCCCCAGGTGTTGGAATATTTAGAACAACTAATGGGCGGGGGGGTGAATCAGTTATCCAAGGTCCAAATGTAAAAATAAAATAAAATTAGTTCTCACCAAACATATAAGTGCATGCATTGATTAGATCATCGAATAAATTTATAACTTAGTAGGTCACTATCCTAGGTCAAAATAACTCTACAAAAATGTAGACATGAAATATAGAAAAATCATACACACAATTTGACACAAGGATTTAACATCAAAAGCCAATTTGGGAAAAACCACCTATAACATGGTACCAATTTTCACTCTTCTAAAGTGAGCTCTATGAGGATCCAACCCTGTTAAAGGTTACAATGCACACTATTAAATGTGACTTGGTTAAAGGATTTTAGTCACCCTGTTAGGAGTGAGCTTTGTTAGAGGACTTTAGAATATTCCAATAGAATGTCACCCTATTAAAAGATTTATAAATGATTGTTAGGTCAACCTTAATCTAAAGGATTTATCTAGACTGATATAATGGTTAGAAAGTAGTGCGACTTGATCTGATAAATAAATAACTCACATGTAGATTATAGATCTTTGGTTCAGTTCTCCATTCTTCTTGGAATTCATACCTTCATTTTTAATTTCTTGTTCACCCTTCAACTCCTTAAGCCTTCTTGCTCAATATCCCATTTTCATATTCTTCTCTTCACCCACCGTATGAAGAAACACCTCCAAACCTTTTCAATAGCTAGTGCATTTAAAAGATCCCCAACCACTGCCACTACCAGTTCTACTAGCTCATATTGAAGAAGTTTGTGAAGCTGATATATCTAATCATGATGAACTTGAAGACTATATTTAGGTAAATACCTAGAGCAGCCAAGATCTGCAGGTCAATATGTGAGGCCTCGCCCCGACCCATCGTAGCATAGTGATACATTACCCTTATTTTGTTATTCACGACTCGAGATGTCGAGACATTATCTAATGCTTAGAACATATTTTATTATTTCATGTTGTGTGATGTTATTTTTAGATATATTTGATGATTGTCATTTAACGTTTTATGTATATGTATATTGATGAAATCAGTAAAGGTAGGATCGAGACTTTGATTTAAGATATTTTAAATGGTTAAGAATTAAGTATGATAAAGAAACCCTTATTGATGTATGTTTTAATTTATGAGAATTTCTGAATACGTATACATTTATGTACATGTGATTTACGAGACTACTGATGTGTGCAATGAGTGTGCAGATATTTAGCCAAGAAACCCTACAGAGGAATAGAACTGATCTCCATGTGCTAAATTTGAAAACCTTGTTGTTTGTAATTCACGTATTTGTATTGTGAGATGTATGTATGCATCTTCCTTGTTCAGTGAATGTTAATGTTCGTAATTATGTTCTTTCAGTGTCGCTTGACACTCATAAAATGGTTATGTGCTTCAGTGGCTATTTAGGGTTAATTGTTTAACCTTTGGACCAAGTTGGTTTAAGTTAGTATCAGTTTTCTATTGGGTTCTTAATCAAGATTAGTCATCCCTTAATCTGGATTAGTGCTTATTTGCAAGTTAGAGTAGTGAGTTGGACCTATTTTATTCCTAAATTTTATTTGACTCTAAACCTCTTTCCTAAAGCTTTAAAACTTGTTTTTATTCTAACTAAAGGGTATGGGTATGGGTTAGGGGTCTTGTCCAACCCCTAAGCCCCTTGTTTTGACTTTTGAGGTCACTCAAAAAGTCCCTTTTTTCCTTCGTGCGAAAATTGATCATGGTTATCTTGAGTTACCTCACCTCATCTCCACTTGGGGTTTAACCATAGTGTAGGTTGAGTTAGGAGTTTCTAGAGTGGCTAGTGGATGGAAATAGTTATTGCTCCTTTTGGGTGGTTGAGTTGGAGGCTTATTTAGAGGCCTTCCTTGGACTAGTTGGTGGTTACCCAATCTCTACTTTTAGAGAAGATTTCTTGAAGCTTGAAGAAAGGAAAGGGATACTCTACTCAAACTTGTTTCATTGCCATTACCTCTTTGTGAAGGTAGGAAATTCTCATCTCCCTTATGCAGATTTTATGTTTGGATTCATGTTCATGTTATCTTGTTGTTGTTTCACTATTGTATGGTTGTGGGTATGTGGGAAGATTTGAAAACCATGTCTTTTTGGTTGTTTTTCTTTCTTGTTTATGTTTGCTATTTTTGAGTTTTCCTTACATGGGTGTTTTGGTATTACTCACCCTTGGAAAGGGCAGAAGTGACCAATTTTGGGAAAGGTCTGTTTAGTTGGACTCCAACCTGTGTAGAGTCTCTTCTCAGGATGAGAAGAGGGATAAAGGGTAGGGTGTTATGGGCCCCTACCCGTCAGCACAAACCTGGTATGAGTATGGCAAGTTTAAATGGAAGAATGGAAGTTCTTGGTTATTAGCCCCGATTGGGCATCTGAATGGGTGTTGTGCTTGACTTCTCCTATTGGAAGAATCCACCTTTCCCTAGTCTTGATTCATTGTGGATCCTATTGTGTAAACCATGTATGATTATGCATGCTTGATGTTCTTTTGGTTATGCTTGGTTGTCACCGGATCAGATATTGGTTTCCTCCATGGTTCTTGAAATGAGATTCATAAAACATTACAAACTCCTTGATTTTGATCATGAAGAAAATTCGATAAAATTGTTGAAAATTGGGATTGAGATCCTATTGTAAATTGTATTTTAAACCTTATTGTAAATGGCAACAAAGCCGGGTTTTCTTCCTGATTCTTTCTTAGCTAAGCCTTTGAATCAGGTTAGCCAATAAAATAATGGTTGAGTGTATTTGCCTCTCATAATATTTGATCATAATGTTCAGTCGTATGAATGCTCATCAAAATAGGATGAATAATAGATAAAGGAAAAGACTTTGGGAATCTCTTGCATGGTTCTCATGTGATTCAAAAAAATAAATAAATAAATTTGCATATATATATAGATGGGAGAATTAGAATCATAGATAATGTCTTGAATTATGAATGTTCAAGTTTTAATTATGATAATGAAGAGTTGAATTGATATAGTGAGTTTCAAATATGATGTATAAGTATTATGATGAGAACAAATCAAGAGCAAACCCTATATTACGAAATTGAAGACATTTCTTTTCTTGATAAATTTCAGGTGGTTATAGTCAAATTTGAATTGGAATAATCTACCACCTTTTTTTTTTAATTATGTGTATAGTATCATTCACCTCCTCAGTTCATCAAATATGATCAATTGGACTGAGGGGTTGTATTCTTGATATCAAAAATAATAATAATAATTAGAATTTAGAACTCATACCATGTCCTTGAAGAATTAATATAAAACATACATGTTTAAATAAGAGATTGAAAGCCTATACCTAATGTATTCCCTTGCATTGGAATGCTTGTATAAAGGAAGAATGTTGCTAATAGATTTGATTAAAACCTTAGTAATATAAATGAAATGCATAAAATAACATGACCATGCCTTGTCAAAATTTTGCTTCAAAAAAAAATATGCACTCCCAGGAGTAAAAACTCTCTGGAAAATACATGAGGATAAAAAATTCATTCCTTCCAAAACCACAGAGCATATTCTTGTGCAGATTCCTTCCTAAATGAATAAAGAAACAAAATAAATATTATGTTAATCTCATGGGTGCATAATTTTGAATATATAAATATGTATATTTTTAAATAAAGTTAATATCTAAATATATTTTCTTTCACCTATAAAACTTTATGAACTTATTGCTCTCCTTGGCCTTGGACGTCAATTTAAGCTTGCTTTAAAAAGGGTCTTTTGTGTCTTGTCTCAAGTCAGAGTGGATTGGATGGGTGGGTGACATCATCCTGCCACCTTGTCCCATCCCCATTCTTCTCCATTCCTAGCGGCCAGTTTGGGGGAAGGTGACATTTATTTTGAGAAAGGAAATTGTGGTGGTCACTTTCATTTCCTTAAACTCCCTTGCTTATCTCTGTTCACGCGCCCACCTCTTGGGTTGCATTTCCCCTACCTTGGGCTACATGGGAAGTTGGGTGGAGAGAGCAATGTCATGACATGACATTAGATATTGGGCATTGGCTTAGCTTTGGGGTGGTATTAATGTTGCAAGTTGATGCTTGTTTAAAAACTTAAGACTTCATCTCCTCTGCGTACCTTTTCCTTCATGTGCAGGTTTGGGGTTGCATGGGGCCTAGGGAGAGGTGTAGGGAGGGGTCAGATCGACCTGACTTGTAGCCAAGTGGATGTTAGGGGCTAGGGTGTAGGTAAGATCTTAGGGCAGGAGGGTTAGTGGTTAGGTGTTAGTTAGTAGGTAGGTTTAGTTAGTAGTATTTGATTTAATTATATTTCAGAATTAATGTAGTTAGTAATTTAGAATATGGTTTAGTATAGATTTGGATAGTTTAGTATTTATTAGTTGGTTGTTTAATTATGTTGTTTAAGTTTAAATTTTTTAAAGAGAAATTTGTTTAATCTAATCAAGTCTTAAGTTAGCATTATGTGTGAAGTTGACTTATAAGCAATTAGTTATATAGTTAGTTTAAAATGAAACCTTAAATTGTTAAAGTATAATTAGTTGATTTAATAAAGTTTAAGGTTATTTTATGTTTTGATTAAGGACTTTTGTTGTAATTGTTAATAATTTTTAGTTACTTAGTTATGGTTTAATTTTGTAAATACTAATTTAGTTAGTTTTAATTTAAATGTACTCTAACTGTTTTAACCATTAAGTAGTTTAAATTTATCGATTAATTGGCTATTTAAATAAGTTTTAATGTAGGTTTGATTGATTTGATATTGCAAGTAATTTTAGATCTGAATTCATGTACATTGTTATTTATGTAAGTTTTATTGCATATCATTATAAGTTAATGTAATACCATAATTTTATCGATATTAATCTAATAACGAAAGTTTTAAAATTTTAATGATGTTATCATCCTCTGGTTTAAAACCTTAGGATTGTAATGTAAAGAACCTGTACTAAAGCTTCTATCTCAATCTTATCAAACTTAGAGCATGTTGAATTATTAATCAAAAAAAAAATTTTTTTGTGTTCTTGCCCTCATAGTTTGGGCATGACACAATACCCAGAGTAGCCTAAATAATATAATAAACTTGGATGATAATTTCGAAGATGATGATGGTGCATGAATACGGAAGTAAAAAAGGAAATAGAATACAAAACTAGTGCAAAATCTAAAATAGATCGACATTGGGATCTATTGATCAAGAATTTTCAAAAAGAATTGGCCCCAAAGTATCCATTCATTGAACCTGTATGCAATCTAAGAGAAAGTGTACCTCTGGTAGAATGCATATGTGCAATATGAACATGGATTAAAAAAAAAAAAAAAAAAAAGAGGTTGCAGCTACAAATTTTCACCATAGAAAAGCATATGGGAAAAGTTTATGAGAAGCAAATCACAGATGGAGTAGAAAACTTAGTGACAGGATGGAAAACCAAGGAGGAATGTCAACATGTTAAGAATGAAGAAATCTTAGAATTTAAGAAGAAAATATAGATGAAACCTATTGAAGTAAAGGGCTCCATTGAATCTCTTCTTGGAAAAGCAATGGAAGTTAAAGAAATGGGTAAAGTTCTTCAATTAAGTGTTGTCTTCTATTTTTTAAGAAAAGGGTGTGTCATGATAGACTATCGATCATTGAGTAGTTTATTACACTTTACAAAAGTTCATTATTATTCAAATTTTCAATGTTATATTATGGTGACTGATAAGGAAAGTACTGTACATACTTCATAAAAAAAAATTAGGCTCTATTTTATTAGAATTTTGGGCTGATGTGTAATTATATTATAACCCTAAAAATAGTAAATATACTTGTATAAAAGAGCTTAGGGTTAGGGATTGTTACATAGTTGTGATGTGAAATTTGGTTCTGAAATTGAGCTATAAGGGGTTACGGATTGTAATCAAGTTATAATCACTAGATCATAAAAATATCGGACTTGATGTTTGGTGGACGTACCCCAAGTATTGGGTGAGCCACATTAAATCTTGTTGTCTTGTGTTCTTTTCTACGTGATCAATTATTTTGTATTATTAGATATATTTGCATGTAATTGTTATTTCTGTCATTGGTTTATCCTAACATTCAATGGTTTGTAAACATCATATGGGAATGAGAAAGTTTTCTTGCTAAGGTTGAAAAGGAAAATATCAAAGAAAAAATTAAAGATTCAAATTTTATTGCATTATCTTTAGATGAGATGACAACAATTTACAATACTTCCTAGGTAAGCATGCATGTCTATACTATATACAATTTTGTCTGCAAACCCAATCTACTAACTATTATTAAAATAAAGGATAATTCAGTGATGGAAAATATATTTGAACTAGTAAAGAGTGCCCTAATTGAATATGGAGGTATAGATGAAATGATGATTGTCCAAAAGTTGGTGTGTGTTGGAGCAAATAGAGCTTCAGTAATGCAAGGCCACATGAATGGTCTCGTCACAAAGTTAAAATAATTTATTACACCTTACATTGTTGGCATTCAGTACATGGCCTATAGTGAATATAGTTTTCAAAATTGTCAGAAACTCTACACAAATATACAAAGTTAATGTTTAATCAAAGAGATTTATAGGCACTTTGTCGAAGTCCTAAATGTTTTAAGAAATTTCAAAAGTTTATTAAGGGCCTAACTAATGGGAGAAAGTTTCTTAAGGATAATGATACTAGATGGATCTCTTTGGATGGACCATCTCATCAATTTTTTTCTAAATATCCATCATTGCTTGGTACAATGGAATCAATTCATGATAATCAGGGTGGTCAGTAGAAATATGGTAATCTACTTGTAGGGTTAACTAATGTATAGTCACTCTTAACATTAGCAAACATTCTCCCCATGCTAGAGGAAATGAGAAAAATAATGAAGAAGATCCAACAAAGATTTATGTATATTGTAGACTATAATATGTTGCATAAAATGACATGCACAACCCTTGATAATCTGTATAGAAATCTAGATTCATTTTTTGTGGATGTAAAACTTTCAGGGTGGATGAGAATCATAGATTTGGATAATCCTGATAACTTGTTAAAGATTCATGCAAGGGGGGATTATGTGACAATATACAAGGTTTTGAGATAGCATTTAAGGACTATGGAAGTCCTATGTCTATGAGAAAAGAAAATAAACTCATGCCGCCAAAATTAACTATTACAAAGGAAGTGTTTGAACATATTGTTGAGTCTATAATGAATTCTGTGAAGGATATTTCTTATAATCTTTCCTCATAATTTAGAGAAAGATTGCGTTGACGTAAATTTTTTGAATGAATGTGTATTGTGTTCATCCATTATTGGAGTTTAAGAAGTCCTAAAGATTTTAGAGATAAGTTATTGGTTTTGATAGATCAATTTTGAAAAAGAAAACAAATTAGGGGAGTGATTGTAAATGGAGTTTTAAATGAATCTCATTTGAGAGAGTAGTCCATTCATTTTGTCAGTATAATGATGGAACAAGATGACCTTATGCATAACCCTAGAGAATAAATATTAGTAACCAAAATTTGGACAAATCTAGATCAGAGTGTTCAATATTGCAAGATTCAATATCAAATTTTTTTAAACTTGCAAAATTATGTTTGACCATGATATTGGGATCTATGGAGGATGAGAGATTTTTTAGTTCTTTGAGGTTCCTAAAATCAAAAGAAATAAATAAACTAGACAAGAATTTGGAAAATTGTGTGAGGTTGTATACATCTAGATATGAAATCAATACTTTTCTTTATGAAAGGGCACTAAAATTGTGGATGAAAAAATGCGAAAGTAGAGGTTTGGGAAATGTTTTGAATAATGATATCAATAACTTAGGTAGTGGTGATGGTAGTGGTAGCATTGATGTTGAAGATGAGGATTACTATCGGGATGACGAAGGTATGCCTACTCAAGAAAACATGGAGCATGATGGACTATTTGAACTTGATGGTGAGGACTCTGAAGATTCAAATGATGAGATGATGATACAAGTTTAACAATTATGGTATTATGTTTCAATTCCAAATTTATTACTTACTAGTAATTATTATAGTCTAAATCTAGATTCTATAAATTATTCTCCGAATCTAATTATGATTCATCTATTATGCATAATAAGTTATATCATTTTTTAAGTTTCTAATGTCAAACAAACAAGTACATTTTATGTTAGATGATGTCATGATTCATGAATCAAGATTCATATAAATTTTACCCTTACTATTGTTTTTTATTGTATTATTATGCTCATATGATACATTGTTATGGTATAATCCTTGATGAGTTTTGGGAAAATATAGAAATTCAATGAATTCAATTTGCAAAAGTTAAAATTAAATGCCCAATTTTCATAATCATGAGTTAAAAGTACTAATTTATAACAATAACATTCAAAAAATGACCCTGAATTCCCTTTTATATAAATATAGAATTAAGGGAGCAACAATAGCTTCAAGTCATTTTTCCTCATGGAAAGAATCTTACACTAGCATCAAATTCAGTATCAGAAACATTTTTTACCTTTGCATTTGATAGGCCTGGTAAGCATTGATTTTGCTATGTTTATCATGTTCAAGAAATAAAGTTGAAACATTAAAATCATATCAAACAATTACAAATAGAAATATATTAAACACTACAAAGATTATTAAAATCACTTTCCAAGTGTCACATACTCTGATGCCTGATGGATGTCTTGTGATATGGATGTCATTTATTTTGTGTTTTAAAATTTCTTGTGTTATAGTAGATGACCTTTAACTTGGTCAAAATTCCATATTTGGGAGATTTACTTGTAAGAAATGTTACATTCAATAGTGCATTTAGATACAAAAATGGTTTGATGCAATTCAATATGCCTCCAGGAGTTGAATCCTGAGTAAACTTGACTACTTTAGACATCATTTTGCCCTCCAACTCTTTCTGGTAATCTTCCCTTCAAATGAATGTCATTGATGAATTACTGGAGCAAGGAGTACACAAACCAAGACTTATCATTAATTTTTCTCTATCATCCATCTTGGTGAATTTTCTCCCAATTGAGTTCAAATATTCCTCTTCTTCCCTTATACTCTGGCATTTTTGAATGATAGCTTATGACTTTACTGATGCACTAATGCGGTCATTAAATCCTTGGCTGGCCAAATACCTATCATTGTGTGTTGATTATGTGTATAATTTTGCTTGCAATCTTCTCAAGCTTAAAAAGGTCATTGTTCTTCTCAATCTTCTCTTTGATACTACCACAAACAGCTCAAAAACTTTAATGTGATTCAAACCAATCACACAACCTATCAATATTTGTCATAATTTTCCCCAACATTTTTTCTTTAATTACCTTGACTGAATTATTTTTTCATTTGACTCAAACAAGTTGTTCTTGAAGATTTTTTTTTTTTATTAGCCTTCTATACCTCTTACACCATTTGTGACAACTAATTTTCACTTTGTTTCTTTATTTCCTCTACTTTCTCTTCTCACTATTTTTTTTCCCTCTCATTGTCTAATTCCTCATTTGTGTTACTGATTGTATACCCACTAGACTCCAACTTTTTGAAAATATCTACTATAGATGCTCTTTCATCCTAAAGGTTTTTATTTGATTCGTGCAATTTGTCCTTGAGTTCTTTGAATTTTACATCAACTTTCATATTAACATGGTTTAGAGTATTAATGAGTTTCTTATTTCTCTATTCCAATTGTTCCTTCAACATCTTGAGTTATGCTTCTCTCCCTACATTTACATCAGATAGCTTTTTATTTCTTTCATCCAATTGTTCCTTTAGAATTTTCATTTCTACCTCCATATTTTCTAGGTGAGGATGTGCACTTGGTCCTTGAGAGAAAGCACTTGTAATCCTTTTCTCTATTTATTTTCACCTTCTATCTTCTTCATTCTGCTTTTCCTTTACATTTCCTAGGTCTTCTTTTAACTTTTCAATTTCCTTCTCTAGCCCTTTTTTCTCTCTCCACCTTGATCTATGAACTATAGACCATACAGTTGGAATTTTTTTCCACATTGACTTTGTCCACATTTTTTACTTTGGAGAAATAGCTAGATAGTGTGCTAATATGAAAATATGATGGATTTATCTCACTCTCTAGTGGATTATTATCGAGTTTTTGGGGAGAAACAATCATAAACTTCATTGTTTCTTTATTGGTGTTATATGTTGGAAATATCCTACTTGATGTAGGTTCTTGAGAACAAGTCACCTCAAGTACATCCTTCTTGAATGCCTTATTATTTTTTCTATTCATCTTTTTGGTTTCTTGAAAATTTGTTACAAAATTACTGAATTCAAAATTTGGGTATGCTGATACAATATGATGCTTGAAATAAGAAAGAGCACTTGCAACATTGTACTTGTCTCCACCAATGCCCAAGGTTTTAATAATTGTAGTTTGAGGATTACCAATGACATCACCCCTTCCTAATAATTCACCACTACCACTAACAAGTGGAGTTTTTGGACTATTCTTAAGGTTTTGGGTTGAGGGAGTTGTGACTGGCACTGTATCAATATGAGTATCCAAAACCTTCTTCTTATTTTCACATTGACCTTCAACTATAGGGATCTATTCAAATTTTAGTTGCATCACACCTTTTGAAGATGAAACAACTTGGGAGATTATAAATCCAACTTGGATGAATAATGGCTTGGGTTCACCTTTTTTTGAAGAACCTTATGGGTCATCTGAATCATCTTCAATGATTGGTTTATGACCAAGTTTTAGTATCTCTAGTATTAGGAGTGGATACCAATTTCTTGGACCTATTATACCCAACCCACCATCACCTAGATAACCTATTTTTTCCATCATGTTTTCCCCTATGCCATACTTTTCCCTTGTTTGTTGATTAAGTACAACATATTGTCCAGTTGAATAAAATGTACTAGTAGTAGTAGTAGTTGGAGGAGTGGATTCAATGGAACTAGTGGCAATGCCTAGTAGAGCTCAATGTTTTATAAATATTTTCCACCTTCTATTTCTTTGATTATAGTGGATCTCATTGATTTTATTTTTTTTTAAATTATGTATCATTTTGAGAATTTCCTTCATATCCTAATTTGATTATATGGTTGTGATCAAATTAAGAATCACTTACTGCACTTCCTTTTTGTTTGTAGAAAATCATAATGTACTATCTAAATTAAAGATGCTTATCTCAAAGTGAATTCCTAGGGCTTACTCATCATATGGAAACCCCTATCAATGAATACTATTTTTATTTTCTTGAAATTATATGAGATATGTTATTTTTGCATATATCTCTATAGCTACAATGATGAAGCATCAAGTATTTCTATATACTATAGCAATAAAAGTAGGGTTATTCTCAAGGATAGGTGAGATATCGCTATAACATATAGCAATCAAGCTCATCACTATGTGGAGAAGACACATTTTTAATATAACAATGAGTGATAAAGAGAAGCATATCACTATAATCTTCAGTGATCATGAACCATTGAAGAAATAAGGTTTGGGTTTTGGTGATTGGTGATGAGATAGGTGATATCAATATATGTTATAGAGATAGATGTTTTCAATGGCTGAAGGAAAGAAGATCCCTATGTTGTATAGTGATAAAGCAATAATATTTTAAAAAGGAATCACTACGTACTATAGTGATGGATTGATAGTGATCACAAATCATACTTGAAGAAATATTGACATAGCAATGAGCGAATGACTTCTGTATATTGCTATGTGTTATAGCGAGAGGATGAAAAACCGCATTGAAGAATATATCTTGTGATCACTATACCCTATAGTGAGAACATCCATTAGAGGTCATAGATTGGGGATTTTTCATTTAACAATCAGCGATATAATTATCGCCATTGCTATAGAGATAAACATGAAAAATAAAAATAGATCTCTATTGAAAGGAATGAGACATAGCGATCAAAGGTATATATGTATGTTTTTCCAAAAGCTAAAATCATAAAATATTTGAATATATTTTATAAGGTGGAGAATTAATGGCAAGAAGTGACAATTAAAAGTCTAAGTTGTATTACAATGATAAAAAAACTTAATGGTTTTGATTCACATGGGGAAGTAAATGTACAAGCACATAAGGTGATTTTTATTAAAGAGGTAATCATTTATTATTCTTAACACAAGCAATTTCATAAGATCCGTAATGTTTTCTATTAATATACAAAGTTTGTAGTGATATTATTCAAAGAGAGTTTTCATAAAATTATGGAGGGTTCTAGTTTAGTAGCGAAGAGGAAAACTAAGAAAGTGAAGAAGAGTAAAGCTAAGATGAAGCAAAAAATGGAGGATGATGTTCCTACTAGAAAGCTAAATGAAGATTTAATTAAGTAGATGGATTTTTTTAGGCCTAAATCTAGAAAAATTAAGTTTTCCTCTCCTAAGAAATTGGAAGACTTCAATATAACAAGTTAGGAGATGTCTTGATGAGGACAAGGGGTTATGAACTCTTCCTATACCTTTATGTCAAAAGGAATCACAAAATACCTATTTTTTATCCATGGGAGATGAATATAGGAAAACTAAGTGTATCCAACGTATTCATGAATGTTGAATTGTTGAAGGTTATCATCACTAAATACAACATTGATAATAAGTGTATCAATGAAAAATTAGTGGAGAAATTTATTGAGATTTCAATAGACTCCTTGAATGAGGTTTTCAAATTAACAGATGGTCTCACAAATAAATTTTCATTCACAAAGTTGAAGAATGAATATGAGAGGTTAGATATGTCCTATATGTAGTGGAAGCTAATGTTACATAGGACCATCAAAGAGCCATTGACTATAGCAGATGGACCTCCATTTAATATTAACATGTTCAAGACATACCTCAATATAACATATCAATCTCATGGGCAAGTGGGAGGAATGGGAGTTCCTAATTTAATGGAGATTGGACCTATGGTGTTAGCATCAAATATTCAATTGTTGGAGTACAGGCCATATGATTATGTAGAGTATGTTGTTGACAACATTCGTTCTTCTTTTCGTAATTTCAATGAGGTTGAATACCCTAGTTTCAGACATTATTCTTGTCGTGTGCATATAATTCTATATTATGGTCAATTAGGAAATATGTGGCATGACAATTCAAAATCAAATGTGTGGGAGACAAATTGTGAGGAAAGGCTAGTTCAAATGTGGAATTTAGTATGGGACTATAGATATAGTCTATCTTGCTACCTCACTTTTGAGGATTACTTCATCTAGCCCCTATATAATTTGTTTGGGAATTAAGATTTCCATTCTATTATCCCTAAAATCAAAAGGTTTTTGAGACCTAAAGATAATGGATTGGGGGAAAGGATTAAACATAATTGGAGTGACTGGTATGCTTATGATTATTTCACATTTTTTAGAGTTTTTGGATTTGAATGTAAGCTATATAGATTATTATCCTCAATACCTAATAGGATTTCTTACTTGGTGATAGTAAGGTAGATGTCAGAATCAAGCAAACAACATTCTGGAGGAAAGTAGTGGAAACAAACTTTTCTTCCTCCTACTTTATCTTTCAAGGATTTCACAATTTGTGTCACCAAGTCATATGATAAGATTGGAGAAAAATTATAGAATGAATTTCCTATGTACACTATGGATCCATGGACCTATAATAATCCTAAGGGTTATATCCATGTTTGCAAAAAGTCGCATAAACTAGGTAACTGTGTCCATCATGGTATTAGAGATGAAGAGAGCTTCAAAAATATGGAATGGTTAGAGGTATAACAGAAACTACAAGAACAAAATAGAGAGATGGAACAAGAATTAGAGAAATTGAAAAATGACATTGTGAATCATTGGAATATGATGTTCATATACTTCATAGAGTAGATGTTAAAAAGGATGAAAGAATCCTTGAATCTAGCAAGTTTATAAGTGATAATGACTTTGTCAAATCCAAAGAATTTATTTATTTTTTATATAATTATAGACAAAAGATGTTGAAGTGAAGTGTCCAAAACATCACTTCAGAAAATGAAAAGGAGTTGATGTCCAATTTAAAGGAAGATATTAAAAAAGAAGTAGAAAAGATGACTCCAGCAAGAGGGAGACAATTACTCAATGAAATAGGAATCATGGTTCTACCGTTATTGGATTTAAGTGCATCTTATATATTTGATAGCCTGACCAAACATAGGAAGATGGATATAAAGTTGGATGTACAAGGTGTGAAAGATGTAATCATTGGTTCCTGATTCATTGAAGATGAAAGATATTGATCAATTTTTTGGACATTTGATGACATTAAAACTAGGGGTAACAAACTCTAATAAGTCAACAACTATGCAGGTTGATATGGCCCTATTTAACATAGCTCAAATGAAATATGTGACATTTAAGAGAGATAATTGGAGAACAATGTATGAGATCTTTCTTAAAACAGGAAAGCCATAGATTTAACCCATGATTCAATCATCTGATGATGCCTTGAAGAATGAATTGAAGAAAATTTAGTAGGAAAAGTCACTTTAGGATGTTGTTAACCAAGCTACGATAGGTTTGGGATTTGTATAGTACATCCAAACCTTTTGACCTCTAGCATAATGAGGTGTACATAAAACTAGTTAGGGAAAGGAATGTCCTTGTAGAGGATGAAGACATCCGAGAGGCAAATAAATGGATCCATGATCATAAGATATACACTCAAGAGTTTAAGACCATTTTTTAGTTATTTGAGGATTTGGTAACACAACATGGAGTCCTATCTTGGCATGATGCAAATGGAAAAACAATTGACTAGGAAACATGGATGGGTATTTTTTATACAATGCAAGAACGTGCCCTAGGAGTAAAAAGCTATGACAACCTAGAGATGATGAGAACAAGTGAACAAATTTAGAAGATGATCAAGTTGGAGATCAAGGTTTTTGAAGTTATCATTGATGTAGAACTACTCGAGGATGATAAGTACTAGGAGAATATTAAGAAGTGTAATTATTTTGTTAAAGAATCGACGTCAGATTCATCTTAATGAATCTTTTTTCTCCTACAATCTTGTTATATTTAATTGACAGTTGTTATTAGTTGGTTAGTTATAATTAATTTTGTAAAGAAATGGTCACACCTTTTAGTTTTGTATTCATTAGTTGTCTATAATTATAAGGACCAAATTTGGAAATAGTATCATAATCACTACAATATATTTCATATACACATTTTGTTAGAGAAAGGAGATCCTATTGTTTACTTCTGATTGTATTGTCTATACAAACTAGAAATGATTGTATTTGTGGTGAAAGCATTTCGCAAATTCAATACAAGGATTCATGTACTCGATTGATCTTTTGGTGATATCATTTCTATCTCATACATTTTTTTTCCTCAGATCAAATTTCAAGTTTTCTTTAGTTGATTGTTCATTTGATTGAATGCAATAAGTTATTTTAGTGTCTGTAAAATAGTAATATCGCATTGATAAATCAATCTTCATTACTATCTTATTGGGCTCTTCATGACTATCTTATTGGACTCTTCATGGGAGTTAAATTCAGTAAGACTTAGTAATGAAATTCACTTAAGCATTGAATAGTTCATGCATCATTAAAGTGATAAAAATTTATCTAAAGGGATTTGTTGTTTATCTCTGAGGGTTACAGTAAAATTTTTGAATGATTGATAGAATAATAATAAAGAATTTGTTGGTTAAGGAAATGGTCTATTAATTAATATTTTTAATCTTCATGTTGACTATAGAAAGGACATACATCCAAGTCACAAAGGTTGTCAAATCCATTATGCATTTTACAACTACAAACATTTATCAACTTTTAAAATTGTTTAAACATTTAAATATCATAAATCATCTGCTCTTAAAAGTCTCTAGGGTGTGAGGTATAGGCCTACTAATCTTCGTTCTATAGAGCCAAAATTGTAGAGGTTCGTATTCAGTTAGAGTGGAACCTGTCAATTGGAAAACTGTTATTAGAATTTCCTATAATTGGATCACCATTTTATAGGAAACCTAATCTGCTAGTTTGGGCACCAATAGTGCTTGTGGCTAGGGATGAAGGATCCTTTCAAACCTCATACTCATTGCCTTCATCGTTTTCATGATGTTGTGCTTCTGTCACATCTAGATGCTCATTGTCCCATAATTTTCTAAATGTTTCATCCTCGAGAAAGCCTTCAAAATCTACAGAAGTCTTAGGTTTGCCAAGATTCTTCCTTATCTCCCAAAATACATTAATTTTTTTCTCAACACCGCTATGAAGCTAAAAAATCTTTATTTATGTCATCTAGAAGATGTTTTTTATTTTGGTGACCTGCTTTTGGTAAAAATTGTAGGATATTACGAGTTGCACTTTTCTTTTGGTCTGTGTAATTCTTTAATTTGTGTTGACAATTTTTGTATTGAAATATTTTTTCACTAGATAATTTCTCCATCTCCATTTTGACCTCTTCCCATGAGTCCATATTTTTAAATCTTTCAATCAATAGCACACTCTCATGTTTGCATTTTCTTGCGGAGTTCCCATTCTGTACAAGCTTTGTACTAATTATGTTTAGTGGATCATACTACCAGTGCCTAGAAACATCAAATTTAAAAACTAAAAGAAATTCCTATGCCACATTGAATTCTCTTCTCTCAAATGTGAACCCTTTGCATCCGACATGAAAGGAAGGAAAAATGGTTTTCTTTTGCTGACCATGAAATGGTACATTTGTGCTTTCCATCTATCATACATAGTCCAATACAAATACCCTCTATTTCACATGTAT
The DNA here is from genome assembly GCA_028749045.1 of Cupressus sempervirens. Taxonomy (NCBI): domain Eukaryota; kingdom Viridiplantae; phylum Streptophyta; class Pinopsida; order Cupressales; family Cupressaceae; genus Cupressus; species Cupressus sempervirens. Next base: position 192,721,068 of record CM053786.1, on the reverse strand, counting down.
TGGAAGTTTGTAGGGTTCTATAACTTAACCGTAAAATCTTAATATAGTGTACTCTTCCGTAAAGTACCAGTCAGCCAATTGAATTTGACTTCCCAGTTGAATTAATCATTTACAAGACATGGACAATCTAGGCATTGAAGAGCCTATAATTTTATGATAAAGTGGTGCCAAAAAGAAGTTTGCAAAGTGGTTGTAGCTCCCTTGGGGATCACAGATGTCCATTTAAATATTGGTTTTATCAAACTAAAGATGAAGCTTGTTTGTTTCAAAAATTTGACGATGCTTTGATAATAGAATATAGCACAAGTAGATCATGTATCTAAATTTCTTCTATGACACTGGATCTATCCATATTTTAATCATTAACAATTGTTTTCTCATGTGATGTACAATGTTCCCAATATAATTATATCTTATGAGTTATTTTTGACAATGAATATTGAAAATCATTTCCAAAACTTTGGCACCCACTTTCTCATTTCTTTTCAAACCTAAACACATTGGTAGTAGAGATATAGTATCTTAAGCCCACTATGAAAAAATATCCAATTCATAAGGAGGTTTATGATCACAAGGAAAATTTAATGTGTCTATTAACCCTCTAATATAACAAAAAAAAATTATTTGAACATATCGTTTCATATGTTTCTCCCAATTTTTCTAGGTCACTATGGGTTGCGTTTTGTTCTTCAAACCCTAAGTTCAATAGTCCACCAAATTCACTTTGTGTGATAGAGAAATTTACCTTTTGTGTATTTTGATTCATAATTTCCTTTCTATTTTCATCATAGTTGTGAGCACCAACTATTACAAATTCTAGACAAGGGAATACTTGTGGTGTTGGAATAATTTTTAAAAATTGAGAGGGGTGAATTAGTTATCCAAGGTCCAAATGTAAAAATAAAAATTTTTAGTACTCAAAAAACATATATGTGCATGTATTTATTAGATCATCCATTATCTTCAAAATTTGTATGTTATTGTCCTAGGTCAAATCAACTTTGCACAAATGTAAACATGAAATATCACAAACTCAATCACACAATTCAACGCAAGGATTTAACCTAGAAACCCAATTTGGGAAAAAAGCCACCAGTAACATTCTACCAATTCTCACTCTTCTGAAGTAAGCTCTATAAGGAGCCAACCCTAAAGGTTATAATGCACACTATTAAATGTGATCTTGATTAAAGGATTTCAATCATCCTATTAAAAGTGATCCTTATTAGAGGACTTTAGAACATCCCACTAGAATGTCACATAGCTAAAGGATTTACTCATGACTGTTAGGTCAACCTTAATCAAAAGAATTTATCTAGGCTAATACAATTGTTAGTGTAATAATAGGACTTTATCTGATTACAAAACAACTCACTTGCAAATCTCATATTTCTAATTCAACTATCCAATTTTCTTGGTATTCATTCCCCTTTGTCTCTAATTTCTTGTTCACCCTTCAATCTTTCTCCTCCTTAACCCTTCATGCTTAGTATGCCAATAGTAGGTTCATCCTTGTGGTGACCATATGAAGCAACACCTCCAGATTTCTTCTATCTTGCTCACACACTATTTTCTTCTAGCCTTGTATCCCCTTATATAGAGAATTTTTATCTTTTACTACTTAATCATAATCAGCCATCTTAGGGTTAGGTTAGAATCATCGAATCCTCCCTTCTTTCTATTATGTTCCCTCTAGACACTTCTCTTTCAATCCTCATTAAATTCATCTGGAAATGGTTTATCTTGAATTCTATGCCACCATCTCATCAAGATTATAATCAACATGATTCACACAATTCAAGAAATCAACTTTGTCAACTCAAATTCATCAAATCCTCATTCAAACTCACTTTGTTGCCACTAGGTAGTAACTGACTACTGATGCTTGGTTAACAATAGGTTTCTTAGCATAAACTAAATTAGTCTTGCTCGGTCAATGCTTCCATTTAATGACGCTCAACACATACTAACTTTCTTCTTTTCTAGGCACATACAAGATTTTTGACACTCAACACATACTAATTTTTTCTCGGCGTCAACTAAATGCTTGGCTTACACTATTTATTTGGTCAGGCTTGGAAAATATATACTTTTTCTAAACTCTTCTTCTTGTCTTTGCTTCAATATCCTTTCTTTTTAGCCTTATGTAGATAAAAAATACATTATATCATCAAAGTCTTATTTGGTATTAGTGCTTGTTTAATACACCATATAACTAGATCATCTTGTTATCCTTTCTCTTCAAATCCTTTTCATCAATCAATCAAATGATAGCATTCTGACCAAAGAAGAAATAGTCTTACCAGCAAATAGCAGGTTTGACATTAGTGATAAAACAATGATTGTTTGCATGATAGGTTCCTATACTTCAAGAATCTTTTTTTTGAATATGACAAAACCCCAATTGGGCAATTCCACCAGTCCACATTGCAACTTTGTTTACAATGCACCCTGTTGTGTTGTTTGATTTAATATATTTTTACTCCTTTTGTACATCATTCGACTAATCTTCAATTACATATGTGATCTCATTAATACTCCTTCCATAGATAACATGATTCAGAATATTATGGAATTCATTAGTAAAACTTGGTGTTTTAACAAGTTTTTACATGTCAAAATATAGTTTATCAGTCCCCTATATTTTCTTTTGCATTGCAATTCCACTACTAGTGCCACTCCTTTTGTATATTTTCCTCATCATTGAAATATTTATAGAACTATACAGAAATAGAAACTACAATATACCGAGTCTAATAACACTTAAACCCTAAATTATATTTCTAATTTTTAACTTTTCAAGTTTTAGATTAAGGTAAAAGCAAGTTTTGAAGCAACCCAAAACCCTTAACAAGCAAAAGAAAGATAAAAAAATAAGCCCACCCAGTGAACCCACACCAGAAAACCAAAAAAAAAAACACAAAATCAGGTTTTACAGGGACCTGAAACCATGAAATGTAGCCAAAAAGTTTGACCGGGTTTTACAAGGACCTGGAACCTACAAATTACAAAATTCAAACAGACAACAAAAAACAAGTAGACAAAGAAACTATTGCAATTCCTTGATAATATTTGTAACCTGCTTACACACATCAACTATACTAAGAATAGTATCGGCAGGGGCAAGACTAGTACCAACAACATCCTCAACAACTTTCTCCTCCATAGCCTTCTTTCACGAGCTTAATCTGGTCCTTTTGTTGGGACCACCCAGAGACACGACCTCATTAGTCTTCTTCCCCAAACTAGTTGCAGCAGCACATAGACTAGAAGTCACTTGCTCCATTTTGTATCTGCTATTTCAAGTTACCCAGCTACTAGAATAAAAGTAAAAAATGTGTTCAGGATGAGTTTTCTAGGAAGATTAGGTTTGTGCTACAACTTGCAAATTGTGATCTATAATAATTTTTTGATGCTCCAATGCTTTTACTAAATCTTGGATTGGTAATTGGTCCACACTATAGAGATCCAAGTTTGAATAATGAAAATTAAACCTTACATTATGAACAAAAGAAATTTTTAAAAGTTGTAAATTAGACAAACTCAAGCATGTGTTTGATATTAATTCTAATGTACATTGTACACTAGATAACTAGTATTATAATTATTTGTGAAACCATAAACATACAACATTACAATATAATTTAGGATTAATTCTAGTAATTATCACTAAATTATGAAGAGTTAGACCTTGGTTACTCCACTTCTTTTTGAAGACTTTTTTCTAGGGAAATTTTGGAAAAACTTGAAGCTAGCCAATATCAGCTCGAAATAAATCTTGAGCTATCAATCTTTGATGCTCCAATGGTGTTAGTCATCGATCTTTACATATCCCATTACTGCACCATGGTCCACATCAATGCCACATGCCTTCTTTCTCACCCAATTTGTGTATGGCACATGTCTTCTTTCAACAAAATTTGAGAAAGCAAGACTACTCTAGCTGAAATTGGCCTGAAATACGACTAGGTCTATTCAATCTTTGTTAATTGAATGATGTATAACACTAAAAAGGATTTCTATGCTTCAATAGATGTTATATCAAGTATGTCACATGTCCTCTTTTCGAGAAGCATGTGAATACAAGTCAACTATTGCCGAAGTTGGCTTGAAATACATTTGAAGTCATTGATCTAAGTTGATAGAATAGTGGTTAGCTTGATGCCCTATTTCACGTGTCACTATGATATCCACCATCTATGTCAAAATGATTAGTCAATAATCACTGGAATTACACGTATGCCATGTGTCTTCTCTCCGGAGTGATTTGGAAAAACAAGTTGAGTGTTGTCCAAATTGGCCTGAAATAAATCTTGAGTCAATAATCCTTGCTTATCCAATAGTAGTGCTGACATCCCCTTAATTATATTAAAAATTGCTTCATCACATTAAATTATAAGTATAATATTAATTCTTTTATAATAATAAAAAAATTGTATTAACACTTCTTAAATATACAAATTACTAATTAAAAATAAACTGAATAAATATGTTTATGTTTTATTTTAAGAAATAATTTAACTTGTTTGTGTTATTTTTTTGTTCATTGAAATTTAAAATAAACCATTTAAATTAACAAAATATTTATCTTATTTTGTGCTTTTGAAGGTGATTAAAAAATAATTAAGGATCTAATACAGTATAGTTAAATTATTCTAGTTTATATTGCATACTTAAATTTTTAATTAAAATTATTATAATATGAATAGGTGACCACTCTTATATAGCATATTTATTAGTTGTTAGAGAATAGAGATGAGTAAAAGTACAAAGTCGTGTCACCTTTAAGGCTGACTTATCAAAATGAATGAATTTGAGTATTTCTATCTAAATTTTTTTTTTTTGAAAACATATGATCTAGATAAATTCATTCTAGCTAAGTTATATACATTCTCACACTTTTCCAATTGGAAATGTCTATTAAATGCATGTTTTATACTGGTTTGTATCCAATTACTAAAGACATAAAATTATGTCAGAAAAGTGACATTTCAATACTCTTACTATTTTTTATGATATCTTTTAATAAAATATAAACACCATTTTATAGAGCTTAGAGTCAAGAATATTCTCATGTACAGTTTATAGTGTTTTAATTATATATGGTATATTGAAATTAAAAAGTTCTACAACCACATATTTTAACACTCGAAAAGATGTCGGTTTTGAGAAAGAAAAAACTATTAAATCATAACAATAAAATCTAAAAATTATATGATGTTCTAGAGGAGAGAGCCCTCTTCTTGAATGTATAGTTTTTTCTCCTGGTTAGAATAGATTTGTTTTGAAAAATGTGGTGGGAGGTGAAAACTATCGATTTTAGGTGAGTTGAAATTTCAACCCTTACAAAAGAAAAAATATAGTTCTAAAGCTAGTTTTTATTTTTTATTGTTCTAGATATATATGTTATCTATAACATAGTCTAAGATCAAAGGGAACTAAGTTCATTTGCATATAGTTTTGTGGTGGGAACTAGACCCCTAATTTTAAGCATTTTTCAACACCTAAAAAATTATCTATAAAAAATAGGAAAATATATCAATTCTTATTCCAAATAATATTTAAAAATAGTAATCCTATAATTCATCCATTTATACACATTTCATATGTTTACTTCGTTTTCAAATTCAAAATAATAATACCAATTGTATGCTGTTGAAGATGAATAGATATACTTTTGTTTGTTAGAATTGCTTTAGAATAACTGAGAGTGGGGTGAATCAATTATTCAAGGTCCAAATATCCTAATCAAACTTCTCACTAAATTTAGTGAATCAATTCAACCATTCATTCATCCACACTTTGACTTATTTAATTAGCAAGTTACTGTAAATCAACACATGACACAATGATTTATGTAGAAACCCAATTTGGGAAAAACCACCAGTAACATGCTACTCAATTTTCACCCTTCTGAAGTGATGCCCTATGAAAAACCTTCCTTGTTAAAGGCTTACAATACGCTGTTAAATGTGACCTTGTTAGGGGATTTAACCACCATGTTAGAAGTGGGCTTGGTTAAAGGACTTTAGAACATTCACTTGGAATGTCACCCTGTTAAAGGATTTACAAATGGCTGTTAGGCCAACCTAACTCCATAGGATTTTTAGATCTAATACAATTGCAAGAGAGTATTAGAAAATCTTGACCTGACTACAACACACAACTTATCTTGTAGATCTCAGGTCACATCTCAACTCATACCCTTTCCTGGTCTTCAATCTCTGCAACTCTAAACAACTTGCCCTCTTTTCAAGCTTCATCTCCTTGAGTCTTTGTACTCAATATACTAGTGCAATCATCTCTTCATGACCACTTCTTGAAGTAGAGCCTCTTTGCTCTTCCTTCTCCTAGTTGTTCCCTTCTTAACACCCATTTAACTACTTTGCAGATTTGGCACTTTAGCAGCAACAATATCAATAGCTCTTTGCTTCTTGGTATATGAATTCTTAAATAGAAGTTTGGAACACTTTTTCCAGCTTGATTCTCCCTTTCCAATTTTAGGGTTTCAATGGATTAGGTAGGATATGATGTATCTACCCCATATTCTATTTTCTCTAGAAACTTCTTGAATAATCCTTTAGAATTCACCCAAAAATGGTTTACATAGGATTCTGTGCCAACAACTCATCATCCTTATCTTCCAACTCATTCACAAAATTCAATGTAACAACCATGTCAGCTTAGATTTGGTGAATCTTTGACTTTTGAAATAATGCAGCAGCTCAGCACTATTGAAATACTAGTGCTCTGCACCCACTATGTTACTCAACTCTTGAAGTTCACTCGGCACCTAAAGTTCACTTAGCAACTGAAGTTCACTTGGCATCTAAAGTTCACTCAGCATCTAAATTTCACTCAATACTAACTAAATTTTTTCTAATGCTTAGCACCTGATCTTCACTTAGCACTTGAAGATCACTCAGTACATACTAGAAATATTTGTTACTCGACTTCAACTAACTTGCTTGTCACCCACTTACAATTTCAGTTTAAGCTTTGTAGTCAACCTTGTTGCAACTTCTTCCTCCAATGTTTCTAAGTGTGACCAACCTCTATATTCTTGAGTATGTCATCAATACATTACATGACCATTGTCTTAACTGATGCTTGCACTTCATTACAACATCATAACTCAACCTTTCCCTTAGGAACTCTTGTTACATCTTGTTGATCAAATCCTCTTCATCAATCAACTAAGTGATAGTACTTGGATATTATAAGAAAATATCATCCCTATGAATAGTAGGTTTGACATCAATGACAATATAATGATTGAAAACATTCTTTACAATAATCCCCCTCTTTGATCTTTAACAACAATAACCTTTTCAATCAGATTTCCAACAATCTCCCTCTTTGGCATTGATGGCAAACTAGACTGATCAACCATCAGACTAAACTATTCAACCACAAGCTTACTAGGTTAGAACAATAAGTCAAATGCCAAAAAGTAAATTGTAACATCACATCTCCTTCTACTATTTTGATTGCTTCATTCCAGCTTCTCCCTCTTTGCTACTATATTCTTGATCTTTGTATCATTCTCCCTTTGTATTTCTCATTTTTTGCTATTCTGATCAACCTCTAAAATCTTTCTCTATCTTTAATTTAGTTGTCTACTTCTCTCCTTCTTTGTTGATCAATAGTTTACTTCACTCTCTTTTACAACAATGCCAAAGACATATCAACATCTTAATATGTAAATATAACTTTTGCAGATTTATCCAATATCTCCCTCTATCACCTTGCTTGTGACTAGTTTGGAATTTTATCACTTCTATTACTTTAGGCATGGATCCCAAAGAAAACATCCTCTGCATCAATGTATAAAATTTTTAACATTCAGCTTATTTGATGTAGGGCATACTTGCCTTTTAGTTCAGGTAGCTTTAGCTAGGGGTATCACCCCTAACTTACCCCTAAGATACTCAAAAGCATCTTTTGGTAGTGATTTTGTGAAAATATCAGTAATCTGTTCCTTTGAGCTAATATATTCCATCTTCACTTGTTTGTCTTCCGCCAGCTCTCTTACATAGTGATACTTGATTCCAATATGCTTAATTTTAGCATGCATTACTATATTTTTTGATATTTTGATAGCACTTGTATTATTACAATAGAGTATCATAGGCTCATTTAATTCTTCTTTCATACCTTGCAGAAAATCCTTGATCCATACACTATTGGTGTAGTTTATAGCAGCCACAACATATTCAGCTTCAACTTTTGACTATGAGGTGCATCTTTGCTTCTTTCTGGTCCATGTGATCAACCTTTTGCTTAAGAAGATTTCTCCTCCATTGGTGCTTTTTCTATCATCAATGTTACCTCCCCAATCTGCATTAGTGTAAGCTTTCAATTCAAATCTCTCACTTCTCCTATAGTACAAGATAAAGTCATTAGTGCCTTTCAGGTATCTTAGTATTCTCTTCACTTCCATTAAGTGATTTTCTCTTGGATTTGCTAAAAATCTTGCTACTATCCCAACATCTAATGCAATGTCTAGTCTACTTTGTAGAACATATTTTAGTTTTCCAATCATTGACCTATACAATGGATGATTTACTTTAGCAGACTCATCATTATTGGATAGTTTATGGCCTATTGCCATTGGTTTGTTGACTGGTTTTGAGTCTTCTAACCCAAATGTTTTGAGTAATTTCTTGATGTATTTGGATTGGGTCACAAGTATTCCATGCTTCAACTACTATACTTGTAATCCAACAAAGAATTTAATTTCTCCAAACATTGACATCTCAAATTCATGCTTCATTTGATTAGCAAAATCTTTGCATAAAATATCTTTTCCTCCAAATACTATGTCATCAAAAAAGATTTCTGATATCAAAATGTCTTTACCTTCCTCATCTTTGATGTAGAAGTTGTTTTTTTCATCTATTCTTTCAAATCCTATCTTCACAAGATACTTGTGCAACTTCTCAAACCATGCTCTTGGTGCTTGCTTCAATCCATAAAGTACTTTGTGTAGCTTGCAGACTAGATTCTTGTTCTTTTCATCAACAAATCCCTCTAGTTGTTCTATGTAGACTTCCTCTTCAAGTATACCATTCAAAAAAGAAGACTTCACATCCATTTGGTAGACTTTGAAACCTTTGTATTTAGCATATGCAAGTAATGTTCTTACTCCTTTCATTCTTGCAATAGGGGTAAATGTCTCTCCATAATCTAGTCCTTTTTCTTGTGCATAGCCTTTGAAAACTAATCTGACTTTGTTTCTTGTTATCTCACCATTCTCATCAATTTTATTTCTAAACACCCATTTTGTACCAATCACATTCTTATCAATTGGTCTAGGAACTAGAGACCATGTTTTTTTTTTCTCAATCTGATCTATTTCTTCTTTCATGGCTTTATGCTAGTCATCATTTACTATTTTGGGTTCAACTTTTCTTATCAAGCATGATTCATTCCTGAGCCTATTCCTTGTCATTGGTCTAGCATCCTTGTCACCAATGATTTGATCTACAAGGTGATGTCATCTTACATACTTGGCTAATCTAGGTTTAGTTCTTCTCTCCATGTTTGATCCTTCAGATTCAGAGTCATTTTGTTCTACTTCATCTAGTATTTCATAATTTCTTTCTTGTATATTGTTCTCAGAATTAGAATATGTATTTTCTACATTCTATAGCTCACCATTCACTGGTTGAGACTAGACAAATACTAAAATTTGTTGATGATTCCCAACTTGATTTGTAGCACAGTCTTCTATTGTCATTCCTTCATAGAAATATACAAAGGATCTATAATCCTCTATTTGCTTTGACTCATCAACTTGAACTTCTACATGCTCATTAAAATTTATATTTGCACTGTCCACAACTTTTTTAGTGTTAGTGTTCAAACACTTATATGCCTTAGTTCTAGTGGAGTATCCAAGAAATATGCCTTCATCACTTTTTGCATCAAACTTGCCATTTCTAGTATCTTTTAGAATATAACATTTACAACCAAATACTTTAAAATGTTTAACATTAGGTGAATGACCATACCATAATTCAAAAGGTGTTGCATTTGTACCTTTCTTGACTTGAACTCTATTTACTGTGTAGACTGTAGTACTTACAGCTTCTCTCTAGTATTTTAGTGCAACATTTTTCTCCATTATTAGTGTTCTTGCACAATCTATTACTGATCTATTCCTCCTTTCAGCAATACTATTCTGTGGTAGAGTTCTTGGTGCTAATGTTTGGCTTTTGATACCTTTCTCATTGCAGAATATTTCAAATTCTTTTGATGTAAACTCTCCTCCTTTGTCTAATCTTAGGCATTTTAGGTTCTTTCCTGTTTCCTTCTCAACTCTAGCCAAATACCACTTAATTATTTGGAATGCATCTGATTTTTTCTTTAAGAACATAGCACTCATCATCCTAGAATAGTCATCTACAAATAACATTATGTATATGTCTCCTAGGTAGCTTTACACTTCTATTGGGCCAAATAAGTCTGTATGAACTAACTCTAGTACTTCTTTGGAAGTGAATGTTTTGCTTTTGAAAATAGACTTAGTCATCTTCCCTAGTTGACATTGTTTGCAAATTGTGTTTATAGGTTTCTTCAACTTGGGTAACCCTCTGACTTTCTTTTTCTTGTTGATGCTAATCAGATTATCAAAGTTAACATTACACAACCTTTTATGCCACAACCACACATCATCAAGTCTAATAACAAGACATGTTGCATCTTCCATATCTAGATAAAATAGATTACTCCTAGTTTGTTCATCCTTTCCTATCAAATTTCCATCAGTATCATAGATTTTGGTAGTTTTATTTCCAAATTCAACTTTGCAACCTTCATTGCCTAACTATGATACACTCAGCAAATTGTAATTTAATCCTTCAACATAGTATGCATTATCACATGAAATTTTCTCTATAAGTTTGATAGAGCCTTTTCCTTTGATTTGACATGAAGCATCATTACCAAATCTAACACTATTTCCATCATATTGAGTAAAGGTAGTGAACTTAATTTTATCTACTATCATGTGTTGTGAGCATCCATAGGCCATGATCCAATTATCATTCTTGTTCACACAGGTAACCAATGTTGTTGTTTCATCTTCATCTTTGTCTGATTCATCCTTCATGGCTACATAGACTACTTCATCGTCATTCTCATCAGAATCTTTTTCAACAATGTAGCATCTTTTGTCTTTCTCCTTATAATATTTGCTATCATCTTCTCTTTTATTTTTTTACTTGCTTCCTTCTTTTTAGCTCTTCTTCTATGTACACCTAGCAAAAATATGTCTTATTTCACTATAGTTAAAATAAATCATAGGTAGCTTACCCTTGAATTTTCCTTTGCCTCTATGGAATCTTTTAGCCAGTAATGCTTCCAATTCTTCCACATCTTCCTCATCTATGTTGCTATCACTAGATGCATGCTTTCCTTTTCTACTCTTCTTCTTTGATGTTGTCTCCTCATCATCTTTTATTGTCATCTTGGCCTTGAAAGTAGATTCAAGGTTCTCTAGTTTGTAGTTGTCAAAATTGGATAGTTCAAATGTAGTAAGTCTTCCTACTATCCCTTCAAAGGTTAGTGTATTTCCTAGTACACATCTCAACTCCTAGATGGCTGAAACTCTAATAGCATAGATAGGGAGTAGGGTTCTTAAGTATTTTTTATTAATAATGTCATCATCCAATTGACCACCTAAACTTCTTATAGCACTTACCACTTCTTTCATTCTAACAACATATTTAGCAACATTTTACCTTCTTCCATTCTCATATTATCAAATTTTCCTCTAAGGCTTTCTCTTTTGGCTCTTTGAACATTTAGATCTCCTCCATAGATATCTAATAAGGCTTTCCACATTTTGAATGCAATGTTACATCCCTTGATGTCATTAAATTCAGCATAGTTGAGTGCAGAGGCAATCTCTAGCATTGCCTGATTGTGTTCTTGCATTTTCTTCAAATCATCTGTAGTAGGAGCACTAGTTGGATCAACATACTCAGTTGTAATTGAACTTTGGGCATAATCTACTATGGATCCAAGATGCAGCTTCATTAGACTTTGCCATGCAACAAAGTTTTCCTTGTTGAGCTTGGGAACCTCTCTCTTGGACATCTTGATCTTCCTGCTTCTAGTACCTTGAAACTAAACCAGCAGATGACTCTGATACCAATTGTTAGAATTGCTTTAGAATAACTGAGAGGTGGGTGAATTAGTTATTCAAGATCCAAATGTCCTAATTAAAATTCTCACTAAATATAGTGAATCAATTCAACCATTCATTCATCCAAACTTTGACTTATTTAATCAACAAGTTACTGTAAATCAACATGAAAGTATAACACATAAGAAATCAACACATGACATAGTAATTTACGTGGAAACCCAATTTGGGAAAAACCACCAGTAACATGCTACTCAATTTTCACCCTTCTAAAGTGATGCCCTATGAAAATCCTACCCTATTAAAGGCTTACAACACACTATTAAATGTGACCTTGTTAGAGGATTTAACCACCCTATAAGAAGTGGGCCTAGTTAAAGGACTTTAGAACATTCACTTAGAATGTCACCCTATTAAAAGATTTACAAATGGTTGTTAGGCCAACCTAAGTCCATAGGATTTTTAGATCTAATACAATTGCTAGAGAGTATTAGAAAATCTTGACATGACTACAACACATAACTTATCTTGCAGATCTTAGATCACATCTCAGCTTATACCCTTGCCCGGTCTTCAATCTCTACAACTCTAAATAGCTTGCCCTCTTTTTAAGCTTCATCTCCTTGAGTCTCCATACTCAATGTACCAGTGCAATCATCTCTTCATGGCCACTTCTAGAAGCAAAGATTCTATACTCTTCCTTCTCCTAGATGTCCCCTTCTTGACACCCTTTTAACTACTTTGCAAATTTGGTACTTCGACAACAACAGTATCAGCAACTCTTTGCTTCTTGGTCTATGACTTCTTAAATAGAAGTTTGGAACACTTTTTCTCACTCAATTCTCCCTTTCCACTTTTAGGGTTTCAATGGGTTACGTAGGATACAATGTATCTACCTTGGATATTCTATTTTCTCTAGAAACTTTTTGAACAATCCTTTAGAATTCACCCAAAAATGGTTTACATAGGATTTTGTGCCAACAACTCATCATCCTTATCTTCCAACTCATTCACAAAATTTAATGTAACAACCATGTTGTCTTAGATTTGGTGAATCTTTGACTTTTGAAATAATGTAGTAGTTCGTTAGTATTGAAATACTAGTGCTAGACACCCACTATGTTACTCGGCTCCTAAACTTCACTCGACACCTAAAGTGCACTCGGCAACTAAAGTTCACTCAGTATCTAAAGTTCACTCAACATCTAAAGTTCACTTGGCACTAACTAAAATTTTTCTAATGCTCGACATCTGATCTTCACTCACCACTTGAAGATCACTCGGTATATACTAGAAATATATGTTACTCAGCTTCAACTAACTTGCTTGGCACCCACTTACAATTTTAGTTTAAGCTTTGCACCCAACCTTGTTGCAACTTCTTCTCCAATGTTTCTAAGTGTGACCAACCTCTGTATTCTTGAGTATGTTAAGAAATAGTTAAGAGATCAGTTGGATAGTAAAGTTTAGTGGTCTTGCCCTAAAATTTATTTGGACAGTGGGTCCTTCTACCTTCTACAACTCCTAACAGGGATTCAAAGTCTCCTAACTAGGACTCTTATGTACTAAATGTATTTCTAGAGTCCTAACAGGGTTTTTCCTCTAACATGGAATATATATATATATATATATATATATCTTTGTGAGCATCATTCTTGCTAGGGTTTTCCCTCTAATCAAGGGTTTCCCTAGTTAACAAATCTGGTGTAATAATGTATGTACTTCTTGTTATGGTTGTTGTTTACTTTGATTGAATGGTTAAGATTAATTAAGGTTGATAAATTTTTTAATTGGATAACTGATTCACCTCCCTCCATATCAATTATCTTGGTGGGCTATTATTTCTAGTAGTATGAGCATAGTGATTTCACACTTGATCATATTTTTGACATGTCTTCTTTCTTAGGCATTTGAAAAAGGTAGTCGACTATTGGCAAATTCGGCCCAAAAAACATTTGAAGTCATTGATCTTTGTTCATCCAATAGTTTTTGCAATAACACCTTTATAATATTACTAACATAGTTCTTAAATATATTAAAATATTTTGAATTTTAAAAATAAAATAGTTTTTCAATGATACTTTAAATTTGATTGTAAAATAAATCCATCTAATGGAGAGTTAAATCTAATTGTAAATGTAACTATCAATTATGCTCCACATATTCTATTATTTTGTACCACTAGTACTTAAACAAAACACTAAAGTAAGTGTCAAGTGATTTATTAATTAAATAGATTGTTACATGTGAAACCTCAATATGTTAATTTTAATTCAATGTTAAATGTTATATTTTATTTCATAATAGTTTCATAGAAAATTTCAAAAATGCCAAAATATTGTATAGGTAAGAATAAAAATTAAATAAAATTTTATATGGAACTCCAAAAATTTAATTGATATTCCTTGAAAATTACAACCTGAGGTAGATGCATGTATAGTGATTGTAATTTGATTAAACAAAATAAAAAGTGAAACCAAACTTCAACGGAAAACCTTAGTACTACTATACTAGTTATTGTAGAAAGCACAAGACCAGAGTAAGGTTGTGAATTATTCTAGCCACGGGTTGTCCCATGCCACTTAATCCAGGTTATACCATTTTCAGAGAAAATCCAAGCCAATTCATGTCCATTTCTTATGGTGCTTCAATTACCCAGGAGTCAAGCCCATCATAAATGGTTGCAAGGCCACACTCTAGCTAAGTTCCAAAAGATTGTGGATTTCACCCGCCCAAGGGATCCCCAACCCTAATTTTGCATGAGAAACAATATCAATGTCATTGCCCAAGTATTCTTCTTTAAAATTCTTCCTCAGGAGCAACAAAATGTTGACCCTTGCTTCCCTGAGGTCAAGTAGAGATGTTAGAAAATAGGACATAATGTCAGTGTTGACAATTTACTTATTCTTATTCTCTGAAAACTCACACCCCAGAACAATTTTTATAGCATAAATAATGAAATTCATAGTAGTAATAACCTCATTGCAAATTGATAAGAGGTTTTCATCAAGGACATCACCTGAAAAGTCCTTTTGTTCCTCTTCCAATTTGCATGTCAGGTGGTTTGGAGTGTCCATCTTGACTATAGAGAAAGGCGTAGCACTCTACCACCAAATAAACTAGATTAGAATTGAACAAACACTAAAATTATGCCTATTACTAGACTATTGACTAGCAAAAATGAGGTGAGCAATTACAAAAGAAGTAGCTCAATTTCCTATAAATATGTTGAGTGGCTGAGAAATGGTCCCTATATATTTGTCTGTCTAACTTCCAATCCAATTATTTTAAATTATTAAATCTTTTCAAATCTTCAACATAAATGCAAGTTCATGCAAAAAATTTGTAATGTGTGCAAAGCCAATGGAAGAGGAAATGCCACTAAAAATGCTAAGACATGTACTTACTATCCACTATAAGTGGTACAGGCTAGAAGGAAACATGTCACCATTCTAGAGACTTGAACAAGGTTGAGGCTTCATTTGAGATGTCTGGCCTAAAAAAAACCTTCAACCATTGATATATTATCATCAAAAGATAGTCTGTAAATTGATGTTACTTGTTACACATGTATGTTGGAGATATGAAATGTTATTAGAGATATTTCCTAAAAATCCATTACTAAAATTATTGGACACATGTGGCATGTGTAGTATTTAGTATTTACTACTAGGAACTAGTAAGTACTTACTAGAAAATGAAATTATGATTAACACAAATTTAGAAAGTAATAATTAAATACATCATTTGATTACTATAAAATAACTAGAGCCTAAAATAAAACACCATGCCCAGTGAAATATCAAATTTCAACAAAAAGGGTTTGACTTTGCATTATATTCTTTGCATCTTCTTTACATTTTATCTTCATATATATATAGTATACCAATAATGGTTGTAGTTTCCCTCAAAAATGGAAGTCACAAAGCTTCAAACCATAACATTTCAAATTCATACACTTTCAAAAATACATTTTCCAAAATACAACCTAACTAAACTGATGATTCTTCATGTAACACTTGTTTTATCCTTCAAAACATTCCAAAAGCATTGAAGTTCTATTTTTGTTGTTCTGCCTCATTTGTAATTCATTCTTTAGAATTAGCAGACCTAGGACCCATTTCAAAAAATATTGCTTAGAGGTCTTCCTTTCCCTTCTCCTTGTCAAGCTCTTTGATGGCATCAACAATCCCTCTTCCATAGGTTATCCCATTTTTGGCAACTAACTACTTTTTTGATTATGGCAACCATTGAGCAGGATGTCTACACTTTAAAGAATGTATTTTATCACTCTTTAATTTATGACCATAATGTTTTGATAATCTAACAACTGATTTGAAAAACATATGATTAATTTCTAGTCATTGATTCATTAAGTAATCAAGTCATTTTCTAGAAAATTCACAAATGCATTATATATGTTTTTTCAATAGACATGAAAAATTGCCTTATAAAAAAAAAAAAAATTCCAATAAACAAGAAAAATTGCCTGATAAAATATATATTCTTTTCCAACAAATAGGGAAAATTAATTAATGCAATATATATATATTTTTCCAATGAATGGGAAAAATCACCATATACAATATATACCCTTTTTTATCAAAAGGGACAAAATCACCTTTATTTTATGAAATTTTGTAATGGTCAAAGAAAAATCGCATCTAACATTAAACTTTTCCTAACACTGAAAAAAAATCACCAACAACAATTAATTCCACACCCCCCCCCCCCCCAAAAAAAAAAAGTAATGTCAGATTCACCATGAATTTATATTTTTTTGAGGAGGGGGTTTCTTAATGTTAACCCTAATACAATGAGGGAGATATAAGAAGCAATATAAAAAGAAGGAGATATAAAAAATTTAGAGAAGGAGAATATGAGCAAGAGGGAGATCTATTATTTTAGAGGGAGAAAATCAATTAAGATAATTTGAATGAAATTTTTTGGATTGTATGGTAACAAAGTTAGATACATTAAGTTATTGAGTTATTGCTAATATTATGATGTTGTCATCAATGCCAAAGAGAGATTGTTGAAAACTTACAATTGGAAATTTCTTTGTTTTGTGATTGATGTCAAATCTATTTGATAAGATGTAGTGCCTCTCCCATTTGACTTCTGTAAGTCATCCTAATGGATGCAACCTTTTTGATCTTTTATTGTGATGAATCTTGATTGTGACCATGAGTGGTCTACACTCTTGAGGTGAATTGGATTTATGTTTTGTATCAGTTGCTTTGATTATGCTTATGGCTTATTTATGAGATTATGATGTGATTTATGGTTCATTAAGGTTTATGCTAGTGGTTACAATGATCGATGTGGTATCATGATGTTGTTCCACAATTACCCTGAGATGTGTGCATAGATTGCACTGTGTACTATTATCATGCTACACTATACTAGGTTCTTGTAGCAGTGGCTAGTCATGTTTATGACTATGGTTGCTTATGTGTTTTAAGTTCCTTTTCATGTTGTTTAAACAACCATTATTAAATGCTTAAAATATTAGAGATGGATTTTCCATGTTGGATTCACTAGTTTTGTGCTGTGGATATTTACTTGTTATATTTTGATCTGAGAGATATTTGTTACTTATGTTATGTTTTACATTTGAGATGTTCTGAGGGTCAGATGTTATACCTTGATTTCAGTATCATGGATGTTAGACTACTATGTTGTTCAGTTGATCATATTGCATGTTGATGCCATTTTGAGATGATAGTGTATTTTATGATGATATATGGTTATCCAGTATTTGGAAATATCCCTAATTATGTAATGTGATGGATTTAATGCTATGGTTATTTACTTCATTCCTGCATTGTTATGCTATATGCGAACGTGAGTGATGTAAATATATTTATTTTGTATAATTTAATAAATGGTTAAATTAGGTGATTTAATGCATTTATTACTTTGGCTATGTTATTATATGCAATTGCACTTGATCATATTGTTTAGTGTGCAGGATTTATATCCCTAGCAGTGGCACATGGAGTTAGTGATTTAGCTATTCATATTTTACCTATGCATCCCTATGTGGTCGACGTATCCTTATTTCAAGAGTTTAAATCTAAACCTTTCGGTGATTAGTAAATCCAAACTCATCTGCATTATGTGACTAGACCAGTGCGCATGTCTATGCATTTAGAGGTTTCCTCTTTTGCAAAAGCATTAAGTGATTTTCTATTATTTTAGGTTTTCAAGCTTTTAATCTTTTCAAATTTAATTTCTAATAGCTCTACCTTAGGTGAAATCCCATTGTAGATAATAACCTATTTTTGTTTGGATCAATTCGGAGTATAGCTATTCCAGCTAGCTATTTACCCTAATCGATAGTTCACTCAAAAAGTGAATAAGTGTTGAAAGAGGAATTTAATTCCTCACTTTTATCTTTTTGGATTTTAATTTTGGAGAGAATTTTGGAAATCCTCTTCTAAAGGAATCATGTTTTGTTTGTTCTGGGAGCTATGAGCATGGGTTTTCTACGAGGTCAATCTCGTTGGATTTGGCTCGGGGAGTTTATGCTTTGCCACCACTTTCAATAGTTTTAGTAGGTTGTTTGCTTTATTTGGCCATTTTTAGAATCTGGCCCTTTTGTTGTCAGGTAGGGTCTTTTCATTCTATGGTTTCAGCTTCCATTTCTTGTAGCAGTATGTTAGGAGGTCCAGAACTAGTGTTCCCCTCTATTTCTGTTTGCTAGTTATGCTCGGTTGGACGG
The DNA here is from genome assembly GCA_028749045.1 of Cupressus sempervirens. NCBI lineage: Eukaryota > Viridiplantae > Streptophyta > Pinopsida > Cupressales > Cupressaceae > Cupressus > Cupressus sempervirens. The sequence goes on along the minus strand of CM053786.1, from coordinate 192,702,187 downwards.
GTATGAACATTTTCCCTATTTTTGGGATGGGATTTTGGGGTTTCAAGCTGTTATGCTAGCCATTTTTGCATACGATGTTCGAAACCATATATTTTTGGATTTTTAGGGTTTTTGCACCCAAGAACCAAATGGGTTTTAATTTCAAGAATTGTCCAAAATTTGGAGGTTTTACCCTATTTTGCGTGCCACCCTATTTTCTCAATTTTTTTTTTTGGCATGAGTTAGGTTGTGGGCCTAGATCATCCATTGGGATGTCAGTTGGACCTTTATTGCACTTTTTTGTTTGCATTAGGATGTGTGCTACATCTGTACTCCTAACTTTATGTTCCATTGAGTGATTTTATACCTGTTGTTATGGTTTCTCTTGGACCATTGTACTTGTTTTGTGGACACTAGGATTCATGTAGAATTCATACTTCTTGATTGAGGTCAATTGAGTGAGTTCATGATGATTGGTCATGGGCTAGGATGATCCATTTGGATGTCGGTTGGACCTTTCTTGCATTTTGGTTATGCATTGGGATGCATGTAGCATCCATCATCCTAATTATGTTTTTGGTTGATTGACTTTTTGTTTGCATTCTCATCCTATCCTTATGTTATGATCTCCATGATGGTGGTACCTTCCGAGTGACCTATGGGGCTCAATCTTCCATGGTACTTTCAAAAGTTATGATCATTGGGGTTGGGTTGGGAGTTTGCATGCCCATGGGCACTTGTCATAGGATGAGCATGGGTAGGGTAGGGTAGCATATGGAGGGGGCTTCTATCTCTATAGCCCAATGTCTATTTCATGAGGGTTGGCATGTAGAAGCTTTTTAATCAAGTCATAATTAAATAAAATGTGTGAGTGATAATAAAACTTAAAGATAATGAAAGATTCAAGAAGTGCTCCTTCTATTGGGAAGTGGAGAGCTGCTAGTACCAGCTTGGGCTTTTTGATTCCAAGAAACTCTCCATGATGTCAGCCCCTACTTAGTAGGCTATTGAGATGTCTGACCAGGACCTATACTCCTTGCATTGTCTTATGTTCTTGGTTTCATCCATCATACTGCCTAGTGTGAGTGTTAGCCATGGATGTTGTTTTGTGTGTTTTTGGTTGAATTATTATCTCCATCAACACAATGGGTGTGGACCTATGGGTGCCATGTGGTTGGGAGGCATAGCTACCTTAACCACTACTAGGGACCGATGTACAAAGACAGTCTTGAGCCTAGCATGACTGCTGATGGATGCTTTCACTTGGTACTTCGAGTTTCAGAGTATGCTTTCTTGTGATTTATGCTTTCATTAGGATGCTTGTTTATCATGTTTAGATGATGTTAGTTTGATGCATTTCCCTTATGATGTTCATTAGAATATGATAGATGAGGTTATCTACTGTAGGATTATCTTATGCTTTACTACTAGCATGTTAGATTTCCTTATGCTTGTTTTAGCATGTTTAGTAGTGACGTTCCTATTACGATAGCACTGATGATCTGATTGGTGGCTTGGGATGTTACGTGCAAGGGATGGCTAGGGCCCATGATGGTCTTATGATGCCATTGACGCTTGGGAGGAATCACGTACTTAATTTGTTGTATTGCTTATTGCAATGTTATTTTTGTATATTGTGATGTTGCTTTCAATACACTATGATGTTCCCTTATGTTCTTTCCCTTTGATATATGATTTAGATTGTTAGATTTTTGCTTTCTATTTTCAATGTTTGTCAAGAGTCTTCACCTTGACATGTGGATCTATTACTCCCCAGTGTGGAGGTTTTTATCTATGTTTTTGCTTGATTGTTTGTCCTTAGTTTTCTTACTTTTTGCCTAGCGACCATGTGTCAACATGGTGCAATACAATAAAGTGTCACATGCCCATTTGAGGAATGTCGTACGATACTTTAAAGTATCACACCCCCTTTGAAGAAATGTCATACAATATGTTTCTAGTATCACATGCCCTTTGAAGAAGTATCACCGGACCCCTCACAGTCTCACTGTCCATCTAGAGAAATGTCACGCGATACTGATGAAGTATCACATAGTACTGGAAAAAGTATCACTTGGATTTTATGAAACCTACGTGGGTGGGCAACGGGCACTTTTCAGTCTGACCCAAAATTTTTGAGGATGGTTCAAGGTACCCTCTTAGGTGTTCTTCAATCCCTTGGTGGCGCAATTTGAATTCAGTTGTGAATTTTTCCATATTTCATCATTTGGGGTTTAAAAGTTGACATATATTTAATTCCTTATACTTAAGTTGATGTATATTTAATTCCTTATACATAAGATATATTTTAATATATGCAACGAATCTTTTGAGATAGGTTTCAGACCTCTCTGAGACAAGATAAGGATTCTAGGAAATTTCAGGGCTTCAGGTTTTTAGAATTAGCCAAATTTTAAGATTCATCAGTTTGCCCCAACTTGGTGTTTTGTTGATGAGTGGTCATTTCCTCAAGCCATCATCATGTGCATGGTCATTGCTAGCTTGTTTGTGTGTGTTATTTAGTAGTGGCATTTAGAGGTTCGTTGGTTGTCAGGATTGTGGTAAAGTCTTCCATTGCAATCTTTGTGATCCTTGTATGATGTTGTCATGTGCATTCATACTTGTAAAAAAAAATTAATTATCTTGGCTTGAATTGAATCCTTGTTCCAAGGATCTCTAGGTGGGGCATTACATAAGACATATTTCTACCTAATCTAAATTTCACATTTATTTGATTGATGAAGCAAATTTGAAAAATTTCTCATAACAATAGAACATAGAAGAAATGTTGAGTTATGAAAAGGAAGCTACAATAAACATTTGATTAGATAGACTTTTATGAGACAAAGTGATTGTTTATATCAAGAAAGTTAAGCTAAGTCAACCAATAAAGTAAAATGGTTAAGGAATGTTGAGTGATGCTAGTGTCAACCAACCCATAGTAAGTGAGGAGAAAGTCTAGCGTTGACTAAGAATGAGTACCGGTTAGACAAAATAGTCGATGTCAAGAGAGATTTTTTATAGGCAATAAGTACTTTAACAATGATTGAGTGTCAAAACTTAGTGATTATCAAGTAACACTATTGAGAATGAATTTTAGGAAATTGTGAGTCTCAATTGACTTGGTTGATTTCAAGAGAAATGTAAACTATGTTGAAGATAAGATTGTTGAGTTGGATCATTAAATTAAAGGTGAGGATTAGGTAAAGTCCTAATAGATGAATTCTAGAGAAGTTTCTAGAAGATGATCAAGAAGGTGGATAGATACAAAGATTCATGTTGAACCTATTCATAAACCTTAAGATATAGGGTGATCATAGAAAATGGAAAAGAAATATTTATGTATAGATTTGACCAAATGTCTATGAGTGTGTGTGTGAGGTATGTAAAGAAGAAGAATGATCAAATATGCACAAGTATGTAAGGTTGATTATGAAGCACAAGGAGATTGTTTGCGCTGAAGTTCCTGGTGTTGATAACTGAAATCTAAGCAGATGGCTTAGGTTTTTTTGTAAGGAGAAAATTGATTACTTGAAGGGTTTCTGAGAGAATCAAGAACACATTTGAAGATGGAGAGCTTATCAACGACTCAACACATGAACCAAATAGTGATATGAATTTACAAAGTGAGTTGTAATCATATAGATCAAAACCCTACTATTTTCTTTCTAATCATTCTAAATAGTTTGTATTGAAATCCTTTTAAATGAGGTTGACCTAAAAGTCATTTGAATGATTTAACAATCTAGGTAAATCCATTAAAAATGTGGCATTATAAATGGAATGATCAAATTCCTCTGACAAAACCACTCCTAACAAGGTAATTAAATACTCTAAATAAGTCACATTTAATAATGGGTTCTATAAACATTAAACAAGGTTGGCTCCTAACAAAGCTCACTTTGAAAGTGTGAGAAGTGGTGACATGTTGTTGGTGTTTTTTCCCAAATTGGGCTTCCACATAAAATCCTAGTGTCAAACCTGTGTCTAATTCTTTATATGTTTTACATTTGACAAAGTTTATATTTAGAAAAGTATGTTATGTTTGGGACAATAATCAATATAGTAGAGACCAAGCAACAACATCATAAGAAAAATAGTCAGTTTTTTACATTTAATGTTCAAATGGTACTTATGGACCTTGAGTAACTAATTCACAACACCCTCCCCCCCCAAGTTATTGTAAGCATTTATTACAATTGGTATTAGAGCTCAATGGTTAAAGAGAAACATTTGAAGGTACTTAAAGCCCAAGATCATGACTTACAAGAGAGAAGTACCAAAGCTGAAAAAGGACAACCTTTGCTATATGGAAATCCTTGATAATGTTGCATATATCTAGTATCAGTGATGCTGCTATAAACTTTGAGGATAATTAGTATGTTAAGGTAACATCTAATCCTCTACTAACTAATCAACTGAAGAGAAAACAAGAACACAATCAAGAAATGTTGGAGATTGCCTCATCCCTAAGCTATGTTGAGTTTGATGACTTAAAGACTTTGATAGTGAAAAGAAATGTGTTACAAATTGAAAACCATATATGGAGGTGATGAAAAGATCTTGAGAGCCAAATCAAAAATCTTGAGAGGTGAATTTGATGGCATGTGAGAGTATAATAAAATACAACACAAGAGTCAAATAAGTTGTTAATTTGATTCATGGTGCAAATGGAGAAATCAAAGATGAAACTGCAATAAGAAAGGTATTGAGGGCTTTACTCCCTATATATGCCATTAGAGTGTCCATAATTCAAGAACTGAGATGCACAAACAAGGTAACACTTTGACCTTAGAAGGAGTAATTTGTAGAATACCTAATTTTGAGATGTCTAACTTTGACAACTACATGCCTCCTATTATTGAATCTACCTTTAAGACACTTTTGGTTCTTAGCAAAAGGAAAGGGAAACATGTGAAGAGCGAAAGTGTCAATTCTAACAATGAGATTGATGAACTTGAATCCCTTATTGAAAAATTATTTTGAAGAGGAAAAGGTAAATACAAAGGTAAATTACCTATTATCTATTTTTTGTACAACAAAGTTGGGCATATTGTTGCTAGGTTTCCTGATAGAGAGGATAAGGATGAAAGAAAGAAAAGAAAGTATAAAGGAAGAAGAGATGACAAGGATTACAAGAGAAACAAGGATGGCAAAGGTAAGAAATATTTTTTATATTGTTGAAGAAGAAACTGACAATGAATCTATAAGTAATGATGATGAAGTTGTCTATGTTGTTATGAAAGAATACTATGAGAAAAATGAGAAAATTGCATTGAACTCTTATGTAAACAAAAGTGATAGATGGACGATTTATAGTGGATGTTCAAATCATATGACTAGTGATAAAGCTAAATTTGAGGATATTGATCCATTCAAAAGTGGATGTGTTAAACTTAGTAATGATATTCCATATTTTGTAAAAGGTAAACAAACTATTCAACTAACAAACAAGATAAAATGTGATAATGTCTACCAACTTAAAGGATATAATTGTAATCTATTGAGTTTTTCATAGTTGAACAAATTAGGATACAAAGTCAAAATCCATAATAGGAAGACCAAGATACATGTGTTGAAAACAAGATTGTTTGATGTGTGGAATCTATCTAGAATAATCATTACATTGTCAATGATGTCAAACTCACTACTTGCTGGTGAGACAATTGCTTTTTGGTCTGAATACTATCATTTTTTTTTTTATCAAGATGATTTGATGAGATGAGATAAAAAGAGTACCTAGAGAAGGGTTGAGTAATATGGTGTATAAAAGGAGCATCAAGACCAAGTAAGACATGGATGATATTTTGTATTGTTTTTATACTTAAAACTGAAGTTGATGGATACTTAAGCTTAGAGTCTTCAAGAAAGAGGAATACAAATTGTGTCTACTAAGCTTGATGGAGTGATCAGCTGGAGCCAGGCAATGTTAATTCAAGCCGAGAAGAAAATTAGTTAGTGTCAAGAAAAGTGAATTTTAGTCAATGTTGAGTAGCCTAATATGTATTGAGCATCAGAAGCTAGTTGTTGCCAAGTGATAACAATTAGAGTTTGATAAAAGATTTGTTGAATCTGAGTTGATAAAGTTGATTTCTTGATTTTTCTAAAGCATGTGGAAGATAAGCTTGATGAGCTAGAGGCATAGAATTAAAAATAATCCATTTTGAGGAAAATTTAAAGAGGGTTGTATACAAAGTTTATAGATGGAAAAAAATGGAAAAGAGGAAGGATTCAATGAATCTAAACTAACCGTAAGATGGACAATTGTGATTAAGTGAAAAAAGATTTAAATTCTCTTTATAAGGGGATACAAGGTTTGAACCAGCCATTGCCATGTGCGAGAACCCAAGGAAGACAAGGAGTTTAGGATGTTTCTTCATATGGTGGCCGAATAGAATAGCCTAGAATTAGCATGCTAAGAAAGAAGGATTAAGAGGATGAATGCTTGAAGGGTGAACAAGTTGTCAAAGGTGAAGTAAATGAAAGCCAAGTAGAATGGAGGACTGCAACTGAGATCTATAATCTACATGTGAGTTTTGATTTTTTATTAGATCAAGTCCTACTGTTACATTCTAAAAATTGTATTAATTTAGGAAAAATCCTTCAAATTGAGGGTGAACTTAGTCATTTGTAAATCCTTTAAATGGGTGACATCATAATTGAATTTTCCAAAGCACTCTAACAAATCTCACTCCTAAGAGGGTGACTGAAATCCTTTAACTAGATCACATTTAACTATGTATATTATAACCTTTAACATGGTTGGCCTTTTACAAGACATCACTTCAAAAGGGTGAGAATTAATAGCATATTACTAGTGGTTTTTCCCAAATTGGGTTCCCACATAAAATCCTTGTGTCAAAATGTGTGAATGGGTTTTTAGTGTTTGATGTTTACATTTCTGCAAAGTGATTCTGACCTAGGACGGTGACCTACTAAGTTATTGAATTATTAGATGTATGCATAATACATGATAAGGATATATATATGAGTTTTGTTAAGTGCTTAAAAGTTTTATTTGGATATTGGACCTTGGATAATTGATTTACCCCCACCCCCAACAAAACCCCCTCAATTATTCTAAAGTATTCCAACAATTGGTATTAGAGAATTGGTTTCTTGTGAGCAATAGTTTGAAGGTACTATAAGATAAAGATCAAAAAGAACAAAAGAGAGGTACACAAGCTTAATAAGGAGAACATACCTACATGGAAAATTTTGATGAAGCTACATCTAGGAAGACTTGGTGACTATGCATAATCTACCATTTCCACTAAGCATGTTGGCCCTTCTATAGCCCCTACTGTTGAAGATCTGAAAAAGAAGAAAGAGCACAATAAGGAAATATTGGAGATTGCATCTGCCCTAAGCTACAATGAATTTGATGACATCAAAGGATGGGATTCTACTAAGAAGATGTTGGATGCCATAGAAAAGATCTATGGGGGAGATTAAAATGTGCTAAGAGCTAAATCTAAATGTCTCAGAGGTAAGTTTGATGATATGAGAATGCAAGAAGGTGAGAATTTAGTTTAATATTGTGCCAAAGTAAAACAAGTTGTAAATGCTATTAGAAGAGCAACTGGTACTATTGAAGATGAGACTGTGATCAACAAAGTATTGAGAACATTTCTGTCTATCTATGCTATTAAATTCTCTTCCATACAAGAGCTAAGATGCACACCTAGTAATGATCTAACCCTTAAAGGATTTATGAGTAGTCTCATTACTTTTGAACTCTCTAATTTTGATAATTTCATAACTAAAAATGTTAAATCTTCTTTTAAGGCTAAATTGTCACTGAAAGAGCCTAAAGAAAAGAAAAAGAAAAAGGTCAAACATTTTTCAAGTGATAGTGATATAGATGAAGATGATGTAGAATAGCTTGAATCATCACTAGCTAGGAGATTTCATAGAGGAAAAGGAAAATAAAAAGGTCAGTTATGTATCACATGTTTCAATTGTAATTAAGTTGGCCATATTGATGTAAGGTGTCCTAAGAAGAAGAACAATAGAAGTGGAGACAAATTTGGAGGTAAAAGAGATGAGAACAATAAAGACTATAAAGATAAAGGAAAGAATTCCTACTACATTGTTGATGAGGAATCAAATTAAGAATCTGATGATCATGATGATGAAGTTGTCTATGTTGCAATGAAGGATGATTCTGATGAAGATGAGGCAACTGCATTGGTGTCTTATGTGAATAAGAGCAACAATTGAATTATTGATAGTGGTTGTTCCAATCACATGACTAGAGATAAAAGTAAGTTCAATTCTCTTATGAATTATGATGGAAATAGTGTTATATTTGGAAATGATGTACCATGTCGAATCAAAGGAAAAGGATCCATAAAGTTGATAGATAAGATCATATGTGACAATGCTTATTGTGTAGAAGGACTTAACTATAATTTTTGAAGTGTCTCATGATTGAATAGTGTTGGATGTAAGGTTGAATTTGGAAAAAAAAAAAGCTAAGATGTATGATGTTGATGGAGAGCTAATTAGAAATGGTGATCAAACTAGAGGTAATTTGTTCTACCTTGACATGAATGATGCTACTTGTCTTGTTGTACAATTTGATGATGTATATCTATGGCACAAAATATTGTCATGTAAATTTTGATAATTTGGTTAGTATCAAAAAGATGAAGAGAGTTAGAGGTTTTCCAAAACTAAAGAAACCAGATAATGTAATTTGTAAACAATGTCAATTAGGCAAGATGGAAAAATTTAGTTTTAAAAGAAAGAGTCACTCTTGAAAAGAAATTCTTGAATTAGTTCATGCTGATTTATGTAAACCAATTAATGCGAAAAGATACAAAGGTGTTAAATACATTATCCTATTTGTTGATGATTATTCTAGGATGATGATGGTTATGTTTTTGAAGCAAAAATATAAATCATTTCAAATGTTTATGTGGTACTTGGAAAGAGTTGAAAAGGAAATTGGAAAGAGTGTGAAATGTTTAAGATATGAAAGAGGTGGAGAATTTACATCAAATTAGTTTGAGATACTATGTAATGATAGAGGAATCAAGAGATAGACTTCTACACCTAAAACCCCTCCACAAAATGAGATTTCTTAAAGGAGGAATAGATATATAATGGATTGTGCTAGAAAACTCATGATGGAAAAGAATATTGCTTTGAAATATAGCAGAGAAGCTATCAGTACAATTGTCTATACCCTGAACCAAGTACAAGTCAGTAAAGGTACAAATTCCACACCTTTTGAACTATGGTATGGATACTCACCCAATGTAAAATATTTTAAGGTATTTGGAAGCAAGTGCTACATTCTTAAGGACAATAGAAAAAGGAAATTTTGATGCTAAAATTGAAGAAGGTATATTACTTGGATATTCTATAAGAAACAAAGCTTATAAGTGTTTAAATACTAACATTAATAAAGTAATGGAAAGTAATAAGTTGAAGTTTGATTAATATACGCAGGTACATGAAGATGAACCTAAAAAAGAACCTGAAGACTATAATACTTTTGTGTATTTCTATGATGACATGACTAATGATGAAGTTGTAAGCCAAGTTGTAAATCAACACCAGCAAGTGTCATTGACTACTGAGTCACATATAATGAATGTCGAGTTGCATTCAGGATTGAAGTTGCATTCAAGAGTAGAGTTGAATTTAGGAGCCAAGGTAAATTTTGATACTAAGATTAGTGCACATGAAAGGAATGTTGAATTACCTAATAGAGAAGAAAATAGTGATTCTATGGTTGAAAGATCCATTGTAGACAATAGATCAGAACCAAGATTTTAAAAGTATGTTAGAAGACATCACCCTGCTAAACAAATTATTGGAGACAAAGAAGCTAGACCTATGACAAGAAACATGTTGAGAAGTGATACATGTTTGCTAAGCATGCATTAGCCTAAGATATTAAAGGATGCATTGGAAAATGATGACTGGAGTCAAGACATGAGAGAAGAGATTGATCATATTGAGAAGAACAAAACCTAGTCACTTGTACCTAGACTAGAGAATAAGAATATTATTTGAACCAAGTGGATAAATAGAAATAAAATGGATGAAAGTGGTGAAGTCACAAGGAATAAGGAAATATTAGTTTGCACTAGGTATGCTCAAGAAGAAGGAATTGACTATGGAGAAACATTTTCCCCTATTGCAAGATTGGGGGTAAGATCTCTACTTGCTTACTCTACATACAAAGGTTTCTAATTTTATTAGATGGATGTGAAATCTACATTTCTAAATGGCATACTAGAAGAAGAGGTTTACATTGAATATCCTAAAGGATTTTATGATCCAAACAAAAAGAACATGGTATGTACATTATAAAAAGTTTTATATGATTTGAAGCAAGCTCCTAGAGAATGGTATGAGAGGCTTCACAATTATCTTGTGAAGATTGTGTTTGAGAGAACTGATGATAATAGTAATTTGTACTTGAAGACTAAAGGAGGTAAAGGTATTTTACTAGCTGAATTTTTTGTTGATGATATCATATTTGGAGGAAAAAATGCATTGTGTAAGACATTTGTGAATTAGATGAGAAATAATTTGAGATGTGCATGTTTGGAAAGATTATATTCTTTACTGGCTTGCAAGGGTATCAAATGAAGTATGGTATTTACATCATCCCGTCCAAGTATGTGAAATAAATATTGAAAATTTTTGGTATGGATGATTCAAAGCCTAGTAGCATGGCTATGGTCATAGGACATAAACTATCAAAGACTGATGATTATGCTGAAGTAAATCAAACATTGTATAGGTCTATGATTGGAAAATTACAATATGAAGTTCATAGTACACCTGACATTGCATTAGCTATTGGGATTTTTACAAGATTTTTTGCAAATCCAAAGGAGAATCATTTGATCATAGTCAAAAGGATTATGATATATCTGAAAGGAACAAAGGAATATGGTCTATACTACAAGAAAAATGATAAGTTTGAACGGACAACCTTTATAGATGTTGATTGGGCTAGAAATGTTGATGAAAAAAAAAGTACAAATGGTGGCTCATTTTTCTAAGAAAAGAGACTAGTTTCATGGACTAGCAAGAAACAAAATTGTATATAACAATCTACTATTAAAGCTGAAAATGTGGTTGCTATAGTGAATTGTATAAAAGTGGTATGGATCAAACTACTACTCAAAGGCATGAAGGAGTAAATTATTGAACTTGTGACACTCCATTGTGATAACACAAGTGCTATAAACATATATAAGAACCATGTGATGCATACAAAGACAAAGAACATTGCAATCAAGTATTATTAGTTGAGAGAGTTGGTTTAGGAAAAAGAAGTGAAGTTGTAATATGTGAATAGAAAAGAGAAGATAGCTGATATATTCACAAAATATTTACCTAAGGATGCTCATGGGTATCTAAGAGGTAAACCAGGGGTGATACCCCTATCCAAAGCTACTTAAAAAGAAAAAGTAGCATCCTACATCAACTAGGTTGAATGTCATATTTTACAATTTGATGCAATGGATTGTACTTTAGGATTTTCCTAAAGTAATGAAGGAACTAGAACAAAAGATTAGTCAAAAGCAAGGTGATAGGGGGGGAACCTAAATTGTTAATATTTCATGTTGTGGTGACATGTCTTTGGCATTGTTGTCAAAGAGGGAGAAAAACCAAAGGATACATAATAAAGAGGGAGATATGCATTAAAAGAGAAAGATGGGAGAGATACTAATTAGAAAGAAAACCTACAAAGAAAGTTAGAAGATAGTCAATGAAGATACCTGAAAATAAAAGAGGAGAGATAGAATCTATGAGGGATATATTGAAGGAAGAAGTTAGAAAGAAGGAGATTGACAAAGATCACATTACTCTACACATAAGAAGGATACATACAGCTAGAGGGAGAGATTTCAATACAAGGTATTAATTTTCTTTTTGGTATTGTTGTTTGTATTGGTTTGACATCAATGCCAAAGAGGGAGATCATTGAAAACATGATTGTTTGATGTTTAGAATCTATCTGGAACAATCATTATATTGTCAATGATGTTAAATTTGGTACTTGTTGGTGAGACAATTTCTTTTTAGTTTGAATGCTATCATTTTGTTTGATTGATGAAGAGGATTTGATGAGATGAGCTAACAAGAGTACCTAGAGAAAGCTTGAGTTATATGGTGTATAAAATGAGCACTAAGACCAAATAAGACATGGATGATATGATGTATTGTTTATCTGCTTAAAGCTAAAGTTGGTGGATACACTAGCTAAGTCTCAAAGAACAAGGAATACAAATTGTGTCTACTAAACTTGACCAAGTGATTAGTAGGAGCCAAGCAATTAGTGAAGATTTAGTATGTATTGAGTCATGGTAAAGAGACAATGTGTGCCAATTCAATTTTAGTGGATGTTGAGCAACCCATTATGTGTTGAGAATCTTAAGCTAGTTATTTCCAAGTGATAGCAGTTTGAGTTTGATCAAAGATTCATTGAATCTGAGCTGACAAAGTTGATTCCTTGAGTTATGTGAAGCATGTGGAAGATAACCTTGATGAGATAGAGGCACAAAATTCAAGATAAACCATTTTCAAGAAAATTCAAAGAGGATTGTAGAAGAAGTTTCTAGAGGGAACAAAATGGAAAAGAGGGAGGATTCAATGAATATGACCTAACCCTAAGATGGATGATTATGATTAAGTAACCAAAGACCTATATTCTCTTTATAAGTGGATACAAGGATTGAAAAAATAGATTTCATGTATGAGAACCTAAGGAATACAAGGAGTCTAGGGTGTTTCTTCATATGGTGGCTAAATAGAAGAGTCTACAATTGGTATGCATAGAAAGAAGGCTTAGGAATAAAATGTCAAAGGTGAAGTGAATGAAATCCAAGTAGAATGGAGGATTGAAATAGGGATATGTAATCTGAAAGTGAGTTGTGATTTGTGATAAGATCAAGTCCTACTATTACTTTCTAATCATTGTATCAATTTAGGAAAAATCCTTTGGATTAAGGTTGACCTAATAGTCATGTGTACATCCTTTAACCAACTGACATTCTAATGGAATTTTATAAAGTCCTCTAACAAGGCTCACTCCTAATAAGGTTATTGAAATCCTTTAACTAGGTCACATTTAATAGTGTGTATTGTAACATAACAAGGTTGGCCTATCGCAGGGCATCACTTTAGAAGAGTGAGAATTAATAGCATGTTACTGGTGGTTTTTCCCAAATTGGGTTTCCATATAAAGTCCTTGTCTCAAAATGTCTGAATGATTTTGTAGTGTTTAATGTTTACATTTTTGTGAAGTGATTCTGACCTAAGATAATGATCCACAAAGTTATGGAATTATTAGATGCATGCATAATACATGATAAGGAGATATATGTATATGACTTTTTTTATTGGTCAAAAGTTTTATTTCAAAATTTGGACCTTGGATAACTGATTCACCCCCCTTCTCAATTATTCTAAAGTATTCCAAGAACATGATTTTGATGGTAAGCTAGTTGGAAGTGGTGATTAGACAAGAGGTAACTTGTTCTATTTAGATTTATCTAATGAGACATGTTTGTTTGCACAATAAAAAGATATTTGGTTATCGCACAAGAGGTTATGTCATGTGAATTTTGAAAATATGGTGAATATCAATAAAATAAGGAAAGTAAGGGTTTCCTAAATTAAAGAAGCCTAATAATTCTATGTTTAAACAATGTCAATTGGGAAAATTGACAAAGTATAGTTTTAAGAGAAAAACATATAGTTCCAATGATATTTTTGAACTGGTTCATACTGACCTATGTGGACCTAATGATGCTCAAAACTATTGTGGAGATAAGTATTTCATTCTATTTGTTGATTATTAATCTAGGATGATGACTATGATGTTCCTTAAAGATAAAGCTAATGCATTTTAGTTATTAAAGTGGTATTTAGCTAGAGTTGAAAAAGAAACAAAGAAGAGTATGAAGTGCTTGAGATTTGACAGAGCTGGTGAGTTCATTTTTAATGAGTTCAATACATTTTATAACGATAGAGGAATTAAAAGATAGATTTCAACACCAATGACCCCTCCTCAAAATAGAATAGATGAAAGGAGAAATAGATCAATAATTGATTGTGCAAGAACATTGATAATGGAGAAGAATGTATCAAAGAATTATTGAAGAGAAGCTATTAGTATTATTGTCTATACCCTAAATAGAGTAAAAGTCAAGAAAGGTACAAATGATACACCTTTTGAACTATGCTATGGATATGCTCTTAATGTGAAATATTAAAAAATCTTAGGAAGTAGATTCTATATATACTTAAATATAGTAGGAATGGAAAACTAAATACAAGTAGTGATGAAGGTATATTCCTAGGATATTCCACCAAGACTAGAGCTTACAAGTTTTTGAACTCTAATACTAACAAAGTTGTCAAATGTGTAAATGTAAAAATTGATGAGTTTTCATAAAGAAGTGACTATACATACAAAGAAGAACTGGAAGATTATAGCACATTCATCTATATTGATGATAGTGCTCCTAGCACTCCAAATGAAAAATAAAATCAAGCTATAGTTTTCTAGTAGATAGGAAATGATGTAGTGCAACAAATTGTCAAGCAATAGTTAGTGGTTGTCAAGCACCAAACCGAATGTGCCAAGTCATAGACAAGCAATCCCAATCATTAGATAGAAAATCTTGATCATGGAAACATGAACTAGAACTTGAATAATTAAGAGAAAATGTGCATAAGATTATTTTCCAAGATGAACCTATAGAAGAACAAAGAAGGAAACCACCTATACTAGAAAAATTTGTAAAAATACATCACAATCCTGAACAAATTATTGGTGATGTTAAGTGTTATGACAAGAATAATGTTGAAAGATGATACATGTTTACTTTGTGAATTTGAGCTCAAAATACTAAAAGATTATTTATACAATGAAGATTGGACTTAGGCAATGAATGAGGAAATTGAATAGATTAAGAAGAACTATACGTGGAAGGTTTTTAGAAAGAATTATTAGAACAAGGAAGGTTTTTAGAAACAAACTCAATGAAAATGGTAAATTAAGAAGAAATAAAGAAAGAATAGTATGTAAAGGATATGCACAAGAAGAAGGAGTTGATCATAGAGAAAAATTTTCTCTTGTGGAAAAACTTGAAGGAGTCAAAACTCGGCTTCCATATTCAGCCTAAAAGAATTCAAAGGTATATCAAATGGATTTCAAATATTCATTTTTCAATGGTATACTTGAGGAAGAAGTGTACATTGAAAAACCTAAAAAAAAATTAGATCCAAATAAGAAGAATATGGTATGCAAACTGAAGAAAGCACTTTATAGATTGAAACAAGCACCAAGAGCATGTTATGAAAGACTACATAATTATTTGGTGAAGATTAGTTTTGAAAGGATCAATGATAACATAAATATATATTTGAAGAATTGTAAGAACAATGAGGAACTGCTATCTAAAATATTTTTTGATGGCATTATATTTGGCGGAAGAGAAGCATAATGTAAATCATTTACTAATGAAATGATGAAGTAATTTGAAATGTCTATGTTTGGTGAAATCAAATTCTTTGTTGGATTTCAAGTATGTCAAATTAATTTTTTTATTTTTATTACTCAATCCAAATACATCAAGGAGACACTAAAGACTTTTGGAAAGGAAGATTCAGGAATAATGAGCACACATATGTCTACAAGACATAAGCTATCTAAGAATGATGGATATGCTAATGTGAACCAGACCTTATACATATCCATCATTGGAAGAATAAAATATGTTGTTCATAGTAGACCACATATTGCTTTAGTAGTTGGGATAGTTGCTAGATTTTCAAAAAATCCTAAGGAGGTTCATATCATGGCAATGAAAAGGATAATGAGATATTTGAAAGGTAAAGAAGACTATGGATTGTATTACAAGAGAAGTGTTAGATTTGAGCTGAAGGTATTCACTGACTCAGACTAGGAAGGAAATATTGATGATAGATAAAGAACTCATGGAGGTGCATTGTTTCTAGGAAAGAATGGTGTCATGGACAAGAAAGAAACCAAATTGTATTTCCCAGTCAACAACTAAAGATGAGTATGTCACAACTATAGTGAACTATTTAAACATTATTTGGATAAAGAAATTACTAAAAGGTATGAAAGAATAAACTACAAATCCAGTAGTTATCTATTGTGATAAAACAAGTGTTATTAACATTTCAAAGAATACAATGATGCACACTAAGACAAAATTCATTACTATCAAGTATCACTACTTGAGGGAACTCATTCAAGACAAAGAAGTGAAGGTAGAATATGTGCACACCAAAGAACAAATTGTTGACATATTCACAAAAGCCTTACCTAAAAAATTTCATGAATATCATAGAGGTAGATTAGGCATGATTCCACTAAACAAAGCTACCTAAGGAGACAAGGTGCATTGCATCAACTATGCTAATCAGAATATGTTACATACTAATTCAGAAAAACTCTACTTTGGAAAATGTATAAGGTAGATATTTAAGTACAACATAATAGACTAGTCATAGATAGATGACATAAATCAGCCAAACATGAAAAATATAAATAATTTATATGTATGAAGAGATTAAATCTAAGAAAGCTAAGTATCTTTGTCATTTTTTTCAAAGAGGCACAATATAAAAAAGAAGCAATATACAAAAAAGGAGATATAAGAAGTGATATACAATAAGGGAGATTTAAAAAAGTCAAAGAAGGAGAATATGAGAAAGAGGGAGATGTAATATTTTAGAGGGAAAAAAATTACTAAAGAAAATCTTAATGAAATCTTTTGGATTGTATGGTACCAAAGTTAGATAGATTAAGATATTGAGCTATTGCTAATATTGAAATGTTTTCATCAATGCCAAAGAGGAAGATTGTTGGAAACTTACAATTCAAATGATTTTTTTTTTTTTCATTGATGTCAAATCTATTTGATAATACATATTTCTACCTAATCTAGAGGAAAGGTTGAGTTATTAAAAGGAAGCTACAATGGACATTTGATTAGATAGACTTTGATGAAACATAGTTATTATTTATATCAAGAAAGTTAAGATAAGTTGAGAAATAGAGTAAAATGGTTAAGGAATGCCAAGTGATACCAGCATTAATCGAGCCACAATAAGTGTTGATAAAATCTATTATTGACTAAGCATCAGTATCAATTGAACAAGATAGTTGATGTTGACCTAGAATTTTTTCAATGACCGAGTACTTAAGTGATGATTGAGTATTAGAAATTAGAGATTTAAGAGTAATATTGTTAAGAATGAATTTGAGGAAATCATGATTCCTCGTTGACTTAGTTGATTTCTTGGGAGATGTAAATTGTGTTGAAGATAAGATTGCTGAGTTGGATCATTAAATTCAAGGTGAGGATTAGGTAAAGACTTAATAAAAAAATTACAGAGAATTTTCTAGAGGATTATCAAGAAGCTGGATAGATACAAAGAATCATGTTTAACTTGATTATAAACCCTAAGATCTATGGTGATAGTGGAAAATCACAAAGCAAGAATTACCTATTTAAAGAAATATAGAGATGAAAGAATGTGTTCTGGTGTATGAGTGAGGTGCATACACAATAAGTTTGATCAAATATTCACACAAGTGTGTAAGAGTGATTGTAAAGCACAAGGAGATTGCTTGCATAGATGCTATCACTATTGATAAGTGAAATCTGAGATGATGGCTTAAGTTTTGATGAAAGGAGAAGATTGATTTCTAGAAGGGTTGCTAAGTGAATCAAGATTAGAGATGATAATGGAGATCTTATCAATAAATAAACACATGTATCGAATAGTGATCTAAACTTGCAAAGTGATTTGTAATCATATAGACCAAAATCCTATTATTTTCTTTCTAATCATTGTAAAGAATTTTTATTGAAATTCTTTTAATAGAGCTTGACCTAACAATCATTTGAATGACTTAACGGTTTATGTAAATCCTTTAACAAGGTGACATTATAAATGGAATGGTCAAAGTCCTCTGACAAGACCTCTCCTAACAAGGTGATTAAATCCTCTAACCAAGTCACATTTAATAGTGTGTATTGAAAACCTTTATCAAGGTTGGCTCCTAACAGAGCTCACTTTAAAAGAGTGAAAAGTGGTGATATGTTGTTGGTGGTTTTTCCCAAACTAGGTTTCCACATAAAATCCTATTGTAAATCTTGTGTTGAATGCTTTATATGTTGTACATTTTATAAAGTTTATATTCATAAAGTATGTTATGTTTGGGATAATAATCACTATAGTAGACACCGATCAACAATGAGATAAGAAGAATAGTGAGTTTTTTATGTTTAATTGTTCAAATGGTATTTGTGGGCCTTGAGTAATTGATTAACCCCCCCCCACCCCCAGTCATTCTAAGCATTTATAACGTAACATATTGCAACATGACTAGTGTATATAATTTCTAATTTTTTTTTAAAAACTCATTATACTTTCAAATTTTATGTTCAGTAGCAATAGGTGTTCCATGTAGTCTTTCATTTTCCATTCTAAAGGTCTTCAATATCTCATTGATATACTTTGATTTTTTAAAATATATTCCTCTCTTCATTTGATAGATTTGCAAACAAACAAAGAATTGTATCTCTCCAAAAATTCACATCTCAAATTATATCTTTATTTCATTATCAAATAATTTGCACATTTAATTCTTTCCTCCAAATATGATATCATCAAAAAATATTTTAGCTAGCAATATAGTATATTTGAAGTCACTCTTTAAATAAAGATTACTATTATCATTAGTTCATGAAAATCTATTTTTATCAATTATGCATCTAGTATCTCATATCATGCTCTATGAGCTTGTTTCAAACCATAGAATGTATTGTGTAAATTACATACCATGTTTCTCTTAATAGGGTCAACAAAACCTTCATGTTGTTCAATGCAGACTTCTTCTTCCAAGATTCCATTCAAACATGCAGATTTGTCATCCATTTGATATACTTTGAATCCTTTGTAACCTACACATGCAAGTAATGTTGTGACTCCTTCCAATCTTGTAACTGGGGCATATGTCTCTCCATATTCAATTCATTCCTCTTGTGCATACCCACATAGTTCCAATCACATTCCTATAACTTTTTCTAGGTACCAATGCCCATGTTTTGTTATCCTCAATTTGATCATTTTCCTCATTAATTTCTCTTATCCACTCTTCATTCTCCAATGCATCTTTAACTATTTTTTGGTTCAAATTCACATAACACATATCTATGATTCTTTAACATGATTATTTGCATGACTCTTGAGTCTTTGTCTCCAATAATTTGTTCTAGTTTATGATGTCTTCTCACATATTTAGCTAGGACGAGTTCATCTCTTCTTTCTCCTTATTATAGATTACTTGGTTTTACTTTCTCATATTAATTAGGTATGTCCTAGTTTAACTTGGTTACTTCTGTCTAGTGTTTGGTTTCCACTATTAGAGACTCAAATTCTATAGCTTGATGCTCACCAACATGTTGAGACTCAGTAGAGCTTGTCCACTGAAAATCAATAGTACTAGTTTGTTGTGTTAATCTTATGGAAAGATATATAATCAATTAGTGCCAAAAAACTTGGTCATTATGAGAATTCAGTACTGACTAAGGTACCAAATAGAAGTGTGAAATATGCTCATGTATAGACTAAGTGAACAGTGTTAACTAAGCAAGTAGAGAGAAATGTCAACCAAGCCAACAGTATCCACTGAGTTATAATGTCAACAGAGTTGACTGTATCTACCAAGCTCTAATGTAAACTGAGTCAATAAAGCACTCTTACTTTAGAATGATAACCAAGTAGGAAGAGCATTACGAATTGAGCCAACCAAGTTTACTGGCTGATCATTATGAACTAAGAATCATGTTACAACTGAGTGCTAGAGTTAGCCAAGCCAATAGTATTTCCTAAGTATTTGCAGTATCACTCGAGTAAGTTATTGGACTTGAGTATTAGCACTAACCTAACTTTGTAATTCTTTATTGATCTATTGAAGTTGTGGTCAACTTGTTAATGTAATATTTGGATGGATATAAATATAAGGTACTTTGATTATCCAAATAATGTACTATGAATTTAAGAACATTGCATATAAGAAAATATGAAAGAGAAAAGTATTTAGAAGGCTACAAGCAACATAAATTAAAGGCAAAGTGATGTAGTAAAGATCCAGATGTACCCCAAAATGAGGTGATCTAGAAACTAGCAAACCAACACACAGTAGAAAATGAACAAGAGGAGTGAGATTCAGATCCAGAGAGATAATATTTCTATTATTAAAATCAATAAGTTTACATCCAACATGCCTGGTTGTATGACCTTCTAGGTTATGACCATTACAAAGAAGAATACATCTTTCCAAGGAGAATAGATCTCTAGACTCTCATAATTATCATTCCTCCAATGCTAATACCTAAGACTCTACACAAGACCCCTTTAAATACTTGCCAAAATGGCATATAGAAGATTCAAGAACATAGAAAGGCCACAAGTTAGCCTAATGCAAATACCAACTAATAATTCCTTAAATTAAATACATAACTAAGCCACAAGTCAACTCTCAACAAATATTAAATACACATAACTAAATTAAATACATAGGAGGTTAGCTCAAATTGGAACCATAGATAACTTGGCAAATGAAGGCTCCACAAAATATTGGCACTTGGCACCTAAAGGATCACTTGGAATCAATGGAAACTTGGCACCCAAAGGATCACTCAGCATCAATAGGAACTTGGCACCCAAAGGTTCACTTGGCATTAATAGGAACTTGGTTAGAACTATCAATTTAGTAAACTCATGAACTTGGTCAAGTCTTCCACTTAGCCACCACATCCACTCAGTAGCTATTGCAACTCAATAAGTACTATTACATGGAAACCTTTGACTAAAAAGAGCACAAAAGATAAGAAACCAAGGATGCCCCTCCATCATTCTACCAAGGTAAATAGAAAAGAATTCAAATGCTCCTGCATTAGCCTCCCTAGGTAAATAGGAAAACATGTTCCGCATTTTGATCCCAAAAGAAAATTTTGTACTTAGCTACATCTTTACAAAAGGCTTCCACTCCATCAAAGAAAAGAGACCAGATTTGAAAATCAACCACTTATGCTTCATCCATTCAAAAATTAGAATCTCATCCAACCAATCAACGTACGACTTCAACTAAAAATAAAAATGCTCCATCTGCAACTTAACATCAGCATCATCCATAATGGCATCCTCATACATGAAAATTAGATCAGCAACAATATATAAACTTAGATCCATCATAGCAAAAGCATATAAATCCATAATACAGGAATCCTCCACCAAATCAGTAGTAAATGAATCCATATCAACAACATGCAAGAATAACCCTATGTCATCCATACTCATAATAGTATATATACTCATTCTTCCAACAACATGTAAATCAATAGCATCATCAAAATCCACATTAGTAGTAACCTCCATATCCTTTAGCATCTCAGTAGCAACATATAAGGTCAGATCCATATCAAAAACAATAATGTCATGTAAATCCATATCAATAACACCTCTGAAAATCTCAACCATATTATGAACAAGTAAATTTATCTTCTTACCACAAGAAACATCCAGATCAACATTATTTATAATAGGATGAATAGATAACTCTAGATCAGCAGTGACAACAATAGATAAGTCCTCAATCACATTCATTCCCACATGAATATCATTATGTATAACAACATCTAGTTCCTTACCAACATAAGCAAAACTCTCCTCTTTAGCAACATCATTGCACACAACAAGATGCTTTACAATTTCCATGTCAGATCTATCCATCTGCTCATGAAAACCAAAAGATACTTCATCAACTCCAATGAAATCATCATGCACTTCCACAATCTGTCTTCTTTTCTTCAGTCTTTTTAATAAAAAAACAAACCTTCTTTCTAATCCTCAGATGCCAACTCAAATCAGGCTTTTCCTTATCGTCAATTATTTCATGTAAATCATCCCAAAAAGAATCATATTCACCACTCTCAACCTCATGAAGATGTCTTCCATGATTTTGTGCTAACTCAATAGCTTCTACTCCATTTGCAAGTTTCCTCACCATGTCCAATAATTCTCGATTGAGATTCCTCCTTCCTTGAACCATTTCACAAATGACAATTGAATTTTGAGTCCTCTACAAGGGTAGGCCAAATTCATAGATCTTCCACCCTACACCAAATTGCTAACTAGCTAGGACTTTCAAAATCAAAACTCTTCTCTAATAAAATTTTCCCAACCAAGGTCCTAGTACAAACTACCTCACATTAGGAGATCTTCTTACACACTTAGGAACAACTAGGCTCTAATACCATTTGATGTAGTAAAGATCTAGATGTACCCCAAAATGAGGTGATCTTGAAACTATCAAACCAACAAATAGCGAAAAATGAACAAGAGGAGTGAGATTTAGATCCAGAGAGAGAATATTTCTATTATTCAAATCAATAAGTTTACATCCAACATGTCTGGTTGTATGTCCTTTCTAGTTATAGCCATTACAAAGAAGAATACATCTTTTAGAGAAGAATAGATCTCTAGACTCTCACAATTATCCTTCCTCCAATGTGAATACCTAAGACTCTAACCAAGACCCCTTTAAATACTTTCCAAAATGGCATACAAAAGATTCTAAAACATAGAAAGGCCACAAGTCAACCTGATGCAAATACCAACTAATAATTCCCTACATTAAATACATAACCAAGCCACAAGTCAGCTCTAAAAATATATTAAATACACATAACTAAATTAAATGCATGGGAGGTCGACCTGAATTGGAATCATAGATAACTTGACAAATGAAGGCTCCACAAACTACTAGCACTTAGCACCCAAAGGATCACTCAACATCAACAAAAACTTGGCACCTAAAGGATCACTCAACATCAATAGGTACTCAGCACCCAAAGGATCACTCAGCATCAAAAGGAACTCGGCACCCAAAGGTTCACTCAGCATCAATAGGAACTTGGTTAGAACTATCAATTTAGTAGTCTCATGGACTTGATTAATTCTTCCACTCAACCACCACATCCACTCAGTAGCTACTGCAACTTGGTAAGTACTGTCACTTTGCAACCTTTGACTAAAAAGAGCACAATAGATAAGAAACCAAGGATGCCCCTGCATCATTCTACCAAGGTAAATAAAAAATAATTCAAATGCTCCTACATCAAAAAGACTCATATATCACAATCAAGTGATCATTTACTTCAAAGGATCTTCATTAGCAAACAAAGTTGCATAGAAGTAATCAATCCACTAATTCATCATAATAGGTGCATCAGTCCTAGATCCTTTAATAGGGTAGACCCAATAGTCCTTTGTAGAAACTCCTAAAAGAGTACATACTTAATTATATTATATAAATATTTTCCAATGGTGGACCTAACATTCCTTCTTACTCTTGACTAAGTAGATTATCATAAGTGATCAATTGTATGCCCTAACAAGCCAACTTTATTACTACAATAGTAAAGCATTGTGGGTGTCATCTCTGCCCTAGTTTTACCTTCTACTTGGAGGGTTTTATAGTGGATTAAGAAGAAGAATATTTAATTATTTCTTAATTACCCACCCCCCCCCCCCCCCCGTAAGTCACCTAGCTTGCATTACATTTCCAAAAATTGGTATCAGAGAAAGGTTCTCTTATCACAAATTTGGTAGCTTGAGAGAAACGGTCAGAGATAATTAAAGTATACAAGCTATGGAAAGCCATTGAAAATTAAAATTTGGATCTAAATGTGACCATAGAACAAATCAAAAAATTGAAGAATCAACTCTCTTTGTCCCTGAAAAGAAGAAAAGATTTGGTAGCATAGATGAATGAAAATCTATACATAGAAGAAAGAATTGAAGATATTTGTAGAGAAATAATTTCAAATGAAATAGATGGACCTGTAGAAGATCTACTTGGAAGGAACCTCATTCTATAAGAAGAAATCACAAATTTGAAAAGAGAATAGGAGATTCATTCAGTATGGATATCTGAAGTCATGGAACAAAACAAAAAATCTAAAAATGGCAAAGAGATGGTTAGAAGAAGACAAAAGATAATTCAACACCAAACTACATCAAGCAGATATGATAAATCAACTAAATAGTACAAATCAAGAAGTCATCATTCTAATGAAAAAAAATTAAAGACTCATAAATTATCTTAAAGAAGAAAAAAAAACCACTAAAAGAATGAATAGATCACAAGGAAGCATGGATCAGTTGGATAAGCTATCTCAGGATAGACACAAAATGAAAGTAGGATTTGGCTAGACTAAATAAGGAGAATCATCATAGTAAGGAGCTCAAAAAAATAAAAGACCTAGATATAATCATTGTGGAAAGTTAGGTCATACATCAAAAAAATGTTGGAGCAATGGAAAGTCAAATTTTAATGCTAATTGTTATAGTTGCAACAAACATGGACATAGATAAAGTGAATGCATAGAGAAAAATAAGTTTGAAGGAAATTTTTTTACATGTAAAAGATATGGTCATAAATCTTCATATTACAAAACCAAGAAATGAAATCCTACTAAACATCTTTCTAAAGAAATATTTCATTGGGATTGCAACACATGGTACCGATGTTATCTATGTGGAGAATATTGACAAATTGGAGCTAACTATATGAGGACTCACTTCAAAAAGAGGAATTCTACCAAAAGATTTTATGCATGAAAAGAACTTGGTAATCTAGTGAAGAACTGTATGAACTAATCTATAGTTGAAGATAAAAAGAAATCAGAAATTGATAAGATCAAGACTCAAATGAAGTAGCAATGGGTGAGGAAATCTCCAAAGAGTTCAAGCCAAAATAGTGAAGTTATTGACATCCAAGGAAATGAGTTGGGTGAATCAATCATGTTTGTAAAAGTATGCAAGGAGACCACTAGAGGTGTGAAAAAATCATATTCTACATCAATTCTAGTCATGAAAGTAATAAAGTCCAAATCAGCAAAACAAATGCACTAGGACAGATGGAGGTTTGAGTTATAATTGAGTTGTTAGTCATAACTAAGTTACTCCTTATGGTTAATCAATAAAGGTCACACTCAATCGAGTCATTGACTCAATCGAGTGTGTTTAGCTAGTCTTAAATGAGCTTCATGGTAGTGTTATCTCTAAAAGTTGTGCCTTGATTGAATTCTACAATTTAGTCATTTTGAGTAACATGGAAACACTCCTAGGTATTGGATGTACCAAGGTTAGGAGTAAATCTCTAGGTTGTAGGCCAATTCCTTATTATGTCTCACCTATTTTCTTATATTTGAACATGAAATTAAACTTGAGAGAGAAAGGGATAAGAGGATTACTTGAAATTAAATGCTGAAAAATAAACTAAGGTGATACACCAAATATTAAGATAAAAATATTTCTGGCTTGACATGATCAAACACTTCTGAACAGTTAAGATAACCATAATTTTGACCTCAAGAAACTCATACATAATATTTCACAAGAAGGAAGAACTTAAGACAAGATTCTAAGGGGAATGCTAACATTCACAATTAACTACTTGAGATAAATTATGATTTCATGACTTATAACCTGTATGAATCATTCTAGAACTTCACTTGTAGATAAGACTAAGACAAAAACTCAGAGATTCAAATAAATCACAAAAGTTATATCAAATTGGTAATTTAAGAAGAAAAGGACACAAGAAGAACTCCTAAATTTTTCCTTCATTTGGGCTTCAAAGGTAGTTCCACAACATTCATCAAGACTAACAGTAAAAGTAATCTATAGAAAAAGGTATGAAGGACTATTAAGAAATCATGAAAAAACTAGTTTGTATAAAAACTTTAACATTGCAGCCCCTTTCCACATCTTGGAAATCCTTATGAAGAGAAGGATTGCAAGAAACTTTAGATGGGAGGGCACATGTCAAAAGACTATTGGAAGAATACAAAGATATTTCTAGAAAGTTACATTTTACATTTACATTCTACATTTTTTGTAATCAGGTAAAACCAGGAAGATGGTTATGAAATTCACTAGGTGGTAGGAGTCCTTTAATTTATTTTGTTTCCTTTTTTTGCCTTTAATCATGAAATTCTTCAACTATGTTAGTTGATGGAGCCATGACATCTTTAACTACTCCTACCATGTCCATTTCTTTTCTGGGGCCATTTAAAATATTTAAGTTTTTCTTTTGATCTCTCTATTATACTTTATCCAGGATTAGATCTTCATATTTTCTTGTTCTAGCTCTACAATTTTGAAATTTGAAACCACTAATTTCTTCCACCTTCAATCAATCTTCAGCTAGCTACATAGAAAAAGGTATGTGTCATTATTTGATAGGGTAGACTCACCACCTTTCACATACTTGTTTATTCCCATGTTGAGCAGGTTGACTTGTAGTGATATGAACTCTTCATACTAACCCTTATCATGCCTTCACAGCTCAATCTCTTAACTCAATATTATCTTCACTGACCATGTGACAAGCTACTCCTTACTACTTCTTTGAATGAATGATGCCAAATGAATTCATGCTTCTTTTGTTGATGATATTATGAGGCTTGTTTGAAATGTGATCCTAGCACATTTGTTGACCTTTTGACCCTCTCAATGATGTCTCACATGTCTTCTTGTGATTTTTTCACCTCTACTAGGCTTCACCATCTGGGCACATTAGGACATATGTCATCTTTAAAATGTGAGAATACAAAAATTGTAGATCTGCTAAAATTTGATGGTGGAAATGTTGAAGCTTTCTTCTATCTTCATCAATACCCTTGACCAATTGGAATGCACCCCCATGCCATGTCATTTTGACACTAGAATGCCACATTATATAGGTTGATCCTTGGCCCACTGGTACATATGTCAACATTTTATATCCTTTCTTTGGCTATTCATTGAGCAACTTTAGATTGTCAGAATACAATAGCCCTCAATGCCAATTTGATCAATGATATTTCCAAGATTGTGGTTCTACCATCTACATCAACATCATCAACCAATTAGATTGTGCCTATATGCCAAGTCACTTTGATATCCTTTCACTTCAGGCCTAAGGTTGAAACTGGCCCACCAACCTCCATGTGTTGTGCTCTCTCTTTCTTGCTTTAGGTAAAAAGCTTGCAACTTCATTTTGTGAGAAAGTGATGGTCATAGATTTGGATCACTTGATGGCTAGGAAATATTGAAGCTTTCCTCAATCTAATTAGCATCTCTATCCAATAAAAAACTACCTATATATACCATATCACTTTGACATTGAACTACCACATCAAATGGATTGACCTACATGGAATTCTATCATATTTCAAACTTGAATCTCCTTTTGATAGAAATCACATCGATTCGTTAGATCTTACTTCATCTGATGCATTCCATTGAAAAATGTTTACCTAAGCTGCATGTCTGACCACCATTCTACATTTCAACATGTCATATTCTCACAAAAGATAAACTTCTTACACCTTGGGAAAGCAAGAATATGGCAGCCATTGATCTATTGAGATTTGATGATTGGAAGGGTGTATCGATCTTTTTACTTGGATATCAAAATGGGTCCACAAGACAAGTATCACCTCTACACCCCTTCACATTCAAAACCATTGGTTAAGCCTTTAATCTCATGACAATACACACAAGCCTTCACCATTTTTTTGTGTTAACCTTAGGTCTATGTTAACCCAGTATGACCAGGTGACAAGTAGAAATCTTAACTATTTTTTTGAATGAAAGATATATCGAATGAACATGCACTTTACTTTATCAATTAGAATATCATAGCTCATTCAAAAGGTGACCCTACCATTTCTTGTTGATCTTCATTTTTCCTGAAGTGTCATACATGTCAGCTTACAATTTTTTTAACTTTTTCTAGGTACCCTAGCCTCATCATTCCACATGGTAGGTCATTGCACTCTCGCCACCTTAATCCATGGTCAAACTTAATTCCACATGACCATGCAAGAATTGCATATTTTAACCCTGATGCCACTTCAAAACTTAAATGCTTAAATATACCTTAATTCCCTTGACCATGCAACAAGGAAAAATTTGTGTTGTAGCTAGAATGCTATTTAAATCTTTAACTCTTTGCAACCATGTGAATATGAAGAATTTTGCAGCATTGTGATCTTAACTACATTTTCATTAACTCTGTGTGGCCTTGTGATAAAAGAGAAATCACTACTTTGCAACTTACTTCTTGGCTTTGTCATTTAATCAAACAATCAAGAGAGTGGTCACTAAACTAACTATTTCCTTCATCTTCACATTATCACAACTTGAAACTTTAACCTAATCATTAATGTTGTGATCAGGAAATACAAGTTTTTGCATCTTCACAATCTAAACCCATGATTAGAGTTAACCACCTATGACTACATGAACAAGTCTTTCATTTCATATCCATCCTTACCCTAAGTTAGCATTAACCTTCTATGATTATGCAATCTATTTCTTTAACCGCCTAAGACTATGTTGCAGCATCACCACTATTTTGAGAGTTAAGCCATCACATCTTGCAATCATACAAACATGGATCTATTGCAAGATCATGACTTAATGTTTCTAGTAAAGCTTGATGGTAGACATAAGACATGCAAATTTGAAGGGTTAGAAAATTTACGGATATGGGAAATAAAATGTGGTCATTCATTTTATGGATCCCTCTCATACATGCATGGAATTTAATGGATCAAATAGAAGAACATGAATCATGGCTACCACCCTAGAGACTGGTCAATTTTTGTATCCATTTTTGCATAGAGATAAAAATAATAATAGGTAGAATCAAGGTTTGAAGTCTTAAATGAGGCTCCTTCACCTACCTAAGTATGAAGAATTAATGAAGCCCTAAAATTGAAAATCTAATAAAAAGGAGAAATCAAATATTGATTTCTTCATTGTCAATTCAAAGATTTTACAGAGCATAGCATTCTCTAAGCCCCCAAGTGGTTCAAAGTGAATTTTTATTGAAGAAAATTTATAGGAAAAGTTACCATCTACAGTCATTCATCAACCAAGCCTAATTGTAACATCTTAGAGAACAAAGGTTAAAAGGGGTTTTGAAATTTTTGGGAAAAGTTTAGAATGCATTCCACCCAAGTTCAAGCTTTATCCCATGATCACTGAAGAGAAGGATCCGCAATGTGCACACTCAAATATTCCTCCCAAAGTACTTCTTATTCATGATGTAAGGTCATTTAGTCACTTTCTAATTCAAGAATTTGGCAATTTTGACCTGGATCAAGCATATGGCTCATTATGTTAAAATGGTGTGTGGAAACTAGGACACAAGCATTTGGGAGTTAAGGGTTTGACCCACATCATTCACTTGCTAAGGTACTTTTGAATTAAATGGATTAGGTTTATATTGATTTGATTCGATGACATGACATTCTAGCTTGAGCAACCATTTCCCATCACCAAGAAGATGATCCATAGGATAACTAATTACCCAATGTTGGAGAAGTGCAAGGCTACCAAAACCCTACGATAGGTAGAACTAGCAAAGCTAACCCTAGCTAAATGGGATGGAATAGGTGTTGGAAATAATCAAGACTAGATAGGTTACTGATAAGGGAGGGGTGAATCAGTAACCTCAAAAACTTTAAATCAATTTAGCACATTAATCATTCACCATGCATTCATCTACTTTACTATATGAATGGAAAGATAAACATTCATAACACGTGAACACAA
This sequence comes from Cupressus sempervirens, assembly GCA_028749045.1. Taxonomy (NCBI): domain Eukaryota; kingdom Viridiplantae; phylum Streptophyta; class Pinopsida; order Cupressales; family Cupressaceae; genus Cupressus; species Cupressus sempervirens. Next base: position 192,672,505 of record CM053786.1, on the reverse strand, counting down.
TATTTGGTGACCCAGAAACCTTAAAAATAGAAAGTAAAACTAGGGTAGGGATGATACCCACAAAACTTCACTACTACAATATAAAGTTGACCTGTTAAGGCTTACAATGACCACTTCTGTTGACATTCCCTATTAGGATCAAATAGGACTACTAGGTCCACTTGGTTAGAGGTTTTACAAACATACAATGAAGTATGCACTCTGTTAGGAGATTTATACAAAGATTGTTAAGTCTACCCTATTAAAGGATTTACAAAACTAATTCACCTATTAGGATGAAGTAGTGGATCTACTTACAACTGATTGCTGATAAGATCCTTTATGCACTGATTACCTTATGTGATAGATATGACTTTTCTACTTCTATATTGACCTTGTTGCATTCCTTTACTCTACTGCAGATTCGCATTCACTCTTCTCAAAACATTACATATCCATCTCTCTTTTTTCAAACATACATTGCAAATGATATAATACATTACATATATACCATTCCTATATTTACAATTGCAAGGTTGTCCAAAACACAAGTGAACAAAACATTACCGAGTCAACCAAATAGTAGAAAACTTGAGTTCCTCAAGCTGACTTGGTGACCTTCTGATACTCGACATCCATTGCATTACTCGACATCATCATGCACTTGGTAAAAGTAGAATCTTGGTCCATACTAATCACACAACATATCTTGGAACTCGGTAACCATTAGAGACTCAGTAGATATAGTGTCACTCGATAGAAACTGAATCCTTCATTTACCTTGCTTCACTCGTTAAACACTATAATTTTCAATGCTTAGTTTACACTGAATTCCCATGACACATTATGACTGCTTGGTAGACACTGTGAAGCTTGGTAGATACTGTGAAGCTCTATGAAACTTGATAGACACTGTGAAGTTGTGTGAATCTTGGTAGACATTGTTAGTCTTCACATTGCCTATATTCACTTGGTTACCATTGTTCTGCTTAGTGTACACTGCTAAACACTTCGAAGCTTGGTTAACACTAGAGCTCAGTGAGTGAAGGGAACTAAGTATTGAGCTTGATAGCTATACTGATATAGATAAGTGTTGTCACTAATGAAAATAATATCTTAATGCCAACAATCTTCCCCTTTGGCATTAGTGACAAAACACTTAGAAGCCAAAACATATGTACATAATTTGACTCACTGAATTTTGGTTTTTCAAAATTGATCTTTGTATAATTGTTGCATATACATTCCTACATATATCTTGATGATGGCATATAATGTATATACAAAGATACTTATATACACATATACATGTTGACTTTATTGAGTGCTAACTCCCCCTTTCACTTATACTAATATCTTTCCCCCTTTTTGACAATAATGCCAAAGGACTATATATAGTTTATATGGTTAAACCAAAGTGAGGTAGAAAATCTTGATGTACCTTTAAAATGGTGGAAAAATTATTTTCCCATGTCTATTGCAAAATTTGACAAGTGGAGAGAGCAATCTAAACTTCTAATGATAATTGGATCATGTGATCAGCCATTGAGAAGTTTTGATCCTGGACCAATATTTTGCAATGAGCAATATGTTTCTACATTGTATCCATTATTGGCAAGACCATATACTATATATCAATTAGGTTTTCTCTTATTCTTGCTTCTTCTCTCAGAAGTTCCACCTGCACATCTGCCAAATATCTGATTTTGGTGTGATGGGAGATACTAGAGGAGGAGTCCACCTTTAGCTTGAATGCACTTTATTGCATATCAAGGTCAATCTTGTTTAGCTTCTCCTTTATTTCTTTAGCAAAACTAGAAACATCACAAATTTTAGTAAAAGGTGATGTTGCATTATTAATAGAATTTTCAAAATTACCAAAAAATGTGGACAATTCAACTTGTTTGATTGCAATCTACTGGGTAATATGCTCTAGCACCTTGTCATCAAATTTTCTTTCAGCCTTTTTAATTAGTTTCTCTTGTCCAAAAGAATCATCATTAAATTTTTGTACTGCCTCTTCTAACTGGATCAAAATGTGTTGACTAAAATCTACTTCAACACCTATAGCTTCTATAATGATATCCTAGGCATTCCCAATTATTCTATACTCCTTGTCCCTTTTAGACCTTAACTACTTTTGCCTAGCTTTCTTCTCTATGAGTTGACTAGCTAACCTCATCTCTTCAATGGTAGTAGTGTTAAAGTCAATCTTTGGTATTACTATCTCTATGTCTAAGTCAATGTCTTCTTCAATTTCTTTTCTAGTATTTAGAAGTTTTAATGGATGTTTGCATCTGACTTTTGTGATTACTAGTTTGACCTTTGGGACAGACACAATAGTGGAGATAGAAGGGCTAGCAGTGAAAAATGGGATATGACTCAAGGATTGAATGCCAATAGAAGGACTAACTGAATAAAACATTGAGACACTTCCCAAAAATGGTGTCACACTCGATAGAGTACCCATAGAAATACTTGAACTGACTAGAATCAAAGTCGATATTGATAATGCTAATGAAAACAAAACTATATAACTTACTGTTGCACTTACTAATGATGCAAGAGTAGAGGAAGTGAACTAGATAGCTAACAAAGTAATAGATAGCTCGATATATGAAGTGCTTGGAATTTCTATTGTAGATACCTAGAGCTGGGAGGTGGTTGGTGAAGATTGAGCAATTGATGTTATTGTTCAGCTCAAAATCTTACTAGCAAAAGCTATCTCCATAGTAGATGTAATAGTCTTTGGTGGAGAGTGAGGAAGGGATGCAATAACTGCTGCTACAATTTTTACTGGATCATCTTCATCCTTTTCTTCCTCATCTGCTTCTTCCTCCTTTTCTTCTTCATTAGCTTCTTCTTCCCTTAATCCTTGCATATCTTCTTTTGTTACATTAATTGAGGGAAAATTATTATCTTCCTCATTAACTTCATCACTGTCATCATCCTTGATTTCAACTAGATCATTAGTTGGCTTATGCTGATGATAAATGTTCTTCCACATTTATGTGGTATCCTTAACTATATGCTCAATATCTTTTATCAAGATTAGACAAGTATGAATTCTAATTGTCATCTTGCCTTCATTCTTCTTCATTGCTTCCTTTACCTCTACATTGGTAAGGCTTACTATCAACTGTCTCAAAGATTGCTCATATATATCTTTTGCAATTTACATATTTGATTCCCATCTAGGCTATAGTCTTGCTAGTAATTCATTAGAAATTTGAGGGGCAATTTGATCAGGGGAATATTTCCATTTTCCCATTTTGTTGAGTACTAGTTCCTCAATCTACATCTTCTTAGCATCTTTCCTTGTCTCATATTTTAATGATTTGAAGTTTTCCATGCCCACACCTTCACCCATTTGTTTCAATCTTTCTTGGAAGGTGAGACGGGGCTTACTAAATACAACTTCACTTTCCTTTTTACCTTTCCTTGTTCTTCTTGAGAATACTATAGTTGGTTGTTTCTACAGTTTGGTAATAAACACTTTTCCATTCTTCCTTGGTGGTTCCTCTTCCTTTTCTAATTCTACCTCATCATCATCTTCACCCTTTCCCTCAATAAGCATTAGAGGACCTACAACTATCTTTAATTTTGCAATTCTCTTTTTTCCTCTACTAACAGCTTGAGAAAGCTTGATACTAAGCTCTATCCTCTTCTTGGCTTCCTCATATGTGCCAAATGTAGGAAAATTAGGGATAGTTGGTTCATTCACTAGTTTACCCATGCCACTCGAGGTATGACTGCTTGAGTGTAAACTCTATCACAGTCCACCATAAAGCAAATATCATCCTTGTAGTCTTCTACAAGCTTAAAAGGCATTCTAAATCTATTGTTCATTCTTTCCTTGAAATCTTCAAAGTAATTATCCATAACCTTCTCAAAGTTTTCACCCATCTCAGCAATAAACTCATTAATCTAATATAGAATTGGGGTGTCTTTTCTCAATACAAATGAGCTCTTTGATGGAAAGAATTTTTGAACATAGAAAAATAAACAAGTAAGAAATGAACCAAATTTGAAGGGATTGTTCTTGGAAGTCTTCACACTTTCAATGTTTTTGTTCAATTGTTTTAATAACACATCTAACAGACCATAATCTAGGTTCCTCTTTACAATTTTGTATGCTAGGTCAACCACCTCACAAGGAACACTATTCAACCAAATTGAGCTGTAGATCTTGTGTGCAATGATGTGGATGCCAAATCTAAGTTCTATGTCAGTAACATTGCTTATTTTCAAACCTCTACCATCCTACTTAGCTAGGATTTTTGTTTGTAGTTCCTTCCAACCTAGGGTTTTAGTAGTCTTTTCTTTGCTAAGCATTGGGAGACCCATGACCTTGTGAATCATTTTCTTTGTTATTAAAATTGGTAGTTCCAACCATAGTTGACCATTGTAAAACTGACTCAATATATATCTTATCCCTTTTACTTGGAATTTTTGTGGAAAGTGTCAAATATAAGTTAATCCTTTTGTTTCCAAGTGTTTGTGTTCTAGTTCCAATACTCCATCAACACACATCTAAGCTAGGGAATTATCCATCTATAATGCCCCTATTTCTTGAATAGTTCATCTAAAATGAGTGCGTATATCGTTAATAAGGAGTACCTTCGGTGGAATTTGGGAATGAGCTCCATTTGGGTCAAGTGATTCAGCCATGGCTAGAACAAGCTTGAAGTTTGTTGCCTTCCATTCAACTCCTTTGACTAGCATTTCAAAACCCTTCTTTTATTTGCCTCCACTTCCACTAGTAGATGCCATCATTGCTCTATTGATGATAAAGCTTTTGAAGATCTCACTACTAAATTGCTCAAAATTTCTTGGAATCACTTGTGTGCACCTAGAAATCTCTTAGCTTTGTGTATACTAAAATCACAATAAAGAATGAAATCAAATTATGCCCTTTTGATGAAAATTTTTCCATTAGTGCTCGGTATGAAGGTAGGTAAGATGACATAGTGCTTGATAGGCTATCATTCATTCACATGCTTGGTAGAAGATTATAACTCAGTGATCGAACAAAAAATTTGTTATTCTTGACCTAGCTCAGTTGAGTCTATGACCAACTTTTCTCAGTAGATGCAACTCAAAAAAAGATAATCTTTCTTTGATCCTTGTGTATCTGGAATACTGATTTGATCATTTGCATTCTTTCATTTTGGAACTGCTCAAGATTTTTCTCGAGGATACAATTCTAGATGCTCCTTCATGAATCTAATTGGAAATGGTGGAGTCACCCACTTCTTGAGTGACATGGCCATCATTTGAAATGTCTTGCTCGGTAGATTTAGGAATCCACTATTATCTTATCTACTTTTGAATGTTATAAGCTTTAGCTTTTTTTTCATCTTCAATTCTTCCTATATTCATGCTATTCTTGGCTATGTGACCAAGTTCAGTGCATGTATAACATCTTATGGTTGTGTCCTTATTTCTTAGGTGATACCTTGCACACTTTATCCCAATGTGGCCATATTATCCATGATAGTGACATCTACACCAAGTGTTTTAGTCCCAAAAAAATATTTCTTTGACAATTTGTTCTACTAGATTGAATTATTTTGATCTGCATTCAGATACCTTGTGACCTTATTTCTTGCAATTGTGACATTTGCCTTCAAATTTTGGTTTCTCCTTGCATTCATTGGCTTTATGACCATGCTGATTGTAGTTGTAACATTTACCATTGAAATTTGTCTTTCCATTACTCCAACATTTGTTTGATGTATGGCCTAACTTACCATAGTAATTGCAAGTAGGTCTTTGATTTCTTTGAGTGCCTTGTTTGGAGGATTCACCTTCTTCTTCGTATCCAAGACCGACTTTACCTTTTTGCCTATAAAAATTTTGCTCATTTTTCTTATTCAATTGATCCATATCTTTTTGAGATTTTATCATTCTCTCATTGATTTTCTTTTCAACATTTAGGTCATTTTCCAAACTTTCATTGATTTGTCTTTTAGATCTCAGGTCATTTTGTAAGCTTTCATTGATTTGTCTTTCAAGATTTAGATGATTCCTTATTCTTTCATTTTGTGCTTTGAGAATCCTAATTTCTTCATTTGCATTAGAAAGTTGATCTATAAGATCTTCATGTTGAAGGGATTGATTTGGAATTTCATTGTTCCTTCCATCTATCTCATTTTTCATCTTGTTTCTTTGTTCCAAGATTTCACATAACCTTGCTGATTTAATTTCTTGTTCTTTTCTAAGCATTCTTACTTCTTTTTGTAGAGATCCATTCTTTTCTACGAGTTCTTTGATTGCCTCATTTGCTTCATTTGATTTTCTTGAAGGGAAAAAGTATTCAATCTTTTCTTCAACATACTTAAGGTCATTCATCTAATTTGCGAGTTCCTTTCTTCTTTTTAGGGATTGAGAAAGATGTTCCTCTGCTTCCTTGAGCTGAGCTATGGCCATCTCTAGATCTAGCTTTTCATTTTCAATTTCTTTGTCAAGTATGAAGATCTCCATTTTTCCTTTAGATCTTTGCTCAAACTGTTAGACTTTATCATAAGAATCACAATGCTCTAATACCAATTGTTGGAAATAATCAAGACTAGCTAGGTTACTAAGAGGGGAGGGGTGAATTAGTAACCTCAAAAAATTTAAATCAATTTAGCACATTAACCATTCACCATTTATTCATCTACTTTATTGTATGCATGGAAAGATAAACATTCATAACACATGAACACAATATTTGGTGACCCAAAAACCTTCCAAATAGAAAGTAAAACTAGGGTGGGGCTGATACCCACAAAACTTCACTACTATAGTATAAAGTTGGCCTATTAAGGCTTACAATGACCACTTCTAGTGATCTGCCCTGTTAGGAGAAAATAGGACTGATAGGTCCACCTTGTTAGAGGTTTTACAAACATATAATGAAGTATGCACTTTGTTAGGAGATTTATACAAAGACTATTAAGTCTACCCTATTAAAGTATTTACAAAATTGATTCACCTATCAGGATGAAGCAATGGATCTACTTACAACTAATTGTTGATAAGTTCCTTTATGCACTGATCACCTTATGTGATAGATATGACTTTTCTGCTTCTATATTGACCTTTCTGCATTCCTTTACTCTGCTGCTGATTCGCATTCACTCTTCTCAAAACATTACATATCCATCTCTCTTTTTTCAAACATACATTGCAAGTGATATAATATATTACATATATATCGTTCCAATATTTACAATTTCAAGGTCGGCCAAAACACAAGTGAACAAAACATTACTGATTCGGCCAAACAATAAAAAACTCGGGTTCCTCAATCTGACTTGGTGACCTTCTGATACTCGGCATTGACTGCATTACTCAACATCATCATGCACTTGGTAGAAGTTGAAGCTCAGTCCATACTAAAAACACAACATAGCTTGGAACTCAATAACCATTGGAGACTCCATAGATATAGTGTCACTCGGTAGAAACTGAATCCTTCATTTACCTTGATTCACTTGGTAAACACTATAATTTTCAATGCTTAATTTACACTGAATTCCCATGACAGAATACTCAGTAGACACTGTGAAGCTTAGTAGATACTATGAAGCTCTGTGAAGCTCACTAGACACTGTGAAGCTTTGTGAAGCTTAGTAGTAACTCTTAGTCTTTACATTGCCTATATTCACTTAGGTTCCACTATTCTACTTGGTGTAAATTGCTAAACACTTCAAAGCTTGGTTAACACTAGAATGCTTAGTGAGTGAAGGGAACTAAGTGCTAAGCTCGGTAGTTATACTGACATAGATAAGTATTGTCAGTAATGGCAATAATATCTTAATGCGAACAATAGGAAGGAAGTTGAAAATGGTGACTAACATGGAAATCAAGTTTGGCATCCATGTCATAGCTCACAAAATTTATAGTTCAAGCTGACCAAATAGCATGCCTTGTGAAAATTTTACCTATCATATAAGGTTGTGAAGGAGAACCTATCTTTTGACCTCATCGAGCTTCAACACATCCAATTGAGAAAAAACATGGAGAGCATTCAAGCCTCCAAGAATAATTCATGTAAGTTTGGCTCATTCTTGGTCTATTTTTTCTTTTGTGTGCAAAAATTATTTCCATCAAAAGGATCTATTATATGGAAGAAAGAGACCCCAGTGCTATATCAAATTAATAAGTTCATAGATGAAATGGGTGAGAAATTTGAAGGCATCATGTGTCCATATTTTGAAAACTTCAAGGAGAGGATGCAGACTAGGTTTAGGATCCCCAAACAATTGGTAGATGATTATGAGAAAGACATATTCTTCTAGGTTGACTCTAAGAAAGTATATATTAAGGCAGTCAAACCTAGGATTGCATGGGTGAATCCTTTGGCATATGAGGTATACATTGATGAAACCAAATATATCATTCAGACTCTCATCAATTAGCCTATAAACCCCAAGGCTACATACTTTAGAACATATGGAGAAGCAAACGCAAAAATCTCACTTGAGATTTAGATTCCTCATATCTTGAAAAGAGGAAAGAAAATATTAGAAAACCTTGAGAAGAAACTTGCCAAATCAAATTCACCTGCCATGCTTACTGAACAGAGAGGTGATGATATAGAAGAGGAAGATGAAGAGAAAGGTGTTCAAGAAGAAGAAGAGTAAGAGGAACCTCCTAAGAAGAAGGTAATAACTCCATCAAAGACAAAATAAGAGAAACTAGTAAGGTCCTCTACCCCTGTAATCACTACTACCAAGTCTAAGAGGCCAAGAAAGAAATTGAAATATGAAACCAAAAGCAAGGATGAGCAGAAGAAAATTAAAGATGCAATGGTTGTGAATATGGAAAAATGGAAGTATGACCCTACTAAAATCAAAGTGAAATCTCCTAAAGCTCTACTAAAGTCTTTCTCTCACCATTGGGAAAATTTTGTCAAGATAGAGAATGATATTAGAGAGAAAAATCTAAGGAAGCTCATGGCAAAGTTCTTTCACAAGGAAATCAAGGAGGCCATGTCTAAGTATGCAAAAAAGAAGACTCCTATATTTAAAGCTTTTCAAAAAAAAAAAAAAAAAAATAGAGGACATTGTGCAATCCAAAACCAATATTTGGAAACCAATTTTTGATATTAAAGAAGAGGGAGACCTACCAGAGGTTCAGATAATTTAAGATTCTAAACCTCAAAAATTGTTGTAGAGGTCATGGCTCCCAACCACTCCTCCTAAGGAAACAACCAAGCTATATTCTACTGAGTTGAACCTAGCTCAACTGAATAGTGAAATGAAGACTATTACAACTTTACCAAGTTCTCTTCTAGTGGTAACCGAGCACCAAGCTCCCATAGTATCAACCAAGGTGTAGCAAAAGAAAGATTAGATTGACAAAGGAAATGAGATAATACCTTCATTAGCTATCAAGGGAAAAGGAAAAGGAAATATTGTTGATGATATTAATTTGGATGAAGAGATTTTAATCCCAAATTGGGACCAATCTAATCTGGCTACTAAGAAAATTGGCATACTAGGAGAACTATGGAAGAAAAGAGAAAAGCAGTAAATGCTAAGAGCAGAAATAGATAGAAGAAAAGTCCTTGAGGATATCAAGGAAATATTTGTGGATGCACTATCTATTGAGATAAATGAAAAATTCCCTATCATTGAAAATCTTTTTGACATTGTACATAAGTTCAATGAAGATACAAATTGGCAATACAAACTTCTTGAGAAAGTTGAAAGGAAGTTTGAAAATAAAGTGCTAGAAAATGTAGCATAGAAAATAGCCATTGATAAAGTAGAATTTTTTACTTTAATTTATTCTTTAAAAATATTATAAATAATTTTGTATCTCTATTTATAAAGTTGAGTGATACAACCAATTTTACCAAGGAAATAAAAGATGAACCACCTAAGATTGATACGGACTTGAAGGCTAGTTCCAGTTAGTTAACACTCAACACAAGTTCTAGTTCAAATCATTTTGCAAAAGTCAAAATTTCAATAGATCTTTAGGAACATATATTAAGATAAGAGAGAATAAGGAAAAAATTTGTAGATATACAGAGTATGATGCTTCCTCATATGGACATTATGTAAAATAGAGTGGATCATGCAAAGACACTAGTTAAGGACACAAACCTTTCAATGGCAGATCATGTGTTGGATTTATAAGGAGAGCTTTAAATTGATATTCACATACTAAAGTGCTACAGTATAACTCATATAAGACTATGTCATTTATTTTAAAGGTACATCATGGTTTTCTCTCTCATTTTTGCATAACCTTGTAAATTTTTTTGACATTTGTAACAAAAACAAGGGGGATAATATATAGGGGAAAGTATATATTTATGCATTTAAAGGGAGATATGTATAGAATGGAGGAAATATAGACATCAAAAAGATATTTAAAAAGAAGATAGACATCAAAAATATGGAGCAATGGTTTTAGCACAAACTGAGCTATAGAACATAGTACACTCAAAGGGGAAGTTTGACTGAAGATTTTTTATTTCAAATTTTGTGCATGATAAGAGTTTTTTTGACTAATTCCAAAGGGGGGTATTATTAACCTTATGGCAAGACATATTGTCAATTATTACCAAAATACTTAATATGTATTATGAGAAGTTAGTAGTGACCAAGCTACAAGACAAAAGTGTAAACTGAGCTCATGTATGAATCAATTCAAAAGTGTTAATCTAGAAAGTAGAGAGAAGTTTCAACTCAGCTGATAGTATCCATCAAGTTTTAGTTTCAACAGAGTTTATTGTATCTATTGAGCTCCAGTGTAAACCAAGTCAATAAAGAACTCTTTTCTCAAAATGACAACTAGGTAGGAAGTGCAATGTGAACCAAGCCAACTGAGTTTGTCAAGTAATCGGTATGAACTAAGCATCTAGTATCAACTAACTGCTAGAGTTAGCCAAGGTGATAGTGTTTCTTGTTTATTTATAGTATCACCCATGTAAGCTATTGGAATCGAGTCTTGACACTAAGCCAACTTGGTAACTATTTATGGAAGATTAAAGTTGTAGCCAACTTGTTAATGTAATTATTTGGATGGATTTAAATATAAGGTACTTTGATTATCCAAATAATGTACTATGAATTGAACAATATTGCATACAAGTAGATATATAAGATAAAAGTATTTGGAAGGATACAAGAAGCATAAAGGAAATGCATAAAATCATCTATCAAAGTTAAGTGATTAGTTTACTTCAAAGGATCTTCATTAGAAAAGAAATTTGTGTAGAATAGATCAATCCACTAATTCATCCTAATAGATGCATCACTCCAAAATCATTTAACATGGTGGACCTAGCAGTCCTTTGCAAAAACTCCTAACAGGTAGATACTTAATTGTATTATATAAATGCTTTCAAAAGTTGGACCTAATAGTCCTTACTCTTAATCGAGTAGATCACTAGAAGTGACCAATTGTAAGCACTAACTGTATAACTTTATTATTGTAATAGTAAAGCATTGTGGGTGTCATCCCCACCCTAGTTTCATCTTCTACTTGGAGGGTTTTTGGGTTACCAAATATTGTGTTATAGTTTTTTTACTTTATTTCTTTATGTTCCATGCATGTAAGTAGATTAGATAATGTAACATAGTGGATTAAGAAGAAGAAGGTTTAAATAGTTCCTAATTCAACCCCACACCCACCACACCCCCCCCCAATCACCTAGCATGCATTATATTTCTAACATGTTGATTCTTAATAGTCTCTTTCTCTTGTTTACTAAGGTACTTGGTTCTCCTTCATATATGTATAAAATGTTTATGTAATCATCATGTTGCTTCTTGCATTCTTCAAATTCTTTTATTCAAACTCATCAACACTAACATTTCCACTTTTCATAACATTTGTAGTGTTAGCATTCAAACACTTGTATGCCTTGCTTTTAGTGAAATATTGTAGCAATATACCTTGATCACTCTTTGCGTAAATTTTTCCATTCCTTGAGTGATGTAGAAGAATCAACACATGAAAAGACCCTTATGAAAGACAAAAGGTGGTTTAGAGGTAAATAATAATATGAACCAATCAAGTGGCATCTTTTGAAGCCAATCATGACTTTTGGAGATTTTAAGGATGTCAAAGTTGTAATGAATCTTGAAGGGCCTATTAAGGACCTTAGGATCTCTAATGACAACTTAGAGGTAGAAAGGGCATATGGACTCAAATAGTTCTAATGACTCTTAGGTAGGTCTAGAGGACCTAATAGGCAAGTTGGCAAAGTTAAATAGTTTCTTTATGTAGTAAATTGTAAATTGGAAAATTTAAATCTTTGAATTCTAACATTTAGTTCACTTTTGGAGGGAAAGTAGTTTTAGCCATTTTTAAGCATAACCAATATTAGAAAACTGATCCCAATCAATTTGGGTAATTTTTAGGAAGGTAAATAAGTTTAGTTGGAAGCATTGTATGGAAATAAGCACTTAGGATTGATCATTTTGTATAGACTGTGTGAAGGAAAGTAAAAAAAATTTCATTTTCAAGAATTTGAGGCATGGTGTTTTGAATCTCACTGATTTTATTATAACCCTAAGATCTTTTAATCTTACCTAAATTTTGTATGATCAATTCCTGATTCATTAAAACTATTCAATTTTATTGCCATTAAGTTTGTTGTCACTATTTGGAAGGATTCCATTATTTTAGTGAGAAGTTTGAATGTTTAACTAACATGATGATCATTCCATGGATGTAAGAGTCTAATTCTCATGGAATGGTCTTGAAAAAATATGTACATATAATTTCTAACAAGGTTTTGATAGGAAAGTATAAGGATAGGTGATCACCATTGGAGATTGTGGAAACAAGACATTGAATTCTTGGCTATGGATCTACAATAGAAGTTCTAGGCATTGGAGGTCATTGTTTAATGATTAAAAGTGATTGAGTATGTTGAGGAAAAGTTCAATCCACCATTTTTTGATCCTAGAAGTTTTGGGATAGCATTTAATTAGAAAGCCCTAGTTTTGGAGGGTTTGGAGAAACAATTTGGGCTTTTTGGTGTTGCTGAAGTTTTTAGTCTAATTCCTCTTATATACATTACATTCATGACCTAAGAAGAGACTATCTAAAGTGGAGAGAAAGGGGAGTGTAAAGAACTTATATTTCCTTTGTAAAATTACTCACTTTTGATGCATTTTAGAGCCACACCATAGTGACAGTAGGGTTTGGTCCAAAGGAACCCTATATAACCTTTTGGTATGTTGAAATATGGCTGAATGGGTATCTAAAAAACCATAGATTTAATTTTGGGCTTTGGAAAAGTTGGGAGGAAATTAAGGATCTTTATCATTGGATGCCTAATAAGGGCAACTAGGCCTAGAAGGCCATTTGAAGAGATTGGAAGTGTTGGAGAGTTTGGAATAGTATGAAACCCTAAGAATACTTAAATCCAAGTTATTACCATCAAAATATATCAACTATAGCACTTGAAACCTTGGTGAGGAGTTCTTGTTAGGTTTTGAAGACATTGGAGTACTTAAGGCCTTGGGAAACACTAGTCAATCTTAAAAAATTAATGAGTTTATAATTGGGTCATTCATCCACCACCCTTACCTTTGCATCAAGTGGTGTCAAATCCTAGTTATAATTCTTTAGAATTTATGAAAGTGGTCTTAAGAACTTTGATATTTTGGATCCTTAGTTAGCCCTTAGATTTGAAGTATTCTTTGGGGAGAAGCACTTGAGTTGATCCATCTTGTCAAGGATATTAGGAACCATGTATAAAGGAGAAGGATATTTCCCCAAAATAATGTCAAGTGTGGATTTTGCAAGGATAGTCAAAAATTAGTTGGCAAATAAAAAGATGTTGAAGGTAGCATTGGAACAAAGAGAAAAACATAGCCATGAGAAGGATAAGACACTAGAGATTGTGATGGAAAGAATCTTGGCATTAGATAAAATAGATAAAGGCATAAGACTAGATGAGGAAGTAGATTTTGAAGGATAAGAGGGACAATCACCCCAAGAAGAGGAACAATTAGATCCTGAAGACATAAATATGGCTATGTTTGTAAAATTTATAAATAGTAGAGGTACAAGGGCAAGAGAAGATTTGCCTATGTATGGAGGAAATATTGATGAGGAGGAAGATAGATTGGTTTAGTGCCATGGAGAATTTTTAATGTGAGGATTTTTAAGAGGGATAGAAGTTCAAGATAGAAAAGTCAAAGTTGAAGGGACACCCTCTACTATGGTAGGATTGTGTTCAAATAGAGAGATGGAGGAATAGGAAGTAAAAAATAATATATTGGTACACTATGATGGATAAGATGAAGGAAAAAAATCTACCTAATGATTTTAGGGTACGGTTAGATAAGAAGTTCTAGGGTATTAAAAAAAAGACATGGATGTATGGAAGTACACTAAAGAGGTTCATAAATTGGACATCATTATGAGTCATGATGAAGATGTTGAGGAGAAGATTTCAAGGTACATGTGGGGCCTTATGTTCAATATCCAAGATGAACTTAGCCTTTCTATGGCTAGATTAGTTGAAGAGTGCTACAAATTGGCCGTTAAGACTAAGGAAAAAATTAGAAGAAGGTAAGGGAGATAGAGTAACACAAAAGGAGGTTCATCAATGAGAGGAAGATGTGGTAGAGGTACTACTAATTTTTAGAACAATAGTGATAAAGACAAGGACAAACCATATACATCAGAGATTAAAGGAGGTTATAGGGGAGGATATAGGGGAGGAAGACATGGAGGAAGAGATGATGGAGTGTTTATAGGGAGATGTTTCACTTGTAATGAAATGGGCCATCAGTCATATAGATGTCCTAAATGGTTTGAGGAAAAGGGTCAAGATATGATAGTCACTTTAACCCAAGAATAATCAAAAGAAGGAGAGAGGTATAGAAACATGGTGGTTATACCTAAAGAGGAAGAATGTTTACTAATGGAAAGATGATAACCACACAATCCAACAATTTTTAGATTCACTTGTTTGATCCAAAGTAAGGTACATCAGTTAATTATAGACTCAGGGGTAGGCCATAATGTTTTTTCTTGTGAAGTTGTTAGGAAATTGAATCTACAAAATTTTTCACATCCTTTGTTAGAAATAGATAATACTTAGAGGATGTGAATTAGTATTCTACAAAGTTTTGCCCACAACTAAATATTGTTAATTACTTTATAAATTGCATATGAAAGTAAACCAAAAATGTTGAATAGTAAATATAACCATACACATAGAGAACTCATAACAACATTATTTCTTAAGTAGGGAAAACCCTAGCTAAGGAAAAACCCCGGTGGGGATGATACCCACTAGATAATTCACTAAACAATAGGATCTTGTTAAGGATATTGACCCTATTAGGAGTCTATGCAATACATAAAGTGTCTCAATTCCTTGTTAGAGGAATAGGACTTATTAGAAGCCTCAACCCTATTAGGAGTTGGTAGAATAATTACAATGTATGCAAGAAGATACCACTACCCTAACATGCAATTATACAATTGAATTCCTTCACAAGATAGGTATACATACAATACTTTCTTTACTTCTATAATTTTCACTTGCCCTATTCTTACATAAGATTTTGTATTCCATAAGGCTCATAGATATTTCTCACAATAGTTTGCATGCCATGTCTAATCATGCAACATCCCCCAATATCTATACAAGATAATATTTTTACTTATACCTTGCACAATCACAAAACTCTACATTTTTGGCCTTCATGTCTTCACATGCTCGACATAATATAAAATAACTTATGGAATAATATCCACATAGTAGACTCAAGACAACATAGTGATTATTTTGTAAGCAAAACAATTCCTAAAGCCATACAGCTTTATTTACAGTTATGCTTTATTTTGCATTGTTAAATACATGCACTGTTAATCTTAATATAACTTGTGCATACTGTCCATACACACATGCGCACTAGTAAATGTCATCATGATAGTGTCACAAAGATTCCCTTAATTTCACATAAGCTAACTCTCTACACATCGTCCGTACTCTTAAGATTGATTCTCTCTATTGTTTCAAACTGTGTAATACTTAGACAATTTTCTATCTCTAAATGCATAAATAAAAACCATCAAGACATCTAACTGACCATATTGACAATAATCTCCCCCTATGGAATTTATGGAAAAATTTAGGAAAATTGGCTAAGTCCCAAAATGATTTCATACATAACAAAAATGACAAAAAGTAACTACACAAAAATTGCCTTCAAAACGTAACAATTTTATTCATGTTTTGATGGATCATTACATTCCTTATTATGCCTTTACACTAATACATACATAATATCCCCTTTACATATACATTTACATCTATAAAAATTTTCCTCTACATAATACTCCCCCTTTGATATCAGTGGCAAAGATGCCAAAACTGTATCACAAAAACTTGTTTCCCATTGTTGATCAACTTGTCATTGTGGATATGCAATCTACAAAATCAATCTTCAATCTATCAATGTCCTTCTTCTAGTTTCCTTTGACTATATATAATATAGTTATGAGTGTACAAAGTGCATAAGATTCCACTCCAAATATTCTTCCATAATAGAGAATATTCTTATTACCTTCTCCTTGACAAATTCAATGCCTCTACCAACATTGTGGATCTTCTCAATCTCATTCTCAGAATCTTCAATTCTGATCTCTAGTTGTTGCAATCTTGTAGTGAGAGTAGAAACTGTCTTCTACATCAAAAGTCTTCACTGATTATTTTTTCTTGGCCTATATTTCTAGATTTTCTATAGTTGTAGAAAATGTCTTCTACATGCACTCCAAGACATCAGTAAGAGTCTTCTGCAAAGAATTAACATTTTTATTCTTCTCAAATAACTTGCTCAGGGTGCCCATTACTTCTTTCTAATCTTCATCATTAGATGGAATAGATAATGTTGTTGATGTTCCAGCTACTGATACTACTAAATGTACAATATCCTTTATCTTATGTTCCTTTGCTTTCTTCATTTCCTCAACTTCTTCTTCTTCTTCTTCTACTTCTTCTTCTTCTTCTTCTTCTTCTTTTTCTACTTCTTCTTCTTCTTCCTCTTCTTCATCTTCTTATTCCTCTTCTTCTTCCTCTTCTTCCTCCTCCTCCTCCTCCTCCTCTTCCTCTTCCTCTTCCTCTTCCTCTTCCTCTTCCTCTTCCTCTTCTTGATCTTCTTCTTCTTATGCTCCTCCTCCTCCTCCTCTCTTCTTTTCCTCTTCTTCATTCTTCTTCTTCTCCTCTTCTTATTTTCTCTTATTTTCCTCTTCTTCTTTCTTCTTATTCTCCTCTTCTTCTTTCTTCTTCTTCTCCTCTTCTTCTTTCTTCTTCTTTCCCCCTTCTTCTTTTCTCTTCTTTTCCTCTTCTTCTTTTATCTTCTTTTCTTCTTCTTTTTTTCTTTTCTTTTATTCTTCTTATTTTCTCTTCTTTTCTTCTCCTTCTTTTCTTTTCTTTTCTTCTTCTTCATATTCCTTATTTTCTTGTTATTCCTTCTTTTCTTTCTCTTCTTCTAGATCATCAAAGCTATAATAGGTAGTCATATTTCTTATATTGCCAACAATATTTCTTATTTTCTCTTCTTTTCTTCTCCTTCTTTTCTTTTCTTTTCTTCTTCTTCATATTCCTTATTTTCTTATTATTCCTTCTTCTCTTTCTCTTCTTCCAGATCATCAAAGCTATAATAGGTAGTCATATTTCTTATATTGCCAACAATTTCCTCTTCTTCTTCTTCTTCTTCTTCTTCTTCTTCTTCTTCCTCATCATCAAAGCTATAATAGGCAATGATATTTCTTATATTGTGAACAATATTTTCTCCATGCCCTGCAAATGGGTTCTCCTTAGCATCCATAGTTATGTGTGTACTATCCACTTTCATGGATTTAGTACCCATAAAATTGTGAGGTGGTGATAGTGCTTGTTGTGTCTCCTCTATTTCTTCCTCTTCCCAAGAAAGTCTATGGACTTCCACATACAATGGACTATCTATTAGAAATAGATAATACTGAGAGAGGGGGTGAATCAGTATTTTCAATATTTTTACCCACAACTAAATATTATTAATTAATTTACCACATGCATAAGAAAGTAAACCAATAATGTTGAATAGTATAAACAACCATATACAAAGAGAGATCATAACACCATATTCTATTAACTAGGGAGACCCCAGCCAAGGGAAAACCTTTGTGGGGATGAAACCCACTAGATGATTCACTATATAAAGAATCGAGTTAAGGATATTGACCCTATTAGGAGTCTATGAAGCATGTGTAGTGTCTTGAGTCCATTTTAGGAAACTAGGCATTGTTAGGAGCCTAAACCCTATTAGGAGTTTCTTCAACCCTGTTAGGAGTTGGTGGATCATATACAAATGTGTACAAAAAGAGCCAACTACCCTAACATGCAACTATACAATAAGATCTTTAGGAAATAAGAATACATACAATTCTAAGAGACTTTTTGTACTTCACAAATATTATGATTGAAGATTCTTCATACAGGAGTGACTACACACAACTTAATTTGCATCATATCTAGCATAACAATGCATTGCATCATATATTACAATGTCACATTCACTTGTTACTCTCATTTCACAAGATCATATCAACTTTGCAATCACTGATCATACATCATTATCATCATATTCCCTTCTTTTAACTTTGTAAATGAAGTTCTTTACTCATACCAAACATATCAATAAATTCTTCCTTAGTCAGTTCACATAACATTATTAGTGTTGGCTCATAAATACATAATAATTAAAACAATAAACCAAGTTATTAAACACATTCTGCTGATATGCTCTATTTTGTGCTTCATAGTCATTGCATCACTAATTCCTTCATAACTCAAACTCAGTTGACTGTATGGAAATGCACACTGGTATACATCATCATTATGATGTCACGCATCTTTGGTTAATTGTGCAAGAGAATATTCCAAGGGAATATTTTGCTATCATCAAGATTGTTGAAATGCTGTAACACTGTCTGATACTTAGACAATTTTCTTCTGCAAATAAATCGGGCTAATCTACAAAAAAAATAAGTTTCCATAAATGACAACCATAACTTACCTTATCTAATTGATTAAACATATTTCCAACAATCTACCTCTTTGGCATTGATGGCAACATTTTGGGAAAATTGGCTAAGTCCCAGACATGTTGTCATACCAATCAAAACAAATAACCATAACATAGTTAAAAAAATTTTATTTATGTTATGAAAGAGGTTACATCCCTTATAGCTTCCTACTACAACTTATTTCTCCCCCTTACAATTATATTTAATTATAATACAATTTTCCATATATCTCCTCCTTTGACATCAAAGACATAGGTATCAAAAAGAGACTATAAAAAATCTAGTAACTGCATCAAAACATGGAAAAGAAATCGCTGAAATTTTCCTTCAACTACATAGAGTGTTTCTTCTGACTATCCTTTACTGCATCAAATACATTGATAAGCATACATAAAGCATATGCTTCCAATTCTACTGCGTTCAAGTTTGCAACCATAAACTTGTCATATGAAGATTTCACTAACAAGCATTCTTCCAATTCATTTTCTAGAAATGTTATCTGAGGGAATAAGTGTTCTCTTAAAAGAGTGAATCTCTTTAGAATTTTCTCTTTTTCTACTTGAATATCCCTTATACTATCATGAAGTATCTACATTTTGTACTAAATTGTGTCAATCTTCTCATTTTGCTTCAAAAAGTTGTCAGTGACCATCTAAAGCTCAATCTCCTTTCCTTTGATGTGATCATCAATTTCTTGGAGATGAATGTATGCTAAGTTACACTTAGCATAAGTCTAGTTTCCTTCCTCTATACACTGCCTCAATGCCTTAATACATATATTCAAGGTTTCAATGTCATTTCTCATATTAGTGCACATGGTTTCAAGGAGTTTAACACCGTCCTTTGTTTAGGCTTGAATTGTAGCCACATTTGTGAGTGTTGTGAACTCATTATTAAATGCTTTGCACAAAATTTTTGCACACTATTGAACATCTCTAGGGGTGTCAACAGGGTTCACAACTTTCTCTATTATGTTCAAAATTGAAGTCAATTTCTTCTTAAGTGACTTAACTAATTTCTTCTTCTCAATAATTTTACTCAAAGAAGATATAAGATTCTTTGCTTCATCTTCTTTATCAGATTGGACTACTAGTGCCACTGCTTGGGTCGGAGGTGTGGAAATTGCTACTACTATTACCTTTTCTACTTGAGTAGATGGTGTTACTACTGCTAGTGTTAAGGGTACATTTGAGGTCTCAATCTTTTGTATATATTCTTTCATAGGCTCCTGATCCTTTTCTTCATTAGAGTTGTTGTAATCTACAATATTGCCAACAATGATAGTACCAAAATACTTGAAGGATCCTCTATTTTGTCGACTATTACCTTGGTGTTATCTATTTTCATAGATTCACTACTAATAGTTATATGTGGTGCAGGACTTGGTGTAGTTGTAGGACTTGGTGTAGCTGCTAGTTCAAAACTGTGAGGAGGACTACATGTTGTAGGACTAACTTCCTTTGTTTGTGCACACTCCTCAAGTATCTAGCTTGCTTCCCCTAGCTACGCACTTTCTCTAGGCATTTGACTTGCCTCCTTTTCCTATGCACTATCTGTAGGCATCTGACTTGTCTCCTTTTCTTGCACACTTACCTTAGGCATAGTACACATGTATGAAACTATAGCTTCTTGAGTTTCCTTATTAACTTCCCCATAATTTCCTCCCATGAGGAGAATGGATCTCTTCTTATGTCTCAGCAATAGTGCTATGTCTTTCAAAATTTCTATTATATCTTCCTCATTATTTATAGAACACAACTTTCTCACCATGTTCATTCTTATTTGTTTGTCTTCTTCTACAACTTTTCTCTTCCTATTTAGCAATCTATTATACAAGTCTTTGTGTATCTGATCTTTTATACCATCAAATCTCTTATCTTTCAGAATCATGTTCCTAACTACAACATTTTCTAGCTTTCTCTTATCATATTAATATAAAAATCATAGTATTTATTCAACTATAAAAAATTATTGTCATTAATGATTTGCATGTTAAGATTTTCTACCTTAGGCTTCCATGATTTTTGTCCTACTGATGTCTTAGCTTCTTGATTAGCCACTTCAATTGGTCTGTCATTGGTTTCTTCCTCTGATTCGGCTGAGGTAATCTACAAGGTTCTTCTCCTTTTTCTTGGGCCACTAGTAATTTTCTTCACTCTCCTTTTTGGAGGGGTTATGTCCTTGTAGACTTTCTTGTAGTAGGTGCTTCTTCTATCTTTATCAATTTCCTGAGAGGTTGCGACTATGCAACTACTTCATAAGGCACAGTAGGTGCTTGCACACTTGTTTGGGAAACTATGACATCTTTAGTAGGTCTTGCTACTATAATGGGTGTAGGGGTTAGAAGCTTAGTTTGGCCATTGGACTTCATTTCCATAGTTATCCCTTTCATTTCATCAAATTCTTTCCTAGTCATTCTAGATTCCTTCAAGATAGAATCAATTAATTTCTCCACCTTTTTCTTGGAATCCCTCATTACTTGACTAATTTTAACTTCTCACATTTTTTAAAAATATGAGCCCAATCTAGGACATTCAGAATCAACTTTAGAATGAAGGATTATATTTGCATATCCTTCAATCAG
Source organism: Cupressus sempervirens (assembly GCA_028749045.1). Lineage (NCBI taxonomy): Eukaryota > Viridiplantae > Streptophyta > Pinopsida > Cupressales > Cupressaceae > Cupressus > Cupressus sempervirens. The sequence goes on along the minus strand of CM053786.1, from coordinate 192,650,892 downwards.
TTCTTCACTCACCTCATATCCCTTTAGTTCAATGAATTTTACCTAAGGAACTACTACCTCCATACATGTGAAATATGTCTCAACCATAAAACACAATTCATCCTTATACTTCTTTACCAGCATAGGAGGTATCCTATACCTTTGCTTCATTTCATCTTGGAATGATTTCATTATTCTTTCAATATCATTGTCCCTGACTACTTTAGGTCTTGACCTATATGCTTGAGTGATTAGCTACATTGTGCATTCATTTTAATTCTAGTTTGAGATACTAGCAAACCTTTTAGTAGTGTAGAAAAATATATGTGTCAATAGGGATTCAAATTTGAAAACTACACTCCTTGATTTCTTGATTTTGGATATGTTGCCCAACAATTGTGTTTTGATAATATCACACATGTTAACTTCTTCACCTCTTACTACTAAGTAAGATACATGAAGAAATCCTGTAGGTATTGAATCTATCCTAGATCCATGATTGTACTTATATCCAAAAATCTTGTAGATGGGTCTTACTCTATCATCTTGAATTGAGCTAACTTTTATGTTTCTCCCATCAAAATATGTGTTAAGATTTTCCTCAAAAAGTTTGTGCACATTCTTAATGTTTACTAGGTTACTACCTTGATTGCTTAGATTTTTGACCTTGTTAATTAGGTCATTGTCAATACACACAATAGAATCTCCCAACCATAGAAAATCATCATGTACTCTTCTTAGAATTATCCTTGTCCATTCATTATTGTCAAAATTTGTGTAGAACATATGCTTAACTAGGTTAAGATGTTCTAGATATCTATGTTCAAGTTTCAATGACAAGTAATTATTACATATTTTCTCCAACTCCTTATGAATCTTTGAGTCACCTATGCTTTCAATTTTATAGTGAATGTATACTTTGATGTCCTTGACATGAAGAACATTTTTTGAAAATTGCAAAAATGCTCTAATGGGGTCATCAAGTCAAGAAACAAATGGGTCTATCTTTAAATTGTAGCTAGGCCTATTGCTCACATTATAAACTTCTTGTCTTGCCATTCTTGAAAGATTATGCTCAATAATTTAGAAACTACCTCAATTATGTGTATTAGGGTTTCTGATGACTTTGCATGATTGCAAGCCTCTTAAATTCTCAAAATCTTGCTTCAATCTTGCACGCAAACTTTGCATAAGCAAATGAAGTATGTAAGTCAATTTTCATCTTGTAAATCTTTTTCTATTTATACTTTACATTAAATGTGTGTCTTCCACTAGTTTAGTATACTGTCTCTATGCAATAAAGAGTTTAATCTTCTTATATATCCTTATCTTGATCTTATCAAGCAATGCACACTTCACTATAGACTTATCTCATTATCTCCTACATACTATCAACTGAGGAACCCTTGATACTTGCTTTAACATCAATTATCAATAATTGATACTTTGTCTCACTAAGAATGCTTAATTCTGATAAGAAGAATTACAAACAATAAGTGACTTAATTTTCTTGTCAAGTACATCTTCTATAGCTATATGAGATATTTTTGGTTCCTTTTCCTTTACAAATGATTCCTTTAATTCATTTGTCTGCTCCTTCATTTCTTTCTTCAAACTATCATCGTTTCTTCTATTGTTCCTTCTGTAATTCTGATTCCTATTTAGCTATCTTATGTTTATTCTACAAAACTTCACTATGTGTCCAAAGTTATTACATAGCTAACATATAGGTACATCCCTTTTCTATTCATTCAGCTTGTCATCAGGTGTTTTACAATTCCTTGCAATGTGTCCAAGATTGGTGCATCTGTAGCAAATAATCTATCTCCTTTCTCCACTTTCATTGTTGTGAGATCTTCTCTTGTTTATTGCATGGTTAGTGTTCCTATGCATCACACTATTTTCATTATCACTATCAAATTTAGGTTTCCTATAATCTACTACATAATGACCATATCCATGAAAATTATGACAATAAAATTTTGAAATAGGTTTGAAAGAACTAAATTCGAAATTGGCTTTAGTGTCTTCAGGTTCATCACACCAGGCAAAAGATTCATTTCTTTCTTATCCATATCTTGATTAGATTCTTTATCTTTCTTAGAATGAGTGACATTCTCTTTGTCCTTGGTTGTATCGCTTGTCTTTCTTAGATGCTTATTTCTTTTAGGAGAATCAGGTTCTTTTCTCTCAACAAATTTCTTGGCGGATTGTCCAAAGAAGATTCCAAGTCTAGTCTTATCATAACTAGGTATTTGTGCACATATCTATTCTTTAATCTTATCACTACTGGTATATAATTTTTCAAGTTTCTTCTTGGTTTCTACCAACTCACCTTTCACAATGGTTCTGTATTTTTCTAATTTTGCATACTCTGACTTAATAGATTCTAATTGAGATGTTACCTTGCTTAACTAGGATATCAGATCTATATTTTTAGCTTTCACTTTAGAGTCAATCTTTCCTCCATTTTTTTTAAGACTTAGCTTGAGTTCAACTATATTTAACTCATGTTTTAGGATCTCATTTTCTTTCTTCAAATCTTTAATGTCATCATCACTAGTCTAATTATTAGATCCTTTCTATTTTAGGTCATCTATTTTTTCCTTTAATTCACCAATGTAGGATTTTGCATCCTTGTATTTACTTTAAGACCATCTCTTTCATTAGTAAGAAGATCAATCTATTCAAGTGCTTCTTCAAGATTCTTCTTCAATTGTCCCATATCCATAGGGATCTTATTCAAGATGTTAAGCCTTTTTTGAATAACTATGCTCTGATACCAATTATTAGAAATAGATAATACTAAGAGGGTGGGTGAATTAGTATTTTCAATCATTTTACCCATAACTGAATATTATTAATTACTTTACCACATGCATAAGAAAGAAAACCAAAAATGTTGAACAATATAAACTAGCATACATAAAGAGAGATCATAACACCATATTTTGTTAACTAGGGAAACCCTAGCCAAGGGAAAACCCCAGTGGGGATGAAACCCACTAGATGATTCACTATATAAAGAATCTAATTAAGGATATTGACCCTGTTAGAAGTCTACGAATCATGTATAGTGTCTTCAGTCCCTGTTATGAGACTAGGCCTTGTTAGAAGCCTCAACCATATTAGGATTTTTTGGATCATATACAAATGTGTGCAAGAAGAGCCCACTTCCTTACCATGCAACTATACAATGAGATCCTTAAGTAATAAGCATACATGCATTTCTAATATACCTGTTGTACTTCAAAAATCTTTTGATTGATAATTCTTCATGCAAGAGTGACTATGCACAACTTAATCTACAACATATCTAGCATAACAATGCTTCACATCATATATCACAATGTTGCATTCACTTGTTACTTTCATTTAACAAGATCATATCAAATTCACAATCACTGATCATACATCAGTATCATTCCCTTCTTTTAACTTCACAAATGAAGTTCTTTACTTATACAAAAAATATTAGTAAATTCTTCCTTAGTTGGCTCACATAACATTATTAGAGTTGGCTCATAAAGAAATCATAATTAAAAAAATAAACCAAGTTGTTAAACAGATTCTGCTAATATGATTTGTTGTGTGTTGTGTCATCACAACATCACTAATTCCTTCATAACTTGAACTTGGTTGACAGTATGGATATGCACACTAGTATAGATCATCATTATGATGTCATGCATCTTTGGTTAATTGCGCAAGAGAATATTCTAAGGAAATATTATGTTATGATCAAAATTTTCCTTCTGTTATAACACTGTCTAATACTTAGACAATTTTCTTCTGTAAATGAATAGGGATAATCTGCAAAGCAAATATGTTTCCATAAATGACAACCATAACTTACCTTATCTGATTGATTGGAAAAATTTCCAACACTATCATCTTTGGATTGCGCACTCTCCTTAGGCATTGAGGACATATATTTTACTATAGCCTCCTCTATTTTTTGTCTAACCTCTTGATAATTGCCTCCCATCAGAAGAATTACTCTTCTTTTGTTCCTCATCAATGGCTCAATACCCTTCAAAATTTTGTTAGAATCTTCTTTTGATCCAAAATCACATAACTTGTTAGTTGATGTGATCCTCATATTCAAATCTTCTTCTACTACTCTTTTCTTTCTATTAATCAACCTATTGTATAGGTCCTTAGGAATTTTATTTTGAATGCTATCAAATCTCTTATTTCTTAGAATCATGTTTCTTGTTATGGCATTCTCTAATTTCCTCCTATCCATACTACTATACATGCTATAAAAATTATTTAACTAAACAAAATTGTCATCATTTATAATTTGCATGTTTAGCTGCTTTTTGTCTATAGCTATCTTAGCTTCTTGCACATCTTGCTCAACAAGTTTATCTTTAGCATCATCCTCTGAGCTTTTAGAACTACTCACTTGCATGGTTTGTCTTCTCTTACCAGGCCCACTGGGGGTCTTCTTTAATCTTTTCTTTTCTTGAGGTGCATGTTATTTCTTAACCTCCACCAGTCTTCTTGACTTCCTCTATGCAGTAGGTGCTTCCACCTCTGGATTCCTCCTTGATTATTTATAACTAGTTTTTACTATTAAATTTATACAACTACTACATACGATGCAATAGGATCTTGCAAACATGGTTGTGCCACTATTATGCCATTTGAGGGTCTTGCTATTGTAGTAGGTATTGCTACTAACAATTCAAACTTCCCATTGGCCTTCATCTCTAGCAAAATTTCCTTTAGCTCATTAAACTCTTACGTTGATAAGCCAGATTCCTTGAGGATGGAATCTATCTCTTTTTCTACTTTCTTCTTCCTCTCTTTTCTATGGAGCTCAAATTCTATTATCCTTAGTCTTTCATCATATGTTCCCCATCTAGGACATTCTACTACTCAGATTTGAGTATGACATGTGTATACCCTTCTATTAATTTTGTGCACCTCTCATACCCCATAGGCTCAATGAACTTCACCTTAGGTATCCAGCTTCCATGAAGGTGTTATCAGTCTCCATCATGAAGCATTTATCATCCTTACATTTTTCCACCATAGAGGGAGGTATCCTATACCTCAGTCTCATCTCAAATTATAAGTTCTTCATGATTTTGTCTATATCAATGTCTCTAACATTCTCAGGCTTGGATCTATAGCATCGGGTTCCCATCTTCATTGTACACCCACTGCTATCACAATTAATTACTCCAGGAAACTTCTTTGTAACCTAAAAGAAAAAATGAGTGAGTAAGGACTCAAATCTAAACACTACACTCTTCATTTTCTTTATCTTTGCAATATTATTCAATAGTTTCAATCTTATAATGTCGCACAAATTCACTTTCCTTCTTTCAACAACTGTCACATATGCTACATGAAGAAATCCAACTAGTATAAAGTTAACCCTTGATCCATGGTTCAACTTGTACCCCAAAATCTTGGTTAACAACTTAACTCCTTTATCCTAAATAGGATCAACTCTCATATTTGTTCCATCAAACTTTATTTTTAGGTTTGTCTCAACCATTTTCCTGGCATTTCTCTCATTGATAGGATTACAACCTTCATTGTGCTATCCTATGATCTTTTGAATTAGGTAATTGTCAATGACAATTTATGCATCAGCCAACAATAACATATCATCATGTATTCTACTCAAAATAATTTGGGTCCACTCATGCTTATCGAATTCCATGTAGAACATATACTTTGTTAAATTTAAATCTTCAAGGTGCACATACTCAAACTTCAAGGATAAGTCATTGTTGAACATCTTTCCTAAAACTTTATGAATCTCATCATCATCTATGCTCTCAATTTTTCAATGTATATAACTCCTTATATCTTCTACTCATAACACATTTTCTAGAACTTGTGAAAATGCACCTACTAAATCATGTAGTACAGAAACAAATAGATGTTTCTTGAACTCATACCTTGGTCTATCACTAAAATCATACACTCTCTAACTAGCCATTTCTCTATAAGTATAAATATTTTAATAAACTAGATTCAATACTCCATAAAATACCTCAAATTCATAATTTAGAGCTTCTACAACTTTTGGCTTCACAAACTTTATTTTGCACTTCAATATATTGTCAAATCACTCTTCAATTCCCTCAAGAAACTTTGCATGAACAAATGGTACATCAAATCTTTCTCGTAATCCTTAAATCATTTCAAATAATACTATGCATTAAATGTGTATCATACACAAACTCAAAATAATGTCTTTTTTTACTAGTGACCTTATTCTTATAATTACTGCTTATTGCGATCATATCAAGACTTGTGCACGAAATGATAGATTCCTCTCTATCTCTTCTACCTTATGTTAACTGTGAAATCTCTAACTCACTCTCTAACATTATTTCTGACCAACTAATGCTATGTTACTTCTATAATAGCTTGATTCAAATAGGTTGAGCCATAAACAATCTGTTACTTCAACTTTCCATCAGGTGCATGAAGGAATTGCTCTTCCAATACTATGTGTGAACTCTCTAGATTACAAGACTTCACAAATACTTCTTTGAATTCCTTAACATGTTCCCTGACTACTTCTTTCTAACTGTTGTTTCCTCAATTTTCATTCCTTCTATCATTCCTATTGAAGTTCCCTCTATCCATTCTATACAATCTTGTTGTGTGTACAAATTTATTGCATAATTGACATACAAGTGCATTTCTCCTCTAATTACATCCATTCTAACTTTTAGGTGCTCTACAATTTCTTACAATGTGTCTAGTATTGTTACATTTGTAACAAATAAATTATTTTCTATCACCATTAGTTTTTTCTCCATCATTAGATCTTCTTTGAGATCTACCTCTTCCATTACCTATAGGGTTAGTATTCCTAAACATTCTACTATTCTCATTATTATCAACAAATTTAGGTTTCTTACATTCTACTCCTTTATGTCCAAAACAATGACAATTATAACAAAAGAAATTAGTAATAGGTTTGAAAGACATGCGTGTGCAATCTCTCTTCATATGTCCTATATATGATAAATATGTTAGCAAATGAATACTAATATATTAAAATAACAAAGCATTAACTAACAAAATTACTATAACATATAAGACAGACCAAAAGAGAAACCCTCAAATGAGAATATGAGCCATGAAATGGCTCTCTCAATGAGATTATTTTCTTAATGTGTGGATGAGTCTAATGGATTAGTTTGGTAGGATTATGGGATGTATGCTCAAGCTTCAAACTAGCTTCAATGGAGATTTTTGGGATTTTTGGTGTGGATGTATGAGATTGGTATAAAACTTGGTCTTAAAATGGCATTATAACTTTAACTCAAAGGTTGTGATGAAATGGCTTAGGCGGGGATTCAATTTTTAGGCTAAGGGCTTGAGGGATGGAGGGTCAAGATTCAAGGAGAGATGAAAGCTTAAGGAGGGCTAGGATGCACTTAAAGGGGAGCACATGGATTGTGCTTTTTTAGCACCAATGAGGGAGTGACACATGTCACAAGGTGAGTGGATGGAGGCAAGGGGATGGATGAGTCAACAAAGGAGGCTCAAGGGATAATATCTTCATTAAGACTCTTCATAATGGCTTGTAAGAGCAATGAATGGGCTTGTAAGAGTCTTTATGGCTTTTTTAAGAGCATTCATGGCTTGGTGGTTGGGATATTTTGGAGAGAGTTGAGATTGTTGACTTTGCTTGGCTTAGGAAAGTCCTAAGCTTGCTTAGGGAATGTGACAACATTAGGGGGTGGATTAGGCTTGGGTTTAGGATTAGATTAGGCTTGTTAGAGATATGCAAGTGGATGACATTCATGAGGGTCGGTGAGTTAGTAGCTAAGCTTGGTTAGTATGGGTGGATGGGGTGGATTAGGCTAAAAAGGGGGTTTAGGATAGTTTAGTGGTTATTAGATTTGAGGGCTTTATTTATCAAATAGAAGAATAGGATTAATTGATAAATAATAGGTTTTTTTGAAGTATCAATTAGGACTATAGATGATTAATTAAATTAATCAGCTAGGGGATGGAAAAAGGATTCATTAAATAGGAATTTAATTAATGATGCCATTAGAGATAGCTAAATAAGATTACCGAAGTGGTGTAATAAAATTCAGATGTGTACATGTCCAACTTTATTACATGTGTAGAATTTGTTGAAAATGATTGATTAATTTTGTATTGTCTTGGATGTTACACAAAATGCAATATCATTACCAGTCAGTGTTGTGCCACACTTAGTAGATTATGCTTTAGTCCTTCAACCCAATAAGCATTATCACATCTAAGATCATATTTTCTTTCTTAATTAGAAGAAAGTTGGCTATGGCATAAAAGGTTATGGCATGTAAACTTTAATAATCTAATTAGGATAAGAAAGAATAAAAGAGTAAGAGGTATTCATAGTCTATGGAAACCTGATATGGGTCTATACAAAAATTGTCAAATTAGAAAGATGGGAAAGACTCATTTCAAAAGTAGGAACTATCATTTAGAAGAACTCTTGGAGTTGGTTCGTGCAAACCTTTGTGGACCTATTGGAATAGATTTACAATGGAGAAAAGTACTTCCTTTTTATGATTATTCTAAAATGATGACTGTAAGGTATCTAAAAAAAAAAGTCTAAAGCATTTCAAAAATTTAAGTGGTATCTGGCAAGAGTGGAGAAAGAAACTTGACATAAGGGTTCTAAAAATGATGATTCCAAAGAGGTAGATCATACCACATATAGATCAATGATTGAAAAATTATAATATGTAATGTAGACAAGGCTTGATATTGAATTAACAGTTGGTATGGTCGCAAGATTCTCAGCAAATCCTAAAGAAAATCACATCATAGAAATCAAGAGAATCATGAGTTATTTAAAAGGTACTAAAGACTATGGATTATGGTACAAAAAGGAGACAATTTAGATTTGGAAACATTCAAAAATGTTGATTGGGCAGGAAGTGTTGATGACAAAAAAAGCACCAGTGGTGGAGCATTCTTTCTTGGTAAAAGACTAGTATCTTGGACAAGCAAGAAGTAGAATTGCATTTCTCTGTGCACAATAGATACAGAATATGTGGCAGCAAGAGTTAGTTGTTCCAGTGTTGTTTGGTTCAAGCAACTATTGGTAGGTATGAAGATAGAAATCAATGATCTAGTGATTATATTTTTTGATAACACTAATGTACTTAATATATCGAAGAATCTTGTGATGCATACCAAAACCAAGCACATTGTTATGAAATATGATTTTTGAGAGAATTGGTACAAGGTAAAGAGGTAAGATTGGAATATGTGAATACTAAAGAACAAATTGTAGACATATTCAATAATCCATTATCTAAGGATGCATTTTTGTATCTAAGAGGTAAGTCAGGGGTCATTCCCCTATCTAAAGCTCACTAAATGAAGTTTAGTGGTGCATCAACTAGAGTATGTTGAAGATCAAATAGTTGATGGAATATTGACAAAGGCACATTGCAAATGGATCAGTACATAAGATGCTCTGATATTCACCAAATATTGTCTTTGGCATAAGATGTCAAAGAGGAAGAAGTTTTCTATCATATCTTGTAGAAATTTTATAAAAAGGGAGAGTATATATTTCTAGAGATGTCAAAGAGGAAGAACTTGGTCTAATATCAAAGAAGGGAAGTTTTCTATCAGAAGAAGATGTTAAAGACATAATTTTGCTAATAGAGGGAGAAATAGAAGGAAAAGAGAGTTCTCATGGATGAGAATTATAATGAAAGTAGGGATATGTTGCTTACTTTATTCTTTTTCTAAGAATTTCATTATATTAAGACATGTTTTGTTGCCATCAATGCCAAAGAGGGAGATTATTGAAAACAACTAATTAATTGTGTATTGTCTTTGATGTTACACAAAATGCCATATCATTGGCAGTCAGTGTCTGTCAAACTGATTCAGGAAATAAAGACAGTTTCCTATATTTGTCAAGCATTCCATAGTTTTCCAAGTTTAGAAGATAGTATCTACCAAGTTCACTCAAGCATCAAAATAAAATTATTAAAAGTTGACTATTTACCAAGCTCACTCAGTTAATGAAAGAAATGTTGGATGGAACTAGTGTTAACCAATCTCACATAGTTACCAAAGGAACTTTGTTAATAGGCAATGTTAACCGAGTTCACTTGGTTAACATAGGAAAGTTGTTTATGAGTCAATGTCTATCAAGAAAGGTTATCTAACGATGGATTTTCTTTTTTTGGCATATTAAGTTCAATTGATTTAATTATTTGTTCTAGCTAACTGGGGTGATGAATATTAAGTATTCTAAGTTTTATGCAAGCCAAATTGAAAATGTGTAAGATATAAATATAAGGTCAAGTTGAGAATTAAATGTGTGGAACATAACACAAGATTTGAGGATGCTTAAAGGAAGTGAATTAGAAGGATAAGCAGAATATCCTTGTTGAGTTGCAAAGATACATTTGATCAGAAAGGATCAAGTATACAAGATAGAATTAAGATCTATAATAAAAAATTCAATTGCATCATAAATCAAGTCATCTCATTGTCACTTTCTAATAATTATAGTAGTGATCTAAATTTCTTAACAAAGTTGGCTTAATAGCTATTTGTATATCCTCTAATAAGGTGGTATTTCTATTTGAAGTGTCTTCAAGACCTCTAAAAAGGCCACTCCTAAGAGGGTGATAAAATCCTCTAATAGGGTCACACCTAATAGTGTGTTTTGTAACCTTTAATAAGGTTAGCTCCTAACAGGGCTCACTTCAAAATAGTGAAAAATAAAAACTAGTTTCAATTGGTGGGTTTTCCAAAATTGGGTGGTGTCATTTGTATTTATTGTATTTCTTTTATGTGTTTGTAAGTAAGTTGAATAAGGCTAATCAAAGATAATATCTTATGATTTTCATGTTAAGAAGTTGCTAATTTATTTCAATTTTTACCGAGTTACAACATTTACTAGTATAAACTGAGTACATGTGTGTTTGTCGAGTTACAGCAGAATATAGTTTAATCAAAGTTTTGTATTGACATCTAAGGGATCTGAGATTTTTTTTGGTGGTAATTGATTCACAACTCCCCTCTTAGTTACCCCTCTCATATTTCCAACAACATCTACCTTTGAATTCATGTCTTACCTCTTTGGATGAATCATCTTTCCTAGGTTCTTCAACTTACTCTATTAATCTAGGTTCAACAAATTTCTCTGTCAATTCAATTCTCTCAACTTCATCAAACCACTTAAACATTTCTTTAGGGGTTTTTGATATATAATCTAGTTCTATCCTAATCTCATCTTTCTTTGTTGACTTCTCTCTAGGAAGATATCCAATGCCTATCTTGTCATAAGAAGGTCTTTCATGAAATATATGTTCATCAATTTTCTCAAAACTTGTGTGATTTTTTTATAACCATTATTTTTCCTTCGTCGTCTCTCCTTTCATAATGATGTTATAATTTTCCAATTCTAAATTCTCTATCTTACTATAATCTAATTCAGATGTCACTTGACTCAATTGGGATCTAAGGTTTGCATTCTCATATTTTAGATCAGGTTCACTCTTATTTCTACTAGTCTTAAGACTCAACTTTAGTTCAACAATTTTCTACCTATGTTTGAAGATCTCATTCTCTTTATTGAGATTTTTTGTATCATCATTAATACTAGTCTATGCAAAAGGTTCTTTGCCAAATTTAAGATCATTAATTTCATCTTTCAATTTACCAATGTAAAATTTTGCATCTTTATACCTATCTTTTAAGTTATCTCTCTCTTTACTAAGAAGATCAATCTATTCAAGGGCTTCTTCAAGATTTTTCTTCAATTGTTCCATATTCACTGGGATCTTAGTTAATTTTTTAAGTTAGAGGGGGGGTGACTCAGTACTCTACAAACTTTTTCCCACAACTAAATATTGTTAATTGCTTTATAACTTGCATATGAAAGTAAACCAACAATGTTGAATAGTAAATATAACCATGCACATAGAGAATTCATAAGACCATATTTTTTTAACTAGGGAAACCCTGGCCAATTGAAAACCCTGGTTAGGATGATAGCCACTAGATGATTCATTAAATAATAGGATCTTGTTAAGGATATTAACCCTATTAGGAGTCTATGAATTACATATAGTGTCTCAAGTCCTTGTTAGAGGACTGGGCCTTGTTAGAAACCTCAACCCCATTAGGAGATGTTTTATCCCTATTAGGATTTAGTAGAAAAAGTACAATGTATGCAAGAAGAGCCCACTACCCTAACAGGCAATTATGTAATTCAATTCCTTCACAAGATAGGTATACATATAATACTTTCTTTGCTGATGTAATTCACACTTTCTTTGATCTTAAATCAGATTTTACATCACATAAGGGTCATAGATATTTCTCACAATAGTTGGCATGTTACATCTAATCATACAACTTTCTCTAATATCTATGCAAGATAAGATTTTTACTGATACCTTGCACAATCAGAAAACTCTGCACTGTCAGCCTTCATGTCTTCACATGCTTGACATAATATAAATAACTTATGAAATAATATCCACATATTCGGCTCAACACAACATAGTAATTATTTTGTAACCAAAATAATTCCTAAAGTTGTACACCTCTGTTTATTGTTATGCTCTATTATGTACTATTAATTACCTACAATATTAATCTTAATATAACTTGCATTGTACTATTTGTACAAACATGCACACATGTACACATCATCATGATAGTGTCACAAAACTTCCCTCAACTATGCATAAGATAACTCTTTGTGCATCATCCATACTTTTAAGATTTGTTCTCTGTACTACTGCACAATGTCTAATACTTAGATAATTTTCTATCTCTAAATGCATAAATGAAATATTGAATATATGTTGCCATAAATAAAAACCATCAAGACATCTAACTGGCCATATTGCCAACATCCTCAACCATATTATTCAACTTGGGTGAACATGAATCAGCATATATGCTTGTTAGTGATCAATTCATGATTGAGTTCTCAGTTTGAAAATATAAGGATAAGGTATAATATATGTTAGAGTGGGGTTTTCATTGGACCAAAAAATTGATCTATTAATTCCTGATACAACCACCCAATTTATAGTGTCAACGAGGTGGTTAATCCCTTGTCATGAATCCTGAGGGGAGTAGTAGAAAAATTTCTTAAATCTCCCCCTCAACATCACTTGAGGGTCTAAGGATTTGAACATGTAACCAAGCTCTGATACCACTTCTTAGAGTGGATTTGTCATTGCACCACAAGACTTATCTATCAATGCCCAATACAACCACTCAACTTATACTACACAGGGGGTAGTTAAGGCCTTTTCATGAATCCCAAGGGGAGCACTAAACAAATTTCTAACAATGTGATGTTCTCAATATGAGTTCTGAATATTTTATTTGAGGAAGATCTTGGCAATGGTCAAGAATATTTATCCATGATGGTTTTACAAAATAGTACTTAGTCCAATTTGAAGGCAAGAGGTATGAGTAACAACCCTTTTCTAAGGAGCAAGAAGATCCAATCATCATGCATTTTGGGTAGGAACTAAAGGTGAAGGTATAGTATAATATTGGTGTTAGAATATATAGTCCACTGGTATAATTGGGGGGGGGTTAATTAGTTATCCAACTATTATCATAAACATCAACCTTAAAAAAACTTAACCATATGATTAATATAAACTAAAACCATAACACGATACTCATACACAATTAACACCAGATATGTTAACTAGGAAAACCCTTGATCAAAAGGAAAACCTTGGTGGGGATGGTACCCACAAGATGATGTACTAATATAAATATTTCTTGTTAAAGGATAGACCCTATTAGGAGTCTAATACACCATTTAGTAAATATGAGTCCTTGTTAGGAGATTTTGAATCCCTATTAGGAGATTCCAACCATGTTAGGAGTTTTTCCAACCATGCTAGGAGTTGTGTAAGATAGTTGGACCCACTTCCCAAATAGCTTCAAGGTTAGGACCAATGAACCCACTATCCAAATGATCTCTGTATTGTTCATTATAGAATAATAGAACTAAATTGTACTTACTTCCTCTATCTCTATCTTATCAACCTTACTTCTACTCCTTCAAATCTTGTAACCAAATCTCACAATTAACATCCAATAATCCATTCGATCACTTACTCGCATTCAACAAGCATTCTTCTCATTTTTGTGTTTCTCACTTCACAGTGATCACACTTAATCAAAGTAAATTCCTATTACAACCAAGGAAAATAAGTTTCCTTTATACCATATCTTTATAATAATTCCTTTAGTTAGTCTTGAGGCTTCCCCAATTAATTATAATAAGATAATTAATTAAATTACAATTACAAAAGCAATTTTTGTTCATAGTCCATACAAAACTTCACACATCTGATACCAAGTATTTCCAAATCATTGATGTCACCACATGACTATCCTCTATCACTATGTGACTATACACTTCTTCATTACATCTTAGATGAGAGATGGAAATCAAACATTAGAAGATTTTTCTCCAATACTCTATTTTTGTACTGCTCTTCGTAAATTAGGTACAACTATCATACACCATCAACTTAGAATCTATGAACTTAAAAGCATATTTAGGATATAATCTAGAACATTTCCTTAACTATACATCACTAGATAATCAAGTCAGTATCTATACCAGTAAGATTTCTGACTACTATTTTCCCAGTCTTCAAAAAATCCATGCTATGTTGAAATCAATGACAAACACAATCATGAATGCAACATATCAATACTCTCTAATGCTTAGGTTACTCTCCCAATGAAGTATCATCAACATTTATGCTAATAATCTCCCCCTTTGGCATTGATGGCAACATAGATGAAAAAAATCTAAGTTCTAAGAATATCAAACTATACTATGTTTCTACTACTATCAACTTCTCAAATCCTCTTCATCAATCTGAAATCCTTTGGATGCTAGAATTGGCATCAATTTTTTACATGCTAAAAGATCTCAACACAACATATGAAAATCATCTTTCATAATAGACATCAATTTTTCACTTTACACTAAAAAGTCACAATACATTAGGTCCATACTCTTGCTTCTTTTACAAGAATCTTTCTAAATATCCCTAAAGAGATATCTCTTCCTCATACATACTTATGATTTCTTCTCCACCATAGCTTTAGATATTTTATTCATGTACATTCTATCCCCCATTGACATCAATATGGAAGGCCTCAAAAAAATACAAAATACCAATTGTTACAACTACATCTTCAACACTACAATTAGCTCAAGTGTCCAAAGACATTGTTCAATACCAAATACCAAATTCCAAGAGTCCTCAATGACTTAGTACATACCAGATACTCCCCCATATTGGAAGCATCAACATTCAATTCAGTATAACCATAGTTCTCTATACCACTAGACTAATGCACTCTCTACATCAACTACTCAAAACTAGGATGGAGAATAACCCCAAGCATACCTCATAGGTACTCAAAAATATATTTAGGCAAAGTGATGTAGGAGCATCCTGGGTGTGAGCTCAATCTTGCATCACCCAAAAATATTTTTAATCTCAACTTGTATCTTTTTAGTTTCATTCTTTTATATTTTAATCCGATCTGGTAGATAGGGGGTTACTATTTTTGGAAACTTGCTATTTTAATTAAGTTTTGCATACAAGCTCAGAATGTTAAAAATTTTGTCAGGAAGGTTCATTTCAAAATTATAAGCCTACCCTAAAAAGATCACAACTCCAAAATCGATATTGGAGAAGTTACTGCGGATTTTTGGTTGAGACTTTTGCAGAAATATCTTTGAACTTGATTTTGAATTTTTAAGAGGCTCTAGAATGGGTTCAAATGTCAGTTGAGTGGAACTTCGCCTCTCTAATGCTATAGTTCAGGATCTGCCTTTCTGAAAAGTGGTTATAATAGTCAATTGGAGGTATGGTTTGTGAGTTATGGTCTTCAAAAGTTTGGTTACCTTACTCATGGTCATAGATTAAAGCTTGTAATTCTTTGAGCTAACTCTAATGTAAAAAAATGTAATTTATGTAATTTGGGGTATATCAGCCTCAATGGTTAATTTCTAGAACCTTCCTAGGTGGCATGAAATTTCCTATTTAGGAAAGGCTCATAGAATTTTTTAGGATAGTTCTATGTAGCTTTGGGTGTTAGTTCATAGCGTTGTCTTGTAGATGTCTATAATGAAGGCACCCATGTGGGTTAGCATATTGTAATCCTGAATTCTATAATTCCACATTTGTAGCGATAATAGAAAGCCCATGTTTTGTTCTCACAATTGTTTTTTTTTTTTTGTGTTTATGGTATAAAGGGGAGAATCCTTCATCAAGTGGTATAAGAGCTAGAGTTCTTGAGTGTGTGGAAAGACTTTTGATTATGAGGCAATTCACATCAAGACTGTTGTTTGGGTTGAATGTGTAGATAGATTGCTAATTGTGAGACACTTTGCACTAAAGTTTCAACAAAATTGCAAAAATGCCTCCACGAAGAGAGCATGGAAAAAGACTTGTAGGTTTTACACCTGAGGGTTTTAGATCCCTCCAAAGACAAATTAATTGGAAGAACAAATGCATAGAGGAATAAATCTTCCTATAAGAGATGAAATTGAGGATGAGGACAAAGTAGAAGAAAATGTCAAAGTAGAGGCAATTCTAAACCCAGAGGAAGAGATACCTTTTAAGGCCATCTTCAAGACTGGAAAAAGACCTAAGTTTGAAGTTCCCACATTTTTGATAAATCTTAACCTAGAGGAGCTAATCGATTGGAGGAGTGATTTAAGTATGAAGATATTGAGGATCTTGATAGATTCAATTTTGTGAAAGAAAAACTAAAGGGACATGAAAATATCTATTGGCAGGAGGTATAGTTGGAGAGAAATAGAAAGGAAAAGGAAAAACTCACCAGATTAGATCAGATGATAGCTAAACTAAAGCAACAATTCATTCCCATAGATTATGAGCTTGATGTGTTGAAGAAAATGCAAGGGTTGAAGCAAGCAGGAAAATCTATTCAAGAGTATATCAAAGAGTTCTAATGAGTTCTCATTAGAATTGGCGATGCAAAAGTTAATAAGGAGAAAGTGGCTCGTTATCTTAATGTGTTAAGGCCAATTATTTAGGAAAATTTTAGTCTGGTTCAAATGAATAGTATTGAGGAGGCATACCAATTTTCCCTAAGAGTTGACAAGAAACTAAGAAAGAAGTTTGGCAACAAGAATAGTGGAAGAGGTCACAATGGAGGATCTGGCAGATGATCTTATGGAATCATAAATGATAATACAAAGAACAATCATGAGGCTAGAAGTAGTAGTCAGAACCAAAAGGGAAAAAATTCCAATTTTTTCCATGATCAAAACAATAGAGATCAAAGAGGAAGAGGTAGAGGATAAGGATCTGGAAGAGGAGGCTTCCATGGAAAAAAAATTCATCGTGGAGAAGGACATAGAACATTTGAATGTTTCTAATGCCAAAGAAGAACAAATAGAAGAATTGAAGCTCAGGCCAGAGTTGCACATGTTGATGAAGATGCTAGATCATTATATTTTGAAGATGTTGAAAGAGGAGAAGTCCTAGTTAATAGAAGAGTCCTACTGAGTGATGAGAATGAACCTGATCAACGAACGAGTTTGTTTCACATCAAGTGCAAAAGTGAAGATAATTGTTGTGATATGATCATTGATGGTGGAAGCACTACAATATGGTGTCAGAAAATATGGTCACAAAGTTGAACCTAAAGAGGTAGAAACACTTGCATCCATACTATATTGCTTAGGTGCAAGATGAAAACAAGGTCATCATTAATGAGAAATGCTCAGTGAATTTTAAGATCAGAAGCTACCAGGATGATATACTTTGTGATATCATACCTATTATTGGTGAGAAAATACCTACACTCTAACCAAGGATGGAGTGAAGCATATGTTGAAGCCATTAAAGTAGAAAGAAGAAAAGGTATGTAGTGCTACCAAAATATATTTCATTGATGGAAAGGAGTTTCTCAAAGGTATGAAGCATGAGCATTTTTTTTGCTATAATTCCAAAAGATGGTAAAGAAGAAGTAGAGGAGGCACCTGCAGAAGTTGCACATATGTTTCCTCATAATCTATGCCTTCTTGTTGTGAGTAACCTTTGCAAACAAGTCTATCTTTATTTCTCACAACTTCTCCTTGTTCATTCATTTTATTCCTAAATACTCAATTCACTTCTATCACATTCTTTTCTTTAGGTCTAGGAACTAACTCTCATGTCTCATTATTCTCAATCTAATCCAATTCTTCCTTCATTGCTTGAATCCAATGATCATCCTTACAAGATTCATCTCCACTTTTAGGTTCTACTTTAGAAATAAAACATAATTCACTTACTTATTCATTTACTTTGTTATTATTTCTACTCCCAAAGTTCTATCTAGGAGGATGGTTCTTTGATATACTTCTACTAAGAGTTGTTAACTCAACTCTGTCTTCTACTCTAGGCTTAGATCACTACTCTTCAATTTGATTCTCATTCTACAAATCATTGTTATTTTGAATTCTAATTTCCACATTTTCATGGTTATCCTTTTGATCAACAATAATTAACAAAGCTATCTCTTCTACTACTTTCTCTTCCTTAACAAATTTTAGCTCATTATCTTTATCATCATAGTCATTCAAGAATCTTTCTATACTTTTTTTTCTTACTCTCTTAGGAAATCTACACACAAAAATGATCATACTCTTTACATTTCCACTAAAAAAAAATTTCCATACCTTCTTTCTCTCTTTTCATAATTAGATCAATACCTTCCTTGAGCTTCATCTCTTCTTCTCATTTGCATCTATCTTTACTTGTGCCATTATTATATTGTGTGCAACAAAAGATTTCTAAATTTTGAAACTCAATACTATGTTCTTTAAACAAATATGATAACCCACCAAGAATATCCATCTTTAGGGTGTCAAAATTTCCTCTATATGACTTAGGACTATCTTTTTTGAAATAGCTCACCATTGATCTCCCAAAGATATTAAGCTTTCTCTTCAACGAACTGATTCTTTGATACCAATTGTAAGAATATGTAGTCCATTGATATAACTAGGGAGTGGTGGGGAGGTGGGCTGGGAGGTGAATCATATAACTATTATTATAAAGATCAACCTTAAAAGAACTTAACCACATGAGTAATATAAAATGAAACCACAACAAGATACTCATACACCATTAACACAAAATATGTTAACTTTTGGATACAATTATTTAATTGTATGTTGTCTTTGACGTTACACAAATGTCATATCACTTATCAGACAGAGTCTACTAAGTTCAGATGGTCACCAAAGAAAATTACAATTTTTATTGAGCTCACTCAGGTGTCAAAGGACTCTGAGGCAGAAGTTAGTATTAATTGAGTTCCCAAGGTTCACAAAGGAAAGTTAGTTTCTGCCGAGCTCACAAGGTTAGCTAAGGAAGATTAGTTCTTATCGAGTTAACTCAGTCTCCAAAGAATTTCATAGATTTCACAATCCTTACTAAGCTTCTATCAATTAACACTGAAAATCATTTTTGGAGCTATGTTTACCGAGCTGAGTCATCCAGTGAAGGATTTCATTATTTTACAAAATAAAGCTTAATTATTTTAGGCAATGAATTTCGCCGACTAGTGTAATGATTATTGGTAATTGTAACTTGTAATTGAGTTGACTTGACAAATTTGTAAGGTATAAATAAATGGTCAAGTTGTGAACTCAAATCTATGGATGAGTGTGTAATGAGCTAGCATGAAAGTGTATTGATTGTGAAGAAGATGTGAAATAATTTTGAAGAAGGATCAAATATCCTTAAGTAGCAACAAAGTTATATTTTATCAATAAGGATCTATTGAAGTAAAAGAGAGATTTGTATTTGAAAAGTTTACTTGCATCTCATTCAGGTCACTTAATTGCTACTTTTTCATTATTGTAGCAGTGATTTGTAAATCTCTTAACTGAGTAGGTTTAGCAGCCATTTTGTAAATCCTCTAACAAGCTGAAAATTCTATTGAGTTGTTTCAAAGTCCTTTAGCAAGGCTTCTCCTAGTAGGGTGATCAAATTCTCTAACAAGGTCACACCTAATAGTGTGTTTATAACCTTTAACAGGATTGGCTCCTAATAGAGCTCACTTCAAAAGAGTGAAAATTGGTAGCTAGTTACTTGGTGGTTTTTCCCATATTGGGTTTCCACATTAAATATGGTGTCTCTTATGTTCATGTTATATCTTTATGCATGCATGTCAAATCTTTATAAATCTTAATGAGTTAACACTAAATCTAGTGAGTTACAACAACTTTTTTGTGTATCTATCGAGTGACAACAGTAACTAGTTTTAAGACATCCAAAGGGTCTATGGATTTATTTTTTTGGTAAATGATTCACCCCCCCCTCTCAGTTACTCCATCAATATTTCCAAAAATTGGTATCAGTGCTTTTGGTGCTTGTAGGAAGGATTTGAAGGATCTAACCTAAAGATCAAGACATCTTACAAGAGGAAAATTCCAAGGCTTAATAGGAATAACTTTTTAGCATGGTAAGGTCTCATGAGACTCCATCTAGCTTCCATTGGAGATACAGGATTGAAATATCTTGATGAAGCATATGTGAATTCTTCTAGTACACTATTTGTCAATGATATTGCTCAAAAGAAGACTCATAACACCATGATGATAGACATTGCATCTGCCCAAAGCTATGAAGAATTTGATGATGTCAAGGACTACAAAAATGCCTTTGAAATGTTGAACAACCTGAAATATATCTATGGAGATGATGACAATGTAAGGAGAGCCAAAGAAAAATGTTTAAGATGACAATTTGATCAAATGAGGATGAGAGAGGATGAGAACATTTCCAAGTATGTTGAAAGAGTCAAAGCAAGTGTTAGTGCAATCAAAGCTTCTAGAAGAGATATCAAGGAGGAAATAATTATAAGTAAAGTTCTCAAAACATTGCTACCCATTTATGCAATTAAGGAAAGAATATGTGAAGCAAATCATAAGATAAATTTAGAGGCCATAGTAGGAAGATTGACTACATTTGAGCTAGACAACTATGACAACTATGTTCCATCTTCCAAGAACATTGAATCAGCATTTGAAACCAAGCTTTCACTCAAGGATAAAGGCAAAAACATAAAGGATTCTCAGTCAAAAAATGAAGATGAATCAGAATAGAGCTCTGACAGTGATCTTACGGTGGTTGAAGCTCTACTAGCAAGGAAATATTCTAGAGGAAAAGGAAAATATAAAGGCAAAGTTCCTCTAATCTATTTTTCATGTGAGGAAATTGCTCATATTGCTGCTAGGTGCCCAAACAAGCAAACTAAGGATGAAAAGAAAGGTCACAAATGGAATGGCAAGAAATATTTCAAATCATTCAAAGAAAAAGGTAAGAAAAAATGTTTCATGGCTAAAGATTCTAAAGATTCTAACAGTAGTGAAGATGAAATTGTTTACATTGATGTGAAAGATGAATCTGATAATGATGAGGAAGATAAGATGGCACTTATTTCTCATATAAGAAAAGCTGTTACATGGATTATAGACAGTGGTTTCTCTCATCATATAATTGGTGATAAAACTAAGTTTGAACATTTTGAAGACTATGATGGTGGTAGTGTAAGGTTTGGTAATAATGAACCTTGTTGCATAAAAGGAATAGGTAGAATCTCGCTAATCAAAGAAGTTGTATGTGATAATGCCTATTGGGTTGAAGGTCTAAAACATAATTTTTTGAGTGTGGAACAACTAATCAATATTGGATTCAAAGTGGACTTCATGCATGGTAAAGAAAAATTGTTGAATAACAAAGGAAAACTAATTGGATTAGGCATTCAGACAAAAGGTAACTTCTTCTATCTTTAACTAGGTGAATGTTCATGTTTTATTGATCAAGTTGAAAAAAGTTGGTTATGGCATAGAAGGTTATGTCATGTGAATTTTGATAATCTGGTAAAAATAAGAAAATTCAAGAAAGTAACAGGCATTCCAAGTATAAAGAAACTTGAAGTGAGTCTATGCAAGAATTGTTAGATCAGTAAGATGGGAAAGACTAGCTTTAAAAGTAAGAGCTATCAATCTAAAGAAGTTTTAGAAATTGAGCATACTGATTTATGTGGACCCATTGGAATTGAAAGTTATACTAGAGAAAAGTTCTTCATTCTTTTTGTTGATGATTACTCAAGAATGATGATTTTCATGTATCTGAGAGAGAAATCAAAAGCATTTGAAAAATTCAAATGGTATTGTGGCCAGAGTATTTTAAAAGGAAACAGTGAAAAGACTAAAATGCTTGAGGTCAAACAAAGGTGTTGAACTCATCTCCCATGAGTTCAATAACTTTTACATTGAAAGGGGAATCAAAATACAGGTATCAGCCCTTGAAACTCCTGAGAAAACTGGAATAGCTAAAAGGGGGAATAGATCTATCATGGACTATGCAAGAACCATAATGATTAAAAAGAACATTGCGATCAAATATTGGAAGGAAGCTATCAGCACTATAGTTCATACTTAAAACAAGTACAGCTAAAGAAGGACTCATTCAAAACTACCTATGAGTTATGGTATGGCTATAAACCTAATGTAAGTTACCTAAAAGTATTTGGAAGCAAATGTTACATTTTGAAAGAATCTAGAAAAGACAAATTTGATGTGAAGGGTGATGAAGGCATATTTTTGAGATATTCTTGCAAAAGTATGGCATATAGATGTTTGAATTTGTCTACTCCCAAAGTCATAGAAAGTGCACATGTGAAAGTTGATGAGTTTGCAGAGAGGACTAAAGAAGAAAGAAAAAAGGAACTATAAGATGATAGGAGATTTATTTTCATCGAACCTGGTACAATACCAATTACATCTATTAATTAGGAATCTTCTACTCCTCAGTCTTCATTAACTAAGTTGCAAGAAGTTCAAACTGAGTTGAAGGAACTCGAGTCCCATTCAGATGCTACTGAGCTAGTGTCTACCAAGTCTGAGGGACCCAAGCCAATGTGTACTAAACTAATGTCTATCGAGCTTGAATAGATAGGACTTGAAGCTAAAGTGCAAGAGGATAACAATGCAATGCATTCAAAAGGAAAGGAGCCTATATTAGCCAAGTATGTCAGGAGGCATCATGCACCAGATCAGATCATTGCAAACAAATTTGAAGGTACTATGACAAGAAGTAAGTTGAAAGGTACTTGTTTACTTGCTGATTTTTAACCTAGAAATGTCAAAGATGCATTAGGAAATGAAAGTTGGATTGAGGTTATGAATGAAGAAATAGAGAAGATAGAGAAAAAAAAAAAATGGACTCTTGTACCTAGGCCCAAAGATAAAAATGTGATTGGAACCAAGTGGGTATTTAGAAATAAGTTGAATGAAGATCGCAAGTTGTCAAGGAAAAAAGCTAGACTAGTATGCAAAGAATACTCTCAAGAAGAAGGAATAGACTATGGAGAGACTTTTGCTTTGGTTGCAAGATTGGAAGGTGTGAGGAGCTTACTTGCATATGCTACACATAAAGGGTTTAAGGTATATCAAATGGATGTCAAATCTACATTTCTCAATGGTATTCTAGATGAAGAAGTCTACATTGAATAGCCTAAAGGTTTTGTTGATCCAGAGAAGAAGTATATGGTCTGCAAATTACACAAAGCATCGTATGGTCTGAAATAAGCCCCTAGAGCATGGTATGAAAGATTGCATAACTATCTTATTCAAATTGGTTTTCAAAGAACTAATGATAATAGTAGTTTGTATATCAAGGAAGGACTAGATAAATAGATTGTCTTGGAAGAAATATTTTTGGATGATACTTTGTTCATAGGGAATGATGATGTATGCAAAGAATTTTTAGAACAAATGAACAAGGAATTTGAAATGTTTATGCTTGGTGAGATCAAATTCTTTGTTGGTCTTCAAATTTAGAAAAATAAGAATTCTATCTACATCACTCAATCTAAATATAACAAGGAGATACTCAAAAATTTTGGTATGGAAGATTGTAAACTAGTTGGGACACCCATGTGTACTGGACTAAAGCTTACCGAGGAGGATGAATCAAAAGAGGTAGATCAAACCTTATATAGATCTACAATAGGAAAGTTGTAGTATGTAGCTCATACAAGGCTTAATATTTGCTCTTGCAGTTGGTATTATAGCAAGATTTTCAACAAAACCAAGATAAAATCACATGATGCCAATCAAAATGATCATGAGATACTTGAAAGGAACTAAAGATTATGGATTATGGTACAAATTTGGAGGTAATCTAGACTTGAAAGTGTTTACTGATGCTGATTGTGTAGGAAAAATTGTTGATAGGAAAAGTACAAGCGGTGGAGCATTCTTTCTTAAAAAGAGGTTGGTTTCTTGGACAAGTAAAAAGCAAAATTGTACATCCCAATCTATAGCAGAAGCATAGTGTGTTGCTGCAATAGTAAACCATTCTAATATTTTTTGGTTTAAGCAGTTATTGGAAGGCGTGAAGTTGGAAATCAAAGAACCAATTGTTATTTTTTCTGATAGTGCAACTGCAAACAATATATCTAAGAATCAAGTGATGCATTCCAAAACCAAGCACATTGCAATAAAATATCATTTTGTCAGAGAATTGGTGCAAGATAAGGAGATTAGATTGGAATATGTCCACACAAAAGAATAAATTGTTGACATATTCACTAAGTGATTTCCTAATGTTGCATTCTTGTATCTAAGAGGTAAGTTAGGGGTCATTCCCCTATCTAAAGTTCACTAAAATGAAGTTTTAGTGATGCATCAATAGTTACCAAGTTGAAGATCTATCAGTTGATGTAACATAGTTATGGAAATATTGTATATGAATTAGTACTAAAGGTACATTGTTACTTATTTGGTATGTGCTGTCTTTGGCATGTGTTGTCAAAGAGGGAGAGTATACTGTCATATTTCTAAAATTTGAATGTATATGAGGGAGAGTTTTCTATGTAATTCCTTCACAGAGAGAGATTACTATATTTGAGAAGTTTGTGGCATAAAATCTAAGAGGGAGAATTGTTCTATTAGAAAAAGACTTGTTTTCAAATTTCATTTTGCTATGACATGTTGTGTTGCCATCAATGCCAAAGAGGGAGATTGTTGGATACAATTATTTAATTTGGTGTTGTCTTTGATGTTAGACAAATGCCATATCAGTTATCAAATAGATTCTATCAAGCTTAGATGGTTAGCAAATAAAATTATAGTTTTTATTGAGCTCACTCAGGTGTCAAAGGACACTGAGGCAGAAGTTAGTGTTAACCAAGTTCCCAAGGTTAACAAAGGGAAGTTAGTTTCTACCAAGCTCACAAGGTCAGTAAAGTAAGATCAGTTCTTACTAAGTTATCTCAAAAGAATTTTTTAGAATTCATAGTGTTTACCAAGCTTCTATTGATTAACACTAAAAATCATTTATGGAGCTATGTTTACCGAGCTAGGTTGGCTACTGAAGGATTTCATTTTTTTAGGAAATAAAGCTTAATTGTTTTATCCAATGAATATAGCTGACTGGTGTAATGATTATTGGTAATTGTAACTTGTAATTGAGCCGACTTGAAAAATTTGTAAGGTATAAATAAATGGTCAAGTTGTGAATACAAATGTATGGATGAGTGTGTAATGAGCGAGCATGAAAGTCTATTGATTGTGAAAAAGGTGTGAGCAAATTTTAAAGAAGAATTAGATATCCTTGAGGAGTAGCAAATTTATATTTGATCAGTAAGGATCTATTGAAGTAGAATAGAGATATGTATTAACAAAATTTAGTTGCATCTCATTCAGGTCATTTCATTGTTACTTTTTCATTATTTTAGCAAGGATTTGTATTTCTCTTAATCGAGTTGGTTTAATAGCCATTTTGTAAATCCGCTAACAAGGTGATAGTTCTATTGAATTGTTTCAAAGTCCTCTAGCAAGGCCACTCCTAGCAGGGTGATTAAATACTCTAACAAGGTCACACCTAACAATGTGTTTTGTAACCTTTAACTGGGTTGGCTCCTAATAGGGCTCACTTCAGAAGAGTGAAAATTAGTAGCTAGTTACTTGGTAGTTTTTCCCATATTGGGTTTCCATGTTAAATCTAGTGTCTCTTGTGTTCATGTTATATCTTTCTGCATGCATGTCAAATATTTATAAATGCTTAATGAGTTAATAGTACCTCTACCAAGATACAACATTTTTTTGTGTGTCTATCGAGTGACAGTAGTAACTAATTTTAAGAAATCTAAAGGGTCTATGGATTTATTTTTGTTGTAACTGATTCACCCCCCTATCAGTTACTCCATCTATATTTCCAATAGTTAACTAGGGAAACCCTTGATCAAAGAGAAAACCATAGTGCAGATGGTACCCACAAGATGATATACTAATATAAATATTTCTTGTTAGAGGATAGACCTTGTTAGGAGTCTATTACAATATTCAGTACATATGAGTCCCTATAAGGAGACTTTGAATCCCTATTAGGACTTGTGCTAACCCTGTTAGGAATTGTAGAAGACAATTGGACCCGCTTCCCAAATAGCTTCAAGGATAAGACCAATGAATGCACTATCCAAATGATCTCTATATTATTCTTTGCAGAATAATAGAACTAAATTGTACTTTATTCCTCTATCTTTGTCCTATCAACTAGAATTCTACTCCTTCAAATCTTGTAACTAGATCTCACAATTCTAATCCAATAATCCCTTAGATTGCTTACTCGCATTCAGTAAGCATTTTTCTCCTTTTCACACTTTGCACTTCAAAATGATCACACTTGATCCAAGTACATCCCTACTACAACTAAGGAAAACATCTTTTCTATATACCATATCTTCATACTAATTCCTTGAGTTAGCCTTGAGTCTTTCCCAATTAATTATAATAAGATAATTAATTAAATTATAATTACAATATCTCTGTTAGCGCATAGTCTATACAAAACTTCACCTGTGTGATACCAAGGCTTGGGAACTCACTAACATCAGCACATGAATATCCTTTGTCATTGTATGACTGTGCATTTCTTCATTATATCTTAGATGAAAGATGGTAATCAAACATCAGAACATTGTTCTCTAGTACTATGTTTATGTACTACTCTCAATAAATTAGGTACAACTATGGTACACCATTGACTTACACTCTATGCACTTAACCACATCATCGGGACATAATATAGAATATGTCCTTATTTTCACATTACTAGACAATCAAGTTATTTTTTATACCAATAAGATCTATGACTACTATTCTCCTAGTATCCTCTAACTATTACATTAACATCAATGAAAAACACAATCATGAATGTAATATATCAATACTCTTCAATACTTAGGATACTCCTCCAATGAAGTATCATCATCATTCATGCTAATAACTTGATGGAATAATAGTAAGGAAGTGTAGTCACACAGAAGTCAGAATAGTCATACAAAAGGAGAGCCTTAGGATTTGCACTATGTGCAAGTTTGGGTAGTGAAATGTCCTATAATGATGCAAGAGCATTGAGCTTGGATTTGTTACCATGAATTCTAATGATACTATGTTGGGGGAGTATCCTATGAATTGTACACTATTGATATGTTGCATTCATGATTGTATTTTTCATTAATGTCAACACAATAGTAATTATGTTAAGACTTGAAGAATAGTAGTCAGTAATCTTAAGATGTGTGGAAACTGAGGAAGTTTTAGATGATGCATAATAGAGGACATGTTCCTAAGGTTTTCTTGATGACATCATTAAGAGGACTAGGTTTGATTTAATGTTGTATGGAAGTTACACTTGATTTACTAGAAGTAGTACAGAAACAAAGCATTAGAAAACATAGTTCTAATGATCTATTGTTATCTTTCCTCTCAAAGGTAATAAAGATATATGTAGTTACACATTGATAGAGGACAGTCATGTGGCGAGGCTAGTGTGTGTGAAAGATGTGGTTTTACACATGTGAATTTTTTAATAGACTGTAAGCTAATAGTGCTATTGTAATTGTGAATTAATTAATTATCTTATTCTAATTAATTGGGAAAGCCTCAAGGCCAACTCAATGAATTATTATGAAGATACGGTATAAAGGAAAGTTATTTTCCTTTCTTATGAAGGATTCTTGATTTAGAGGTTCAAGTGACATGTGAAGTATTAGTGTGTAGTACGAGAAGGAGTAGAATGCTTACTGAATGCATGTAAGCAATTTGAGGGATCATTGGATGCACAGTATGAGATCTGGTTAAAAGATCTATAGGAGAAAAAGTCTAGTTGACAAGAAAGAGACAGAGGAAGAAGTACATTTCAGTTCTATTATTCTACAATGAATAATAAATAGATCATTTGGATAGTGTGTTCTTTGATCTTAACCTTGAAGCTATTTAGGTAGTGCATCTAGCTATTTTCCACAACTCCTAATAGGGTTTGAATCTCCTAACATGGATTCAAACTCTCCTAACAAGGACTCATATGTACTTAATATTTTAATAGACTGAAAATAGGGTCTATGCTCTAACAAATAATATTTATATTAGTACATCATCTTGTGGGTACCATCCCAACTGAGGTTTTCCCTCTGATCAAGGGTTTCCCTAGTTAACATATCTAGTATTAATTGTATATGAGTATCTTATTGTAGTTTCAATTAACTTTAGTCATTTGGTTAAGATTGTTTAAAGTTCATGATGGTGATAATAGTTGGATAACTGATTCACCCCTGCCTCCCCCCTCCTCAATTATATCAGTAGACTATATATTCTAACAATTAGTATCAGAGCATTGGATCCTTGAAGATATAGCTTAACAGCTTTGGGAGATCAATGGCGAGTTATTTCAGAAAAGATACTCCTAAATCTAATGGAGTAAATTTCAACACCCATAAGATGGAGCTTCTTGGTGAGAGATTAGAATTGTGTACAAAATTGAGCATTGAGTTTCTGGATAAAAGCACAAGCAAAGATAGATCCAAATCTGAAGAAGACATTGAAAGCAAAGAAGATATCCTCATAGAGTAAGAAAGTCTAGAAAGAGTTCACTGTCTTATGAAGATGAAGAATTTAAATAACATATGGAAATATTCTTGAATGATTGTAATGATAAAGATAATGAACCTGAATCAATTAAGCAAGAGGAAGTATTAGAAGAGATAGCTTTGGTAACTATTGTTCTTCCAAAGGCTAGCCTTGAAAATGTGGAAGTTATCATTAGCAATGATTTGCAAAATGGGAATCATATTGAAGAGAAAAGATATAATCCTAGAGCAAAAGAAACAGTTGAGTTGAAGACTCCTAAAAGGAATGGGATTGTTAAAACAAGAAACAAGTTAATAGTAAAAGCAACAAGAGTGATGTTATTTGAGAATGATGTCTCAAAGACATTTTGGAGACAAGAAATTAACACTTTAATATATACTCTTAACAAATTATAGATCAGAAAAGGTATAAGCAAGACACCTTATGAGTTATGGTTTGCTCACTCACCATCAGTCAAGTATTTTGGAATATTTGGAAGTAAGTGTTATATTAAGAGAGATGATGATATTGGTACATTTGATCCTAGAAGTGATGAAGGTATGTTTCTTGGTTACTCATTGAAAAGTAAAGCATATAGATGATTCAACTATGGAACTAAGAAAATATTTGAGTGAACAAATTTAAGGATTGATGAAAAGTCTAGTACTAAAGAGAAGATGGTAGATTATAATTCTAGTGAAAAAGATGATAATTCTAGATTTTTTAGATAGAATGTTGAAGTTCTTTTTGATACTAATAATGACTTTCAAAATGAAGTATCTATTGAGAATAGACAAGGACAAAGATTTGAACCTAGTGAAGAGATAAGAGTTGAGATGTCAACTACTACTTCCTACAGAAAGATGACAAAGAATCACCCTCCAAAGTAGATAATTGGGAGCAAGGATAAAGGTGTGATGACAAGGAATAGAGTGAATGAGGAATTATGTCTAATTTCTTAAGTGGAACTTAAGAGCACAAATGAGCCATGCAAAGATGATCACTGGATGCAAGAATTGAAAGAAGAACTAAATTAGATTGTGAAGAATGAGACATGGGAATTTGTTCCTAGACCCAAATACAAAAATATTATAGGAACCAAGAGGGTATTTAGAAATAAGATGAATGAGCAAGGAGAATTTGTGAGAAACAAGGCCATACTTTTTTGCAAAGGTTACTCACAACAAGAAGGCATAGATTATGAAGAGACACATGCCTATATTCCAAGAATGGAAGAAGTAAGGATGTTCTTGGCTTATGTAGCAAGCAAGAATTTCAAGGTTTATCATATGAATGTCAAGTCAGCTTTTCTAAATGGAGAACTTGAAGGAGAAGTCTACATTGAGAAATCTAATGGATTCTCTCTAGTAGAAGGTAAAGATTTTTAATGCAGACTAAAGTAAGCACTATATGCTTTGAAGCAAGCACCTAGAACCTAGAATGTAAGGTTGGATAGGTATTTGTCTAAGCTTGGATTTATCAAAGGTACAACAAATGGTAATTTCTATTTAAGGAAAATTGATGATGGTTTATTTATCATAGAAATATTTGTGGATGCCATAGTATCTAGAGGAAATGATAAATAAATTGATAAGTTTGTTGTAGATATGATAAATGAATTATAAATGAGCATGATAGGAGAAATGAAGTTTTTTCTGGGATTACAGATTGCATAGAAAAAAGATGGGATATTTATTTAACAAACTAAGTATCTAAAATTTTTGTTGAAAAGATTCAGTTTGGAAAGTTGCAAACCTCCTAGTACACCCATGATAATTGGTCACAAGTTATCTAGAAAAGATGAAACACCTACAATTGAGTAGAAAAAGTATAGATCTATGATTGGAGGATTGCAATATCTGACTCACACTAGACCAGATATAGAAAATGCATTTGGGAATTTGGTATGATAGAACAAGTGATTTCTCCTTGTGCACATATACTGATGTAGATTAGCTAGGAAGTATAGATGGCAGAAAGAGAACTAGTGGTGGAGCATTATTTCTTGGAGGAAGATTGGTTTCTTAGTTAAGAAAGAAATAGGACTATATATCTCAGAGTATAGTTGAGGCAAAGTATGTTGTAGTAGAAAATAATTATAATCAAGTTATATGGATGAAAAAAATGTTGAAGGATACTGTGATTGAGTTTACAGAGCCTATTATCATTTACTATGATAACACAAGTATAGTAAGTATATCTAAGAATCTGGTATTACACTCTAAGAAAAATAACATACCCATCAAGTATCATGTTTTGAGAGAGAAGGCAGTAGAGAAAGTGAGAAGGTTGGAGTATGTAATAACTAAAGATTAAATTGCACATATATTTACAAGGCCTTTTCCTAAAGATACTTTTGAGTACCTAATAGGTATACTAGGGGTTATGCCCCTACCTACTTCAGAGTAGATAATGCAAGGAGTGCATCAGTCCACTAGTACAAAGCACTATGGTTAGACTGGACTGAATGCTAATGCTTCCTATATGGGGGAGTATCTGGTATGTACTGATTCATTGAGGACTTTTGGTATATTGATATTTTGTATTAAATAATGTCTTTAAAAAATTGAGCTGATTGAAAGAGTTGGAAGAATTATATTAACAATTGGTATTTGTGTACTTGTATTGATACCTTTATCATTGATATCAATGGGGGAGAAGAATATATGCATGAAAAATATATCCTAGACAATGGGGATAGAAAATATGTAAGAGGCAACTATTGAGATGTCAATGGGGGAGCGTTATCTCTTTAGGGAGATTTAGAAAGATTCATGTAAGTGTGCAAAGGAATATTAGAGTGCGTAGAAGAATATGAGATTGCATACAAGAATATGTAAGTGCACAAAAAGATATCTCTATGGGAAAGAGATACAGCCAAAAAAGTGTTGATAGCATCTAGAAGATTTCAAATTGATCAAGAGGATTTGAGAAGATGATAGGAACAGCAACAAAGTATAGTTTGGTATTCTTGGAACTTAGATATTTTTCATCTATGTTTCTATCAATTCCAAAGGGGGAGATTGTTAGCATGAATGTTGATGATACTACATTAGATGAGTATCCTAACCATTGGAGAGTATTGATATGTTGCATTCATGAATATATTTGTCATTGATGTCAACATAGCAGTAATTTTGCTAAGACTAGAAGAATAACAGTTAGTAATCTTAAGATGCATAGGAAGTTTTAGATGATGCACAATAAAGGATATGTTCTTGAGGTTATCCTAATGATTTGGTTAAGAGGACTAAGTCTAAGTCAATGTTGTATAGAAGCTAGACTTAATTTATTGGAAGTAGCGTAGAAATAGAGCATTGGAAAGTAGAGTTCTAATGATCTATCACTATCTTTCATCTAAGATGTAATGAAGAGATGCACAGTTACACAGCGATAGAGGATAGTCTATTAGTCTCAGATTGGTTTTTGAAATTGAGTTTCCACACACTTAACTAATTCTCAAGATGATGTTGAGTATAATATAGAAGCTGAACTACAGTGTGTGCCAAGTTAGAGATTCAATAGGTGTCAAGTGAACTTTAGGTATTGAGTGAAGTTCAAGAGCTGAGTTATAAGTGATACTAAGCAAAGTATAGATGAATTAGAGGGTTTTTGGGTTACCAAATCTTGTGTTATTTTATTTCATGCATGTCTTTACTTTCATATTTATTAGATGAATTAGATGCATGTGAATTTTTTTAGTTAAAAGGTTTTGAAAAGGTTAAAGTTAGTTACTTCTAATTAACCCCCCCCCCCACCCCCTTTAGAAGTAAATCTTCCCACTTGTAAATTCCAAAAATTAGTATCAGAGTCAAGTTCTCACAAGGAGGAGCCTTATAGCTTGGAGAAAAGATCTGGAAATGGGAGTCTACAAACTTGGAAAGATTATAGAGAATTAGGCAATTGATATACAACTTGCTTTACATGCGTTGGAAGAAACCAGGGAGGAACTAAGAAAATCCTTAAAGAGAAGAAGAGAGTTTTCCATAGCTGAAAATGACACACAATACAAGGAGATTGACACCTCAAAACTATTTACAAATGGAGGTTCTAAGGAGTTTAATGCAAAAATAGCAGACCTAATGGAGAAGAATAGAGCTCAAGCAGAAGAAATTAGAACACTCAAGCTTGAACAAGAGTCACAAGCCATGATGCTTTATGAGGTGACTGAACAAAAAAAAGGAACCATTGAAGATAAGGATATGCTACAAGAAGACAAGAGAAATCTAGTAATAGACTAGAAGAAAATTCAATTGAACTTGCAAGAATTCCAAACATGCGGCTAGACACCCTAAGCCAGATGATGGATGCACATCTTGAACTAAATGTCAAGGACATTGAGATCCATACACTGAAAATGAAAAATGAACAACTAAAAAATGACCTGAAAAGAGAGAAGGAGATTCTATAGATCTTCAAAAAACCTAATGAGGCCATCAAGTACTTTGAGCAGCTATTGAAATCACCAAGGGCTAGCAATGACACTTCAGGACTAGGATACATTGGCACTGAATATGGAGAGTCTTCCAAGACTGTAGAAGAAAGGAGTAACAAAGGTAAGAACACTAAACCTACTTGTCACTTTTGTGGTAAAAAAGGACATATCTCTAATGTATGTAGGAGCAAGGATACTCATTAGCATGACAAACCTAAGAATGTGAATCACTATCATAAGTACAAAAATTAAGGACATCAAGCACATAACTGTAGGACTAGGACTATCAAAACACCAAGATTTGAAGGACAGTACTAAAATTGTAAAAATTATGGACATAGAGCTTTTGAGTGTAGATAAAAACTTGCTTGGAAACCTAATTAGCTAGCAAGGAGAAATAACCATGGACATCACTATAATAGGGACTAAAACACTAGGTATAGCTATCATTACTATCAAGAATATGGGCACATTCTTAAAACTTGCATAAGAACACATTTTAGAGGGAACTACAGTAGATGGTTGAGCCAAACCACATGTTTTAGTTGCTTGAAGACTAGTCCTATCAGCAAGAATTTCCCAACAAGGTCAAATGTACCCAATTCAAAGAAAACCAAAGGTAAAGAGAAGGTAGATGTTGAAAACATCAAAGGATAAATGAATAAGACATGGAAGAAGAAAGATGGGTGTAGAAAATCAAATGAAGGGATCACTTCACCTAAAAGGTCAAGTGGTCACACTTCATCAAACTAAGAATCAAATACTAAAAAGAAGACATGAGCATGATTATAGATGCAAAGTTAAAATTTTAAGATTTTACAAGTGTTACCGAGTTGCCCTCAAATGCCGAGTAAAATTCTAGTACAAGCTAAGTTGATTGTCAAAATTAGTAGAAGTTTAATGATTAGTTGCAACTAAGTTGGTAGAAGAAGCTAAGTGAAGAAGAAATCTCAGTTGAAGACAAGTAAAGGATACCTCTATAGAAGTTGAGTGATGAAGAGGCAATCGAAGCCAAGTAATGTAGAAATCCTTAAGAAGTTGAGTGGAAAGTTGTAAACACACTAAGCATTAAATGCAATGAAAATAGGGTATATTATCATGAACAAAGATCAAAGATGAGAAAGAGTGCAGAATGACTTCACAGTAGACAATCCAATGTTTAAGTAGAATTATATAGCATTCTAGCATGATTTCATCAATTTCAAGGTATTTATGTTTGTACCGAGCTATGCAGTTTTATATTTTCTTCGTGTTCAAACCCTAGATCACACAAATGACTTCTAGCTCTAGTAAAACATATTAGAAAGAATCATTTTAGGTCCAGCTAGTGTCCAATGATGTAAAACAACCTAATTTTTGCCCAATACCTGAAGTGGTGTATAAAAATGACCCAGTTGGAGCTTTATCTATCATACCCCCTAAGGTAGTTATGGTTAAGGATGTTAGGAGATGTTACAATTGAAATATTGGAGCCATAGGAGACATGGAGATGAGGGAAGCTTATGAGAAATTGTGTGAAAATGGAGTGTTAAAGGAAGAATACCATATTGTTGAAAAGCAGGGTTTGACGCATGCCCTAGAATTCCCCATAGTAATCAAGACTAAATGGGTCAGGCTAGTGCTTAGTAGAATACATGATGGAATCTTATGGTTGGAGGATGGCCTAGTGAAAATCACAAAGAGAATTGTACATAGAGTGACAGGTTACCCAACCCTAGCTTGGCCAAAGACCCTTAGGAGTGATTCTAAGCAGGAAATTGAGAAAAATATTAGTGCCAAGTGGAACAAGAGAGGAATGACAATAGATAGCATTCAAGACCCTCTTGTTGATTTTTTTGTCAAAGTCATTGCACATAAGTTCTACCAATCTAGCAGACTCAACAGTGTGCCTTGCATTGCAGTGGATGTAGGCTACAAACTAGTGAAAAAGGATCATACTTATGATCTTGCAAAACTACAACTGCAAAAAATTAATGAGAATTTAGCAACAATAAGAAGATCCAAGGGAGCCCAATGCAAGTTTGGTGCTATTTTGATTTGTATATTCTTTTATGTGTAGAATGAATTTCCTTCTTTTGGAAAAGTAGTATGGAAAGCTAATAGGTCAATCATATGATAAGTAGGAGATACTATCCATAGCAAGTCAAACTGTAATATTGCTATCAGGATTTAGCTATGTGATTTTGAGTCAAACTCATTGAACCATGTTTCATGAGTAGTGATTCAAAATGAATCCATATCTCATGAGAATAAATGGAACACTTAGCACTCATTGGATCTACACGATGCTCACAGGTGTGAAGCACCGAGACTTGTTGGGAGGTCACCCATCCTAGTACTACTCTAGCTTGAGCATGCTTAATTACGGAGTTTCTACCATGGTTAAACCCAAATCTTGCAACCCCATTTTCAAAACCTTCACCAAGTGTTGTGCCTTATGGACCATTCATTAGAAAGCCCCCCTTAAGCTCATCAATTGATAAATAGGAGATAATTGATGAGCTTAAGGGGATTTCTAATGAATGTTTCATAAGGCACAAGAGTTGGTGAAGGTTTTGCAAATGGGGTTGCAAGATTTGGGTTAAACCATGGAGGAAACTCCATAGTTAAGTGTGCTTAGGCTAGAGTAGTACTGGGATGGATGACCTCCCATGAAGTCCCGATGCTTCACCCTTGTGAGCATCACCTAGATCCAATGAGTGCTAAGTGTTCCATTTATTCTCATGAGAGATGGATTCATGTTGGATCACTACTCATGAAACGTGGGTCAATGAGTTTGACTCAAAATCACATAGCTAAATCCTGATAGCAATATCACAATACATCAATCATAGCTCAAGTTAATGAATACATTGAACATATGGGAGCTAATTTTGAGACCCTTATGACTAGGTATTTTGAAGACTTCAAGAAACCCATGAAGAAAATGCTAAGAATACTAGTTTCCTTAGTAGAAAACCATGTAAATGATGTATTCTTTCTTGTAGATATTGACTATACATACATTCAAGCTGCCATTACAAGAGTTAGATGGTTAAGACCTCTTGGATATGAAATAAATATAGATGAGGCATCGGCAGCTATAACTACACTACTAGCTGAAGAAGTGGACAAGAGTGCACCACATTTTGGAACCTATGATGTGTTCAGATCAAAGGTGGATATGGAGTTAAAGACTACCTACACACTAAAGAAGAAAGACAAACTTGTAAATAAATTAAAGGCCAAATTTGGTGAAGGCACTATAGAAGAAGAAGAAGAAGAAGAAGAAGAAGAAGAAGATGAAGAGGAGGAACAAGGTCAGGAAACACTTGCTTTAAACCAAGGAATGGGGTAGGATGCAAAAGAAGAGGAAGGTGTTGAGAAAGGAGCACCAAAGCTAGATCCAAAGAAAAGAAAGGCACAAAGATAGCCAATTGCATAGCCAAATGGGAAGAAGAAAGCAAAAAAGCCAAGCCCAGCCAACCCAACTACAAGGGAAGATACTAGGAAAACAACCCAAGTGGAAAAGGAATAGGGGAAATAGAAAGAAACAAATAAACAAGGGCCTATAGAACCAAAGAAAAGAATAAAATATGTTACACCTCCAGAATCAGATGAAGAAAAGACAAAGTCTGATAATGATCAATTTAAATTGGTAAGGCATTCTACCAAGTATAAATTAGAAAATGTTTGCAATAATATAAGAGAGAATGTAAATTTAACTAGTTTTAAGACCATTTATTTTAATAAGTTGATAAATGAATAACAAAAAATAGTGAAAGATTCCATCTACACTATGATGGCTAAGTTCAAGACCACCCCACTTGAACTAGACAATTCTATGCCTAAGGATCTAAGCTCCATTGTAGAGAATAAATGGCATTACTGTCTTAAAATGGAGAAGGAAGTAAGGGATTCAAAATTGGCTCATGTAATGCCTAAACTAACTAAAGGTCAAATAAGAAAGGCTAGTAAGAAACATTGGAGAAAATTTGCACCTAAATATAGAGCCTTTAGAATTTTGCAAAATCAAATTGAAGATGTTATGCAAAAGTCCACACAAATGTAGAAATTAATTTATGGATTGACTATAGTAAAGGAAGGGAAAGAAGACCCCTTTGAAGGAAAAAATGATGAAGAAGAAGAATAGAGTGAAAAGGATGAGGAAGGAGAGAAAGAAAAAGAAGAGGAAACAATGGAGAAGACACAAGGTAAGGAGGCAACAACTTAGGAGTAGCAACTAGAATAGAGTGTCCAAGACACCCAAATGACACCACCAAGTCCTCCAAATATAGCACCTATAGAAACTATAATTGTAAAGGATATTCCTAACACCTCAGGTTAGAACATCAATCCATTGACTACAAAGTATCTCAAAAAGATCCTTCACCAAACCACATTGCAATCACAACTATGCATAAACCTTGTTTTGGTGAGTGTGGAAGAATTACAAAAGGTTGTAGCAGAGATCACTAGGGAGAAGGTGAACACACAGGAACCACCTTTAGAACCTCCCATATCTACAACAGATCAACCTAAAGAGTAAGCAACACAAGATATAACTACTAAGGTTGATCATACAGTCATAGCAACAGCAATTGTCGAGGAGCTAGGAAAGGAACAAATAGGACTAGATGTTCGTACAACACAAAGCCAAGGTGCACCTCCTCAAATCATTGTTATTGATCATGGTAGTATAGAAGAATAAAAGGAAGAGGAGAAAACCCTCAAGGATAGAGAGCAAGAGGAAATTAAAACACTAGTGAACTTGCCTACCTCAGAGACTCCTACCAAAAAGTTGAGCACTGATACAACACCACTACAAATTTCAGCACTAGGCTCAAGCTCCACCAAGGTTACAAGGGTAATTTACTATGAAGACCCTATTCTTGATAAGGAAATAGTCATGCCTAGTTATGAATCCAAGAAAATGAACCTAGCATAGATAAATGAAGTGCAAGAGGCACTAGAGAGAAGGAAGAAGCAGGAGTACTCAGAAATGAGTATAGACAAAAGCAAGCATTGGTGGAAATCAAAGACATATTCCTTGATGCATTTAACTTGCTAGTACTTTATGAAACCAAGCCCATCATGGAGCAATTGTCCAAGATATTTGACTAGGTACAAAATGAAGACCTTGATACAAATGTTAGGTTATTAGAATATTCTGAAAAGAAGTTTTAAATGAAAGCTAATTAGAAAATACCTAGTGAGATAGCACTTTCACAAGTTGAATTGGCTAAGAAGGTTGAGAAAGTGAAAATAGTACTTGAGAATATATTCTCATTGTACTCCAAATTGTGTGACTCATCATTCTTCACACAAGAAACTAGCCAAATAATACTGAGCTTGGAAAGGAATCTAAAGATTTCTAGCACACAACTATCCAAAGATCAAGCTCAAAGTGAGAAGCATTTTTCAACTACACTTCACACCTAGAAAGAGTTAGCTATATTGATAGTAGAAGAGGCCAATGTCAAGGCCAAATCGATATAGATTCAATCTTCCATTACTCCACATTTAGAAGTACAACATAAGGAAATGACCTATGCAAAAAAATGTTCTAAAGAAAGACCCTAATCTTTCTACCCCAAAAGGCCTAGTACATCTTGCAGTAGAGATAGCCATCTAGCACAAATCACTGGAAATTTCTTTTGACAATTCGGATGCTTCTCTAAAGATGATCATGGAGGTAAATAAAATAGTTTTGGCTAAATATTCCATTTACTCTTAGGACCCTTTGACATAAGTGTCAAAAAGGGGGAGATATTTATTATTGCATATAATGAGAATGGGGGAGATAATACATTCTTTGATGGAAGTAATAAACAATATCCAAAAGGGGAGATATTCAAATAAAGTAGAAATAGGGTACACAAAAATAGAGGCAAAATAATGATAAGGTAGACAGGGCAAAGAGTATCGGATACATCAGCATGAGACAAATTTAGCACAGGAGTTTCAGTTATAGAATTGGCACATCAACTCAAGGGGAGTTACAAATTTTTTGAGGTATACAAAATTGTGAACAATTTTTTGAAGTCTTTTACATATGTCGAACAGAATGTGTATTATACTTATAGAGATCAGATTCATAATTCTTAGTTAAGTGTTTTTGTGACTCATGTCAATGGGGGAGATTGTTAGTCTCAGATTGGTTTTGACAATTGAGTGTTAACACACTTAATCAATTCTCAAGATAATGCCAAGTATAATATCGAAGTTGAGATACAATGTGTACCAAGTTAGAGATTCAATAGGTGTCAAGTGAACTTCAAATGTCGAGTGAAGTTCAAGTGTCAAGTGATAAGTGATGTCGAGTCACTATAGATGCTGATAAAAGTATAGATGTCGAGTGAAACAGAACTACTATATGAGGTGAGTGATACAAAATTACTATATGTGTTGAGCATCAGCAACTAGTAATTGCCAAGTAACATAGAATCAACATATGAGTTTGTATCTTCACAAACTTAGATGTAAACTATTTTTGTTCCAACTCAAAATGAATCTCGAAGGATCTTGAAGATAAGATTGAATATTTTGCATTACCTATGTAATTAGCATATAGCCAATAAGAAAAAAGGAGAAGGAATGCAACCAATAGGAAAAGTGCAAGAATTGAGTACAAAATGAAGAGTAAATATTGATTGTAGATTCATACCTAACCCTAAGTCTTCAAACCCTTTAAAAGGAGAATGAAACCTCATTGTATGTGCACATGTGAGAAGTGTATGGGTGAATTATAGTGAAATTAAAAGGGGTGTAAAGACATAGAAAGAGTAGATTAGCATTACAAAATTTAGTTGATCAAGAACAAAGTATCAGAGTTTCGAGAAGAGACATATCAAATCAACCAAAGACCAGAGCAGTCAAAGAAAAAGAAGGATCTAGAATCAGCAATTAAGGATTGCAAGTCATTAGGTCAAGACTTTCTAATACTCTCTAGTAATTGTAATAGGGAAGAGAATCCTATGATGATAGGTTGGTTTGATAGCCATTTCTAAGCCTTTAGACTAGGAGCTAAATCCTGTAATAGGGTGACATTCCAAGTGAATGTTGTAAATCCTTTAACCAGGTCACTTTTAACAGGGTGTAAAGTCTTTAATAGGATAGGCCTTTCACAAGGTAAAATCATTGGAAGTGGTCAAATTTTGTAACCTTAAACAATTACATATTGCTGCAGTGATATTTTGTGGGTGAAATCTCCACGCCAATTTTACCTTCTCATTTTGGAGGGTTTCTGGGTTACCAAATCTTGTGTTATCTATTTTCATGCATGTCTTTACTTTCATGTTTATTAGATTAATTAGATGCATGTGAATTTTTTCAATTAAAAGGTTATGAAAAGGTTAAAGTTAGTTACTTCTAATTCACTCCTCCTCTTAGAAGTAAATCTTCCAACATAGTCATGTGGTGATGCCAGTATGTATGCAAGACATGGTTTCACACATGTGAAGTTTTGTATAGATTGTGAGCTAACAGTGCTATTGTAATTGTGAGTTAATTAATTATCTTATTTTAATTAATTGGGAAAGCCTCAAGGCCAACTGAAGGAATTATTATGAGGATACGGTATAAAGGAAAGTTGCTCTCCTTGCATATGAAGGAGTCTTGATTTAGAGGATCAAGTGGAATGTAAGCATTAGTGTATAGTGTGAGAAGGAGAAGAATGCTTACTAAATGTTTTTAAGTGATCCA
This sequence comes from Cupressus sempervirens, assembly GCA_028749045.1. Classification (NCBI taxonomy): domain Eukaryota; kingdom Viridiplantae; phylum Streptophyta; class Pinopsida; order Cupressales; family Cupressaceae; genus Cupressus; species Cupressus sempervirens. Next base: position 192,609,820 of record CM053786.1, on the reverse strand, counting down.
AGGGATAATTTGATGTGTAGTATGAGATCGAGTTACAAGTTTTGAAGGAGTAGAAGTCTAGTTGATAGGATAGAGACAGAGGAAGAAGTACATTTCAGTTCTATTATTCTACAAGGAATAATACAAAGATCATTTGGACAGTGGGTTCTTTGATCTTAATCTTGAAGCTATTTGGATAGTGCATCCAACTATCTTCCACAACTCTTAACAGGGTTCAAGTCTTCTAATAGGGATTCAAAGTCTTCTAACAAGGACTTATATGTATTGAATATTGTAATAGACTTCAAATAGGGTGTATCCTTTAACAAGGAATATTTATATTAGTATATCATCTTGTGGGTACCATCATTGCCTAGGTTTTTCCTTTGATCAAGAGTTTCCCTAGTTAACATATTTGGTGTTAATTGTGTATGAGTATCTTGATGTGGTTTCAATTATCTTTAATCATTTGGTTAAGATTGTTTAAAGTTCATGTTGGTGATAATAGCTAGATAACTTATTCAAATTCCCCCCCCCTCCCTTCTCAATTATATCAGTGGACTATATATTCTAACAAGATTTTAGTGGATTTATGATTATCATGGTTAGGGATGTTATGGACACAAATTAGGGAACCTTTCCTATGTGCTCATAGAGATTGGAGTTATCATACTGAAGTTAGAGTCACTTCACCTTTCTACTGGAGTTGTATTTTATGGTTTATATGTGTCTGTTGCATGTGACATAACCAATAATGTGCAATGATTCAAAGGATAAAAATTTCATGGATTAAAGAGGCCCTAGAGAATATTTTATATCAAAGGTGAAAGTCCTAATTCATTAGGAGATAGAAGATATGGTCATTTTCCTAATGCATCAATTTTTTACAAGTTTTGGTATCTAGTTTTTGTCGGTCATTTTTACCTTATTGCCAAAATTGCCATATTTGAATTCAAACATAGTAACATTCACATATTTAAATATTAAAAGTGGGGCACAAAAATACCTTTTCTAAAACCTTAGGTTATATTTGATTCCTAAATGACTCTTCACTTTAATATTTCTATGGGCTACAAATTATCCTATTGTCAGATTTTCCTAGATCTAAGGTTGTTGCCTTGTCACCTTATAAAGTTTCAAGGGTTCTATGGAAGGATACATAGTGACATTGTGATGCATGGATCTAATGACATCTTTCCCTTGGTGGGCTAGAAAAGCACATTCCTATTAGACAGGTTGGCATTCGGACGGGTCCTGATTTGTTTGGATTTTGACATGGTCAGTGGGTTGGTTGCATGTTTCCAGGATGTCAGATGGAAGAGGATCAACATCCCTCATTATGTCACTGTGGGAAAATGATCAACCTTTAGTTATAGCAACATAGAAAAGTTCTATCACGTGTCTAGGAAGGCCCATTTCTTCATTTTCTTTTTATCGTTGGATCGCAAGGGTGAAAAGTTAGAGCTACAATCTTACGATCTAGTGTAAGATCACAGAGTCAATTGTCTAAGCCACTGATGTTAGGATATGCAATTATCATAGCATTGTAGAAGTGTATGGTCATGGGAGATGGTGAGAAGGGTTTTGATATGTGGTTGTTGTAAGATCATAGGTGCAGCTAAAGAATTCTTCCAAAGGCATAAAGGTGAAGTTTTGTCATAGCATCATGGAAATCATAAGATTGTAAGGAGACTTAAATGTTAAGACAAGTTGATGATTGTAAGATCATAGAACCTTAGGTTGACTAGAATAAAAATTTTCACTCATCTGAGTTGGAAAAGAAAAGGGGCCTTTGTCCAATGGAATTGCAGGAAAAGTATAGAATATATGTTGAATATGATTGACCTACTGATACATCTGATTTTGCATGTTGATAGCAAAAAAGAAATTGACTCTTTAATGGTAGATCAGATTTTTTATCGTCTTCATATTGTTTTCAACATTTCCCATGCCTAGTAAATGCAAAAGGAGCATGCACTCATCACCTGGTTATCCATCTACCTGGTTGTGCATTAAGGGCATAATTTCATGTAAAAATTAGGGTTCTTCTAGTCAAGGTTGATGATTTCCATGAATCTAAAAGTGTATGAAATCCAATCTATTACCTAGATTTCATCCACTCATCCTCTGATAGTCTTAAATGCATGATTAAAATTTTGAAGTAATTGGGAGTTATGCTTGAACTATAAAAGAAGGTTTTCTTATTTTATTAGGGGTTCTTTCTTTTCTAATTTTTAGAGAGCCCTCTCTTTTTGAAGTTTTGGATCTTTTCTGCAATTTGGCCTATGCTTAATAAAGATTTTCTCTGTTGTATCCATTCTCTATCAGCCAAGTGTGTGCATACCCTTGCTTGTTGAATATGTGAGACAATTGGAATATCATATAATCATGTTCATACTTGGTGACTGATTAGATTAAGTGAATCCATTGTATTCCTTCTCTGATTGAGTTATCTTTAGTTTATTATGATATAGAGTTTGAAAAGATGTAGATAATGGTATATTTTGAGAGATCTATTAAGTTTTTAGTGCATTCATTCGAAAAAAAGTACACCAACATACTATTTTAGTGCATCACCCTCTAAATTAGTTTAGGTAGTTTTGTATACATTCACTCCTTCTACCTTTTCCTCTTGATGATCAGTCAGGTGCATCATTATTGTAAAGGAAGTGGACCTTCTCTAGAGATTCAGCCTCAGAGCGCAAGTTCCACACTTGATGGTTGTTTCCATGTTACATGAAGTTCTCTGAGAAGTATTCTATCAGACTAGGGTGCAAGCTTTTGTGTCAATAGTTTTTGGCATGCCTAGTGGGACTCATATTCAAGAAGATTTCAAGTCAACTAGTGTCAAAAAGGAAGAATTTAAAGTTGATGCTGAGAAGATGGTGTTACTCTCACTATTCCAGGCCTTCAAGAGGCTCATTTATACAAATCACTTAGCAACTCTACACCTTCATATCTAGTTTCAAACTATAGTTATTGTGGTTCATGCCCAAGGATGAAACAAGGACATCTTCTAGAGGTAATTTCCAATATCAAGAGCTTTTATTTTCAAATCCTAGAAGAAGAAAGACTAGATTTTTCTCTATTTCCATTTAGGAGTACAAAAGAAATCCATACATTTGCAAGATCAATTTCCCCTCCTCCTATTGTTAGATCTCAGCCTAGAGTACCATCAGCTCATATCAATAGACCACTTGCTTATTTGGCCAAATCTCATGCTTTTGCCACATTTAATGGTGGAAGTCCTCTTTGATTAGACCAAAGACATGACATACCAGTAGCTACACTTAAAAGTATACCTAAATTTACTGGTGAAACTTCTATCTCTCCCTTAGAACACATTCAAGAGCTTGCAAATATCTACAATATCCATTGTATTACAAAAGATGATGTGTTCATTACACTCATATCTTCATGTATAAAAGGGAAAGCCCTACAATGGTACAGGGATCTATTACATGTTTCTATAATGGATTGGGATGGGTTAGGAGTAGGACCATGTAAACATTTTGAGGAAAAAAGTGATTATTTGTCACTTTTAAAATAGCTAGATACTATAAAAAGAGCCCCCGATGAATGTATGATTGATTTCAAAGACAAATTTTAGAAGACATGGGATTGAATACCTACTTTAGTGAAGCCTACCCTTGGTAATGCCTTCTTACATTACCTTAGAGCTTTTAATAGTGATATTGCTACTATAATCCAAACCATGGGAGGGGATACTCTACTTGATGCTTATGAAATAATAGTAAGGGCAAAGAACATATGGATACAAAGAGGAAAATTAGCTCCAAGACCTCCTATGCCTTTCCTCCCTCATATCCAAAATTGCCAACCAGTAATAGCCCTTATTCCCACATCCTCTAGATCATAACCTCTTGCTTTAGCCCCTCAAGCTTTCTCATCATCTAGTGAGCTAGGAGAGTTTAAGGAATTAATGCAAGATAATGGACAAAAGTTGCAAATTCAGGATAAGAAGTTGGAGGATAGTTTCTCTATGATTCAAAATGTGAGAAATAAATTGGTGACTTTGGAGAGACAACAAGCTCAAGTGAATAAGGCTCCTCAAGTACAATATCAAGCCCTACAAATAGTAGGCCTCCAAACCAAAATCCAAATTATGTCCCCTATAATCAAAATAGATGTAATGGTCATGCTTCTACTACCAATACAAATTAGGATAAAACCTTGGTTCCCCAAAACAATTTTTCTCAAGAGAAAGATTTATGTCCTTCTTGCAACTATTCTTATCCTTGTTGTATGTGCCAGAAGGTAGAATCTTATTTGGAATTAACTACCCAAGGGCCTATAGTAGGTAAACCATATAGTGTTAGTCATCCTACTAATGTTTCTTATCTGCAAAAGTATAATGATTTTTCTTTTACAAACCATCAACTTGAGGAACATTGTCATGCCAATTATGGTGATATAGCTCATAATACCAAAAGTAAAAGGAGAGATGTTGATGATACTATGCCCCTATCACCTTGTCAGGCTACAAATTAAAATGTTGTTCCTCAAGTGCCAGTAATGAATGTCCAATCTTATGTTACTCCTTAGTAGAAGCAAAAAACAAGTAATAAAGACCTTGTTGAACCTCAGGTTACTCAACCTCAACCACCTACCCATGCAATCCATAAAACTTCAACCAAGGTAGTCAATAGTCCTTTTAATGTGGTGGATCAAATGAAAAGGAATAAGGTAAATATCCCCATGTGAGATTATGTTTCCACCATACCATTGCAAAAGGACTTGTTGTAGAAGGAGTTAGAGGACATATAGGCCAAGGATCAGCTACCTAGAGAGGAGAATGCAACAAGGTTGGTACAACCAATGAAGGGAGGAGAAATAAGTAAGAAAACTAGACCTCCCCCCTTTTATGTTTCTTTGATCACAAGAGATAAACTAGTCCATAATTATATGATAGAATTAGGGGATAGTAGTTATGTAATACCTAAAAGTGTGGTTGATCTCCTTGGTATCAAATATGAGCCCATGATTAGGGATGTCCTTCAGTTAGATGGTAGCTCTATCAAGAATTTATGGGTCCTAAAAAATGTAAAGATGACATTACATGCTTGTCTCAATTACACGATAACCAAAGATATATCAATGGAAAAGGTAGAACCTTATTTTTCTATCTGACTTTCTAGAGACTTCACTACACAAATAGGGGGTTATATTGTGGCAGATTGGTCATGTATGTTCTTTAGGACAAGATATAAGGTAGAATTCTCTACAAAAAATCAATCCAAGCTCCAAAGTCAATATGGGGACTAGATCATAAATTTGAATTCTAAAAAATTACCTATTGGTCTCATTACCTTGGAGGAGATTTTCAATTATTATGATCAAGTAAGGAGCAAGGGTTCAAATCTAACTGCAAGTAAAGATGACTCACACCCATCACTGTTGTTGATGGAAAGACTCTCAATTGAGGAAAGGTATGTAGTGAATTTGAACAAGAAGTTTTCATTAAGTTATGTCAAGAATTTAATGATGTCATTGCATGGACATATGAAGTCTTAAAAGGTTTTAACCCAAGTTGGTTTCAGCATACTATAGATATGAACCAAGATGCCAAGCCTGCTAGAGAAAAACAAATGCCAGTTAATCCTAAGATTGATCCATTAATGAAAAAAAGAATTGTCAGAAATCATAGAGGCTAATATCATTTTTCCTATTAAACATTCCTCATAGGTAGCTAATCTTGTTCCTATTAGGAAGAGGAGTGGAGAAATATGGCTTTGTGTAGACTTTAGACCTTAATAGCTCTTCTCTTAAAGACCATCACCCTCTTCCTTCTATGGAAAAAATCCTATATAAGGTTAGTGGTTCAGAAATATTTTATTTTATGGATGATTTTTCAAGCTATAATAAAGTACTTGTCTAGGAATCAGGCCAATGTAAGACAACCTTTACTATTAAAGGGGGTACTTATGCCTATTGTAAGATGTTATTTGGACCAACTCATGCAGGTGCCACATTTCAGAAGGAAATGGAGATGGGTTTCAAATGTGTAATGGAGAATTTCATGTTAGTGTATCTTGATGATATAACTTTCACCTCCAATCATGCAACATATCACTTTGATCATTTGAGACAAGTTTTTTTAGATGTAGAGAATATGGTGTTTCCCTGAATCCCAAGAAGTATGTGGTTACCACTATGCATGCAAAGCTCCCAGGACATATTATCATTTATATAAATTTTACATCCTCTTTTACATAAATTTTATATCATTTTGAAATCATCTTATATCAACTAAAAACCATTTCAAATCAACTTTTAATCACCCCATATCAACTCATAATAACTTAGAATGTGTCAAACATCCCACATCAATCATCATCTATCCAATCCTAGGCATTGTTGTGGCTTTCATTTCCTTGGAAACCTATCAATCTATCAAATCTTGTCAATCTAACCTTAGTACTGTCATGGCTTTTAGTGCTAGGTCAAAGTATCATTCATTTCATTTGATCTTTGACATCATTCAGTCTTTCAATAGTAGATCATGGCATTATCAACCATTTTAGTAATATTGACTACATCTGTCAATATTATTATGATCAACCCTATCAACCAATCTTGATCCTATAACATTTTACAATGTCAGTTAAATGTTATATATATTTAGTTCATGTCATGTGTCCTTGGCATGTTATCAATTTCAATTGATCAACTTGATCATGGTTTTGGTCTATCCATCATCATCCTAGTTGATTTCCATTATCATCACACTTCATCAAAGGATACTGTCGCACTTATTAAATCAAACTAGCCAATAATTCACTAATTTTCTCTATAGGATTAAATAACCCATAATTTAATCCTATCATTCTTACTAATCATTGTTCCTAATTTTCATCCTTAATTAATTAATTTTATTAGTTAATTGGTTCATCATTCACAAACCATGGAAATTCACAATTTCCTAAGTCACATTTTCCATCATTAACCCCATTTTTCACTAATTTCTATTTTGTGGAATAAAGAATTTTTAACTCAAAAATTCCATAAAATATTGACATCATCATGACACATCGGTGTGACACCTCATGGATTCTCCTTTGACACTTGGCTAAAATATGTCATAATCCAATATTCTTATTCTCTTACACACATCCATATTTGGCTTTCTTCATCATAGATTCTTGGCTTTAAGTGAGTTTGAGGTGTCATATGATGCATTATAGATTCTCTTCCACATTTAGCCATGTTTTACTTCCAAGCGTCATAGAATCCTACACTTGGCATCTTGTGTCATATGTGTCATGGATTCTTAAAGGAATCTCATGCCAAGTCACATATCCAAGGGAGACAATTCCAATGCTCTCATTCTCAAATCTATGGTTTCATCACTTCTTCATACTAATTCATCCCATTTTCTTATTCTACTAATTTTCATCTTTTCACCAAGTTGATCATATCTCAATAGTGTCTATCATCACTCACATCCTCTTTTACATCAATTTCATATCATTTCAAAATAATCTCATATCAACTCAAAACCATTTCAAATCAACTTGGAATCACCCCAAATCAACTTGTAATCACTTAGAATGGGTCAACATCCAAAATCAATCATCATTTGTCCAATCCTAGGCTTTTTTGTGGCTTTCATTACCTTTGAAACCTATCAATCTATCAAATCTTATCAATCTAGCCCTAGTACTATCATGGCTCTTAGTGCTAGGTCAAACTATCATTCATGTCATCTGATCTTTGACATCATTGAGTCTTTCAATATCGGATCATGGCATTATGAACCATTTTAATAATATTGAATGCATCTATCAATATTATTATGATCAACCCTATCAACCAATCTCGATCCTATAGCATTCTACAATGTCAATTAAATATTATATATATTTAGTTCATGTCATGTGTCCTTGTCATCTTATCAATTTTGATCAATCAATTTGACCATGGTTTTGGTCTATCCATCATCATCCTAGTTGATTTCCATTATCATCACACTTCATGAAAGGATACTATTGCACTTATTAAATCAAACTAGCCAATCATTTACTAATTTTTTCTAAAGGATTAAATAACCCATAATTTAATCCTATCATTCTTCCTAATTGTCATCCTCAATTAATTAATTTTATTAGTTAATTGGTTCATCATTCACAAACCATGGAAATTCACAATTTCATAAGTCACATTTTCCACCATTAACCCTATTTTCACTAATTTCTACTTTGTGGAATAAAGGATTTTTAATCAAATATTCCATAAAATATTGACATCATCATGACACATGGGTGTGACAGCTCATGGATTCTCCTTTGAAACATGGCTATGTCATAATCCAATATTCTTATTCTCTTACACACATCCATATTTGGCTTCCTTCATCATAGATTTGTAGTGCCTGCCCCTAGTTTACATTTTTCGAGCTACATTTATGTTATGATTGCCAAACTCTTTTAGGCCAATTTATGTTTGATGAGTAGTATTATTATTTTAGAGATTATCAGATGATGTTTACACTCAGTTTATTATATGATGAGATTACTTGGTACTCTATATTTCATGCATGTATGATGATTATTCAATGGTTTTAGTTATCGATGATGATTAGTTAGATGGCTTATTATTTCATGTGCCTCTTATGGATACTTACCCCATACTGCATGTGTATGGTGTGCGTGCTGTTTTATTTATGTATGGTGTTTCTGATATGGTTAAGGAAGGGAGTCGTAGTCACCTGCTAGTCGGGATCTACACGATGCACCACTTCCTGCCATTGCCTGTTTAGCTTAGAATATTGTGTTTGTACATGCGTGGATTTTATGCAGGTTGCAGGTACCGAGTATCGACTTCCCTGAATTGTCAGGATGAGCGTACCCTATCACACTGTCTCAATGGTAAGAGAGGGGAGATAAACTCTTAAGTCCAAATCCTAAACCCTCTAGCCAATTGTCCTAATTGATGATTAGGACAAGTATCTGAGTTAGTACCCTCCGAATGCATCAAATGATGTAATTTTGTGATTATAACCTTTTTGTTTGATGTGGTATGTATTTTTTTCTATGATGGGTTTTCGTATGTTGCTTTATGAGTCCTTGGTGTATTTTTCTATTAATTAAGTCTAATTAAAAAGACAAATTAATGATTTAATTTAATAAGGAATTATTATGATATCTTTATATTTAATTAATTAATTAATTAATTAAATAAAAGAATTAAAGTTGGAAATTAAAGTTTAAGATATATTTAGAATAGGATAATATTTATTTAATTTAATAATAATATATTTGGAGTTCATTTTTAAATAAATGCTAAGTATTATTGTTATTTAAATTAATTAAATATGTTATCAATTAAGTTCTAAAATAAATTAAAAAGTTGAAAGATATTAATTTTATTAAGAATTCTAGATCGCATGATCTAAACATGAGTTAAATATAAGAATTAAATTAAAAGATTAAATTATAAAAATTAATAATGTTATTTTAATTCTTAAAAGTGCACATAAGATTTAAAGTAATAAATTAATTAAGAATTGAAGTCAAGTGAAATTTTAAATAAAGTTATTTAATCATTCAACTTAATGTGCATGAAAGTTGAATGCAAAAGAATTAGAAAAGATAATAAAAGTTAATTTGAGTTAACTGAGTTGTGCAAAGAGTCTTCTCGGGTAAACGCACAATTAGTGCCCCGAATTGAGGAGAATTTGCTTATCACAACTTTGGGGGTTCATTTTTTTTGGAGAGAGGAATTTGGACGGGAATTAGGAGGAAGACAATTTTTGGAAGAAAATTTCAGAAGGCTGATACGAAGAAAGTCTCGAAGGGAAAGGTTATTGAGAGGAGCGAATTCGCATACAGTTTTCTGGAGGTTGCATAATAGCATCAGGATCAGGTAGGGTCTTGTGTTTTTTATCCATGAAATTTGCAATTATCCCTTCCTGCCTTCTTCGTGTCTGGGGTTTGTAGATATGAATTCTCTGTTATAAAAGTTTTAAGCTTTCAATCTTGTGAAGCTATTAATTATTCGTCAATAATTTCTGTATCCATGGAGACTGGATGAATTAATTAGAACCCTTGTTTTCCTGATTTAGAAATTAAGATCTAATTTGATAAGGGTTTTGTTTTTAATGAAATTGAAAAGTTCTAGATAAATAAATAAATAAATAAATATATATATATATATATAAATATATATATATATATTTATATTTTTTCATATTTACCCTTTTGAAGAAATTGCTTTATAAAAAAAAAAAAAAAAAAAAGAATTTAACAAAATTATTTTTGTTAAAATAAAATTTATTTTATTGTTTAGAATAAAATCAAATCAAATTTTTAAAAAAAAAAAAAAAAAATATATATATATATATATATATATATATATATATATATAAAATATATATATATATATATATATATATATATATAAAATATATATATATTTAAATATTATATAGTGGGGGGGAGGGAATTACCCCATACCCGCTCCCACTGTCGGCGCAGGCCGACAGTACCTGCGTCGCAGGTACTGCGACGGCAGGTACAGAGTACCTGCCGCCGCAGGCTTGCGGCCAAAGCCGACGGGCTTTAAACGTGGGGAAGAATTTAATTCCGTTTTTTATTTTTATTTTATTTTATTTTTATATAATTTTTTTTAATGATAAAAAAATGAAATTTTATTTAATTAAAAATTTTAAATAATAAAAATTATAATATATTCAATTTTTATAATATATTAAACTTTTTAAATATTTAATAAATAAATATTAATTGCATAGATATAGTTGTAGATTTTAATTTATTAATAATTTTGTTTAAATATTAATAAATTAACAATTAGTAGTGGGATTAAAATAATTAATTAGATCTAATGAATATTGATTAATTTAATTAAAATTAGTTTAATTAAGTTAATTAATAATGAATTCTATTTGACTAAATTATAAATTTGGATATTGATTTAATGAAAGTTATTATAGAAATGGGTTATTCGAAAAAGGGTAGTTGTGAAAACTTTGTTACTTGAATTCGACATTAAACTAAATCACAAACCTTACCTTAACTTAAATAATATACTTTCAGATCCAATCTCTGAGACTTTGATGTTGTCTTTATACTTTGAATGTTTTGGGGTTGGTTTAGCGTTGACCAGTTCAGGTTGTTACCAGAGGCTCGGGGTTTGTGAATGTGATGTCTTGATGATTTGGTCTCGATCTTTCTTAAACCTGACCATGGTAATGTGATGAAGTGCTCTATGACATGATTGTGTTTACTGTTTGTGATTGCTTTCCAGTTCCTTGTGTGAAGCTGAGATGTATGTATTTGAGAATACCTAACTTAACCATTTCTGAGTCTCGATCAATTATACTTGTATTACTTTCTGGTTGCTCATTAGAGAACCATTGGATTTTGTGACTTATCATTGATGCCTTCAGTTGCTAATAGAGAACTGTCGTGATTACTTGATTACTATTTGATGTTATCTGTTGCTCATGAAGAACTGATATATTTTGTGGATTATCTTTTTATGATATTTTTAGTTGCTCGCATAGGACTGAGATGGTTTTATTATGATTCTTTGATTTATGAGTTCATGAGCTAGGGTAGGTTATCTATGTGTAGAGTCGGGAAGTGGCTTGCAATGGGGGTCGGAGCCCTAAGTGGCTGCCTTGAGAAACCCATTGTAAGTCATTTTTAATAAGTGAAAACATTTACACTAAATGAGAGAAAATGAACCTAATAAGATAATTGTATGTTCTCTCCCATGCCATGAGTGCTAGTACAGACTAGGATGGGGTAGAGAGGACGCTTGGTTACGACCTTGCATACCATAGTATGCCTCGTCAGTACGAGAGGATACTAGTGGCCGCAGGATCAGTAGGGACCCGGGATTCCTAAGGGATTGCTCGGGTAACTTCTACATGACTTTTGCGATGACACTTTCCCGCTTGCATATTAGGTTTCCTACGTGTCTTGTGGTACCTCTGGGATTTAGATGTCGATCTTTTTAGGAACCCTTGAGTTGGCATACTTATAGGATCTCCTGGACTTAGAAAGTATTTATGATTATAGGTTTTGTTATCCTATTTGGGACTTGAGACTATCTCCTCAGCGCGGTGGGAGTGGACCATTTAGGTTCCACGCGGTCGGGTGGTAGTGCTTTTACTCTTACCATTGAGATCCGTTCCATGGTCACCGTGGCTGGAGTTTTCGTGATTGGCATTTACCTACACTATGTTCTTGGATTAGTATGATGGATGATTAGATTTTATGATAGATGTTTTATCATTATGGATGTATGGATGTATCATGTATGGTGAATAATTTTCATATATTTTTACTGTACTTTGTATCATGGATTTGAGGATGTTGTATCTTGATCTTTACATATGTATATTCTTTTAAGCCTTTCATACCCTATGAAATGTACAGTGGATGAATGAGCATTCCGAATTAATTTGCCAAGGAGCATTCGGAACAAATGTATATTATGGACATTGGAGTTTCTGATTATTCTTCTATATGTATGTGTTAGTTGTTAGACTTAGAATTAATTAAATTTAAACGTGACTCAACGTCTTGGGATCTTTAAGAAATGTAACTTGCAATGTATGTTTGTCGATGATTACATGTTATTGCTTCCGCTACTATTTGTTTGATGTGTATGTCATACTTTCTTACTTTAAAAAAAAAAAAAAAAAAAAAAAAATGTTAAGTAAACTTAGTGAAACTTTAGGTTAATTCTTTTGGATCCCTTGGCGGGGCGTTACAAGATTCTTTGCTTTAAGTGGGCTTGAGGTGTCATTTGACACATCATAGATTCTCTTCCATATTTAGCCATGTTTGACTTCCAAGCATCATAAAATCCTACACTTGGCATCTTGTGTCATATGTGTCATGGACTCTCAAAGGAATCTCGTGCCAAGTCACATATCCAAGGGTGAAAATTCCAATGCTCTCACCCTCCATGCTGATTATAAAATGAGCATTCTTCCTCTCATTTTCAGTCCCTAACTCTTAAGTCTTTTCATGTCCCTAGCTTCTTAGTATTTAAAGACATGGGAGCTACAAGTGAAAGAGGGAGTTTTATTTATTTTTCTTCTATTTATTCATTTGGCTTTTATGGTAGACTAGAGGGTTTTAATATACGATTATTGAATTTGTGATTTTCTCATAGTATGTTAGACATTAGCCCATTTTTTGGTCATACAATTGGTGAACTTGATGTGAACATGCTTATCTAACTTGGGTTTTCTTTTTTTCTTCTTGTAGGTGCAAGGAAGGAGCTCACTTGGAAGGGTATAATGACTACCTACACTTCCTTATCACAACTAGATTAATTAGGGGGTCCATTAATATGGTTATATCCTTTTATTCTATGCATTTTGTTAGCTTGATGTCCTAGGGTGCACTCTGCTCTATCAAGGCACACTTGGGACCCCATAAGATGCAGTTTTAGAGGCCTAGGAGATACCATAACCTATGTTTGTTGTTCCCAACTGCACCCTTCTATTCCCCAACTAAACCATGGGCACAATCTGCACTGTCTAGGCACACTTGGGTGTATAGGTTTAAAAAAAAATTGTTTCTGGGCCTTGCTTAGGCACCATTGCCCCACAACTTTCCACTGACCTCCCAACTATGCCTAGAAACTACCAAATGTGTCCCTCTAAGCCCCAAGTGCACCATGGGCATAGTTAGCATTTTCTAAGTGTACTTAGGGGCATTTTGGGTCATTCTGGCCTTCTCGGGTGGAATCTGCTCTATTAGAGCACACCTGGATCACAGAAAGCACCTATTTCAATTAGAATCTACATCTAAGGTTTCCATTTTATTCTAGGACATAGGTTAGATGATTTTTTGTCACTAATGATCTATTTGAAACTTTTGATGATCATTGGATGAAGAAATGATCATAACAAAATAATAATGGTTGGTTCCAAGACATTGTTGAAGCCCCTATGTGTTTGTCAAAACCATGTGTGTGGATTTCTTAGAGTAAATAAAACTTCATTTGTTTCTTAAAATGAACTTTTTCTTTTTTTCTTGGCATGTATATGGTGTTTAAAACCCTAGGGGTTACATGGACGTATCCTCTCCTTCACCATTCATGGATCTTGGGTGTAAGAGAAATTTGTGTGACTTCTATAGGAAGCCTACCTTGGACCAAGATAATTGATATTAGGTATGCCAAGGGACAACTTCAGAGAAGTAATGGGCAAAAATATAGGTCAACATTCTAGTGGCTATATAATACTTGATTATGATGAAATTTGTGTCAGTGGTATTGCTAAGTAATAGCTCTCCTCCAGTACCCTTGTGGTGCATTGAACCCAGGTTCTCATGGCTAGGAGACCTTCTGAGGAAGTTTATCATTCACTTGCTAAATAGAGTTCCCTTACCAAAAACCATGTTTTAGTGGCCAAAATCCTTTCTATCCACTAGCTCAAGGGATCACCCATGCCCATGAAGACATCCTACATTCTCTCAGTCCTTAGTAGAGGCAACAGTCCCTTGGGAAGTCATGCCCCTTGAGAAGCAGATCTTGGTAGCCCTGAGAAGTGAGTGCACTATAAAGGGGAGCTGTGGTGCAGAGATCCTAGGTTTTCCACTCTAAATAAGTGCAGCTAAACTTTGGTTCAACTAGGAATTTAGTGGATACAGTCCTAAAGACTAGGTTGTGATGTGCTTGTTCACTTTTAACAATAGCTATTCTTAGCTTAATGTTTCTTGCGCGTGTGTAAAAAATTAATCAAGATAAAAGATAACATTCAAATTTATACCTTGGATAACATAAAACACTATCAAAACATTGATACTATTGTCACAACTTTGTGAACTTTGTCCAATACATTCAAGGCTTAGAAATCATGGCAACTTGTGATCCTAAATGTGCTTGGCATAGCATAGGTTTCATCCTCTCATAGAAATCACTTGCATTCACCCTAGTTAAAACCTCATATTTGCATCATATAAGCTTCATCTTTCATCTTGTAGTCCTCATTTTTCATTCCTCATCCTCCACATTGCATTCATTAGGGTTTAGGTTGCATCCTTTAGTCTTTGCATTTCAACCCCAAAGCTTGCATTTTGCACTATCTGTCTTGCATCCTTGCATACCCAAACCTCATCTTGAATAATTTAACCATAATTTTGGGTTTCCTAAACATCATTTTTAACTTTCATTCTAGTCCTAGCATTTTCCCCTACTACTTGGCTCACTGTGACATCAATTTGGAAATCATAGCACCTAACATTGCCTTAGTTTTAGCTCAGCTTCCCAACTGCATTATGAAACTACCAACTATGCCCAAACTAGCCCCACCTACACCATAGGTGTATTTGGTAGTTTCTAAGTACACTTGGTAGTCTAAGAATCTAGTTTGGACTTCCAAACATCATTTTGAGACTTCAACAGTGTCCTTAGGTACCTGGATAGGTCCCCCTATCTCAGCATGCCCTGATTTGCATTCTGCATCTCCTAACCTTCATTGGCTTCACTTAGGAAATAATCCCTTAGGTAATAACCTCCATTCAGCATGCCCTAACCCATCCTAACATCAACTCCTACATCCTAGCTTCCTAGCATAGCAACTTGACTACCACCTTGCTCAGATTCAATAGACATTCAACCCAATTTCCCAACTAGGCCATGAAACTACCAACTATGCCCAAGCTAGCCCAAACTAAAACATAGTCATATTTGTTACTATTAGAGTTCACTTGGTTTTATCAAGGCATATTTGGGCACTTGTATGACCATTTTAGGCCCTAAAACTGCATTTTAGGACCCCAAAACTGCATTTAGGAGCCTCTATAAGTCCTCATTTTGCACATGACCCAAAACTGCATCTTACACCCAAAATCTCATTTTGCATCTTATGACCTTTCCATATTTCATATCCTCTCAGCATCACCATCATTTCAAGTCACTTAAATGTCATTTTGAACCCCCAAAACCTTTGCATTTAATCAAAAATCTGAACAATGTATGAGTCCTAGAGTATCTCCTAGTGTTGGTGGATGATGGATCTTGACTAGTCTTTTTATCTTTTATTATCATTGTCTTTTGTCAAAATCTATCTATGTCTTGATATATTTAACCTTGTCATCTGTATCATTTTGATCTTTTTTTCTTTTATAGCTTTTTGGTCAAGATCCAAAGTCCATTATCACAAAGTTAAACTCCTAGACAAAACACTTTCTAAAGATTTCCACTAAGTTCAAAAACTTTGCATACACCCTTGCCATTATATTTTCCAATTTATAAATGTCATTTTGACTTACCCTAGTAGCATATTTCTCTCATCTTTCATTGTTCAAATCCTAGCATCATTTTCACTATCAAACCCTATCAAATTGAATTATCAACTAAATTATCTTCTTGATCTCTTATCCTCATTTTTCATATCCAAAATGTCATTATCAACCCTAGAAAAAAATCCCTTGCATATTCCACCTTTCATACATCAACCTCTAGCATCATCACCAAGTCCAAGGTCCAACCATTACCTTCATTTTACATACCCTAACCTTTATTTTGCATACCATAATCTTCATTTTGCATACCTCCAAACGTCACTTTGCATTTGCATTTGCATAATTTGCCTAGGACATTTGCACCTTGCATATCAAAATCACACTTCATTTGGAATTCTCCTAGGTTGTATAACATCCTTAAACACCTAAGAATCCAAAAAACACTCACAACTTCCATACCCACATTCTAACTATCAAGTTTTTCCCTATTTTACCAAGTGCACCCTTGTTTTACAAAGTACGCACTTCAGGTGCATAGTTGGTAGTTTCAAAGTGCACTTGGTAGTTTTAGGGAACACTTGGTAATTAGGTATCTCATTATAAGTTCTAGAACCCTAATCTAGACATCCACACCTTGCATTTCTTCCCTAAACCTTGCAAAACACTCTAAAACACTCAAATCATTCAAATTTTGCATTTTAGGCACCCTAACACCTCTATTTACCACCTGCATACCTCCTACTTACCAACTACTTACCTTTAGGTCCCCAAGAGCACCAAGGGTGTACTTGGTACTATTTGAGCACAATTGGTAGTTTAGGTATGCACTTGGGAGGCAGAAAGTCAATTTAGGTTTCCCTCCACTGCATCTACAACCTAAGGTATCATACCAATGCAAACTAGGACACAATCAACTTAGAGACCTGAAAAACTTTACCAAACCTTGTTTTCTAAGACACAAACATAACCAAAAGCTCATACAAGAAAAAAAGAGAGCAAGAAAACCCAAAAAACATTTGATGAAGACCAAATCAAGGCATCCCAACCATTACTTGCAAACTCCTTAAACATGTATCTGCAAGATTACCTTAATCAAGATATGAGACAAAAAACCTTAAAAAACACACCTACTATGAGGTTTCCTTCAAACACTTCCCCTACACATGGGATGGTTCACTGGAGTTCTAAATTTGAACCTATATTTGTGCTAATACCACCTGGAGGTGGAAGTGTACCAACCACACCCAAGGATAAACAAACACATTCCTTTGAATTTAGCAAACCCAACAAGAGTAATTTCAACCCTAACACACCAAACACACAAAAAGGTATTGTACACCTAAGTGATGACTCTGACACTAATTATGGCATCACTAACAAAGAAATGGCTAGGACATGTCAAGACAAAAATTTTCACAAGAACTTCAAACTTTTGGCAGCCCAAGAAATTGTTAACTTCAACCCAAATGTGGAGGGACCTAAGTCCAAACATCAAACCAACACAACAATTGAAAACATACAACACGTGATCAATTTGGACATACATAAGGGAAAATAGCCTCTGGAGTTTTTGAACACAATCATGGTGCCTATAAGGTCCCATCAAGAATAAACCATCGAAATCCTCCAAAGTACATTTGAACACATCAACATTAATCCCTTGTTTGATGAACCACAAGAAATGAACAAAAACATTACTCTTCCTAAGTATCCCAAAAGGACATTAAGACTTGAACTCAATCACATGGTGCAACAACAAGACATGCCTAAAGGGACTTGTACTCTAAGAATGCCAAACATACCTCCTTTGGACAAAAATCAACAAAGTGCACCTTTGCCCCTAACTCTACCAAATGTTATGATGTCAAAAGTGATGGAGCCTCCCATGAGTACACTATGTGAAACATCAACTACAAAACTCCCTATTGATGTGCAAAGGAAAAGTCTTATTTACATTACACCTATTCCCAAAAGAAATGCACCTCAATGTCAAATCAGTATGATGTCCCAAGGAGAAACATCAAAGACACAATGGTACCAAAGCAATAATACCAGCATGGTAATCAATTCTCGAGGACATAACCAACTACCCCAATGACATCAGCCTATAGTGGTACAAGGACATAACATTTCTAATGTGCAACCAAGTATAAATCCACTCAAAACACATTCAACATATCAACAACAATAACCTCAAGTGGTGCAAACATCACACATCCCTAACACACAATCCAATGTAGATCCACTTGACTTTCATGCAATGTACCAAAATATATTCCAACAACAACAAGCCTTGTTTGCTAAACAAAAAGAGAAAATTAAACAATAGTTGGAATACCAAAGATGCCTTGAGAAACAAATTGCATATCAACAACATTTGTTACAACAACATCAACAGATATCTCTATGACAACAATCACACACATGGTCTTACATACAACCAATAGAGATATCCCAACAACAACCACAACAAATGGCACAACAACAACACATGGTACATCAATTGTAGTTGATATTGCAATAAGTGCCACATCAAATACCACAACAAGTACCCCAACATGTATCACAATAGGGACCCTTTTGTCTTCAAGATACCATAATACCTCTACCACCTAGTGACACATCAGCAGACTCATCAGACATAGAAATGTCAGAACTGAGTAGACATAGCTCCCACCACAGTAAATGGTCTACTCATAGGCACAAAAGACTTGAAGGGAAAGTTATTATGCAGAACCCTAACAAAGTGCTATTGCAACAATTCAAACAACTTTCCAAACAAGTTGAGGCATTGGGAGTCCAAAAGAAATAGGCTCCATATACAAAGAAGGACTTACGTCATAATCCATTCAATAAAAGTTTTTATATGCCTCCATTTCCAAAACACTTTGAGGCTCCAAGGTTTGAAAAATACTGAGGAAAAGGAAACCTTGTTGATCACATTTGAGAATTTTGTGCCTCTTGTACCAAACTCAATGATGAGCCCACTTACCTCATGAGATTATTCCCTTGTTCTCTAGGTTGCCCTGCACTTGAATGGTACTCCAAACTTCTTGGTACTATCAAATCTTGGTTGGAACTCATAGACAATTTCATCTCACATTTTTCCTTTAACATTACAAATGAGGTGATACTTTCCAATTTGTGCTGGACTAAATAAAAGATGGGAGAACCATTTATCACATTCTTACTATGTTGGAGAAGCTTAGTCAGTCAATGCTCACTAGACATTCCTAAGGAACAAGTAGTTAACTTGTGCATTGAAAACCTAATCCCCAAATTAATGTATGAACTCAAAATCCAAAGACCAAGCACTATTTCTAAACTAATGAAAAAAGGGGCTAGTATTGAAGATGCTCTTATCAGTAAGGGAATCCTCAAGATAAACAAGGAAAACACAAACACCAACACGTCTAATGACAAGGTGAAAATTTTCTCCAAAAAGAAGAATGTGACCAATGATGGCATTGTGGATGCATTTACAATTATCATAGCACAACCTCAACTGACTTTAAAATGTGCAAACCCTAAAAATTCTCAAACTCCAAGTCAAACACCACCTCAATAGTAGAAAACTAAGATCTCCATGTAGGATAGACCTTAAATACATCCTAGAAAAAAGATCAAAAATTCACACCATTAGGGATACCTCTTGAGATTGCACTACAATAGTTACTTAGTAATAACTTCCTGCAGTTACCCCCGATCAAAGATGAACCATTAACTAAAGCAGATTGGTGAGATGAAAAAAATTTGTGTGATTACCATTGAACCAAAGGACATAATACCTCATCATTTTTCCAACTAAAGCATGCAATACAAGACCTTATTGATGATGGTGTAATCATAGTTGATCCATCACTGCTAGCATCCAACTCTGATCACACTATCTTCAAAGATCCTTTGGGTAATCATGACAAAGAGAAGCCCTCCAGTTCAAACTCAAACTCACAAGGTAATGTGAATTACATGCACATTGGATATGACTACACTATCAAGTGTTTCAATGAGTCAAATTCTTGCATATCCACATTCACCTTAAATGTTGAAGATCATTGTTGCACTGTCACTACATGTCATACCAAGATCACACTGCCTAGAGATCTTTCTAGAACTATCACCTCTACTAGAACTATACCCTCTAGTAGGCCTAATGCTCTTATTTCATCTGATTATAGCCTTGTTGAACAAATTGGAAAGATCCCTATGCAAATATCCATCTTGGACCTACTGTGTGCATCTCTCCAACACCAGAAGATCTTGGATCAAGCCCTTAAAGAGTCAATAGTCCTAGATAACATGGATTTTGTCCAGTTCCAAGCCATGGTTGGGAACCTAGCTGCCTCACAACATATCACTTTTTCCCCCTAGGATATTCCTAAGGAAAAACCTAACCATAATGATCCCCTTCATTTCAAAGTCTTCATCCATAATGCCAAAGTCAAACATTTCTTAATATATGGAGGAGTAAGACTGAACATCTATACTCTTAAGGTTGTCAAAGGTTTGGGTTATTCTGAGGAAGATGTGGATCCCTCTTGCAGAATCATAATAAAAGCTTATGATGATGGTCAATGCTTCTCCAAGGGCATCATCATATTACCCATAAGAATTGGTCCAGCTATTGAAGATACATTATTCCATGTCCTAGATATAGAAATGAATTGCAACATGATACTAGGATGCCCTTGGCTTCATGCTATGAAAGCAGTGCCCTCTACATATCATCAATGTCTTAAATTTTCCTATAACAATATGGAGGTTACCATCCCTAGTGATCCAAATCCTTTCCATTTTTGTGCTAATATTAGAGATGCTATTGCATACCATGTCCTGCAAATAATGAAGCACAACCCATAGATTCCTCCAAATATATGGATGCAGATATACTCCTCAGTAAGGTGAAGCAAAAGATGAAGATTGAAGATAATGGATGTGGAGAGTACTTTATGTCTCAAGTATCCCACATTAGGGAGTCACCACTTTCTCCCTAGTGTTATGGTAAATCACAACTATTGCAAGCACACAATTCTAAGATTAGGACACAAAATAAAACTTCTACCAATGAGAATACTTCCATTTGTATTGAGAAAACACACACAGAACAAAAACCCACTTTGATATCTCCTAGCAAGTATGGACTTGGGTTTACTATCATGCAAAAACAAGGCTATGATGGATGTAGTGGTCTTGGATCTCAAAAACAAGGTATAGTTGAAGCTATTACTACAAAAGGACAACCTCCTAGTTTGGGGCTTAGATTTAAACCATTACGAATAGGTCCTCCTAGTACTATGGTACCTAAATGTAAGACTATGGATGTTTTGAATGATGAAAAGGCATCTGAGCATATCCCACCTAAAACAAACAATCCTCTAGGTTTTGAGCATGACCCCAATGGTACAACAAAATCTAATGCCTATATCCATACCTTCAACCAAAGCCCATTCAACGCTGATGATGACATCCCCTCAAGTTATCCTGAACTATTGGATTGGGACCAACGTGGACCACCAATTTTTGATTGATTCGACAATGATGACACTCTTATAATAGACTTTAAAATATATGGAGGCATTATGAACAACAATCATATAGAAGAAATTTCTCCTAAAGTGAACACATTAGCATATTGTTGGGAGTCAACTCCATCTTCCAGTTACAAAACTGAAAGCAAAGAAAAAAATAACAAGCATAGGTCTCTTGGTGAAAACCAAAAGGCACCACTAAACCGTGAAAAATCAAAACCTAAGCAACTCCCAAGGATACAAAATCAAAAAGATGATAACATGAATATCAGTGTTCCAGTGTTCAACATGCCACAAAGTCTTTTGCATCTCTCCCGATTAGCATTCATGTGGGACATTGTTGGTCTTAATCCTCCCAATCCTTCCTTATATCTAGTTGTGTATCCCCAAATCCAACTACCTAACCTATCCAACACCCAAAATAAAACCTCTATCCATCAAGCCTTTGAGCCTGTCATCATTAGTGACATCCCATACAAAGAATATTTTGAACCAATCATCCTCAAATGCCTTCATTAACAAGAGATAGACACTATCTTACATATGGTACATGATGGTATATCTCAAGGCCTTTCTAGTGGTTTGACTTTAGCTATAGACTCGAAACAAATCTTGTGTAGTTACGGTCAATCATGGATCCATAGATTATTGAATAGTAGCAACAACAAAAGATTTCTTCTCAGCATTTCTCAACAATGTTCTTGATTTTGTCTAAAATTCTTGAAAAAATAGAAAAAAGACCTTAAAAAAGAAAAGAAAAAAGTGAAAAAAGTCATCAAAAAATGGATGCCTTGATGAAAACCTAGCAAACAGGCATCTTGGCACAAAAATTTGATTCAAGAGAAAAATTATGTCCACAAGTGAAAAACTAGCAAATAGGTGCTTTGGGCAAGTACCATGGTGAAAACCTGGCAAAAAAGTTCCATGTGTAATCAATTGTTTCTCCTAAATCTATCAGGATTCCATCTGATTTTTCCCCCTCCTTTTGTCATTCCCTAATCATATCCTTCATATTGTAAGACATCCCTGGTCCCTTACCATGGCCCAAAAATTAGTTAATGTCCATCATTATCTTACCCAAGCATCACCAACATGTGCATACTCTATCTTTGGCCTTTGTACATAGTGTGTATCTTGTCTAGGGGAATATTACCTACACAATGCATGAGTTTGAGCTTTAACTAGGGGCATCACCCTAAGAACTTTTCATCAATTGGACTTATCACATAACGGATTGGAGCTAACACTTGTATATGATTTTACAATCTTGAAAAAAATCCTAAAAATTCAAATATGATCCTTGAACAATCACATAAAAATCATAAAATGTCCTAAAAAAATCCCTAAACATCATAAAATGTCCTAAAATAATCATATAAAAATCATAAAATGTATTGAAAAAAACCCTAAGCATTGTAAAATGTCATGAAGTAAAACCTAAAAATCGTGAAATGTCCTGAAGAAACCAGTCACACAAAAACATTAAATATCCCCAAAAACCCTAAAAATCATAAAACCCACTAAAAATGTGTAACAAACCTTGTAAATATTCATTGTGGATAACTACCCCTTTTTCTTAAACACTTGAAATTTCCCAAACTAAAACTCAAAGCACTACACTTTCAAGACAATCACACTATCAGAGAAACGTGAACCAATAGCCAATCCAACATGTCACTATGAACCTATCAACTAAATCCACCAATAGAGCTATCACCTCATCAACCTATCAAACACTATCTAAACACCTAAAACACTAAAAAGCAAGTAATAATGGACAAGAATAGTTTTTGTCTCATGCTATTTAGTGAGTGATTTATTTTTGCTTTGTTTTTTCTTCAATAATGTTCCTATGCCACTCAATGATATAAACTGATCTATGAGGGTGGCTGGGATGGTTCATGGTCATTTTTATTTTCTATCTATTACAATGTACCTTTGAGATTCTAGGGCATGTATATATGCATTAGGAAGGACAAGGTCATTTTCTATTTGCATCATGCTTGTTTATGCAAAAGGTTTGCATTAGTGCTCTAGCCCTTTATGCCATGATGTGTTGCATTCTATTTGCCCTATCAAAATAAAGCTCCATTTGACATATAGTGCACTTTCTAAGAGAAAAAGTCTTCACCTCAATCTAATTGGTTCTCATCACATCTCCTTAGTCTTATATCATTCATCTCTTGATCAACCACCATGATCATGTATTCTGATAAACAAAATCATCTTCATCTAGCATTCATGCATTCCTGCATCATCCTACTCTATCTGTCAACTTTATGTGGCTTTCCACCTAGTCAAACCTCAATCTAACCTTTTTCTAACCATATTTGACCAAATCTAACCATTTTTGATGATTTCACTCATGTTATGACATCTTTCCATCATTGTGGGCATGCACACACAGTTTCAAGTCATTTCAAGTCCAATCAAGCTAATTTTGGCCCCCAGAGCTTTCTAGGGTGTAGTCTGCACTTTTAGAGCATAGTTGGGCTTCCCAAGTGCACCCAAGGTGCACTTGGTACTATCATAGCACACTTGGGCTTACCAAGTGCACACTGGGTGCACGTGGGGTAGTAAGATGCCCAGAATTTCTCTCAAAGCCCCTATGTTGCACACTGGAGGCCATGAGTTTTGTGTTTCAACTCTGATTTGCAATCCGTCAGTTGCATTGGACTTGTATATTTTTTGTGAATTTTCATTATTTTCTCACTATATTGAGTGGTAAGCCAATAAATTACTCATGGGCTCTTGATTGACCCCTATTAGGTTGATTTTGGCCCCTAGAGCCCTCTAGGGCACATTCTGCACTTTTTGAGTACACTTGGGCTTCCCAAGTGCACCATGGGTGCACTTGGTATTATTATAGCACACTTGGGCTTACCAAGTGTGCAATAGGTGCACTTGGGTGCATTTTGGGCACACTTGGGGTAGTAGGATGCCCAAAACTGCTCCCAAAGCCCTTATGTTGCACTCTGGAGCCCATAACTTTTGCATTTTAACTCTGATTTTTGATCCATCTATTGCATTTGATTCATATCTTTTTTTTGAAAAAAATTAACTATAATTTTCATCATTTTTCTACTTTCTTGAGTGATAACCCATGATATTATTCTCAGGCTCTTGCTTGACCCCGTTCTGCACTTTGGAACTAATAACTTTCACATTTTAGCTCTAATTTGTGATCTGTCAATTACTATCATGTTTTCCTCACATTATCGATAAAATTCACCTATCATATTCCTATGTTGGTCAATTTCTCAAGGGGGCATAAATATATACCACCATTACTAGGGCATGCTTTTATGGCTTTTTCATTAGCATTTTTTGACACGATGCTCTAAATCACATTATATGAAAGAGGGGAAAAATGTAGATGCTCAAAAATAGTTCACATCTATGGTTTCATCACTTTTTCATACTAATTCATCCCATTTTCTTATTCTACTAATTCTGATCTTTTGGCCAACTTGATCATATCTCAACAGTGTCTATCATCACTCATATCCTCTTTTACATCAATTTCATATCATTTCAAAATCATCTCATATCAGCTCAAAACCATTTCAAATCAACTTGGAATCATCCCAAATCAACTAATAATCACTTAGAATGGGTCAAACATCCAAAATCAATCATCATCTGTCCAATCCTAGGCATTTTTGTGGCTTTCATTGCCTTGGAAACCTATCAATCTATCAAATCTTATCAATCTGACCTTAGTATTGTCATGGCTCTCAATGCTAGGCAAAACTATCATTCATGTCATTTAATCTTTGACATTGTTGAGTCTTTCAATATCGGCTCATGGCATTATCAACTATTTTAATAATATTGATTACATCCATCGATATTATTATGATCAACCCTATCAACCAATCTCGATCCTGTAGCATTTTACAATGTTAGTTAAATGTTACATATCTTTAGTTCATGTCATGTTTCCTTAGCATGTTATCAATTTTGATCAATAAATTTGACCATGGCTTTGGTCTATGCATCATCATCCTAGTCCATTTCCATTATCATCACACTTCATTAAAGGATACTTTCACACTTATTAAATCAAACTGGCCAATCATTTACTAATTTTCTATATAGGATTAAATAACCCATAATTTAACCCTATCATTCTTACTAATCATTCTTCCTAATTGTCATCCTCAATTAATTAATTTTATTAGTTAATTGGTTCATCATTGGAAAACCATGGAAATTCACAATTTCCTAAGTCACATTTTTCACCATTAACCCCATTTTCACAAATTTCTATTTGGTGGAATAAAGAATTTTTAATTCAAATATTCCATAAAATATTGACATCATCATGACATGTGGGTTTGACACCTCATGGATTCTCCTTTGATACTTGGCTAAGATATGTCATAATCCAATATTCTTATTCTCTTACACACATCCGTATTTGGCTTCCTTCGTCATAGATTCTTAGCTTTAAGTGGGCTTGAGGTGTGATATGACGCGTCATATATTCTCTTCCACATTTAGCCATGTTTGACTTCCAAGTGTCATAGAATCCTACACTTGGCATCTTGTGTCATATGTGTCATGGATTCTCAAAGGAATCTCATGCCAAGTTGCATATCCAAGGGTGACAATTCCAATGGTTTCATCCTCTATGCTAATTATAAAATGAGCATTCTTCCTCTCATTTTTAGTCCCTAATTCTTAAGTCTTTTCAAGTCCCTAGCTTCTTAGTTATTTTTCTCCATCTCTCAAGCTTAAATCACAACTTCAAGTATTCTCATAGCATTATCCCTATCATAGAATTTTGCTTCATAATTGTGTGCATTACAAGAAATTTGGAGCTACACCATATGGAGAAGAAAGAAGGACATGGGAGCTACAAGTCAAAGAGGGGCTTTTAAATTTATTTTCTTCTTTTTATTCATTTGGATTTCATGGTAGACTAGAGGATGTTAATATATGATTATTGAGTTTGTAATATGATCATAGTATGTTAGACATTAGCCCATTGTCTGGTCCTACAAGGGGAAAGATATTTTTAAAGAAATGAATAAATCAATTGCCTCAGCCCCTACTCTTGTTAACCCCAAGTTCAACGGAGATTTCATCCTTTACTCCTTTTGAGGAGAATCAAGCATATCAATAGTTTTGACACAGCTGAATGATGAAAACTTGGAATAGTTCATTACTTTTTTTAGTGAAGTTCTCAATGATTATGAGGATCGATATAGTTATCTAGAGAAGTAGGTCCTTGTTGTTGTAAGAGCTCACAAAAATTTCAGGCATCTCTTGTTTGATAATAAAATCCATCTTTTAGTTCCACATGTAGGTGTGAAGGAATTCCTCCTAAAAAAAGATATTAGTGAAAAAGGGGTTGGATGGATTACTAATGTCATGGAATATGACAATTATATCAGGATCACCAAGTTGATAAGAGGTAAAGGAATTTGAGAGGAGATCGCTTTATCTTTTGAGATACTTGAGGAGGCTATCCTCTTGATTCAAGTCAAGCAACTATTAAGTGATAAGGGTCAGCCTAAGTTTTCATAGGGCATGATACTTTTCTTGCTAGAAGGAAGGTATCCTTAAGACTTTAATAGAAAAAAGAGTAGATGATTCAAGTTACAATCTATTCCCTATGTCTTGGTGGATGGAACATTATTTAGGAAAGATTATGATGGAATCCTATTAAGATGCATCTGGAATGACCAGATTAGAAGGTTGCTGAAGGATTTTCATGATGGTCCTACTGGTGGTAATTTTTTAACTACAGTTACTGCCATGAAGATAATGAGGGTTGGCTATTATTGGCTAACTTTATTTAATGACTATTATAAATGGGTAAGGAAATGTGAGAAATGTGCTTTCTTTTCTAGGAAGTAAAGATTGGTTTCCTTTCCCCTCCATCCCATTTAGGTTGATCAACTTTTACTCAATGGGGTTTGGATTTTATTGGTCCAATAAACTCACCCTCTAGTGCTAGTCATAAGTGGATCCTAGCAGCAATAGATTATTTCACAAGATGGACAGAAGAAGTGGCTCTAAAGGGTGCAACAAAGTCTTCTATGTTTGATTTCCTTAATAGAATTATAACCATATTTGGCATCCCTTCAACTATTATTTTAGATAATGCAAAATCTTTCCTAAGAGCTTAAATTATTGCATGGGTGGTTGACCATAATATCTACTTGAGCACATCCTCAAACTACTATCCTTGGGGAAATGGATTGGATGAGTCATCTAACAAGAACCTCATCAAAATAATGAAGATGACAATTGAAGAAAATCAAAGGTGTTGGCATGCCAAGTTAAAGACAGCCCTTTGGGCTGATAGAGTTACACCTAAGAGGGCCATTTGGAACTCTCCATTCATGCTTGTGTATGGAAAATAAGCCAAGATTCCTATCTCATTAAAGCTCCCCTCTCTTGAGTTACCTCATCAATTGGAGCTAGAAGAATATGACCCCAAGACAATTAGATTGGTAGAACTAATTGAGTTAGAGGAAAAGAGGTAACAAGCTATGCAAACCTTGGAGACACATTAGGAGCAGATGAAAGGGTCTTTTAACAAAAAGGCCAAAGTTAGGGTTTTCAAGGAAGGGGATCTTGTTCTAAAATGAGACTTAGATAGGGAAAAGCCAAGGAGGCACTCAAAATTTGATGCATTATGGAGTGGTCCCTATGTGGTTATCAATTGCAAATAGGCCAATGCTTTTCAATTAAGCACACCTAATGGTGAAATTCTACCTACTCCAGTTAATGGAATATATATTAAGCCTTGCTTCTAATAAAATATGAGTATTTCATGTATATAGTTAGGTTAGTTTCATTTGTGTGGCTTCCTATTTTCCAAGGAGGTGCATGAGCACATTTTTCTATAGAGGTTGTAGAGGATTTTGATTCTTGGTTTTAGTTGATCAAAAATTTTTCTAAGTTTTGTAGGAAAAAGGGTAGTTTTGAGGTTCCTAAGAATTTTTTCTACAATTTTAGGGTTTTTCTAGATGGATCTTTATGATTTCTATGACTCTGGTTCCCAATGGATGTGCGGGCTACTAGTCTATACATAACTGGCTTGCATCCCCCCTAAGTCACTAGATTTGTTGGTAATTTTTGTCTTCCACAAAAATTGTCATATTTGAATTCAAATGTAGTAACATTCACATATTTAAATATTCAAAGTGGGGCACAAAAATACCTAATGCTAAAACCTTAGGTTATATTTAATTCCTAAGTGACTATGCACTTTAATATTTTTGTAGGCCACAACTTTTTCTACCGTTAGATCTTCCTAGATCTATGATCATCACCTTGAAGACTTATAAAGTTACAAGGGTTCTATGGAAAGTAAAAGCTATGATAATATGACCATGTTCTCATGCTACGATCTTGTGATCTAGCATAAGATTGCAAATTCAATTGTCTAAGTCATTGATGCTATGATATGCAGTTATAATAACATCGTAGAAGTGGATGGTCATGGGAGATGGTAAGAAGGGTTAAAATCTTATGATATGTGGTTGTCGTAAGATCATAGGTGCAACTGAGGAAGTCTTCTAAAGGCACGAAGGTGAAGCTTTTTTGTAGAATCATGGCGATCATAATATTATAAGGAGACTTCAATGGATGCTCAATGTTAAGAAAATTTGATGATCATAAGATTGTAGAACCTTAGTTTAACCAAAATAAAGGTGTTCACTCGTTTGAGCTGGAAAAGAAAATGGGTCTTCGTCAAATGGAATTGTAGAAAAAGTATAGAATGAATGTTGAATATGATTGACCTACTGATACATCTGACTTGGCATCCTGATAGCCAAAATAAATTAGAATTTTAATGGAAGATCAAATTTTTGAACATCTATAGAATGCTTTCATCATTTCCTATGCCTAGAAAATCCAAAAAGAGCATGCACTCATCACCTAGTTATCCATCTACCCAGTTGTGCATTAAGGGCATCATTTCATGTTAGAATCAGGGTTCTTCCACTCAAGCTTGATTATTTCCATGACTCTAAAATTGTATCAAATCCAATCTATCATCCAAATTTTATCCAATCATCCTCTGATAGTCTTAAATGCATGATTGAAATTGTGAAGCAATCAGGAGTTATGCTTGAACTATAGTAGTTGTTTTGTTATTTTCTTAGGGGTTCTCTCTTTTCTAATTTTTAGAGAGCCCTCTCTCTCTAAATTTTTGGAGCATTTCAGGTAGGTGTGTGCATATCCCAATGGCCTCTCTTGCTAACTATGTTTTACAATTGAAATATCATATAATCATGTTCATACTTGGTGATTTATAAGATTAAGTGAATTCATTGTATTACTTCTTTGATTGAGTTAACTTTGGCATATTATAATATGGAGATTGAAAAGGTGAAGATAATAGTATATTTTGAGAAATCTATTAAGTTTTTAGCACATTCATTGGAAAAGAAATAGATCCACATACTATTTTGGTGCATCACCATCTAAATTAGGTTAGGTAGTTTTGTTTACATGCACTCCTTCTCCATTTTCCTCTTGAAGATCAATTAGGTGCATCTTGATAGTAAAGGAAGGTGGCCTTCTCCAAACATTCGACCTTAGAGCACAAGTCCCACACTTGGAGGTTCTTTCCATGTTACAAGAGGTTGTGTTAGAAGTATTCCCTCAGACTAGGGTGCAAGCTTTTGTGTCAACAAAATTTGCATATGACTTTCATTATGAATGCATAGTTATCCTTAATGAATCAGACTTTGTGAAATTAAGGGGTTTTAGAGGACCTAAATTAATACCTTCAATTAAGAGCACAAGTCTTCATACAATTGGAGTGAGGAGATGCCATCATTTTCCTTAGACATCAATTTTCAGGCAATTTTTGCGAAAGTGTGTGGAATTTTCATCTTGTGCAATTTTTTATGAGGAAATGGGATCTTGTTAAGATAGGGACATATTATTGGGTCATGTGTGGACCTACATATAACTTTTCAAATTTTTTTCATGTTTTTTATAGTTTTGGTTTACTCTTCCAAGGTGGACCTATATTGTAATTAAATGCTTGACTAGCCAAAGTGTGGCTTAGTTGGATATATAAGGAGCTTGTATTGATGTAGAAATAATTAGGGGATTAGTAGTGGATCATTTGGGAAGGATTCCACATCTTTAGTAGAGGAATATCTGAGATAGCAAATTTGGAGAAGAGCTAGTGGCTACAGTTTAGAAACAAGGAGGTTTCTTGGTGGCTTGCAAGCACAAGTTGATATCTTGGAGGTTTCTACTAGATTAGTGTTATGTTATAGATCTAGGCTAGCTATGAGTTGAGTTGGATCTTGAGGGATATTTTTGAACTATTTTAATTGCTTTGTATTTGGCCATAATGAGGAAGGCCTTACAACCTAGCATATTGACCGTAATCAATTGTTTTTTTATGAATAAATAATTGAGAATTGGTATTTTTTTTGGAAATCTCCTTTGGGGATTCTCCTACATTGCACTACATTAGGTGGTATCAAAGAAAAGGTTTGATCTGGCTGGTGGTTGATCTTATCAAAGCACAGTTATTCTTAAGTGTGTAGACAAATCACCAAAGTTGAGGCAGTTTGTACCAAGACCTTGAGTTAATCAAATAAGACATTGATCTGGTGGTGGATTTTTCTTTCTAGAGTCCTAGGTATATTGGTTGTGAGGTGGCAGATCATAGTTCTGACTTGTAATTGTAGAAGACTTGCAAATGGATTGATGGATGCAAAGATGGAAGGTTGATCTTCTTGGAGCATGATCAAAGAAAGTTTGTGGGATGTATGTTGTAGATTCATGTTCCTAGACTTGTGATTTGTTCCTGGTTTTTCATGTGAGATGGTAGGTTGCGATCTAACTTGCAAACAATTTGAGATTGTTACAAGGAGCATGGGAAGGATTTGTAGCAGAAGGTTTTCAAAGATCTTGGGAGATGACTCTGAGATGATTTGACCTTGAGATGATTGCAAATCTCCATGATAGAGTGGAGAGGAGGATTATTCAGACAATAGCTTAGGCAAATGTTATTGTGGATGCTACTTTTTCTAAAAGAGTTGAAGAATGTAAGAAGAAGGAAGTTGTATGCTACTAGACCTGGAGTCTACCGATCCAAAAGTAAGTTGACTAGATGATAAGAAGACTTTTTTAAGAGGGAAGATGGCATAGCAAGGTTAAGGAGGAAGAAGTTGGTTTTGTTGATTAGTTTATGGAGTCTAATGTGTAACCTGTAGAGAAACTTGATATTTTTGCTAAGGATATTCCTAACCTTGTTGATGCTAGGATAGAGATTTGTTTTCATGATCAGTTGATTGAGTCTGACATGGAAATTGTAGAGCACTTGGTCATGGATAATAAAGTGTTTATTAGTGATGAGTTACATGTTTCAAATCAGATTTTTGTGAGCAATGAGATTGCTTGGATTCCTAATTATGAGGATTTTCATATGGATGAGGATTTGGATTTGGTTGTTGATATGGATCTGAATTCATATGTTTTTGTTGAGATGATTGGAGATGTAGATGTTTTTGTTGATGTGAATTTTATTTTTTCTAGTGTAGATTCACTAGTTGATGATTTTTTTTTGGAGTTACATGATGTTTCTAACATGGATTACATGTTGAGGATATTGTTGCTGCTGGTTGTGATTAGTTACAAAGATTCTTGGTGAAGCATTATGTTCAATTTTTTCTTAGGAGAAAGAATGTTGATTGGGTTGTTGAGATTAATTTGATTCTAATGTTTTAGTGGATGTAGCATAGATGGTTCATTTTTATATTTTTCTATTGACTTTGATGAAGTGGAAGCCAATGGTGAATATGGAGTTGGTTGCATATCATTCTTTAGGCATCAAAGTATGTGACATACTTTTCTATTTACCAGGGGAGTTTGATGTAGGAGCATCGAGCTTGCATTTTGGTGGAGTTATTATTTTCATGGTTAGGTATGTGATGGAGACATATTAGGAAACCTTTCCTATGTGTGCATAGAGATTGGAGTTATCATGTTGAAGTTAGAGTCATTTTTACCTTGTTGCTAGAGTTGTATTTACTAGTTTTTGTGTGCCTATTGTGGCTGATGTAACTAAATATATGCAATGATTCATAATTTGAAAAGTAGATTAATATATTCTATCAAAGGTGAAAGTTCCAATTCATTAGGAGATGGGAGATATGGTCATTTTCCTAAGCTATTGACTTTTTGCCAGTTTTTGTGTCAGGATTCTGCATGTGACTTTCATGATGAATGCATAGTTATAATTAATGAATTAGAATTTTTTTAGTTAAGACATTTTAGAGGACCTAAATTAATACCTTCAGTTAAGATAACAAGTCTTGATTCAATCAGAGTGAGGATATATCACCATTTTCCTTGGACATCAATTTTGAAGAATATTTCGAAGAAACATGTGGAGTTTCCATCTTGTGCAATTTTTTATGAGGAAATGGGATCTTGATATGATAGGGACATGTTATTGGGTCATTTTTGGACCTAAATATAACCTCTATTTTTTCATGTTTGTTATAGTTTTGGTTTACTCTTCCAAGGTGGACCTATATTGTAATTAAATGCTTGACTAGCCAACTTGTGGCTAACCTAGCTATATAAGGAGCTTGTGTTGATGTAGAAATCATTTAGGGGATTAGTAGTGGATTATTTGGGAAGGATTATACATCCTTAGTAGAGTAATAGTTGAGATATCAAATTTGGAGAAGAGCTAGAAGTGTTTAGAAACAAGTAGGTTGTTTGGTGGCTTGTGAGCACAAGTTGAGATCTTGGAGGTTCGTACCAGATTGTTGTTATGTTATAGATCTAGTCTAGGTAGGATTTAAGCTAAATCTTGAGGGATATTGTTGAATTATTGTAATTTCTTTTTATTTGGCCATAATTGGGAAGGCCTTACAGCCTGATATATTGACTTTAATTAGTTGTTTTTTATGAATAAAGAGTTGCAAATTGGTATTAAATCTTGTGTTATTGTTTATTTTTCCATTGTGTGCTTATTTATAGGGGGCTTGGACATCTCCTTTGGGGATTATCATGCCTTTTACTACATCATATAATTAAACCACCACATAGAACTATAGAAGAAGTAGGGGGGAAGATGTTTTATTCCAAGAATGAGTCAGGAATGAAGGCCTTACAGTCATATTATTATCCTTCATTTAGATAGTCAGTAAGGAAACCTTGTTTTGCTAATTTTTTGTGTATGAGTGTAGGACATTTGATGAAAAGGTAGGTCACTTTGGGAGATTACTTCAACCCTACAACCCAACAACCACTACACGTCAGTGCTTGGTCTCAGAAGATCAACTCTTGGAACAAGAGTTTCATTGAATGAGGGTAGTATGATGCAAGAGCATCAACACATGCAAGGATCCTTATGAAAGATAAAATGAGGATCAGAGTAAAAGAAGTATATGAACTAGTCAAGTGGCATGTTTTGAAGCCAATCATGGCTTTTGGAGAGTTTAAGGATGTAAAAGTTGTAATGAATCCTAAAGGGCATGTTAAGGACCTTAGGATCTCTAATGGTGACTTGAGGGTAGAAAGGACATATGGAATAAAATAGGTATAAGGAGTCTTAGGTAGGTCTAGACTTGGTAAATTTGGTCTAGAGGACCTAATAGGAAAGTTGGTAAAGCTAAATAGTTGTTTTATGCAATAAATTGTAAGTTAGAATATTCAAATCTTTGAGTTCCCACGGTTAGTTCACTTTTGGAGGGAAAGTAGTTATAGGGAATTTTAAAAATAACCAAGCTTGGAAACTAATCCTAATTAGTTGGGGTAGTTGTTAGGAAGGTAAATAATTTTAGTTGGTGGCATTTTAATGCAGGAAGCACCTAGGATTAATCATTTTGTATGGACTCTATGAAGGAAAGCAATAAAATTCTTCATTTTCAAGCATTTGAGGTATGATGTTTTGATTCTCATTGATTTTCTTATAACCCTGATCTCTTAATCTTACCTAGATGTTGTATGATCAATTCCTAATGCATTAGGACTAGTGAAGTTTATTGCCATCAAGTTTGTTGTCATTTTTTGGAAGGATTCAATTGTTTTAGTGCCAAGTTTATGTTTTTAACTAACATGTTGATCTTTCTATGGATGTAAAAGTCTAATTCTCATGGAATGGTCTTGTAATAGTATGTGTTGGGACTAAAAATTGCATGGTCAATTTTGAGTACCATTGAGAAATTTGAGCCCTACAAATGCTTTTAAGTGCATTTGTACCCAATTGTACCTTTGAGTCCTATGAGGTGTTGAATGTTTTTAACACCTTTCATTCAGCCTATCCACTTGTTCCATGAATTTAAATTTTCATTCCGAGTCATTTCGTGAAGTCTCATTTTGAGCTAGTGTCAAATTTGCATTTTCGCCTTAGTGTCAAAGAGCAACAAAAGCCTGTGTTTGCAATTGAATATCTTGTACCCAAAAATGTGTCATGAATCACCACTTTGGGAATGTCTAGTGTCCATGCTTGAGAGTCTATATTTCAGATTTTGAGTCATTTTGAATCCGTTTGACTAGGTTTTGAATCCCTCAAAGTTGGTAGTTTACCATTTTCATGTTGATGCACTTTGCAAATAATTTAGGGAAGCCTTGTTTGATGAGTTGTAATTTTGACTAAGTTGACCAAAATGCTAAATTTCCTTTTGCGTTGTATTATAGATGTCAAAGACTTGTTATGTTTCAAGTTTCAGCTAATGAAAAATCTGTTTGATTAGTTTTCAAACGCAATTCCAAATGCAATTTCTATCTTTTTACTAGTGTCAAAAGGTGCAAATTTGTCAAAACCCCTATTTGTGATGTCATATCTTTGATTCTGTGATTTCTTAGATGAAATGGGTTGTACCACAGTGTTGTCTTCTGAAAATACTTTAAGTGTGCCAAGTTTCAAGTCATGACAAATCCATTTGCACACTTTTCTAGGTCAATTCCATTTGCCAAAATTGATTCTCTGACATTGTTTCTAGTCAGCAAATCTAAGTAGCCTAATTTGACTGCTTGCTAAATGCACCCAATTATTTGTCATAAGCCCAAATCATAGATCCATACTCTCCTTGTGATAGTAAACCAACCTCCCAATTTTCATTTTCCCAAGTGTCCATTTGCTTAGTTTTCAAAGCCAAATCCGAACGCAGATTATTGCTTTCTAACGTATTTACTTGCAACTAATTCAAAGAGGTCAACTTTTACAATGAATATCTTCTGACCCTGAATTTTTCATGAGATGAGATTCAACATGGTCTAGGTATGTAGGACAAAGATTTAGTGTGCCAAATTTCAAAGCCCAGTTATCTGTTTGTATCAGTCTTTAAGGCCAGTCAACGGACCTCCTGACATGAAATTCACAATTTGTAGATCTATGCTAAAATGAATTTTAAATATGGATTTATTGGTCAAGTTTGATTTCAATTAGTTCGAGATGATCAATGGATCAATTTGACATTTTAGTCATTCAGAAATGAATTTTTTTTTAGCTAGACCCACATTGGGATCCAACTAATCCTGGCAGATTGATAGGGAAAATGATCAGGATGAAATTCAAGGTTTACTTTCATTAGATTCCATATTAATAATGACTATCTTATCAGATTGATATGTGGTATGAAAAGGATTGAAAGTGTCAATAAGCATAATGTAAACTTTTATATTAAGGCATATTATCTTGATTTTTTCTTGACAATTATAAATGCTTTCCAAAGGTTTGATAAAGTATCACAAGGATAAAGACTTTACATTTGTGTGTGATGTTGAATAAAATTGGAGATCAGGCCATAAAAATATATTTCAAAGGGCATACTTTTACAATATGTACTCTTCTCTGGGGTGCAATGAAATGAAATAGAAGACCTTAGGAGTTAATATAATGAAGTCAGGATGAGAAGTGACAAAAAGATGGAAATCCTTTATGGAAAAAATTAAAAATGAGTTTGGGTTTCTTGGTCTAATGAATCCAATGAGTTTAAAAGTATGGCCTAGGATAGCAATAGACTTTGGAAAGGAGATCTGATTTCATGTCAATAGATGAATGAAAGAAGGGCAGCCTCAATGCAAAAGGCCATGGCATGAGGAGCCTACAATCTGCTCCATGTGATTTGAAAGAGGAAGTGGCTTGCATCATTTAAAGTGGGAACCATGTTTGCAGGTGCAAGGGAGAGTTCATGAAAGACCAAGCCGTAGGGGGTGGATTAAAGCCAATGGCTAGCGAGAATAAAGAAGTCACCAGTTGAAAAGCAAAGCCTCCACACGTAGCCTAAAGGGAGAGACACCATTGTATAGGGCAGCACCATGAGTAAACAAGAAGATGTTAATAAGGAGTCCTCGGCTTCAAAAGAGCTCCCGAGAGGATCAAGTGATTAAAATAGATTCAAAAAACATATTAATCAGATCTCTTACTCTTAAGAAGGAAAAGATAGAACCTAACCAAAAGGATAAAAGAAGACACCCAACGCTGCATTGGTTAGTTTCAAACTCACTTAGGGCAGTTTCAAAGCACAAACTATGACAATTGAGGAGAAGCTGCCTACAAATAGAGAAGGTGTCAAAAAGCCGCATTCAAAGCATCCATGTGAAAGGATAAAGTTGTAGTGAAGAAGTCAAAGGTAGCATCCAAACAAGTGCTAGGGATGGATTAGAATAGGAGAAATTTATGCAAGTGAATGAAGGGGAAAAACTCACAGAAAAATTTGACCACCATCTAAAATAAAGGAATATGCCTTGCAAAGAGGGAGTCTCATGATTTCAAATGAACATGGGAGTCATTTGGACACCATGTGGAGGCACTGAACTAGTGCATAAAGATTATGATCATGCAACAACCAAAGAGACAAAGCCACCAATCATACAAGGAAATACCGCAGTCTCAATCCTTTATCCCACATTGCTCGTGGGTGGCTCTTTCTAAGTCTTTAACTATTAAAACACACACTATGCATTGTGTCTAATGAAAGATGCCTTTTAAAGAGTTGTGGTTGTACACAGGTCCTAGCCAGTTGGATGATGACACCAGCAAAATTTTGAACGAAGACATAGGAAAGATGATGTAGCAAAAAAAATGGAGATGGAAGGAGATTGTGACATGTGTCTCGATCATGTGGATGTCACTATCTCACCAAGTAGAGTTTCTTACCAGTTAACCATAGAGAGATAGTGATGCTAATCTAGCATGGATGGCATGGATGATGTGGCACTGACGTGGAAGGAGAGGTCAGAGGAGTTCGTCAAACAATGTGGCCTAAAAGACTCGTTGAAAAATTTGGCTGGAAAGACTTGCCAAAAAATCCAAAAATCCATAGAAGTTTGAGAGAAGACATGTGGGTCTTGCTAGAACTCAAAGTCAATCTAGGTGTGACAAGTGGTGCTTGCCTAGAGGACATACCAAAGATTGACAAATGGCATCGTTCAAATGATCAAAGGAGGAAGAGGAGTTTTTTAAATGTAAAATAATACCCTCTACCCATGCATTCAAACCAAAATTTGAATTTTGTTTTAAAAATTAAGTGTTCTATAGTTTATAGTGTAGAAAAAAATTTAATTTTTAAATTTTTTTGGTTTTTAATGCAAACCATGGAGTTCAGAGGTCAGATTTTTACAAGGCCATAACAAGAGCAATTTTCATTTAAAATAGGCACTCCAATATACCACTGAAATTAGAACAAGCTGAATTTTCCATTTTTGAGGTCAATTTTTGCATAGGTACTCACCAGTTCATGCTATAGGTCAATTTGTGAAATCTGGGGCATTGATAGTAGAACAGGTAGATTTTGATCATTGAGCATCAGAATTTGTTAAAGGGCAGATTTGAAGACCTTTTGAAGCTTGAATGTGGAGAAAAACAATCTGGAAAAGGTTGTATTAGCTTCTTGAAATCACTTTTCAACTAATTTTTACTTTTACAATGTGTTTATTTTAACATATAAAATCAATTATGATGGTGAATCAAATATCTCAAATATTTCTGCCTTGAAGAGGCCAAATAATGTGGATTTGATTCTAGTAGTTGAGGAGAGATATTAGAGAGAGTCTTTTCATGGCAAAGAGAGGGAATTTCATGTGGACAAATGTCAATTACAGATTCAATCTGGGAATTCCTTCCTATATATCAATCTCATTCTTTCTTATTGTAGAGGTTCGAGTTTTTCACTGTGAGACCAATTTTGGTTCTAGTTCTTTGGAGAAAATTTGCACATTACTATGATACCAAGTTTTGGTTCCAATCTTGATGTATTTCCAATACTGTGACACTCTTCTTCAACATAATTCTCTCATATGAATAGAAGTTGTAGAGATAATACAGATAGTGTAGACACCTAAATCTGATTACACTGCTTCGATAATCTTATTTAGCTATCTCTAAAGGCATCATTAATTAAATTCCTATTTAATTAATCCTTTTTCCATCCCCTAGCTGATTAATTTAATTAATCATCTATAGTCCTAATTGATAAATCAAATAACCCATTATTTATCAGTTAATCCTATTCTCCTATCTAATTCCAAAACCCTCATTTATTAAATAAATCTATTTGATAAATAAAGCCCTCAAATCTAATAACCCCTAAACTATCCTATAATCCCCTTTTAGCTTAATCCACCCCATCCACCCATACTAACCAAGCTTAGCCACTAACTCACCCACCCTCATTGAATGCCATCCACTTGCACATCTCTAAGATCCCTAATCTAATCCTAAACCCAAGCCTAATCCACACCCCCCCCCCCCCCCCCCAACCTTGTCACATTCCCTAAGCAAGCTTAAGACTTTCCTAAGCCAAGAAAATTCAACAATCTCAACTCCTTCCAAAATATCCCAACCACTAAGCCTTCAATGCTCTTACAAAGGCCATAAAGACTCTTACAAGCCCATTCATTGCTCTTACAAGCCATTAAGAATGGTCTTTATGAAGATATTATCCCTTGAGCCTCCTTTGTTGACTCATCCTTGCCCTTTCCTCCATCCACTCACCCTGTGACATGTGTCACTCCTTGGTTGGTGCTAAACAAGCACAATTTATGTGCTCCCCTTTGAGTGCATCCTAGCCCTCCTTAAGCTTTCTCCTTTCCTTCCACCTTAACCCTCCATCCCTCAAGCCCTTAGCCTATAAATTGAATCCCCTCCCAAGCCATTTCATCACAATCTTTGAGTTAAAGTTATAATGCTATTTTGAGAAGCCAAAGCCCTTAACCATACCCTTATAATACCAAATTGAGAGCTCACAAAGCTACCAATTTTCCATTTCCCATCTCCATCGAAGCATAGTTTGAGTATCTTGAGAATACATACTAATCTTTCATTTAGGCTCATCTACAAAGAAAAGAGCTAATTCCTATTCGGAGAGTCCATTCATTTGGCTCACATTCCTAATTAGGGGTTCCTCTTTAGTCTCTCTTATATGTAATATCAGTCTTGTTAGTTAATGCTTTGTTCTCTTAATAGATTAGTGTTTCTTGCTAACATATTAGTGTATACAGATAGTTCATATCTTTTAGGTTTTTTCATGTTCTAATTTCATGCCTTTGATTGTATTGTTTCAAGGAAATGAATACATATGAGAAATAATTTTACTAGTTTCATTCTGGTTCTTGTCTCTTGTCTCAGCAATCTATAAGTCTTATGTGGTTTTGGAACAAAGATCTGAGATCCATTTGCATCCCCTTAAGTTTGTATGTTTGATGTATTTTGCTTTTGTATCAAAATGCCAAATAAATGCTTGATATGTTTAACAAGATTACTAGTTACTTGAGAAGGATATTTTGTAAGAATGAGATCTAAATGAACACTAATGTTTGAATCATAAGGTGATTAGATAGATCTGATGTCTGGGTATAAAAAATATTTTTTGATGTCACAGATGTATGTTTTGAATTCATGGAATTTCCCAATGGATTAGGGATTGATTAGTTATAGGATCATTTGTTATACTACTGCATATTTGAGGTTGTGTTGAATCAACTTCATTAATCAAATGTTTCCCCTTTCATGTTGAAAGTTATTCAAAGTTTAACCCGCACTTAGCTTACTAGTTTCATGAGTCATGTTCTTGGCTATTTCATGCTTGTGATTTCTAGGTTAAGTATAGAATAATTAAGGATTTTATCTATTATTCTAGATCTTGATTATGCTCATTACATTGGTCACATAATTAGATCTTAAGAGGTTCACCCACCTAGGTTCTGTAGAGCCTGAAGTGAAGAAGGAGTGTAGCCTTGTAGTTGGCCCAGGTTCTTGGTGAATTGTGTCCATTATTGGAGATAGTTTCCCATAGATGCAATCTTACCCTATATACTTGGTTATTAAAAAACTGTTAAATTAGGAGCCAATAGAATGGTAATTCTGTTGGGGAAGAAATAAGGTTAACATTAAGAGTATCCCAAAGTCTTCCTAATTTCAATTTGGGTAAGAGTCTCATAAATGTAATATTTTGAAAGTTGTTTTTAGATTTGAAAGTATTATCTAGAGTTTGCTTTTGTTTAAATGTCATTGAAAATATTTGTGACTTTTCTGTGAGGAATGCATAGAATTTGGTGATGTTTTAGTAAAAGATGAGTGATTAAAATTTGTGTCCTCTAAAAAGAGGTGGTGACTTTGTGTTTGAAAGAACATGAGATGTGAAGCTTTGTTTCAGATTTTAGTTAGTTGTGAAGAGAACAACAACATTTAGCAAAGACAGTCCAGGTATTCCCCATTTAGTATTTTGTGTTTTCTCATGGTCCTTATTAAATAATTTTTTCATTAAAAGAAGGACAGATGTGTGAAGAATGTTAGATCAGTTAAGTGATAAGAGAAGGTTACTTATAATTGCATAGATTTCCTTTTACTGGTTTTGAAATTTACCAAAAGTATAAGTATCAAGGTTGCAACCAGTAATGCATGTTCATATGAATTCTTTTATCAAAGGATATATGCCATTTTGTTATGATGGTATACCTAGTTTCCCAAATGAGATCCATGATGGAATCAGAGGGTATTTGCCAAAGTTTGATAGGGAACAATCCCAATCAGCAAAGAAGCATGTCCAAGTTTTTTCTAACTTGATGTATGACTTTTATATGTGCCATGAATATCTATGGATGAGGTTATTTATGTAGACTCTGAAAGGAGATGAAATGGATTGGCTCTCATGCTTGCCTATAGCTTCAATTTCTTCATGGGATGAGTTAAGTTCATCTTTCATTGAACATTTTTTTGGGTGGTTAGATATAAAATTAATGTTGGATAGACTGATGGAAATTAAGATTGAACAAGATGAGTTAATCCCAAAATTTAATAGTAGATTTTCCAAAACATTAATGGATATCCCTAAAAATTGTAGGCCCCATTATCAAATTGTTTAATTATTTATTTGGGCACATTGGGCCAGAAGATGGGTTTCTTGTTGAGGGATAAACAAACACAAAGTTTATATCAAGCCTATGAAATTGCAATGGATATTGAATGCAATCTCAAGTATGGATTTATAAGAAGGTGTACCCCTGTTGTTGTAAAAGATTTTACTAAAATTTCAGAATTAAAAACATGTGTAGTTGAAGATTCTTTGTTGGAAAAAAGATTAGATTCTTTCCTTGTTGAAAATATTACATATGTTTGTTATGTTATAGTAGCAGATGATAAGATCACTTTACTTGATCAGTTACATATACAAAGTATAAATTCAGTTATTCATTCTTCTATTGATGATTGACATTGTGTTGAAAACATAACCAATCATGAAGTTGAAAAGAATTTATTTCAATATGAGGATGAAGAGGCTAGAACTAATGTGCCAAGTGATAACAGTGAAGTTGCTGACCCGACCTATTGCGAAGAAGCATCATATGAAGCTAATGATGAGAGGGTTTTCTCAAGTCAAGTAGAGGATCATGATAGCATATGTTTGTCTTCATGTGAATCAGATGCAAACTGGGAGGAAGAAAGCAATGATGCAAGTGAGTACTCTCTTGCTAGTAAAAGTATGAGTTCTTCTTTTTCTAAATCTAAAAGTAAAGTTCCAATTCAGAATTATACAAATCAGTTTGAGGTTGAAAGTTATGAAGAAGATTTGTCTACACAATATGAAGACAAAGAGATTATCTATAAGGATAGATTGATTGGTTGTGTAGACAAATGTCTTGAAGACAGATGTAGTGGTAACCAGCAGTATACTAATGATCCTAAAATTAATGCATCAATACTTAATGATGATTGGTTTACAAGAAATTTGAGTTACCTTGATAAAGACAATGAGAAAAGCATTGATTTAATTTCTATATGCTCCATTGGTGGAGAAGAAAATGATTCTTCATCTAGTTCTGATTTTTCTTCATATGTTGCAAGTGTTTGTGACAATACATTGGGTAATGGTTTCAAAGTGTATGATAATGCTTTATATGATGAAGATAGTAATGACAATCAGCCCATTTTTTGTCAAGATGTTCAACAAGGATCACTACATGGAGTTATTAACCCACTGTTTGAAGAAGACATGGAACTTTCAAATTTAGTTGAGAAGGATCTCAATGATGATACTTTATCATACTATTATGAGAAATTAGATGGATTTTCTTTTGAGTGTGATGGTGAAAATATTGATGAGATTGCATCTCATGATTTGAATAGTAAGGTGTTTGATGAGACAATTATTGAAAATCTACCTGCACCTTGTAATGAATTTTATGATGAATCCTCTAATGTGAAGACTAATTTGTTTGTTGACTATGAAAAAACATTCAAAGATTATGGATTAATTTCAGATTCTGATATGGATGGCATGTGTGAATACAAGTTAGAGTGTTCATTTGAGTTCAATCTGGTTATGCATAAGGATACACAATTTGAAGGTATGAGTAATCCTTATCCCCATGTTGAATATGATGCATTCATATTCAAGATTGATAGCATGCATGATTCATTAAATAAAGAGAATTTTTAGTTTTAGTTTGATGTGTTTGGGCATGCTGATCAAAACTTTCATAGTGAGCAAGTTGTTGAAGAAAGTGAATCGAGCTTTTATATGAATTATCAAAGTCAAGATTTAGATTCAATTTTGTTGAGTGAGTTGATTAAGAATGATAATATGATTGGTGAAACTACTAGGAGAAGTAATTTAAGTTTACCTCATGCAAGTTCAAATGAAAATCATATATACAACATAGGTAAACAATCTTGTTGAAGTTTGGTGGCCTGGGGTCATCATGTGTATATAGTAGATGTAGTTGTCTTTTGCTTTCAATAAAGTTGTTCAAGAGAAGTTTTTGTAAATGGTTTGCTTCTGCCAAAGATCTGAATCCTTTCCATGCCCACAAGGGACATGCATCCCCAGAAAAATCCACTGTTGGGACTAAAAATTGCATGGTCAATTTTGAGTACCATTGAGAAATTTGAGCCCTATAAACGCTTTTAAGTGCATTTGTACCCAGCTGTACCTTTGAGC
The DNA here is from genome assembly GCA_028749045.1 of Cupressus sempervirens. Classification (NCBI taxonomy): domain Eukaryota; kingdom Viridiplantae; phylum Streptophyta; class Pinopsida; order Cupressales; family Cupressaceae; genus Cupressus; species Cupressus sempervirens. The sequence goes on along the minus strand of CM053786.1, from coordinate 192,565,669 downwards.
CCTGTGAGGTATTTAATTTTTCTAACACCTTTCATTCAGCCTATCCACTTGTTCCATGGAGTTAAATTGTCATTTTGAGTCATTTCGTGAAGTCCCATTTTGAGCTAGTGTCAAATATGCATTTTCACCTCAGTGTCAAACAACAACAGGAGCCTATGTTTGCAATTGAATATCTTGCACCCAAAAATGTATCATGACTCACCACTTTGGGAATGTCTAGTGTCTATACCTAAGAGCCTATGTTTTAGATTTCAAGTCATTTTGAATCTGTTTGACTAGGTTTTGAATCCCTCAAAGATGGTAGTTTACTATTTTCATGTTGATGCACTTTGCACATAATTCTAGGAAGCCCTATTTGACAAGTTCTAATTTTCACCCAGTTGACCAAAATGCTAAAATTCCTTTTGTGTTGTATTATAGATGTGAAAGAGTTGTTATGTTTCAAGTTTCAGCTAATGAAGAATCCATTTGATTAGCTTTCAAACACAATTCCAAATGCAATATCTATCTTTTATTGGTGTCAAAAGGTGCAGATTTGTTGAAACCCATATTCGTGATATCATATCTTTGATTTTGTGATTGCCTAGATTGAATGGGTTGTACCACTATGTTGTCTTCTAAAAATACTTGAAGTGTGCCAAGTTTCAAGACATGATAAATCCATTTGCACACTTTTCCAAGTCAATTCCATTTGCAAAAGTCAATTTTATGACATTGCTTCCAATCAGCAAATCCAAGTAGCCTACTTTGACCACTTGCTAAATGTGCCTATTTATTTTTCATAAGCCTAAATCATAGATCCATACTCTCCTCATGATAGTAAACCAATGCCCCAGTTTTCATTTTCCCAAGTGTCCATTTACTCAATTTTTGAAGCCAAATCCGAACCCATTTTATTGCTTTCTAATGTATTTACTTGCAAGTAATTCTGAGAGGTCAAATTTAATAGAAAATATCTTCTAACCCTAAATTCATCATGATACATCATTCAACATGGTACACTTATGTGGAACAGAGATTTAGTGTGCCAAATTTCAAAGCCCAGTTATCTATTCGGGTCAGTTTTTAAGGCCAATCAATGGACCTCCTGACATGAAATTCACAATTTGCAGATCTATGGTAAAATGATTTTTAAATATGGATTTATTCATCAAGTTTGATTTTGATGAGTTCAATATGATCAATAAATCAATTTGACATTTTAGTCATTCAGAAATGAACTTTTTTTAGCTAGACCCAGTTTGGGATCCAACTAGTCCTGGCAGATTGATAGGGAAAATAATCAGGATGAAGTTTAGAGTTTACTTTCATTAGATTCCATATTAATAATGATTGTCTTATTGGATTGATATGTGGGATGAAAAGGATTAAAAGTGTCAATAAGCATAATGTAAACATTTATATTAAGGCATATTATCTTGATTTTTTCGTAACAATTATAAATGCTTTCCAAAGGTCTGATAAAGTCTCACAAGGATAAAGACTTTACATTTGTGTGTGATGTTGAATAAAATTGGAGATCATGCCATAAAAATATATGTCAGAGGGCATACTTTTACAATATGTACTCTACTTTGGGGTGCAATTAAATGAAATAACAAACCCTAGGAGTTAATATAAAGAAGTCAGGATGAGAAGTAACAAAAGGATGGAAATCCTTTATGGAAAAAATTAAAAATGAGTTTGGGTCTCTTGTTCTAATGAATCCAATGAATTTGAAAGTATGGCCTATGATAACAATAGACTTTGAAAAGGAGATCTGATTTCATGTCAGCAGATGAATGAAAGAAGGGTAGCCTCAATGCAAAAGGTCATGGCATGAAGAGCCTGCAATCTTTTCCACGTGATTTGAAAGAGAAAGTAACTTGCATCATTTAAAGTGGGATCCATGTTTGCAGGTGCAAGGGAGAGCTCATGAAAGACCAAGCTGCAGGGGGTGGATTAAAGCCAATGGCTGGGGAGAATAAAGAAGTCACCAATTGGAAAGAAAAGCCTCCACACACAGCCTAAAGGGAGAGATGCCATTGTACAGGAGAGCACCATGAGAAATCAAGTAGATGTTAATAAGGAGTCCACAGCTTCAAAAGAGCGCCCCAAAGGATCAAGTGATTAAAACAGATTCAACAAACATATTAATGAGATCTCTTCCTCTCAAGAAGGGAAAGATAGAACCTAAAAAAAAGGATAAAAGAAGATACCCAGTGCTGCATTGGTTAGTTTCAAACTCATGTAGGGTAGTTTCAAAGCAAAAACTATGGAAATTAAGGAGAAGCCACCTAAAAATAGAGAGAAGGCATCAAAAAGCCATAGTCAAAGCATCCATGTGAAAGGATAAAGCTGTAGTGAAGAAGTCAAATGTGGCATCCAAATAAGCACTGGGGATGGATTAGAATAGGGGAAATTTATGCAAGGGAATGAAGAGGAACAGCTCACAAAAAAGTTTGACCACTATCTGAAACAAAGGAATATGCCTTGCAAAGAGGGAGTCTCACGCTTTCAGATGAACATGGGAGTTGTTTGAATGCCATGTGGAGGCACTGAACTAGCACATAAAGATTATGATCATGCAGTAACCAAAGAGAGGAAGCCGCCAATCATACAAGGAAAAACTATAGTCTCAAGCCTTTATCCCGCATTGCTCATGGGTGGCTCTTTCTAATTCTTTAAATATTAAAACACACACTATGCATTGTGTCTAAAGAAAGATGCCTTCTGAAGAGCTATGGTTGTGCATGGGTCATAGGTAGTTGGATGATGACACTAGCAAAATTTTGAACAAAGATGCAGGAAAGATGATAAGGCAAAAAAATAGAGATGGAAGGAGATTGTGACACGTGTCTCGATCGTGTGGATGTCGATGTCTCACCAAGTGGAGTCACTCACTAGTTAACCATAGCGAGATAGTGAAGTTGATCTGGCATGGATGGCATGGATGATGTGGCACTAACATGGAAGGAGAGGTTAGAGGAGTTCACCAAAAAATGTGGCCAGAAAGACTCATCAGAAAATGTGGCTAAAAAGACTTGCTAGAAAATCCAAAAAGTTGACAAAGTTTGAGAAAAACATGTGGGTCCTGTTAGAAGTCAAAGCAAATCTACGTGTGACAAGTGGTGCTTGCCTAGAAGACATACCAAAGATTGACAAATGGCGACGTTCAAATGGTCAGAGGAGGAAGAGGAGTTTTCTAAATGTAAAATAATACCCTCTGCTCATGCATTCAAACAAAAATTTGAATTTTTAAAAAAAATTAAGTGTTCTATAGTTTATACTATAGAAAAAAATTTAATTTTTCCAATTTTTTGGTTTTTAATGCAAACCATGGAGTTCAGAGGTCTGATCTTCATAAGGCCATAACAAGAGTGATTTTCATTCAAAATAGGCACTCTAATATACCACCCAAATCAGAGCAAGCTAAATTTTTCATTTTTGAGGTCAGATTTTGCACAGTTACTAATCGGTTAGTGCTATAGGTCAATTTGGGAAATCTGGGGCATTGACAGTAAAATAGGTAGATTTGATCATTGAGCATTAGAATTTGTTAGAGGGTAGATTTGAAGACCTTTTGAAGCCTGAATGTGGAGAATAAAAATCTGGAAAAGGTTGTCTTGGCTTCCTAAAGTCACTTTTCAACTAATTTTTACTTTTCCCGTGTTTATTTTAACATCAAGAATTAATTATGATGGTGAATCAAATATCTCAGATATTTCTTCCTTGAAGAGGCCAAATGATGAGGATTTGATTCTAGCAGTTGAGGAGAGAGATTAGAGAGAGTATTTCATGGCAAAGAGAGGGAAATTCATGTGGATAGATCTCAATTGCATATTCAATCTAGGAATTCCTTCCTCTATATCAATCTCATTCTTTCTTATTGTAGAGGTTCTAGTGTTTCACTATGAGACCATTGTTGGTTCCAGTTCTTTGGAGAAAATTTGCAGATTACTATAATACTAGGTTTTGGTTCTAGTCTTGATGTATTTCCAATACTGTGACACCATTCTTCAGCATAATTCTCTCATGTGAATAGAAGTTGTAGAGATAATACATATAGTTCAGATCTATTAGGTTGTTTCATGTTTTAATTCCATGCCTTTTATTGTATTGCTTCAAGGAAATGAATACATATGAGCAATAATTTCACTAGTTTCATTTTGGTTCTTGTGTCCTGTCTCAGCAATCTATAAGTCTTATGTGGTTTTGGAACAAAGATCTAAGATCCATTTTCATCCCCTTAAGGTTGTATGTTTGATATATTTTGCTATTGGATCAAAGGGCCAAGTAAATGTTTGATATGTTTAACAAGGTTATTGGTTACTTGAGAAGGATTTTTTTGAGAATGAGATCTGAATGAACACTGATGTCTGAATCACAAGGTGATTAGATAGATTTGATGTCTAGCTATAAAAAATATGTCCTAATGTCACAGATGTATGTTTTGAATTCATGGAATTTCCCAATGGATTAGGCACTGATCATTTATAGGATCACTTGTTATACTACTACATATTTGAGGTTGTATTGAATCAACATCATTAATCAAATGTTTCCCCTTTCATGTTGAAAGTTATTCAAAGTTTAATCAGCACTTAGCTTACTAGTTTCATGAGTCATGTTCTTTGCTATTTCATGCTTGTGATTTCTACGTTAAATATAGAAGAATTAGGGATTTTCTCTATTATTCTAGATCTTGATTATTCTTATTGCACTAGTTATATAATTAGATCTTAAGAGGTTCACCCACCTAGGTTTTGCAAATCCTAAAGTGAAGAAGGATTGTAGCCTTGTAGTTGGCCCGGGTTCCTGGTGAATTGTGTCCATTATTGGACATAGCTGCCCATGTATGCAATCTTACCCTGTATACTTGGTTATAAAAACATTGTTAAATCAAGAGCCAATAGTATGTACATATCATGATTAGCAAGCTTTTGATAGGAAAGTATAAGGATAGGTGATCATCACTAAAGATTGTGGAGACAAGATATTAAACTCTTGGTTATGGAGTAGCAATAGAAGTTCTAGCAATTGGAGGTCATTTTTTAATGATTTAAAGTAATTGAATATGTTGAGGAGAAGGTGAATCCACCCTTTCTTATCCCAAAAGTGTGGGCACAACATTTCATTAGAGAGCCCTAGTTTTGGAGGGCTTGGGGAAGCAATTTGGAATTTTTGGTGTTGCTAAAGTTTTTAGTCTAATTCCTCTTCAATATGTGACATTCATGACCAAAGAAGAGACTTCCTAAAGTGGGGAGACCATTGGGTATAAAGAACTTATATTTCCTTTGTTAAATTACTCACTTTTAATGCATTTTAGAGCTACACCATAGTGACAGTAGGGTTCAGTCTAAAGGAACCCTAAAAAACCTTTTTCTATGTTGAAGTATGGCCAAATGGGTATCTAAAAACCCATATAGTTAATTTTTATTTTTGGGAAAGTTGGGACAAAATCAAGGATCTTTATCACTCGAGGCCTAATAGGGGTAACTAGGCCAAGAAGGTGATTAGAAGGGTTGGAGAGTTTAGATCAGTCCAAAACCCTAAGAATCATTACATCCAAGTCATTACCATCAAAATGTATCAACCCTAGTACTCAAAACCTTGGTGAGGAGTTTTTGTTAGGTTTTGAAGATATTGGAGTACTTAAGGCCTTGGGAAACACTAGTGAATCATACAAAATTAATGAGTTTATAATTGGTCCATTCATCCACCACTCTTACCTCTACATCATTGAGTCTTTTAATATTTAACACTTACTTCCAAAAACTTTGAAATAATTTACTTTATGTGCATAGTCGTACCATAAATCAAAAAGGGTTTTGTGTGTACCTTTATCTGATTGAACTTGGCTCAATGTGTAAACAATAGTACTTACATCTTCTCTCCAATACTTTTGTAAAACCTTATTTTCCAACATTAATGTTCTTGTACAATGCATAGTAGATCTATTTCTTCTTTCAAATATTCTATTCAGTGGTGGAGTCCTTGGTGTAGACATTTGTCTCTTGATTCCTTTGTCATTACAGAAGGCATTGAATTCCTCTAAAATGAATTCACCCCCTCTATTTGATCTTAAGAATTTTAGACTTTTACTTGTATCCTTTCCAACTCTAGCTAAATAACACTTAAATATTTTAAAAGCATCAAATTTTTCTTTGAGAAATAGCATTCACATCATTCTAGAAAAATCATCAAAAAATAGCATAAAAATTTGTCACCACAACAAATTTTCACTCTAATAGGCCCACATAATCAGTATGAACAAATTCCACAATATGATCAAAAGAATAGGTCTTGATCTTGAAACTAGGCTCTATCATTTCTCCCATTTGACATTGTTTGCACAAAATTTTATCAAGTTTTCTCAATCTCGCTAATCCTGTAGCTCTTTTCATCTTACTAATGCTCACAAAATTATCAAAGTTCATATGACATAGATTGTCATTCCATAACCAAACATCTTCAAATTGTGTGAATAGACATATATCTTCAGATAGGGCTACGTAGAACAAGTTACCTCTTGTTATCTCTTCACTTCCAATTAATTCACCTACTACATCATAGATTTTAGCTTTCTTATTTTAAAATTCAACTCAATAGCATGAATAGTTCAACTATACCATGCTCAAAAAATTATATTTTATTCCATCAACCCAATATGTACTATCATAGCTGATCTTGTCATTCAAAATAATAAATCCTTTACCTTTCACATAACATGGTGCATCACTTTCACACCTAGCGCTATATCCATTATAAAATTATAACTTTTCAAACTTACTTGTATCACCAATCATCTAATGTGAACAACCATTATCAATTATCCATAAATATCATTCTTACTCATATGTTAAATTAGAGAAATTTTCTCAAACTTTTTGTCTTTATTAGATTCATCTTTCACTGCAAAATAAACAACTTCTTCATCAGGATCATCAGAATCATGATCAGATCAATCTTCCTCAACAATATAGCATTATTTCTTACCTTTTCATTTGTATTATTTGTTACCTTGGTTGTCTCTATTGTCTCTCCTTCCTCGGTATCTAGTTGCTTTCCTTTCTTCTTTCCCATCTCTGTAAGGACACTTTGCAGCAATATGACCAACTTTGTTACATGTAAAATATCTTATAGAAAGTTTACCTTTGTATTTTACTTTTCCTCTTAGCATCCTTCCTAAAAATAACACTTCAAGTTCATCAAGGTATTATCTAATTCATTGTCACAATCCACAAGATTACTCTTCTTCTTTCTTCATGATCCATCAAGGGTTGGTTGAGACTTGAAAGCATATTCAATAGAAGGAGGTGTGTAGATCTAAAAATATGACAATTCAAATGCAGGGAGCTTACAAACTATAATATCCAAGGTCAAATCATTACCAAGTGTACATCTCAATTCTTGTATTACAAACAATCTTATTGCATTAACAAGAAGTATATTTCTTAGTGCCTTTCTAATCATAATTTTATAAGATATGTCGACTTTAACACCTCTAGTCACATTCACCACCTCTTTGATTTGGCCAAAATGTTGTGTAATGGTTTCTCCTTCTTTCATTCTGATGTCATCAAACTTTTCTCTCAAGCTTTCAACTTTATCCCTTAACACATTAATATCTCCTCCATTAATTTTTGCCAACTTATCCCACACTTTCTTTGTAGTAGTGCAATTTTTTACGTTATTAAATTCATCATAACTTAGGGAAGATGTTAGTTGAATCATCCTTAAATTATGCTCATGCTTCTCTCTTATTTTTTCACATCATCCAAGTAGTATAGTACAGAATCTCCAATACCGGATAGATGCAATTTCATTAAGTATTATTATGCAAGGACGTTTTCCTTGTTCTTCTTTGGTATCTATCTATTGTACATATTGATCTTTAGCTTTAAGTCCCTTCAAAATTTCCTTAAAAGCACCAAAGTCTCTGATACCAATTGTTAGAATGATTTAGAATAATTGAGAGGGGGTGAATCAATTATCCTTACTTCCAAATGTACCAATTCAACATTTAGCAACTTCAAACAACTTAACCCAACTCGTAAATTCACTCGGCCTATATAATAACTTATTAGTTTATAAAATTCTTCATTTAGTCACTTATTTCTCTATTTAGTGTATGCCAACTAACATAAACATACAATAGTAAAATGTATGAAAACAACATTCCCACATATAACACTTTGACACACAGTTTTAACATGAAAACCCAATTTGGGTAAAACCACCAAGTAATATGCTATCACTTTTTACTCTTTTTAGGTGATATTAGTTAAGAGGTAACCCTATTAAAGGTTATAAAACACACTATTAGGTTTTACCTTGTTATGTTATTTAATCACCTTGTTAGGATTGACCTTGTTAGGAGTGACCTTGTTAGAGGACTTTAGAAAGTAACTCTCACAAATGATTGTTAGGTCAACCTTGATTAAAGTTTTCTACTCTCACAATGATTAGAAAGTAATATCTACCTATTGATCTAATAAAATACAACTCATTTTTCATGTTTGGATCTAGATTCGGCTAATTCCTGGTTCATAGGCTAGTCTTCATCACATTCTTGACACTGACCTTCTTGTAAATCCTTCAAGAAATCACACTCTTCTCCAACTCTTCACTTTTCCTTGGAAAATATATTCTTCCATAAATTCACTAGCCTCTCCTTGTAACCGATTCCCAACCTCTCTATAAAACATCTCATATTCCTCCTTAAATAGGTAGCTTTGATATTTTTCATATTAAATACATCTAAATATCTTAGGGTTAGGTCAGATTCATCAAATCTTTCTATCATTTACTTATCCTTCTCCTTTCTAGAAAGTTCTCATTAAATCCTTTCCATATATCACTTAATAAAATCTAATCATATATTAGATACACTAGCTCATCAATCTTTATCTTTGATATGTTTTGACTAATTCATAAATTCAACTATGTCAACCTCAAAACTTGATTCTTTCACAAATTGTAAACTTGCTATCACTCAACAATCACTAAATTATCAACTATGTCAACCTCAAAACTTGATTCTTTCACAAATTGTAAACTTGCTAACACTCAATAATCGCTAAATTATTCAGCTTAGTCATCTCTCTATGAATCAATCATCACTATTGTGTCTCTCTCAGCATTCATAGTCTTTCTTGACCATTACCAATGCTTAGTCATTACTATCATTTACTCCATCAACTTTCTTGTCTATAACTATCACTCAACTAATAATGTTTGCTTGATGATCTCTTCAGTTCCTTAATGTTTTGCTTCATTGACCTAATAAAAGTGTCACTTGGTCAAGCTTATTTTTTTACTCAACTTCTTATTTTCTCTCCTATATATCAACTCTACTATCTTCTTCACTTTATATAATAACTAAAAATGAGATTATCTTGTCAAAAACTAAGTGATCAAGTGTCTGTTGCAATTCCATCATACTTGACTCTTCTCTTCTCAAAAACTTGACTAGCTCACCTTGTTATCTCCTCTTTTCAAATCCTCTTCATCAATTAAATGATATAGCACTCTGCATTGTTATTAAATGTCTTATTGATAAGGTTTTACATTAATGAAAATATAACAATTGTTCCAATTTAGTTTACAATATTAACTACTTCAACTAATCCAAATTCTAATTTGTTAGAAAATTCTAACATATCATCGACTTATCCTTGAAAATCCATCTATTCATCTCCTTCCATATTTCCCATATGAGGAAAGAGGGGAAGAGCACTATAATGTGCCATAATCATAATTATTGTGGAGCATAGGCCAACTAAGGAAAATATTTATCAAACTATTAGGTAGAGGAGACTTCCAACCTAGCTTATTCATCAGCCATTACCAACATTTATTTGAGAAGCTACAATGAAAGAGTAAATGATCTACCATTTCTACTTCCTATTTATAAAAGATGTTGTTAGCATGAATTCTAGTGGTACTCTTATAAAAGAGTATGTGGAGTATGTAAGCATTGTTGGAGATATTATTGAGTGCTTATGTGTTCCATTTATGATAGATTTTTTAATTTATGTGAACATGTACTTTATTCAATGAAAATTAACAGAGTTATAGAGGAAGATACATTTGTAATGATTGGTGGTCAATGATTTGGGTTATGTGTTGGAATATATTCAGAGATGTGTACATAGATTCTATAGTTATTAGCACAAAAACAAATATGAAGATGTCTCCAATTTATGCGATGTTTTATAAAGTAGGTACTGGTAAATAGATTGTATCTTTTAGAAAACATAGAATTACATTAAGAGATATTAGAGGATATTAAGAGACATGTTGAAGATTCTATGGTTAAGGTGGTGAAATCATATATTTAGTTTGTGAGTTTTGGTGAAGATTGTTCAGTAGATGTTTCCCAAGAAGTTAACTATTCATAAAATCATAACACAAAGTGTTAATTGTAATGTAACATGTGATTCTAATATATTATTAATGTCCTATATTATTAATTATAAATTGATAAAGTTTCAAGGAAAACTCAATACTTGTTTTAGGACTTGGTATAAAAGAAAGATTTTTTCCTTGTGGTAAAGTGTGAAAGTGTCTAGTGTGGATGGTTATTATGTTATGTGAGCATGAATGTCAATTTGGCTAAGTTCAAAGAAGAGATTAATGTTGAGGATGTACTATGAGATTCAAAAGAATTTTATTGGAAAATAAGTTGTTTAGTCAGTTCAAAACTTGGATAAGATTATCCTAAAGATTGTTTAGTGAAGATAATCTGGGCTTATTTAAATAGTGGGTTCCATTGTGCTCCTTTCAACTCTTAATAGGGTCAGCACATCTCCTAAAAGGGTTCAAATATCTTAATAGTGATTCAAAGTTTCCTAGAATTGACTCATATGTAATGATTGTATTTCATTGGCTCCTAAAAAGTTCTATCCTTTTACAAGAAAATTTTATATTAGTACATCATCTTGTAAGCATCATTCTCATGGGGGTCTTTCCTAGTTAACATATCTGTTTTTATTGTATATGGTTATATTTCCATGGTTGTTGCATCTATTGCTGAAATATTTCAGAACTAATAATGTTAATAAGATTTTTTTTAAATGCATCTCTTAATACATGCCCCACCATCTACTTTTGGTTTGCATAATTTATCCCAAGCCATGAGCACTAATTTTTACTTCTCTTCTACCCATTGTCAAAAGAAATTCCTAAAGTTTTGTACAATTTGTTACATGGTATTTCCCAGAATATTTGAATATGTAATTTTAAAAATGGGAACATAAATTAATTCAAACTTAAATATAGTAGCCCTACAAACAACTATAAGCCATCTTCCTCTCCATGGAGTCATTTTATGCTCAACTTCAGTAATTCCTTTTAATCTAATCTAGAGTTCAAATCTATAGAAATACCTAGATAGTTATTGGGAATAGATTCTTTATTGAAACCCAAAACATCAAGGATCTCTTGTTCTAAGCTTTATGGAGTATTAAATAAGAAGAATGCCATTTTTTCTTTATTGAAAAGTTGACTATAAAAAATTCTCCAAAAGTTTTCAAAAATCTATCAAAGCTTTCAGCTTCTTTAACAAAGGCTTCTCCATATATCATGGTATCATCAATAAACTATTGATGATTTTTAGGATCCAACTCATAAGTGGTTTTGATACCCTAAACACTTTCATTAAAGCTAGCTTGATTAAAAGACCTATTAAGAGATTTTTCCATAATGAAGAAGATGAAGGGAGATAAAGGATCCCCTTTCCCTAGACCCCTAGAAAATTCAAAAAAACCTTCCCGATAACCATTCACTAGGATCAATATTTTAGGGGTTGAGATGCATTTATTAAATTTTTAGTCAATTCAGATGTCTTTATCATTTATATATGTATGTTCATCATATATGAGATATAAGTTTATATATATATATATATATATATATATATATATATATGATTAAAGTTTATATTATATAATATAAATTATCAAATTAATGAATAGACATGTCCAAGGAAGGGACATGTATCTTCGTCGATTGTTCTCTTTATATATATAAGAGGTTGCTACCATTTAGAAAACATATACCAAATACAATGGCAGTGCTTAGTATATGGTGCATGACCATTTCCAATACATACCATTGCAAGCACATCAAGAGGATAAAACACAAAGGGTTAGGATAGGATTTGGATCTATAATCTAATGCTAGAAATAATGTCCAAGTTGTAAGGCAAGGAGCCATTAGGTGTGTTATAAACCTAATTGTCTACCTTAGTCATTTTATGGGAAATTTATAGGTAGAATGAGGATAAGATAGTCTAGAAGGTTAAATAATGATTTTTTATTGATTAAAACCTTATTATATGTTGGAAATGAGAATAGAGTAACTGAGAGGGGGAGGGGTGAATTAGTTACTACAAAAAATTTCCACAGTCCCTAAGATGCCTGAATATACCTTTGGTCTGATTAATAAAATGTTGAAACTTGATAATGCAACAAATGATAAATATTAAGAACCGATATGATATCATGCACAAAGTAATTTAGCAATTAAGAACACAAGAGACACCAATTTTAACATGGAAGCCCAATATGGGAAAAACCACCAATGTAACTTTTTCCCTCTTCTGAAGTGAGCCCTGTTAGGAGCCAACCCTGTTAAAGGTTACAAAAACACACTATTAGGTGTGACCCTATTAATGGATTTAGTCACCCTGTTAGGAGTGGCCTTGCTAGAGGTCTTTAGAAAAATTCAACTAAACTGTCACCTTATTAGAGGATTTATTGAATGGCTGTTAAATCAACTCTGTTAAGAGATTTTGAATACACTATTAAAATGGTTAGAAAGCAACAATGAAATGACCTGATATAATGTGCAACTTATCTTTGTCGATTACAGATCTCTATTATGCAGGACTGGATCCTTACTTATCAAATACAACTTTGCAACTCCTTTAACACATCTGATCCTCCATTAGACTTTTCTCAACATTCGCCTCTTCAAACTATACTTCGCATTCATAACTTTTTCATAATCACACACTTTAATTAACGACCATATATACCTTTCAAATTATCTTAGTCGGCTCAAATCACTAATTAAAACAAACAATTACAATAGTCAACTAAAAGTAATTATTAGCCAATCCCTATACTGGTCGACCCTGCACGGTGAACTTTGTTCAGAAAATAATTCCTATGTTTACCAACTGAGCTTAGTTGATACAGCGAACTTCGTGACAAATCATCAATCATCAAGAGAATTCGGTGATTATTGAGTTTCCTAAGATAACCAAGTGAGCTCAGTGGAAACTAACCTTTGGAGACCGAGTGAAGCTTGATTAACACCAACTTTTCATAATTCATTTGATGACTGAGTGAGCTTGGTGGAAACTACCTTCTAGAGATCGAGTGAAGCTCGGTTAACACTAACTTTTCCATAATTTTGATGACCAAGTGAGCTCAATGGAAACTACCCTTTGGAGACTGAGTGAATCTTAGTTAACACTGGCTTTTCATATTTCCTTCATTGACTCAGTTAGTTCGGTTAACACTATCTTCCATATTTCCTTTGATGACCGAGTCAGCTCGGTAGGTACTATAAATTGCATTGCAGACTGTCTGAGCTCGGTGAACTTGAGACTAATGACTGATATGAAATTTGTGTGACATCAAGGAAAACATTATCCAACAATTATAATCCTAGTTAGGGTCTAGGATTAAATTTTAGTAAAGTATGGAGACATTTGACAACTTTTCCAAAAATTGTCAAAGTTGTCAATGTTGCATAATGCAATTTTTGTGAAAAATAAAACTTTTGAATCCCAACATTCACAACCACCTTTATCAGTTTGAACTATATTGGAATGGCATCAATAAGGTTGAGAAACTTTTCTCAACATAGAAGAGAATTAACTATTGTAACCATTTCTTAAAACCAATAAAATTATGTTAATTTTCCTATCAAAACTACCTGAGAAACTACTTGTATAGAATTTTATGGATTCATATGCAACTCTAAAGGATTGGAAAAGTTGAAAAATTTTCTTATGAAGGATTTTAAAGTGGTTTTAGGTCTTGAAGTCATACTAGTTAAGGGAATCATTTTTTTATTGTTTTTTTGTCGTGGGGAGGCCCTAACAAGGGTTTTGAGAGAAAATTTATCTTTCTTAAAGATTCCACCATGGGAAAAGGATAAGCCTTGGTGGAAAGAAGGGGGAGATTATTTACATTAGGATTATTTGGGTCTTAGGATAGGAAGTAGAAAATGTTGGGAGAAAACACTAAACCCTCTCAATAGGCATCTAAATGTGACTGTCCATTTTTGGGTTTTTGAGGTGCAACTTGGCCCAGGGGTGGAATAGAACAATAGGAACTTGGACTTAGATGTTTTGACATGTCCCTAAAGTATTATAATAGGATTGGTTGGAAGATGTTTTGAATTTATTGTACTTTATTTGGAAAAGAGACCTAAGTAGCCCTATTAGGCCTAGCAGAGTTTTACAAACAACTTGAGTTAGGAGATTGGTCAAGAGTCCTAACCTGGCAGGGCTTGTTTATTTTAGGAATTGGAATTTTTAAAGGTATTTAAGACTTTATGTGGTAGAGTTCCAAGAAGTTTTCCTTCAAAAATCCTTAGTTTCTCCATGTAGCCCTATTTTTAGTTTTAGGTGAGTATGTTGATTTCTGAAGAACATACTGGGGGGGACTTATGTATGAAAACATTTGGAAACTACATCTAAGGTTGGGAGAACTCCTATTTAATCCTTGAAGACTTTGGCTTAAATTTTGTATCTTGTTAGGCCTCATGGAGGTGTCTTAGACTTTGAATTTGATCTAGTCTAAGGAGTGTGGGTATTGGGAATCACATAGTGGAGTCATGTATCGTATTGTTGTGAAACATTTGTGTACCTATAAGGGACACACCTTGGGTATGTAGAAGGGGACTCTACTCTAGTACATTTGTAGCAGATCCTCAAAATCTAAAATGGTATTAGAGCTAGGTTGTGAATGTAAATAAGATATACCTATAGGAAGAAAAAAATCTCAATGAAAACAACCAATGATAGATAAATTTATTAAAATTGGTCATACTTGGATAGTATATTCACTATATGATCTACTCATATTGTGGTGAAGAATAGAATATTGATAAAGGATGGAGAAATTTGACTGCATCAATTTAAGATTGTCAAGGAAGACCCCATGTTGGGAGTTATGAGTCTTTGCAGGAGAAATTTAATGAAGGCTTAAGTAATCTTCTACTAGAAATTTTTTTTAAACAAAAATCAAGAAATGTCCAATCTATTAGCATAGACCATTACAGAAAGTCGATATGCATTCATTGGAATGAGATAAATGTGAATTGAGGCATGATGAAAATTAAATGATGAAGTGATTAATTGGTATTTTGGTGACGGACATTCTTGCTCACTGGATCTTTGATAAATATTTGTCCCCTTTTGATTAGATACAAACATATTAGATTGGGAATTTATGCTTTAGTAATTGTTCAAGGTTTTTGTGTTGATTTCATGAATCATTCCACCAAGACCTAGAAGTGTACCATATACACTTGTGAATAGGAATAGACCCAATGTGTTGTCCTCACACCCACTATTTATGGAGAAAAGCCTTCAATGGGTCATTGACTATGGGATGAAGGAAAATAATGTAAAATTGTATAGTCTCTAGTGCCTTTAACTACTAGATTTTAAAAAATATAGAGGTCTATAGCCATAAAATTTCTCTCCCAAAATAAGGTTCCATGAAATAAGTGTTGAAACAATTAATTAATTGTGTATTATCTTTGATGTTACAAAAAAAATTGTATCATTACTAATCAATGGGTGTCAAGCTCACTCAGGCATTGAAGATAGTTTTCTATGTCTACCTAGCATTCCTGAGTTTGCCAATCTCAGAAGGCGGTATCTACTAAGTTCACTTGGGTGTCAAAAAAAATTTTCTAGAAGATGAGTGTTAACCGAGCTCACTCAGATAATGAAAGAAAATTTGGATGGAACTAGTGTTAACTGATCTCGCTCTATAGCCAAAGGAGCTTTGTGAGTATGTAGTGTTGACCAAGTTCAGATGGTTAACATAGGAAAGTCATTTTTGAGTTAGTGTCTACTGAGTAGGGTCTGCTAACAAAGGATTTTCTTATTTTGGCATATTGAGTTTAATTGATTTATTAATTGGTTCTAGCCATGTGAGAAGATGAATATTAATTATTCAAAGTTGTATTCTAGCCAACTTGACAATATGAAAGATATAAGAATAATGTCAAGTTGAGATTTAGAAGAGTGTAAGGGTGTTGAAGATTTGAAGATGCTAAGAAGAATTGAATTAGAATGATAAGCATAATATCCTTGTGGACAAAAAAAGATATATTTGTTCAAGAAGGATCAAGTATAAGCCAAAATTGAGATCTGTAATCAGCAATTCAGTTCCATTCAAATCAAGAGATGTCATTGTTACTCTCTAACCATTGTAGCAGTGATCTAAATCTCTCAACAGAGTTAGCTTAATAACTATTTGTAAATCCTCTAACAAGGTGGGATTTCTTTTAAATTATCTAAAGACCTCTAATAAGGCCACTCCTAACAGGGTGATTAAATCCTCTAATAGGTTCACACCTAACAGTGTGTTTTGTAACCTTTAACAGGGTTGACTCCTAATAAGGCTCACTTTAGAAGAGTGAAAAATAGTAACTAGTTGCAATTGATGGTTTTTCCCAAATTGGGTTTCCACATTAAATCTTGGTGTTAAATATGTTCATTCTATTTCCTTTATACGTATGCAACTAAGTTAAAGTAATGATAATCAAAGATAACATCTAAAGTTTTTCATGTTAAGTGTTTGCCAAGCAATTATAGTGTTTATCGAGTTACAACATTTCTTTGTTTGCCAAACATTGATAGAATTAAGTTTGATGACAAGATTACTTTATACTGACATCTAAGGAATATATGATTTATTTTTGTAGTAATTAATTCATTCTTCCCCTCTCAGTTACTCCTCTTATATTTCTAACAATTGGTATAGAGCATTTGGTTCTTGCAGAGAATGTTTTAAGGACCTAAGATAAAGATCATAATGTCTTACAGAAGAGAGATTCCTATGTTGAACAGAGATAAATTTGCAACATGGCAAGGACATATGAGGTTACATCTAGCAACCATTAGTGATTCAGGTTGTAAGTATCTTGATGCTAAATACAAGACTCCTACTAGAACATTATTAGTTGAAGATATTGCTGAAAAGAAGAATCATAACATCATGATGATTGATATTGCATCTACTCTTAGTTATGTTGAATTTGATGAAGTAAAATATTCAAAAACAGCCCATGCAATGTAGACTAAATTGAAAGACATATATGGAGGAGATAACAATGTAAGAAGAGCTAAATCAAAAAGTATTACAAACTATGTGGAAAGCATCAAAACAAGTGTGAGCGCAATCAAAGCATCTAGAGGAGACATTAATGACAAAATATTTGTAAGAAAGGTACTTAGAACTCTTCTTCTTATTTATGCAATTAGAGTTCCTTTTATTCAAGAGATGATATGTGATCCAAATAACAAAATAAACTTGGATGCTTTAGTTGGAAGATTGATAGCTTTTGAGTTAGATAACTATAATAACTATATTCCTAGTTCCAAAAATATTGAGTCTACTTTTGAAGCCAAACTCTGACTCAAAGAAAAGGACAAGAAATCAAAAACCAATCAATCAAGAAGTGAAGAAAAGATAGAAAAAGGTTCTAACAGTGATCTTGAAATTGTTGAAGCCCTACTTGCAAGAAAATATTCCAAAGGTACAGGAAAGTACAAAGGTAGGGTTCCTCTAATCTATTTTTCTTATGAATAATTTGGTCATATTGATGCCAGGTGCCCAACAGAGAAAATAAAGATGAAAAGTAAAGTAAAAAGTACAAAGGCAGGAAGAAGTTCAAGAACTACAAGGACTACAAAGACAAAGGTAAGAAATCTTGTTTTATGGCTAAAGATTCTGACAATAGTGAAGATGAAATGGTATATATTGCTATAAAAGATGAATTAGATGATGAAGGAGATAAGATGGCACTTATCTCTCATGTTAGAAAAAATGATACATGGATCATAGTTAGTGGTTTCTCACATCACATAACTGGAGATAAATCAAAGTTTGAACACGTGGAATATTATAATGGTGGTAGTGTAAGATTTTGAAATAATGAACCTTAAAATAAAAGGAAAAGGATGTATCTCTTTGACTAATGAACTTGTATGTGATAATTTTGATTGGGTTGAAGGACTAAAGCATAATCTACTAAGTGCGGTGCAATTGGATAACATTGGATTCAAGGTGAAATTTATGAATGGGAAGGCCAAACTGCTAGATGAAAAATAAATCTGGTTGGATCTAGCAAACAAATAAAAGGAAACCTATTCTATCTTGATCTCAGTAAAAGTTCATGTTTTATTGCTTAAGTAGAAGAAAGTTGGTTATGGCATAAAAGCTTATGTCATGTAAACTTTTATAATTTGGTTAAGATAAGAAAACATAGAAGAGTAAGAGGTATTCCTAGTTTGAAGAAACCTAATATGGGTCTATGCAAAAATTGCCAAATTGGTAAGATGGTAAAGACTAGTTTCAAAAGAAAAAGCTATCATTCTGAAGAAGTTAAAGAACTTGTACATACAGACTTATGTGGACCTATTGGAATAGAGAGTTATAGTGGAGAAAAGTTGTTTATTCTCTTTGTTGATGATTATTCTAGAATGATAATGGGTAAAAGCACAAATTTGTGTCACCATTTACGATACCAAAACCTATTTTGGTCAAATCTCATTTCTCTATCAAAACTCAATTTTTTTCAAAAACTAAAAGTACCCTTTTATAGATCTCATATTCAATATCATCATTATATAAATTTTTGAGTTTTTTGATTAGTTATAATATGTTATAATCTCAAAATATTATAAGTCGATATTTCAACATTTCAGAAGATGATCCCTCAAAAAAAAAAAAAAATATTAAATCATATAAAAATAAATAAAAAATCATATTTATCTCTAGAGGAGAGAATCATCTTCACGAATATGTAATTTTTTTCAAGAAGGTATAGATTTGATAGGGAAGCTTTGACGGGGGAAAAAACTGTTGGATTTTGATAAGGTCAAACTTGAGTACTTATAACAAAGAAAATATACAATAAAAGTAATCATTTCTTTTTTTCTTCCCTAGCTATACATGCCATCTATGAGATATTTTCAAATCAGAACAAAAAAAGATGGTTTGCATATACTTGTTTGGTGGCAACTACACCCTATATTTTTTACTATTAAAAAAGGGACTTCAAAATAAAATAAAATGATTAAATTCTTACTCAAAAAAATAATAATAAATTATAGGCATTAAATTCATACAATTCTACACATTTCATTAGTTTACATCATCTTCATATTCTAAACACAAATACCATTTTTTTTGTCATTAATGTTGAACTATCACATTCTGATACCTCGTTTCTTTATAAAACGTGACACAGGTTTGTGCTTTTACCCTGATTGGAATGTAATTGAAAGAAAAATCAGAAGATTTTCAAAAATTCAAGTGGTATTTGACAAGAGTAGAAAAAGAAACTAGAAAGAAGTTGAAATGTTTTAGGTCAGATATAGGTGGTGAATTCATCTCCAATGAATTCAATAAATTTTGCATTGAAAAAGGAATTAAAAGACAAGTATCAACCCCCTAGTACACCTCAGTAGAATGGTATAGCCAAAAGAAGGAATAGATTCATCATGAATTATGCAAGAACATTGATGATAGAAAAGAATGTTGCAACCAAATAGTGGAAGGAAGCAATCAACACTACAATTCATACCTTGAATAGAGTATAGCTAAAGAAAGATACAAATCAAACTCCTTATCAACTATGGTATGGCTACAAACCTAATGTAAGTTACTTGAAAGTATTTGGTAGCAAATGTTATATCTTAAAAGAATCTAGAAAATGAAAAATTGATGTCAAAGGTGATGAGGGAATATTTCTAGGATACTCCTATAGAAGTAAAGAATAAGAATGTTTGAATTTGTCTACTCATAAAATCATACAAAGTGCACATGTGAGAATTGATGAGTTTGCAAAAAAGTGTGAAGAAGAAAACAACAAAGAGCCAGAGAATTACAAAATATTTTTTTACTATGAACCTTATACCCTAGCAAACCTAACTGAAAGAAAGGAGGCTTCACCTCCCAAGTCCCCAAAATCACCAATAACTACCAAGGTGTAGACAGTGCAACCCAAGTGATGGTCTGAAGGACCCAAGTCATAGTCAGAGGCTACCAAGCTAGAGAAAATTGAGTCTAATGGACCCAAGTCATAGATAGCAAGACCCAAACTTGATACTAAAATTCATCATGAAATCAGTGAAACTCATTCCAAATCCAAAGAACCTTTGTTATCAAGATATTTTAGAAGGCATCATGCTCCTAATTAGATCATTGGAGACAAATTAGATGGAATAATGACAAGAAGAAAATTGAAAGGTACATGTTTACTTGCTGAATTTGAACCCAAAAATATTAAAGATGCATTGGCTAATGAAAGTTGGATTGAAGTAATCAATGAAGAAATGGAAGAGATAGAGAAGAACAAAAATTTGACTCTTGTTCCTAGACCCAAGGATAAAAATGTATTTGGCACAGAGTGGATATTTAGAAACAAGTTGAATGAAGATGGAAAATTTTCTAGAAAAAAAGAAAGGTTAGTATGTAAAGGCTATTCTCAAGAAGAAGGTATTGATTATGGTGAAACTTTTTCTCCAGTTGCAAGATTAGAAGGTGTTAGAACTTTACTAGCATATGTAGCATATGAATGATTTAAATTTTATCAAATGGATGTAAAATCTGCATTCTTGAAAAAAAATCTTGATGAGGATGTCTACATTGAATAACCAAAAGCTTTTGTATATCTTAGTGAAAGGGACATGGTCTAGAAATTATAAAAGGCATTATATGGTCTCAAGAAAGCTCCCAAAGCTTGGTATGAAACAATACATAACTACTTGGTAGAGATTGGTTTTCAAAGAATAAATGATAATAGTAGCCAACATATCAAGGTAGGACCAGACAAGAAGATTCTGTTGGTTGAAATATTTGTTGATGATACTTTATTCATAAGAAATGATGACCTATGCAAGGAATTCTTAGAAGAAATGAGTAAAGAATTTAAAATGTCTATGTTTGGTGAGATAAAATTCTTTTTTGGACTGTAGATTTAGCAAAATAAAAATGGTATTTACGTTACTTAATCTAAGTACATTAAGGAAACACTAAAGAAATTTGGAATGGAAGATTCAAGACTAGTTGGAACTCCTATGTATATTAGACATAATATTTCCAAAAATGATGATTCCAAAAAGGTAGATTAGACCACATACAAATCAATGTTTGCAAAATTATAGTATGTAGTGCATACAAGGTCTAATATTGCATTAGCAATTGGTATGGTGGCACGATTCTTAGAAAATCACATAATTCCAATCAAGAGAATCATGAGATATCTAAAAGGTACTGAAGACTATGGTTTGTGGTACAAAATAGGAGGCAATTTTGACTTAAATGTATTTACAGATGCTGACTGGGCAAGAAGATTGATGATAGGAAGAGCACTAGTGGTGGAGCATTATTTCTTGGTAAAAGACTAGTGTCTTGGACAAGCAAGAAACAAAATTATATCTCTCAATCCACAACAAAGGTAGAATATGTGGCAAAAATAGTTAATTGTTCTAACATTTTTTGGTTCAAACACCTGATGTCAGGAATGAAGATGGAGATCAAGGATCCAGTATTCATATACTATGATACAACCAGTGCAATCAATATATCAAAGAATCTAGTGATGCATACCAAAACAAAGCACATTTCTATAAAATATCATTTCTTAAGAGAATTGGTGCAAGATAAAGAAATCAAATTGGAATATGTAAATACAAAAGAGAAAATTGTACAGATAAATTCACCAAGACATTACCTAAGGATGAATTTATGTATCTAAGAGGTAAGTTAGGGGTTATTCCCCTATCTAAAGCTCACTAAATGAAGTTTAGTGATGCATCAACTAGACCATGGTGTAGATCATTCAATTGGTGCAATATTGACAAGGGTTTTTTACAAATGAATCAATATGTGAGGTACATTGATATTAATAGAGTTATTATCTTTGGCATGTATTTTCAAAGAGGGAGAATTTTATTTTCATATCTCATAGAAATTTTTTGTTCAAAAGAGAGAGAAGTTTGTCGTCAATGAGAAAGAATGAACTTGGTAGAAGTTCTAGCAAATAGAAGTTTTTTATAGAGGGAGAAATTGTAGAAAGAAAGAGTTCACACTGATAGAGGGAGTTCTCATGGATGAGAATCAGAATGAAACTAAGGATATGTTCTTTATTTTATTCTTGCTCTAAAATTTTACTTTATTATGACATATTGTCTCGCCATCAATTATATATTGTCTTTAATGTTACACAAAATGTTATATCATTACTAGTCAGTGGGTGCCAAACTCACTCGGGCATTGAAGATATCTTTCTATGTCTATTAAGCATTCTTGAGTTTGCTAAGCTCGAAAGGAAATATCTACCAAGTTCACTTGGGTGCCAAAGGAAAGTTTGCAGAAGATGAGTGTTAACCGATCTCACTTAGTTAATGAACAAAAAAATTGGATGGAACTAGTTTCAACCAAACTCACTTGGTTACCAAAGGAAATTTGTGAGTATGCAGTATTGATTGAGTTCAGATGGTTAACATAGGAAAATTATTTCTGAGTTATGGTCTACCAAGCAAGGTTAGCTAATGAAGGATTTTCTTGTGTGGCATACTGAGTTCAATTGATTTATCTGTTGGTTCTAGCCAACTAAGAAGATGAATATTAATTATTCTAAGGTGTATTTTAGTCAACTTAACCATATGAAAGATATAGGAATAAGGTCAAGTTGAGATTTAGAAGAGTGTAAGGGTGTTGAAGATTCCATGATGCTAAGAAGAAGTGAATCAGAAGGATAAGTAGAATATCCTTGTGGAGTAGATAAGATATATTCAATTAGGAAGGATCAAGTATATGCCAAAATTGAAATTTGTAATCAGTAATTCAATTACATTCAAATCAGGTCATGTCATTGTTACTCTCTAACCATTGTAGCAGTTATCTAAATCTCTTAATAGAGTTGGCTTAATACCTATTTGTAAATCCTCTAAGAAGGTGGCATTTCTATTGAATTTTCTAAAGAGCTCTAACAAGGCCACTCCTAATAGGGTGATTAAATGCTCTAATAGGGTCACACCTAACATTGTGTTTTGTAACCTTTAATAGGGTTGGCTCTTAACAAGGCTCACTTCAGAAGAGTGAAAAATAGTAACTAGTTAAAATTGGTGGTTTTCCTAAATTGGGTTTCCACATTAAATCTTGGTGTCAAATGTATTCATATTATTTCCTTTATATGTTTAAAACTAATTTAAAGTAATGATAATCACAAATAACATATAAATTTTTTAATGTTAAGTGTTTGCTAAGCAATTACAGTGTTTACCAAGCTATAGCATTTCTTTGTTTACTAAACATCAGCATAATTAAGTTTTGATAGGATTGCTTCATACTGACATCTAAGGGATTTGAGATTTATTTTTTTAGTAACTGATTACCCCTCCCCTCTTAGTTACTCCTCTTATATTTCTGACAATAAGAAAATGTCCAACAGAAAACTAAATAAAACTATTAGAAAGGTTTTATAAAGAAGAGGAAAAAAAATACATTCATTGCATAGGTATTAAGGAATCATACAAGAACATGAGAGTAGTCACTCAACTCAGCATGACAAGGTAAATTAATTCAATGATATAATCATGATATGAGCCTTCATTGACTTAGCTTACTATATCTTGGTGACTAAATCATATCCTATACTCCTTGGTATTAAATGCTTGGTGTCCAATAATAATTGTAACTTATCAATGATGTTAACATCAACACACCTCTGTTCTTCTACAATTCCCTTGATGTGATACCTAGGATAGAGTTGTTAATCTTGCTTTCCTATGGTGAAATGGTGTTTCAAATAATAATAAATTGTTGAGTCGATGCTCCTGAACTCCTACTTTATGTATATATTGTGGTCAAAGGTTTAATAGTCATCACTTTACCATTAATACACATGTCTTATGACTTTTTGTTGATAGATACATGTATACCACCATTGTGACCATTTTAATTCAAGACTTCTTACTTTGTATCATATATGCCACTTAATGATATCAATAATATCGGTTATGTGATTGGTTTGTCTATACAATTTAATAATCACTAGCTACTCACTACATCATTGAGTAGGGTGTTTTTTAGTGGTGAATATTTGTAATTGATTGAATATTAGGATTTATCAATGTTGATTTTGCAAATTTTTGAGCAATTACATGGTGGCCCAATCACCTAACATTATCAAGGTTAGCGGGTCAATACTCCTTTCAATCACCAAGCATGGATTCACATTTGACTTATTTGGTAAAATTATTCACCTTTCATGCAGCCAACCTGGTTATTATAACCAATCCCATGTTTTTCATCCCTCAATCCATTAGATTTGCATGTGAATGGGTAGTTTTCCCATTGTATTTAATTTTAATTCCTTTTAGTCTACCCGTTTTGCCAATAATTTTCCATTTTGCATTGGAGTTGTCGACAAATTTTGCCTCCTAGAATTTAAAATCAACTAATATAAATTCCATTTTGCCTCATTTTTCTATCCTTAATTAGTGATTGGCATGTTCATATAAACTTCCATAATCATGACACATGATAATAATTAATCTTGACTTCGGCCTCTTATTAAAAAAAAAATCTATGTTTATGTTTTAGGACCATATCTATATAATTAAATAGATAGGACTAATATAAAAATTTTAATTTACTTATTTTGTAAGAATTTATTTTATTTTATTTTATTGTAATATTATTATAAAATTTAACCATATTATTGTAATGTATATATTTTATGTTTAGCATAATGAATCAATTCACCCATAAAATTAATGTTTAATTTTCAAAAGCTATTATTTGTCAATGTATATATTTTATGTCTAGTACAATGAAATGGTTCGTCCACAAAATTAATATTTTACCAACAAATAATTTTAATTGGCCAATGCATATATTTTTGTGGTTTTAAAAATAACACAATTTGTCCAAATTTTACACATTGATTGAGAGACTATGAATTATTCACCAATGGAGATTATTATTTTTCCATTGTAAATTGATATTTTTGCCAAAGAATTTAATTTTTTCTTACATTTTTTACACCTTTCACCAAGTTTTTACACCTTTCCCAAAGAGGGGGTTCCTTAAAGTGTACCCTATCATTGACTCAATATCAATATTCATTAGTATTGTGTGATGTGGCTTACTAAGTTATTATTAATAATAAGTTTCAATATTTAATTAAAACTGATTAGATCATATATCTTTTATATTTGGTGATATTATAGTCTTCTCCTCTTGGAAAATGCTTGCCCACAAGCATTCTTATAATTTCCACAATGATCCCTATGTTAGAATGTATATTCCACTGATATAACTGCTGGGGGGGGTGGGGGAGTTAATCAATTATCCATCTATTATCACAATTATCAACTTTAAACAAATGTAACAATATGAGTAATATAAATTGAAACCACAACAAGATACTCATACATAATTAAAACTAGATATGTTAATTAGGGAAACCCTTTGATCAGAGGAAAAACCCTGGTGGGGATGGTAGCCACAAGATGATGTACTAATATAAATATTCCTTGTTAGAGGATAGACCCTATTAGGAGTATGTTACAACATTCAGTATATATGAGTCCTTGTTAGGAGACTTTGAATCCTTGTTAGGAGCAATGTTACAACATTTAGTACATATGAGTCCCTGTTAGGAGACTTTGAATCCCAATTAGGAGATTTTAACCTTGTTAAGGGTTGTGGAAGATAGTTGGACCCATTGCCCAAACAGCTTCAAGATTAAGAACAATGAACCCATTTTTCAAACAATCTTTGTATTATTCCTTAAAAATTAATAGAAATGAAATGTACTTCCTTCCTCTATCTCTTTCTTATAAATTAGACTTCTATTTCTTCAAATCTTATAACTAGATCTCACAATTCACATCTAATAATCCCTTAGATTTCTTACTCGCATTCAGTAACCATTCTTCTCCTTTTTGTACTTTGCATGTCTACTTGATTACACTTGATAAAAAAATAGATACACATTACAAACAAGGGGAAAAAAAATCCTTTATACCATATCTTCATAATAATTCCTTGATTTGGCCTTGAGGCTTTCCCAATTAATTATAATAAGATAATTAATTAATTACAATTACAATAGCACTGTTGGCTCATAGTCAATACAAAATTTCACACATGCAATATGAGGGCTTGCACATTCACTAATGTCACCATACAACTATCCTCTTTCATTGTGTGACTATGTACTTATTCATTGCCTCTTAGATGTAAGATATAAATCAAACATTAGAACATTACTCTGCAATACTTTGTTTATGTATTGTTCTTGGTAAATTAGGTACAACTATAGTACAAATTTGACTTGGGATGTACACACTTCACCACATCATTAGGACATAGTCTTGAATATATCATCAATTGCACAACACTAGAAAATCAAACCATTGTCCATACTAGTAAGATCTCTAGTTGTTGTTGTGCTAATCTTTACAGAAAAAATGCTATGTTGACATCAACGATAAACATAGTCATGAATGAAACATATCAATACTCTCCATTTCTTAGGATACTCCCTCAATCCAGTATCATTAGCATTCATACTAAAAATCTCCCCATTTGGCATTGATGGAAACATAGATGAAAAACATCTAAGTTCCAAAAATACCAAACTGTACTCTATTATTGTTGATGTCATCTCAAATCCTCTTGATCAATCTCAAATCCTCTAGGTTCTAGAACTGCAAAAAGCTATCCACATGCTAAAAATATATCAACACAATAGATGCATATTCTCCTTCTGGATAGACATCAATTTTCCACTTCAAATTATGAGTTCTTCTCCCCCATTTCTTAGGGGATGTTTAAAATATCTCAACACAATAGGTGCATATCCTCTTTCTAGATAGACATCAATTGTTCACTTCACATTATGAGTTCTTCTCCCCCATCTCTTAGGAGAAGTTTTTCATGTAGATTCTCCCACATTAACATCAATGTCAAAGGCCTCAAACAAATAAAAAATACCAATTGGTCGATACCAATTGATATTTGTACTTCTTCAACTCTTCAATCTGCTCAAGTCTCCAAAGACACTATTCAATATCAAATACAAAATACTAAGAGTCCTCAATGACTATGTATACAATAGATACTCACCCATATAGGAAGCATCAGCATTTAGTCTAGTCTAACAATAGTTTTTTGTACCACTAGACTGATGTACTCTTGGCATCATCTACTTAGAACTAGCTAGGGGCATAACCCCAAGCATACCTCTTAGGTACTCAAATGTATCTTTAGGAAAATAATCCATAAAGATATCTACGATCTGATCTTTAGTACTTGCATACTCCAATTCGATCTCCTTTTTTGCTACCTTTTCTCTCAAAACATGGTACTTAATAGATATATGTTTCATCTTGTATTGTAATACAGGTTTCTTAGACATACTCAATGTACTTGTGTTATCACAATAAATGATAATAGGTTCTATAAGCTCAATCCCAATATCCTTCAACATCTTCTTCATTCACATAACTTAATTATAGTTATTTGCACTACAACATATTCTTCCTTGATTGTACTCTGTGAAATACAATCTTGTTTCTTGCTTAGCCAAGAAATCAATCTTCCTCCAAGAAAGAATGGTCCACCACTGGTGCTCTTTATTTCCTCCATATTGTCTACCCAATCCACATCAGTATATGCACAAAAAGTGAAATCACTTTATTTGTCATACCAAATCCCATTATTAGATGTTCCTTTCAAGTATCTAAATATTCTTTTCACTACTACAATAATGATACCCTTTAGGATCATCTTAAAATCTAGCCACAATCCTCACTACATTTTCTATATCTAGTCTGGTGTGAGTCAAATATTGTAATCCACCAATCATAGATCTATACATCTTCTAGTCAACTGTAGGTGTCTCATCTTTGCTAGATAACTTATGACCAGATATCATAGGTGTACCAAAAGTTTTATAGCTCTCTAATCCAAATCTCTTCAACAAGTCTTCAAGTACTTAGCTTGATGAATGAAAATACCATCATTATTCTACACAATCTGCAATCCTAGGAAGAACTTTACCTCTCCTATCATGCTCATTCCAAACTCATTTTTTATCTCTTTAGAAAAGTTATCACTTTCATCACCATTTCCTCCAAATATTATGTCATCCACAAATATTACAATGATAAGTAAATCATTATCAACTTCTCTCAAATACAAATTAACATCTGATGTACATTTAACAAATCCAAGTCTTGTCAAATACTTATCCAACCTTGCATACCAGTTTTAGGTACTTTCTTTAGTCTATGCAATTCTTTCTTCAATCTACATACCATCTCTTTTTCTTTTACCAAAGGGAATCCATTAGACTACTCAATGTATACTTCTTCTTCAAGTTCTCCATTCAAAAAAGATGGCTTGACATCCATCTGATAAACCTTAAACTTCTTACTCATTGCATAAGCTAAGAACATTCTTATTGCTTCCATTCTAGATAGAGGTCCATATATCTCCTCATAATCTATGCCTTCTTTCTATGAGTAACCTTTGCAAACAAGTTTGATGTTGTTTCTCACAACTTCTCTTTGTTCATTCATCTTATTTTTGAATACCCATTTGATTGCTATCATATTCTTGTCTTTAGGTCTAGGAACTAACTCCCATATCTCATTCTTTTGAATGTGATCCAATTCTTCCTTCATTTTGTGAATCTAATGATCATCCTTACATGCTTCATCTACACTTTTAGGCTCCACTTGTGAAATTGGGTACAATTCCTCATTTACTATGTTCCTCATCACACCTTTATGTTTACTTCCAATTATCTACTCTAGATGGGGATTCTTTGTCATATTTTTCTTAGAGGTAGGAGTTGACATCTCAACTCTTATCTCATCTCTAGGTTTAGACATCTTCTCCCCTCTATGCTTAATAGATAGCACATCATTATGCAAGTCATTGTTATTCTCCAAGAAAACATCAAAAATTTTCTCTAACAATTCCACAATTATCTTCTTCTTTATCAGAGTTATAATCTACCATCTTTTCTTTAGTACCAAATTTTTCATCAATTCCTACATTTGAGCATTCAACTATTGTCTTAGTTCTATAGTTGAAACATCTATATGCCTTACTCTTTAATGATTAGCCAAGAAACATACCTTGATCATTTCTAGGATTGAACTTACCAATGTCATCATATCTCTTAATGTAACATTTTGTCCCAAATATTCTGAAATATTTGACTGATGGTGAATGACCAAACCATAACTCATAAGGTGTCTTGCTCATATCTTGTCTGATCTACACTCTATTCAGAGTGTACAATGTTGTATTAATTTCTTTTCTCCATAATGTCTTAGAAACATCATTCTCAAATAACATCATTCTAGCTGCCTCTACTACTAATTTATTTCTTGTTTCAGCAATCCAATTTTGCTCAAGTGTTCTGGGTGAGGATAGTTGTCTTTTTATTCCATTCTCTTTACAAAAGATGTTAAACCCCCTAGAGATAAATTCTACTCCTCTATGTAATCACCAACATTTTATCTTAACATCATATTCATTCTCAACTCTATTCTTAAATATCTTAAACATCTGAAAAGCTTCAGATTTATCGTTAAGAAATGCTACCCTCATCATTCTAGTGAAATCATAAAAAAAAATCATAAAGTACCTTTCATCATAGAATCCTCTAATTTTTGAAGGACCACTTAGATCTATGTGAATGATCTCCAACGTCTCTATGGTAGAGAACTTCTTGCTAGGAAAAGACATTTTCTTTTGCTTAGCCAAAATACATTCTTTGAAAATAAAATTGGTAGGCTTTATTATCTTAAGTAAGTCTCTAACTAAAAATGTGCTACTAACCTTCATAATATTATCAAAGTTTATATGAAAAAATATCCTAAACCATAACCAACTATTATCAACTTTTACAACCAAACATGTCATTTCAATAGGATTCAACTAAAATACATTACCTCTAGATCCAATTCTAGTTCCAATCATCTTACCATCCTTATCCTTGATAATACAAGTCTTCTCTATGAACTGAAATTGCTATCCCTTGACCACTAATTTTCCAACACTCAAGAAATTATGTTTTAATCTATCAACAAAATAAACATTGTCAGTGTCAGTCCTTCCACCAAAATTAATGGATCCAATCCCTCTAATATGATAGGTTGCATTTTTACCAACCCTAGCAATACCTCCATCATAGTTTCTGAACTTGACAAACTTATTCATATCACCAGTCATGTGATGCAAACAACCACTATCAATTATCTAATGAAACTTCTTTTCAACTTGGGAAATCAAAGCTCTTTCTTCTCAAAAAAAAATTCAAGATCATCTTCCTTGATAGCCACAAATCCCAATTCATCATCACTTTTACTTTGATCTCTTTCATCAAATTCTTCATCCTCATTAGCATACAAGCAATTTTTATCTCTATCTCTTCTAAGCTTAAACTTTCCCTTATAATTTTTCTCTCTTTTAGGACATTTAGATGCAAAGTGACCAAATTCATCACAAGTCCAACATTTAAATAATTTTTTACCATCTTCTTCTCTTCTCATAATAAGAGATATTCCTTCCTCAATCTTCTTGTCTTCATAAAATCTATTGCTACCAAAAAAATCTCCTCTTGTGCTTGCATTCCTTGACAGATTAGGTCAAATGGTCAAGGTACTAAAAGTTGTTTCAACTCTGGCTAGATCTCTAGATTGTTTCAAATCTACTTCTGTTGGTTCTAATCTTCCAAGCAACATTTCCTTTGCTAAATCTATAGTGCAGTACATTACTAGCTTAATCATTCGGGCTACTTGCTTGAATAGTGACATCAAACTTTTCAATATCTTCTATATAATTTCATCATCTTCTTTAGTTCCACCAAGAGATTCAATTCCTACAAAATTTTTGGATATTCTACCAACATAACTTCTTACATATTCATCTTCCATCATCTTAGCATCTTGAAATGCACATATCCAATTCTATAATCTCATTCTTTTTGCATGTTTATCACCTTCAAAAGTATTTTCTAATTCTTTCCAAATTTCATGAGATGTTTGAAATGACTTTATTTGATTGTATTCATTCTCTAGAAGAGATGATAGTAGGGCTTCTCTAGCTATCATGTTATACATGAACAGATCTCTCTCTACTTCATTGCACTCCTCAAGCTTTTCTTCTTCCACAATCATCTTCTCACTCTTTGTCAAGATCCAATAACCCAAACCCAAGCACAATAGATGATTCTTCATCTTCTCCTTACATATATCATAGCTAATCCCATCAAATCTGGGACTATCCTTTCTAAAAATATTTTCCATCGATCTACTGAAGTTGTTAAGATTATCCTTTAAGGACTTGATGCTTTAATACCAATTGTTTGAATATATAGTCCACTTATATAACTAAGAGGGGGGGTGAATTAGTTATCCAACTATTATCACAATTATCAACCTTAACCTTATGAGTAATATAAACCGAAACCACAACAAGATACTCATACATAATTAACAACATATATGTTAACTAGGGAAACCCTTGATTAGAGGGAAAACCCCAGTGGGGATGGTACCCAAAAGATGATGTACTAATATAAATATTCTTTGTTAGTTGATACACCTTGTTAGGATTTTGTTACAACATTTAGTACATATCAGTCCCTATTAGGAGACTTTGAATCCTTGTTAGAAGATTCCAACCTTGTTAGGATCTGTGCCAACCCTATTAGGAGTTGTGGAAGATAGTTGGATCCATTACCCAAATAGCTTCAAGGTTAAGACCAATGAACCAACTATCCAAATGATCACTATATTATTCCTTGCAGAATAATAGAAATGAAATGTACTTCCTTCCTCTATTTTGTCCTGTCAACTGGACTTTTGTTCCTTCAGAGATTGTAACCAAATCTCATAATTCACATCCAATAATCCCTTGGGTCACTTACTTGCATTTAGTAAGTACTCTACTCCATTTTTCACTTCATACCTCTACTTGATTACACTTGATACAAAATGGATACACATTACAAACAAGGAAAACAACTTTCCTTTATACCATATCTTCATAATAATTCCTTGAGTTGACCTTGAGGATTTCCCAATTAATTATAATAAGATAATTAATTAATTATAATTACAATAGCACTATTGGCACATAGTATATACAAAACCTCATGTGTAGGATACTAGAGCTTGCACACTTGCTGATGTCACCATACAATTGTCCTATGTCACTGTGTGACTATGCACTTCTTCATTGCATCTCAAATGTAAGATAGCAATCAAACATCAAAATGATGTTCTCCAATACTTTGTTTTTGTACTACTCTTAGTAAATTGGCTACAACTATCCTACGCCATTGACTTAGACTCTGTACACTTAACCACATCATTAGGACATAGCCTTGAACATATCCTCAACTATCCATCACCAAACAATCAAACCATTATCTGTGCTAGTAAGATCTCTTATTTTTGTTCTTCCAGCCTTTAGAAGAAACAATGCTATGTTGACATCAATGAAAAACATAGTCATGAATGCAACATGTCAATACTCTCAAATGCTTAGGATACTCCCCCAATGTATCGTTAGCATTCATGCTAATGTCGTAGATCCCAAGGACATGTGTAGAACATTTCTTTCCTAATGGTGATGAATTTGGACTCATAATTGAATTTGGTTCTTCATATTATTAAAAAAAAAAATGATTATATAGAATTCATGTTTTCCAATTGTGGTAGCATCAATGAAGATAATCTTATTTAGGCTAAAAGATCCCCTTTATGTTTTCTAACCAAAATATTTGTATCTTCTCTTAAGATGTCTAAAGAAGAATTTGAATTTTGCATTGCAACCTCGTGACATTCAATTAAGGTATATTTTGGGATGCCATTTAATGATTTTATCATTTAATTCCCATTGACTCTTATGGCCCCCTTAATTAAGGGTGTCATAGGATCGCAAAACCTATGTTCATCTTCTCCTTTGTCTCACTTGAAGCTAACCTCTCCATACATCCTATGGGGTGGGTTGTCACAAGTTCTATCTATTTCAACTTCAAATAAATGAATTAGGAATAAGTTGAAGCTTGTTCATGACAACTATTCAAGTCATTATCATCTTTTTCATTATCAGTATGTCCCATGAAGTGGTTGGGTACTCTTAACCATTTCCCCCCTTCTTGAAATTCCAATGTTTCCAATCTCATGAGCACCTAGGATGACAGCCATGTCCACATTCTTGAATTATTCAATTATTTCTATGCAAGCATATACAGTATATGTAAAAATGTTATTCCTTCTTTTATATCCCTAAGTCACTTATATTCTTGGCATCAAATGAAAGGTTTCAAGTTTTGTTGATGCAACTCTCTTTATAGCCCTATCACACCCATTTGGGAGTTAACTATTGGATAAGTTATGAAAGTATGACATAGTAATTTTTACCATTAGCATAGCTTCATAGTTGATTGTGCTAACATGCATTTTTGGGTCATGACAATTCAAAAATAGCCAATCATATTATTGTAGGTTGGTTATGTCAATAGTGATACCAAGTCATAAAGTTGCAATGAAGAGTAGGAGTCATATTTTATGGTCTTCACATCTTCAAACATGATTGAAGCTAACCCAAGTTCAACATGGAAAAGTTGAAAAGAAATTTGTTTGCACTATTGTAGGAAGTTCAAAGAAAACCATGGTTAAGGTTGTGAAGCTGCACAGACCATTGTTCGCACTATCATAGGTTTCATCATTGAGTTAGTGATTTAATTCATGACAATATGATGGCAGTTAGTCTAGTGATCATCACAAAGTTACAACTATCAGCCAAAGAAATAGTGGACAATAGTGATGGAGTGATCAACGGTTCAAGGTCATTTTCACAACCTTGCAGAGTCTGATTTGGGGTTGTAAGAAATGGTTGCAAATTTGCAAGGGACATCGAATAGTCAAAGGGTATGGTCTTTGCACCATCACAAGAGTCTGAGTTATAGCCAAATATTAAGTTGTGATGGTGTGAATAGCTGTACTAGCAATTAAGCTCTAAGGGTCATAGCATCACATGATGTCAAGGGTAACCCAGAGTTAAGCCTGCTAAGCTATGAAACACTTTGTTCGATCATTCATAGGGTTAAGGTTACAGTTAAAAGAAATGGTTGTGAGGCTAGGAAATAGTGATGGCAGTTAGTCTAGACATTTTTGCAAGGTTACAATGGTTAGAGGGATAAAATGATAAAATTTGTGAAGTAGCAATATGACATGAAAATGGGACATCACAATTTTGCAAGACCAAACAGTTAAAGAGCAGAATGAGTTATGAAGTCATGATAGGTGCAGATATAGGGTCAATATAATAGTTATAATGTTGGGTGAGGTTGAAAAACATTTAAAAGATATAGGGCCACGCGATGGAGGTGAATGGTTGAATTTAGTTGACTTGCTGACATGGCTGACCTGGTGTGTTTAGAATGTAATCAAAAGTGGCACATTAATAAAAAATTGATTCTTTGATTGACTGCAACCACCTTTTGGTGTTCTCCATGCCTGGTAAATGAAAATGGGCATTCCATCACCACCTTGGATTATCCATCTACCCAACCATGTGTATCACCTAGATTAGTAGAGTAACATGAACACTAATGTATAAAAAGCATTCCCAATACTAAAAACAAGTAAACACTTATGATAGGACCAATTTTTTATTACCAAAAATGGAGGCAAACCAAGAATGGTAAGCTCCAAATGGTATAACACAATGAAGAAATGGATTTTCCCTTGATTGTAGGAATGTATGCCAAAAAGTGATGCTTCAAACTTCAAATGGATGGGTGGAGTGAGTGAAACAAGGTTTCAAAAATGGAGTCATGAAATGATTTTACCATTATAATGGTATTTTGGTAGTTTATGAGCTCTCAAAATAGCATTATAACTTTGCATGGAAGGTGGATGATTTTAGTGAAGGAGGAGGGTTCAATTTATAGGCTAAGGGCTTGAGGGATGGAGGGATAAGATGCAAGGAGAGATGAAAGCTTAAGGAGGGTTAGGATGCACTTAAAGGGGAGCACATGGATTGTGCTTGTTTAGCACCAATAGGGAGGTGACACTTGTCACAAGGAGGATGGTTGTGAGAGGATAGGATAAGGTTTGGTCAAAGGCTTGATGAGGGTGGTTGAGGATGTAAGAGTCATGAGTGAGGATGTAAGAGCCATTTATGGCTTTGTAAGAGCATTGAAGACTTATGGTTGGGATATTTTGGAGGGAGTTGTGATTGTGTACTTTTCTTGGTTTAGGAAAGTCTTAAGCTTACTTAGGGAATGTGACAAGGTTAGGGGGGGATTAGGCTTGGGTTAGGATTAGATTAAAGATGTTAGAGATGTGAAAATGGATGGCATTCATGAGGGTGGGTGAGTTAGTGGCTAAGGTAGGTTAGTATAGGTGGATTTAGGCCAAATCGAGGATTAGGGATAAGTTAGGGGCTATTAGATTTGAGGGCTTTATTTATTAAAGTGATTTATTTAATAAATGAGGTTTTTGGAATTAGATAAAAGAATAGGATTTAATTGATAAATAATAGGTTATTTGATTTATCAATTAGGACTATAGATGATTAATTCAATTTAATCAGCTAGGGGATGGCAAAGGATTAATTAAATAGGAATTTAATTAATGATGCCTTTAGAGATAAGCAAGGAAAATGTTGAAAGGCAAAGAAGCGAACCCATGGGAAGATAAGCCAGTGGGAATGTAGGTTTGGGAGCGTCATGGGATTGCAAGTTCATGGGAATGCGGCCAAAGAAACAAAAGGTAGAAAAAAGGGTTGGGATGTGTAAAGGGTGGGATGGAAGATGAAAAACTGATATAGAAAGACTCAAATATGACTAGTTTTATGGTGTACAGTGGTCGCTAGATGCTTTAGTATCATGAAAGCGATGAGAAGTAGTGCTGTGTGCAAGAGGGATGTTGATGTCGGTAGACTGGGTGAGGATTGAGGCAATTAGACTAGGGTACCTAGCGAGGTTGCCCCATACCCGAACTTACATGGCGATGGTCACAACCCTGTGCAAGAGATGGCATAGTGAGATGGAAACATTCAATCTACTGATGGGGGAGATAGTGGTGACATTAGAGAATGTGTATTGGATATACAAATTTCCAGTACAAAGGATGCCAGTCATGGCAACGAGAGAGATGATAGTGGATGCATCTGTTTAGAGACTGATGGGGCCAGGAGTTGAGTGCAAGATCCAACGAGGATAGATTGCACTAGACGAGCATTTAGATCGAGTGGCAGTGGAGAGGAGGATCTATTTTTATGTGTTAGGGTTGGTTTTAGGGTACATTGCCCAGATGTAGGTGGTATAGGAGTGACACTGGCACTAATTCCAGTGGTGATGCAGATAGTAGATGCAGGGTGCCCAGCAGCGTGGAGTTCTTTGATGTTGGCCAAGCTATACCGAGACCTCCACCAGATAGTGTACTAGGGTGGTAGTCAGTAGGGGAGGAGCATTGGGTTCTCTACATTGTTATAGGTGTGGGCTTGGGAGCACATTGTCGTGCTAAGGCCTTTTGGGAAAAGAGATAGACAGGCGGAGGAGCCAGTGGCATACAATTGGGCCGAACCCCTGACATACCATCATACAGATTTAGTAGATTACTAGAAGGTGGCCATTGATGAGATAGCAGTAGTGGTGTGGAGGCCATATATGAGCCTAGGACTGTGGGCTAAGGAGGGACAACAACTGCCATACACCATATCGCCATGTTTTATGTTTGGATGGTGGGAGTATGTAGCAGAGCAGTATAGGCCAGATAGGGCACTCTGACAGTTTGGGTGGCAGCAGGTGGCTCTAGGAGAGCCACATTGGTATCAGTGGGTCACACGTGAGCCAGTGTCAGTGTACAGGCCATCCCTACAATGTGAAAGGCTATTGAGAGCATGGCCAGAGTTGGAGCCATAGCAGTGGGTTTGGTTTGGGAGGTTAGTAGATGCAGGCTCTACTCAGGAGTATCAAGACACATGGGTGCGGCCAAGGCTTGTGGGGAGAGCACAGGGGATGAAAGTAGTGGCAATGGTGAGCAAGCTAGCTTGGGTAGCTCGATAGGGGTGGTATGTGGCCAGAGGACTATGACAGCAGGTAGCAATGATTGCCCAAGAGGAGGAGCCAGCTTGGCAGAGGAGGAGGGTTGAGGAGAGGGGAGCTTAGCCAAAGAGGAAAGCGAGGGACTGGCAGGAGGTGCCAGAGAGAGGAGGAGAGTAGGGGGCAAAGGAGCAGGAATCGCAGAGGCCAACAGGAGGAGATGCAGGGGGATTGTCTACCCAGGGAGGAGATCATGGGTTGGCAGGGTGTTATGCCTCTTTATAGCAGGCTCATGAGGTCATTAGCTAGCTGCTCTGGGATACACAGTAGGAACAAGATCAGCTCTAGATAGAGCATGATTAGTTCAAATAGGAGCAAGATGTAGTGCAAGGGTGGGTAGATAGGGCAAGGCTTGAGGTGGGCAGACTATAGCTTGAGCTGAGGTGGATGGAGGGTAGGCTAGAGGTGGTGAGCCTGGAGAGGCAAGCAGTGCAGGGGAGGTTGGATGCACTAGTGGCAGAGGTGGTGATGTTGAGAGCGCAAGTAGTAGTGGGAGGGGGCTTGGATGAGTTGAGGAGACTATGGGCCGAGGTGGAGGATCTGAGGGAGAGGGCTAGATTTTATTAGGGTAGGTATCATGCAGTGGTGGCAGCAGCCCAGATTGAGCATTACAGGTGATCAACTCGATCAGGTACAGCAGGGACACATGCAAGGATGCAGGGTGGAGGGGACAATGGATGGAGCATTGGGGGCTCATAGAGGATAGGCGGGTCTCAGCACATAGGGCATAGTCACAAGATAGGACATAGCCAAAGATGAGACACAGGGATGGGGAGGGATGAGGTAGAGAGCTCTGAGATAGGAGGTGGATTGATGAGGCCACCACTAGCAGTACCAGGGGCAGGGAGGGAGGCAGAGTAGTGACCAATGATAGGCTGGGTTTTTGTCATATGATGAGTATTTTGTGCAGAGCGTCCATTTTTGGGATACATGGAGATTTTGTGCGAGCTCGAACCTGTTAGTATGATATGAACATTTGGACACTGATGGACTATTATTATTTCATTATTTCATTGATATATAGATATGATGATTCTAGTGTTATATGTGTTATGGACTAGTGATGTTACGTATAGTGCTTCGAGACATGCTAGATAGATAGTGATGTTTTGTAGATATTGCTAATGATTGGTGATGCAGGAGGATATATGCTATGTTTTTATGATTGTGCTGACAGTTTGTGATGCAGGATGTGATTTTTGATGACATTGTGTACAGGATAAAAATTGATTGTGATGTGATTTTATCTATGATAGTGTAGATATGATGTGTTTTTAATCTATGATATCATAGATGTGATGTGATCCTTGATGATATGATTTTCTTTTACGATGGTGTATATGTGATGATGATGAGATTTCCTATAGTATGATAGGTTTTTGATATGATGCTGATGATGTGATGTTGCTCTATGATAGATGTGATGTGATCTCAAGAATTTGATTGCTCTGGAGAGTATTTGATATGATGTTGTATGATGATAAATACAAACTATAAATGTAAAATGAACCACCAACTAAAGGATAAGCAACAGATTTATGATACGAAAAATGAATATAATGTCATGACACTTTGAGGATATGTTAATACAAGCTTAAAAAATGGATCAAAGATTAAAACAAATAAATCAATAAAATAAAATGAAAACACACAAAATGAAGTACAACTCTTAAGGATGAACACTTATGCTAAAATGAAAACTAACCTGATGAGAAAGGATGATAACGCTACAAATGAAGCACAATCTCATGATGAATGACTATGCTAAAATGAACCATAATCTAATGATGAATTACTATGTTAAAATGAACCATAATCCAATGATGAATGACTATGCTAAAATGAACCATAATCTAATGATAAATAAGAGAGAATAGTGAATTTATGATATTTTGTGATATGATAAAGGATACAAGTGATGATAAGATAACATACGAGATTGTTTAGGAGATGCAAGACAAAAAATGATGGTGGAATAAGATAAACAATGTTTTGAATTATGATAGCATTCTATGATATGGAAAGTGATCATATGAGAGATTGACTCTAAGAAAAATAATGTTGGAAAAAGAGTAACCAACAAACTCGCAGCCAGGGGGATAGCAGAGATTTGAGAGCTAGGATAGTAATTTATGATAGGGATCACATCATGAGATAAGATTGCATGTGTGAGGCTTTAAGTTAAATGATTTTGAGGATGTAAAAAAATGATAGTTCAAGGAAGAGGGGTGATGACAAGGAGGATGCCAGGGTTTCTAAAAAAATGAGATGTAGGGGAAACTTGAGTGTGGGGTACTTCAGGAGGAAGTACCACTATGTAGTATAAACACTTAATTTGATATAGGATTGTTAAGGATCTACCAAGGTTACTAAGAACGTCAAGGCCTTTTCCCCAAAATTCCATAGGATTGACTCAAATAGGCACACAAGGATTGCCCCAGCATCACACGTGAGTCTCGGAGAGATCAATGTTGGAACAATGTTGGATGATCCAAAAGCAAACAAGATTACCCAAGTGCATCATGTTTTATCGAAAGATGAAAACATGTTTGAAATATGCAAGGATAATATCAACTGGCTCTCAATCAGCAAAAGACTATGATCGAAACCAACCTCCTTAGGTGTTCCAGTCAAAAGACACCATGATATGAAATGATCATGGTGATCTTGAGGAGGAAACAACAAAAGATACATGGAAACAATCAACCAAAAGGGGAAACAATCAACCAAAAGGGGAAACAATAAAAGATTCTTCAAAGCGAAAAAGGAATCATTTGCCAAAGAGATCAATGGATGAGCTACTAATGGGTTGTAAACAAGACATGGATAGTATGTACAAGTGAAACTAGTTAAGGACATGGGAACTCAAGACTGGATATCAAAACATAGTAGGTAAATGCGTGATGGGGGAAAGCTTAGAATGAGGAGATAGAGTTGTCAGAATACATGGTTTTGATGAGGTGGGTTTATGTAAAGTGCGATTTATGTATAGGGGTCCGGATACTACTATATTTATATAGGTATGGTAAATGGGAGAAAAGGGTTAGTGCAGGGGTATTAGACACATGTTTACATGGGTAGTATATGCTACATATGGTAAGGATAAAAGGCATATGATAGGGTAGATCTAGGAGAGTACAATGGTAGGGTACATCAAGTATGGTACATGGGATGCTATAAATGAGATGGGGTTTTACATAGTGTAACGTTCCAGAGGATGATGTTTGTGAAGTATGGTGAATAATGATAGTGAACACCTTTGTAAAAGTGGGTGAGTGGTAGGATATGGAGGGGCAGTAAAGCGGTGTGTGTCGATAATAGATAATGGAAGAGTTGTAGTACACTTGGTGCCTATTTACTAGGTTTTCACCAGGGCCCTATCCAAGGCACTTGAATTGCCAATTTTTCACCATTGGATGCTTGATTTTATGCCTTTTTCCTTTCCTTGATTTTGAAATTTTATCCTTAGGCATAGAATTTCTTGAGGTGAATAATGTTGGTAGGATCATTTAGGACTTCACCTTCAAGGGTAGATAATTGGTAGGCTCCTGAGCCAAAGGATGTCGTGACCACACAAGGACCAAGCCAGGTGGGCTTGAACTTTCCCTTCTTTTCTCTGTCGGCCTGAACCTTCATATTCTCTTTAAGAACCATGTCACCTTCCTGAAAACTATGCGGATGGACTTTCTATTGAAATTGCGCTTGAGGCAACTTTGATAGACCATGAGATGGTCATAGGCCTATTGCCTTATTTCATCAAGTAGATCAAGTTGAGTAAGTCAAGCCACTCTATATTCCTCATCAGATATCTATCCTTAGAGAGAAATGTGGAGTGATGGGAATTCAACCTCAATAGGCAAGATTGCTTCAGCACCATAGACCAAGCAGTATGGAGTTGTACCAATGGCTGTATGGAATGAAGTGCAGTATGTCCATAGGGTGGGATTAATTTGCAAATGCCAATCATAGCCGAAGTTGTTGACAACTTTCTTGAGGATTTTGAGGAGGGTTTTATTAGTTGCCTCAGCCTAACTATTACCTTGTGGGAAATATGGGCTAGAAAAGTGGCGATGTATGTGGAGGGAGGTGCACAATTCCTCCATATTTAGGTTTTCAAAATTACCTCCGTGTTCTGTGAAAATGGTAGCGGGGATGCCAAAGTGACATATAATATGATATAATATAAACTTGGACACCTAAACTCCCATGGCAGTAACAAGGGGAACTGCTTCAACCCACTTAGTGAAATAATCAGTGGCGGTGATTATCCACTTGTGCCCTTCTGAAGAAAGTGGCACAATAAGACCAACAAGATCAAATCCCCAGTAGGCAAAAGGCCATGTTGGTGCAACGGGATGTAAGTCCTATGCTAAAGTCCAGATTAAATTAGCATGTTGTTGACAAGGTAAACATCATTTCACAAATTCACATGCATCTTGTTCTAGAGTAGGCCAATAATATCTAGCCCAAAGGATCTGCTTTGCTAGCACCATCCCGCTTGTGTGAGCACCACAAAGTCTAGTGTGTACCTCTTTAAAAGCCATTGTAGCCTCATTTTGATCTAAACATCGAGAGAGAGTATCATGATAACCACGACGATATAAGGTTTGGGCAATGATAGTGTAACGGGAAGCTCTGTGAATAAGGTTTTAGCATTGGGTTCATGTGAGGTGAGGAGATATGATACCATTTAGTAGGTAAGCATGAATTTCATGGTACCATGGAGATTGGGGACCAACCAAGATACATACCCGTGTTGATTTGTCATTCTCATATGCGGGTTCTCTTAGTTGCTCAACCAAGAATTCATAGTGCATAGCTTCACACAGCATTTCCAAGAGGGAACCAATGGTAGCCATAGCATCAGCTGCCTTATTCTGGAGTCAAGGTATTTGTATGAACTAGATCTGAGTGAAATGCTCCTTCAGTCGATCAACTAGGTCTTTGTAAGGTAGCAACTTGTTGTCCTTGGTCTCATATTCATTCAATGCTTGCTTGATGATAAGCTGAGAGTCACTATAGACCTAAAGCTCTGTGATATTCCATTCAATGGCGATCTTGAGTCCTACCACAAGGGCTTCATACTCTGCAATGTTATTGGTACACCAAAATTTTAGTTTGAAAGATTTAGAGATATAATCACCTTGAGGTGTAACCAAGAGTATGCCTGTGTCGGATCCATGAGAGGTATAGGAGCCGTCAAAATATAGCTTCCAGAGTGATGGTGTCTCTATCAAATAGAGGTGTTTGTCAGGGAATTCCATGATGAGTGGGTGATTTGCAATTAAGGGTGCATCAGCCAAGTGATCTACAATAGCTTGACCTTTGATGGCCTTTCTATCAATATATTGAATGTCAAACTCACTAAGAAGCATAACCCATTTTGCCAGACGTCCAGTGAGTACTATGCGAGAGAGCATATATTTCAATGCATAAATCTTTGATATTAGTTGCACAGTATGACTCAACATGTAGTGATGTAGCTTCTGGTTGGAAAATACCACTGCTAAGCATGCCTTCTCCATTGGTGTGTAGTTAAGCTCATAGCCTACTAATGTTCGGCTGATGTAATAAATAGCTCTTTCCTTTCCTGCATCATTAAGCTATGCTAGAAGAGCACCTAATGTTGTGGGAGTAGCTATGATGTATAGGATGAGCAGGCACCCTACAATGGGAGGAACCAAAATAGGTGGATTAGCTAAGTATTGCTTGATGAGCTCAAAATTGTGCTAGCAAGCTGGGTCCCATTTGAAATTTTGATCTTTTTTAAGTAAGTGAGTGAAGGTTTGACACTTATCAACAAGCTAAGAAATGAATCACCGGACTGATTGGAGTTTTCCTTGCAAAGAATGAAGGTGTCAGAGTGTCTTAGGGGGAGCCATATCCATGATGGCTTTGACCTTCTTAGGGTCAATCTCAATATCGTGTTGTGACACAATGAAGCTGAGCAGCTTTCCTAAAGTAACATCAAAGACACATTTATTTGGACTTAGCATGAGATGATATTCTTCCAATCAGTTAAACACTTCCTTGAGGTGAGATAAGTGATCTAGAGCATTGAGAGATTTGACTAGAATATCATCTACATAATCCTCAAGTATCTTATGTATTAGGTCATGGAAGATGACCGTCATTGCATGTTGATAGGTTGCCCCAACATTCTTTAACCCAAATGGCATCATATTGTAGCAGAATGTGCCCCAAGGTGTAGTAAATGTAGTTTTATGCTGATCTTCCTCTGCTATACAAATCTGATTATATCTAGAGAAACCATCCATTAGTGACAAGAGTTCATGACCTACAATGAGATCCACAATCATGATGATATTTGGCAATGGAAAGTCATCCTTTGGATAGGCTTTATTAAGATCCTTGAAATCACTGCAAATCCTGATATCACTAGAGGGCTTGGTAACAGGTACCATGTTAGAAATCCATTCAAAATAATCTATTGGGCAAATGATTTTTTCCTCCAATAGCTTCTCTAGCTCTGCCTTGACTAATAAAGCCACCTTTGGGTGCATTTTTCAAAGTTTTTGTTTGACAGGCTTGGCCCTCGGATCCACTACCAGATGGTGTACAACTATTTTGGGGTCCAACCCCAGCATATCCTGATATGACCATGCAAAGTAGCCTATATTTTCATAGAGGACTTCAAGAAGAAGCTCTACCTATTTAGAGGGTAAAGAGGCTGCGATGTTTGTGATATGCGATATCTCTGTCAGACTAATATTTATGGGCCAAGGTTTCTCTATCAAAACTAAAGATATAGGAGGTCAATGCTCCTGTGGGGGGAGGATGAAATCTCCATCCTCAGGTGCCTCTGAGAGGTTTTCAACATTGGATACATCCTTTATTTTTGTTTCATTTTTTTAGTCACCCAATGGCGCTCCAGAGGAGTTTTCACCATGGGATATTTTTCTTTTATCTCTTTGTTTTTTAATTTCTTTCGGAATTTCATTTTTGCGACTAGAGATTTCCTCCTCCCCAAAGTAACCTATGGGATCTATCTTGTAGACATATGCTGATGGTGGAGGTGGCTGTTTATGTGGTGTTTCTACCTCCATGAATTTAAGGAGCACTTGCTCGGTAGAGAACTCATCAATATGGATGACACTTGGTTGGTCCCAATCTATGAGTTTGGGGTGAGTGAGGGGGAGGTCTATGAGGTTCAAGGATAACTGGCAGAGTACAGAGGCTCCAAGAATTATTTTTTGAAAGAAAATATAGTCATAAGCTTTCTTTTCAACTTCCTCAGGGTTGTCTTCAACCTCAACGAGAGTGTTTTGGATGTTTGTAAAGGCATGGCCTTCCATTGTAGTGCCCCCAGTTGTGGGGAGTCCATAGCCCAAGCCTTTAGTTTTTTGCCCTTGGTGTGCTTTTATAGGCTATCTCATACCTTA
Organism: Cupressus sempervirens; assembly: GCA_028749045.1. NCBI lineage: Eukaryota > Viridiplantae > Streptophyta > Pinopsida > Cupressales > Cupressaceae > Cupressus > Cupressus sempervirens. The sequence continues at coordinate 192,520,862 of CM053786.1, read as the reverse complement.
TTCCTGGCAGCCTAAACCACCTCCTTGATAATCCCATTTCTCCGTGGCCAAGCGATGTGACCAGGGATATTTTTGTTTAAAGTGATCAAGAAATGCTTCACTTTTAGGAGGTGGCTCCTTGTATAGCCATTTGGTGACAAATGTGGTAGGGCCCAACTGGTGAAGTCGAGAGGTAGCTTCTAGTATAGGCCCTTGATGTATTAGGCATCCTTGAGTATGTGGGTCAAGTGGTAGAGCACCTGTAGCAAAAGCATCTGTGAGACTATACTCGCCACAACCTTGGTAGTTGATCTTAACCGTGGAGAGAGTGGAGGCTAAAATGGTGTTTGGATCATGGAAACTGCTAGAGGAGCTGGCCATGGTGGTGCCAATTTTGATGCCAGGACAGTGATTGGTGTATGAAGCTTCAACCACATTGCAATAAGCAAAGGGTTCAGGATCTTCGTGGATGGTTATCTCAGTGCCATTATGCAAAAATTTGATGCACTGATGATATGTGGATGGAACGGCCTTCATCGCATGAATCCATGGATGATCGAGGAGGATGTTATTCAGAATATTAAGATCAACTACATGATAAAGTGTTTCTTGAGTGACTAGGCTGACCCTCATAGGGAGCAAGATGGTTCCTTCAGTAGTACGCTCCAAATTGTCATATGCCTTAATGGTGATCACCTCATTGATGATATCTACTTCAGTATATCCTACCTACTTGATGAACTTTAGAGTACATAGGTTAAGAGCTGATCCATTATCTATCATGACACACTTAACTACAAAGTCAGAAACCATGATAGCTATGCAGAGTGGGAGTGATCAGGTTCAACTGCAGGGATATCAGTGGTTTTGAAAGATAAGGCATAGGAGGCCGAAAGATGGCCAACCAAGTTATGAAAATCAGTGGCATTTATGTTGGAAGGGACACGTGACTCACGTAGAGTACTGTCGAGGATCTCTTGATAAAGTGGGCTTGTTTGTAAGAGATCCATGATGGAGATTTGGGATGGTGTGTTTCCAAGGTGTTCCAAGATGTTATACTGTGGCCCTAGTGAAGGTGATTCTGATGGAGATTCTTGAGATGGAGGTGGTCATGTTGATGGTGGTTTGACTTGCATGGATACAGATGGACCAGCTATATTGAGTCATGTCCAACGGGTAGCGACTGCACACTAAGTGTCTGGGCCTTTGATATTGATGACATTGACAGATGCTTCAACTTGGGATATGCAACCAATTAAGCTACCATAGTCCAAATATGCTGAGGTATAATTTTGAGACATGTCTTGGTTGTCACGTTGTTTACCCGAAGCTTTGTTATGTTTGTTGATAGGAGGGTTTGCAAGTGCCTTTCCTGGGTTTGTGTTATGAGGAGGGAAAGAATTTTGATACATCATTAATCCTGCGTTAGGTGAAGGTTGTACCCCTACTATGATCTCCTTCCGATCAATCAGGTCCTATACATAATCCTTCAGCTACATGCATTTAAGGGTAGTGTGCCCTTTGACATGATAGAATTTGCAATATTTGTTATCTTTGTACCAGGATGCTCTAGACTAATTGGGTTCTAAGGGTTGAGTTTGTGGGTATCAAACAAGGTTATCTTTGGCTAATTTTTTAAAGATTGTATCAAGAGGTTCCCCTAATGGGGTATATGTTTGTGGTTGTCTCTAAACACAGGGTTTACTACCTGCTGCCAATGTGATAGCATTAGTTTGGTTATGAGGAATATGCATTTACTAATGAGGTTGCATGGGTGGTTGGTGGTACATAGGAGGTTGTTGCTGATAAGTTTTTTGTTGGAAAAATGTGGTGGGAACATTGGTAGCCACTCCAATAATATGGACCTATCGAGTGTCAGTGGAACCATCTGTCACTGTGTTCTAGTTCTTGTTCCAATATCGGATTTTGTCATTGTTTGACCCATGATCCTGGGTATTTTCCTTGTCTAGTCTGATGACACCATCCTTAATGAGATCTTACTCGAGGCCCATTCCTTTTTCTTTGATGTCCTTGTATGTTTGCAAATAGTTCATAACCATGTGATGAGTGAGGCTAGGGTGTGTGTTGTTTATGAACATCTTGACAAGATGGCGCTCAGGGATGGTGCAAGAGATCCTTGTTGTGAGGATCTACCAATGTTGTAGGTACTCTATAAGACTTTCTCCTCCTTTTTGTTTGGTGTGGACAAGGTCCACCATAGATAATTTAGTCTCAAAAAGATGGGTATACTAAGCAACAAATGCCTCAGAAAGTTTTGTAAAAGTTTTAATAGTACCTTCAAGGATACAACAGAACCACTCCAATGCTGGTCCTCCTAGGCTTTTGGGAAAGAGCCGCATGAGGAACACATCACTATAAGCTACCTCTTGAGAATGCATATAGAATTCCTTAACATGTTTGACTAGATCACTTTTCTCCCTAAATTTTTCAAACTTGGGGATCTCAAAATGTTTAGGAAATGGAGTCAACATGATAGTCTTATCAAAAGGATATAGGCAATCATTTTCAAATTTGAAACTCTTGGTGTCTGTGCCATCCTTGAGGACTTTAAGGGCATTTTTCATTTCTTCCCATTCAAATTTTATAGGTGGAGGCATAGGTGCCCCCAATCTAGGTGCCCTCAGTGGAGTGGATGCCAAGGATTCTTGGAATGTGGGTTGTGCATATTGTTGCATCTCCAAAGGTGGGTGTGGCAGGTAACTATGCGGCTGCTGCCCTATGAGGTAGTTCTGTGTGGGTGCTTGGGCATACTGCTGGTGTGAAGGCTGCAGCTGGAATGGTGGTAATGCAGATGATTCTTGTGCCATGCTTTGGAAATATATACCATGCCCAATATATGTAGGTTGTGTTCCTACTTGGGAGTAGGACTGATTTGGAGTAGGCGCAAGGTAATTAATATGTGGCAAAGGGTTTATTGTAGAGAATTATAGTTGCGGTGGATTTGGGATATTTCCTAAAGGTGGCATGGAGAAATAGTTGGTGATGGGTGGGAGCAAATAGCTATGTGAAGTAGTGGATGATAGTATAGAAGGTGTGAACGCGACTGTAGTGCTAGGGGGAAGACTAATGATAGGTGCCTTTGTCGCAGCAAAATTCCAAAGTCCCAAAGGAAATGTGGTTGAAGAACTTTGGCTAGTTACAAAGGGGTTGATAGTAATGTTTGGTGGGATGGAGGATGAGGTATTGGATCCTGCTGTGGTATTTGAGTGGCAAATGGACTAGATGTGATATGGGGTGGAAATGAAAAGGTAGTGCTACTAGGTGCAAATGGAGGGTTCGGTGGAGCAGAGAAATGGGTGGTGGAAGCAGATGCAAATGGTATACTTGAAGTTGGTTGAGATGTAGTATGCACTAATGGTTGAGTGAGAGTGGGATGAGTGTTCTGTGGAATGGGAACCAGCACCTGGGTCAAGGGGATATTTGGGTCTGCTAGTTCTACCTGAGGTGGTTGCCATCCAAACAATGAGTGAGTAGGATCTGCTATGTTGATAGGTGGTGGATATCCAAACTCAAAGGCACCAACATTGTCTCATAAGAAGTTTTCCATGATGGTTTCCTTGTTGCGATCTATGATGGCTTTTATGATAGTAGCATGACCAAGTTGATTCATGAAAGCCTCATTATCTATGGAGGATCTTGGTTCTTCTAGGATTTGTGGTGGTGGGTCTGATGGTGTCATGGATACCACGGGGTACGGCTAAGCTCGAGATGTGTTACCACTAAGACTAGGATCCATGTCTTTTTTTCGTGTGTGCCTACCAAAATGTGTGGTGGGTAGCATGAAAGGATGCTTCTCCTAAATGTAGTGAGAGATGATATTAAGGGTGTCCAAATGATATGATGCTAAGTGCAAGAAGCTTGTGTGTTACTGAAATATGAATGCAAGAAATGTGATGGCAATGCTAAAAGTGTGACCCTAACCTTTAGCTCAAGGTGATGTGGGACACCAAAAGCAACCTATTCCTAACAAAGTGTTGTGTCTCAAGGATGCTCAAGATGATGAGAGATGTGATACAAAAATGTTTCTAAATGAGTGATAAAAAAAATGCTAAGAGTTTAACAATGAAGGTGGAGTATTCTTCTTCAACAGCCTAAGATGAGTGGAGATGGTCTAACTTCAAATGCTTATATGGGATAGTGCAATTTCTAGATGAGAGACTAAACCTACAAGTGTGTAAGTGTGTGTGGAAAAAGGAAGGACCTAATCAGAATGAGTAACAGTAGAGTTGTTGGTAAGGCTCGTATTAAGACCATGTCAAAGGGTTAGGTTTTGGATTTTGTAGTCCCATTCTATTTGCAATGCTACTTCAGTTTTATCTTTCTCAATTTGATCCAATTTGGCAATCCTAGGGTTGGGGGTATGCTTCTTATGCTCTGCTTTGATTCCTTTGTAGGTTGGTATTTGAGGAAGCTTAGCCTTCTTAAACTTAGTCTTGGGATGTCTTGACATGAGATATTTCTGAGGATTAAAACTCACAACTATGGGGTTCTTTTTGAGGCAATGACTATGCTAAGTATGCCCTATGCTAGGATTGACCAAGTTTGGAAAAAATTCATTCAACAAATTAAAGATCAAACAATAGATAAGAACAACTAGATAGAAGTTTTGATTCCCAGAATGTGATACTTGTGCCAAGGAGTGTGTATGTTTTACAAATGTTTCGATCAGTCACTTCAAACACATTAACATCCTAGATTGTTGTCTACAAGGCTGATAGTTGGTTTAGCTAGGGAGTCCTCGAGCTATACCCAAGGTACGTGAGGCCCAAATCCGTAGATGAAACCAAAAAGATGTCACACAGCCGAGAGGAGCGGTAACCCACTTCTCCCCTTTCACTTCTCAAGGGTATAAAGTTCCTTGAGGCTTAGCCCGATTGACAAAATCTTGATCTCAAAAGAGGTGTCTTTGGATTCACCTCCTAATATTTATACTCTACCGGAATGCTAGAGTTGAGGTCATCCCAAGGGGTAATGAAATCCCCAAGTAGGCCTCCTAAAATTTAAACAAGATTTTGCATCCTAATCTTATGCACCCAAGATGGCCTCGAAAGACAACAAGGGGAGAGAAGACTTGGATGATCTTGGGCTAAAGGACAGAGTTCTTTTCCAACTGGCATTTAAGTTTTCTAATCTAGACCTTCCAAACACACATGTTTAGGATGCAAATGTTCAATTCCGACTTGAAGCGTTAACAAAAGTAAAATCAATCAAAGAATGAATACATCAAGAAGATTTAGGGTCAACAAAAGTAAACTTGCACACCTAGAGGCCCTCCACATCAAGTGTCGATTGGTTTTTTCTTTAAAGTATTCAAGATTGAGTGTGAGTTTATTTTAAGCCCAAAACAAAGTTGTGTGAAATTTGATTTCAAGCGTGCGCCTGGATGCCCTCCACATCAAGATTTGTTCAATTTTAAAGCCCAAACTTGAAGTGTGATCAATCTAATCTAGATTTGTGGACATTCACGAAATCTTATAAGTTAAGATAAATCCTAAAAAAAAACTAATTAAGTAGAATCAGGTTGGAACACTTAACACCTTTTTCAAGTGGAGCCATCCCCATATATGGCGTTGATATTGCAACCAATGGTCAGAATGATGGGTGGTTAGAAAAATAGTGAGTCCAAATGAAAACCACTTAATTTGATTTTTTTTTATTTGTGTTAACTTAACGAATTTCCTAAGTGTTCAAAAATTAAATTAGCTTAAGTTGCATGCAGAATTGAAAGTTTGTAGTTGTTCCTTTTAAGCTCCAAAATAAAATGTTTTGTAATGCCCTGCCAAGGGATCCAAAGAATTAACCTAGAATTTCACTAAGTTTGGTAACATTTTTTTTTTATAACATGAAATTAAATACCACATATAACTTGTACATAATAACGGAAGCAATAGTAATGTCCATCTAAAAGTAAACATAACCGATTTCATTCTTTAAGAATCCCTTAACATTGAGTTACATCTAAACTAACTAACATACATGAATCCATCTAGTACAACATCCACATGAATAATAATAATAAGTCCATTGTTCATACATTACATTTCCAAATGCTCAATCATCCACTGTACATGTCATAGGGTATGAAGGCTTAAAAGAATATACATATGTGAAATAAGGTACATCATCCTATTCCAATCCATGATACATCAAAGTAGAGATAATCACATGATACACCATCATAGAAGACATATACATCCATCATAAAGATCAAACAAAATAAACTAAGTAAACGGTTCCTCCCAACCATTAATAGCATCATTGGACCATCGTGGATCCTAGCCATCCCTCCGTGCATAACATTCCAAGGCACCGAAGAGATCATCAGCTATAAACATAGTAGGAATGTCACTCCTAAAACATCCTATTAACATGCAAAGTAAAAGCATAAGATAACATCATCTAACATATGCAAATCATCAATATAAGAAACATACTAGTAAATAAATCTATCATAAGGTATATCATCTATCATAATGCTCCAAGAACATAATGAAGATAAATACCAACCAAGAATACTCCAGCTATGGTGTCTCAAGCAGATCTCAAATGATAAGAGTGAAAAATACACTACCACTCGACCGCGTGGTACCTAAGTGGTCCACTCCCATCGTGCTGAGGAGATAATCTCAAGTCCCAAATAGGCTATCCATAACACATAGCACAAATATCTATAGTCCAGGAATCCTAAAAGTATACTAACTCAAAGGTTCGAATCACACACAAAATTGACATCTAATTCCCAAAGGCACACAATGACATGTAAGAAACCTAGTCTGCAAGCGGGAAAGTGTCATCACAATTATCACATACAAGTTACCTTGGTAGTTAGCTAAACTCCACAAGTCCATACTGATCTCATGCAGCCACTAGTATCCTCTCATACTGATGAGGCATACTACGGGATGCACGGTCACAACCATGTGTTCTCACTACTCCCATCCTAGTCTGTACAATCACTCAAGGCATGGGTGAGAACATCAAAATAATTATCTTTTTAGGTTCATTTAATCTCCATTTAGTGTGTAAATGTTATCACTTATTAACCAAACTTACAATGAGTTACCTTGGCAGCCACTTAGGGCCCCGGCCCCCATTGCAAGCCACTTCTCGACACTACAAGTAGATTACCTACCCTAAGCTCATGGAATCATAAATCTCAAAATCACAAAAGATAATCCATAATAAAATTATCAAATATGCATAAAAGCATCAAATATCCATAATAAGAATCATCAAATCACCAAGATAAGAATCATCAAATCTCCATGAGCATCTGAAAAAGCATCCATAGAAAATCATGACCACAACAGTTCTCTATTGGCAACTGAAGGTATCACTGATAATTATAATAATCATTGGTTCTCAATAACCACAATATATCTCAAGATAAATCACAATATCCATTGGTTCTCAACAAGAAACCAAGAATATCTCAAAATCATACTGATTGAAGGCTCCAAAATGGTTGAGTCAAAACATGTCACAACATGACATCATCAAAAAATAAATCCACATTTCAGTCCCATCATGGCGACTAGAAAGTAATCCAAGGATAACTGATCGATGACTCAAAAATTATTAGTTCAAGTGTCTCAAATACATATACATCTCATCTTCACACATGAAGATTGATGAACAATAACAATCAGTAAATACAAATATTTCATAGAGCATATGACACATACCATGGTTGAGCTTATAAAGATCGAGATCAAATAAAATCAACATGCCATCACATCTCATAACCCCCAAGCCTCTGGTAACAACCTAGGACTGGTCAACACTAATTAATCCAAAACTCAAAACAAGAAGCATATAGAATACACGATGCAAACGCATATTTTGGTTTACTAAATTCACATAGTTGAATAATGTGTAGGGGTTTCCTGTTTTCTGTTTGCAAGTATACTTTCAAGTGTCTTATGTTTCATCATTTGACCTACAAGTCAACCCATTTGTTCCCCGATAGCATTATTTTTCCATTATTAAGAATTACATTCTAAAAATAACTTAAGGATAAATATTTACTCATTAAACTAATCAGCATTGACCTTTAATCAAATTGTTCCCTTTATTTAACTAAGATTCATATTCTAATTAATTAACTCTTCTTTTAAGATTACATCAACTTTCGATATAAATCAAGGATCATTGTTCGTCAAAACGTAAGAAAGCCAATTACTCGTCTTCAAATAAGAAGATCATAACTTTATTAAAATGATCAATTAAATCAATCAATTAACGTAGATGCACAGTTCCATGATTTTTATCATTCTAATAGTTTTCAATTATATATTACTAAGTCTTCACCATTAAAACATCTAAGGTCATTATTCAAGTCATCAGATTAAGACCTATCAACTTGATATTAAAACTTTTACAATCTCATTAAAAGAATTATATCAATTAAATCTTCATTACTTAACTTAATTGTTAATTAAATCTAATTAACTCTCATTAATTGATTTAATTAATAATTACATAATCATAACAACGTTCCAATTAATATCAGTTAACTAATAACTGACTAGAATTCTGTAAGTTAAAAGTCAACTATAATTCAATACTCAAATGATCATATTAATAATTCAATAATAATAACTTGTTAATATTTATTAACAAGCTATATTGAAAATCTTAATAATAATCTTGTAACATCCATATTCGTCTTACTAATATTTTTTTAACAATTTCGTATTAGTGATAATCATTTCAAGTTAAAACTCTATCGCATAATATAATTATATGGACAACTCAATGAATATCAATTGATTAAAATCAATTATAACCCAAATCCAAGAATTAATATCTTTTGTAAAACTTTAATCATTAAATAATCTCCTTTAGATTAACTCTAATCAAATTTATTGATAATTATTTAAACCATTATTTATTAATAGTTTGTTAGACCCAACAAACATTAATAAATAATAAACTCATCAAACTATTATTTTCATAAATCCCATTAGTTAATATTTGACTAACTCTTAACACCATAAGGTATTCAAACGTATTAACATAACAATTCAATCTTAATCCAATATCATTTAGAGTTTCTAAATTTTAAATCAACATAATATAAATTATCATCTTACAATTATTTAATCAATATTAAAATCAACCATTAGACTCCATTTTCTAATTGTTCTAATAATATTTTTTCTATATAAAGATCCCTATCACAAACCAATAAGACTCATTGTAGATCTTAACATGAATAATCTGCAAATTCTTAACATTATCATCTTCATTAAACAACTCTAAAATTGTTTAATATATATTAAATAGTATTCAATATACATTATAAAAAGTCCATTATATAAACTATATTAAAATCTCTTTTCTTTTAATTTTCTCTCATTTAAAAATCCATTTACTTAGATTGACTAATAATTAATTACACTTCTTCTACTAGTAACTAATCTTAATTAAATTTAATTTAATTAGATTAGATAATAAATCATATAAAACTAATGCATATTAATAAGATTCTAATAAGGAAAGATTGTAATAATATCTTTAATTCATTCCATGCTTTGATATATTATTTTTGTGAAGTTTAAGCATAAAGAACTCTTGGTTACGAAAAATGAAAAAATATATGTCCTTCAATAAAAAAGTCCTAGTACGATGGTCATATCTCCTTAATGAACTGTTGGATTGGGCTGAAATTTAAATATGTTGGAGAGAGCCAAGTTGCGTCACTTCTGACTAGAGTGATCAAATAAATTCAATCACGATAAAAAGTTATGAATGACTGAGTTTGGGTCTATCCAAGGGGCAGCAACAGGACAACTTGTGATGAATTAAGAATTTTCTCTTAAAATAATTGTTCTCTAAATTTACCCATTCATTCATCTAATAAGTTTGTCCATACACATCTGAAAATATAATTTGGTAGAAAGATTACATCTAATCATTCAAATTTTCAACTTAGAATTTCTATTTTAATTTCAAATCTTGTATATCTAATTTCACAATATAAATTCGAATCCAAACCCGATTAAGATCTAATTATTTCTCCTTAATTGGATTTAGGATTTTTATATTATTTTCTTCTCAACCAAATAGCATATCTAGATTCCTATTTCAATTATAGATTTAATCACGGAGAGTATTCAGATACATATAACAAACATGATGAAGATAGGAAGAGAAATAGTGCAAAGAGAATATGTGAATATCACGAGTGCACCTAAAAACTGATGCTAATCCGTCATGCCTCAGAAATCCATAGAAAATCCCTTCTTTCTCCACCATTCACAATTCCTCCAAGATCCAAGACAACCGAAAACCTCCAAATGATTAGAAGTGCTAGAAGAAGCATAGAAGCATGTAGAAAATATATGAGCATATGAACTTCTCCAATGCATGTAAGCTTGTAGCTTGTAGCTTCCATTCTCCAATTTCTCTCCATGCTATATCTAAGCTTCTATGAATGCTTGAATATAAAGAGCTCTCAAGAAACCTTTGAATGCTTCTTGAAACTGCTGAAAGGTGTCATCAACTAAGCATGGGTCTTTTCCAACCTTTTTCATGAGTCATAGAGTTATAGACACCTTGTGCTTAATTGATGCACTAACTCCCATGTTGTTGACACATGTTAATTCACATGCAAGCTTATAACTCAAATTTACTTTACTCTTTCCAATTTAATTTATTTATTTATTAAGTCTCATGCACTAACTTTAATATCTCCACTTTTCAATCTTAATATATTTATACTTTAATCATATGAAATTTAGAATCTTTTAATAATTTAAAATATATTTTCTACTTTTAAAATTTATTGCTAAAATATTTATTAGCTTTAATAATAATATTGTTTAGTCATTAATTTAAAAATGAGCTCCAAATATATTATAAATATTGTCACATTCCAAATTTAATAATATAACTTTTTATTTTCAAATTTAATTATTTTATTTAATTAATTTCTCAATTAATTAAATAAAATAAATATTAAAATATCATATTAATTTTCTATTACATTAAACCATTAATTAAATCTTTTAATTAGTCTTAATTAATAGAAAATACATCAAAGACCCATAAGGTAAAAACATGAAATTCCATTATAGCCAAAATACATACAAATCAAACCAAGGGGTTTATATTATGAATTAAATCATCTGATACATTCGGAGGGTACTCAACTTAGATAGTTGTCCTAATATTTCAATTAGAACAAATGGCTTAAAGGGTTGGGATTTGAACTTAAGAATTTATCTCCCCTCTCTTATCATTGAGATAATGTGATAGGGTACGCTCATCCTGGCAATTCAGGGAAGTCAATACCTAGTACCTGCAACCTGCATAAAAATTATGCATGTACAAGCACAATATATACTAAACTAAACAGGCAATGGCAAAAAGTGGTGCATCATGTAGATCCTGACTAGCAGGTGACTATGACTCCCTTCCTTAACCATATCAAACATATCATACAAAAGTAAACACACAAAGCAAACGCGCACACCATACACATGCAAGTATGGGGTAAGTATCCATAAGAAAACACATATGATAATAAATCATCTCACTAATCATCATTAATAACTGCAAACATTGAAAATAATCATCATACATACATGAAATGTAGAGTCTAAGTAATCTCATCATATATCAACTGAATCCATAGCACAATATCATATAATCTCATAATAATGTTACTAACCATCAACATGAAACTAGCTCTAAAAGAGTTCAACAATGATAACAAAATGCGAACCAGAGGTAGGCACTACATGTTTGATTTGTGGGGTTGTTAGACATACAAGTCCATTTTTCCAATTTGTATAAAAAGCATTCTCAACACTAAAACCAAGTAAACATGAACACTAATGTATAAAAAGTATTCTCAATACTAAAAATAAGTAAACACTTATGATAGGACCGATTTGTTATCACCAAAAATGTAGGCAAACCAAGAATAGTAAGCTCCAAATGGTATAACACAATGATGCAATGGATTTGCCCTTGATTGTAGGAATGTATGCACACAAGTTATGCTTCAAACTTCAAATGGATGGTTGGAGTGAGTGAAACAAGGTTTCAACAATGGAGTCATGAAGTGATTTTGCCATTATAATGGTATTTTGGTAGTTAATGAGCTCTCAAAATAGCATTATAACTTTGCATGGAAGGTGGATGATTTTAGTGAAGGAGGAGCGTTCAATTTATAGGCTAAGGGCTTAAGGGATGGAGGGCTAAGATGCAAGGAGAGATGAAAGCTTAAGGAGGGCTAGGATGCACTTAAAGGGGAGCACATGGATTGTGCTTGTTTAGCACCGATAGGGAGGTGACACTTGTCAGAAGGAGGATGGGTGTGAGAGGATAGGATAAGGGTTAGTCAAAAGCTTGATGAGGGTGGTTGAGGATGTAAGAGTCATGAGTGAGGATGTAAGAGCCATTTATGGCTTTGTGAGAGAATTGAAGGCTTATGGTTGGAATATTTTAGAGGGACTTGAGATTGTTGACTTTGCTTGGTTTAGGAAAGTCTTAAGCTTACTTAGGGAATGTGACAAGGTTAGGAGGGGGATTAGGCTTGGGTTAGGATTAGATTAAGGATGTTAGAGATGTGCAAGTGGATGGCATTCATGAGGGTGGGTGAGTTAGTGGCTAAGCTAGGTTAGTATGGGTGGATGGGGTGGATTTAGGCCAAATGGAGGATTAGGGATAAGTTAGGGGCTATTATATTTGAGGGCTTTATTTATTAAAGTGATTTATTTAATAAATGAGATTTTTGGAATTAGATAGGAGAATGGGATTTAATTGATAAATAATAGGTTATTTGATTTATCAATTAGGACTATAGATGATTAATTGAATTTAATCAGCTAGGGGATGGCAAAGGATAAATTAAATAAGAATTTAATTAATGATGCCTTTAGAGATAGCTAAATAAGATTACTAAAGTGGTGTAATCAAATTTAGGTTTCTACACCATGTAGTTATGGCTATCATTTATGTCTCTTCAAAGCTAGAATTTGCATGAAAGATATGATTTTCTACATATGGACACACACCTGATCAAATACTTTTGTAATTGGCATTGATTATCCTCTGTAAGTTGAACACAGTAGTTTAATTTTGGTTTTTAGTGAAAGTTTTCTTTTTCATGCTTGAGCTATAAAAGAAATTTTTGTAACCCTTTCAAGGGTTGATCTTTTCTTTGATCCTATATTAGATGTATTACATACTCTTCTACTATAATTTCCTTTGCCTCTAAATGAATATTGTACACTCAAAAGTGTCCCACTCTAAACCCTTCTATCCAAAGGATTCCATGAGTTTGAAATGCTTGGATGCTGGCTTAGAGCCCCCTATCCACAGAGTGCAAGAGAGTGTATTTCAAGTTCAAGGGCTCTCAGATGAGCCTTAGAGATACTCTTCTTGTTAGTAAACCATGCAATGGGAGGTTCCAAAGACAAGATGAAAGAATGCAAATGTCCTAAGGAGTTCCTCAAGAATGCAATGCAAATGAAGATTAAGCTAGAATGAGATGCAAAGTGGAGCTATGCTAAAACATGTATAAGAGTGTTACAATCCAACTATTAGACTATATGATTTAAGCTACATATAAAAATGAAAGCTAAGCTAAGATAGAATGCCATGCATGAGAGAATGTAGATAAGAAAGAGAAGTTCTCCACAAAGCTCCAAAGAAACCTGTTAGAAAACTTGCAGCATAACAATATTCAAAAGATGGATTGATCCTTTGAGGGGGAAAGCTCTGTCCCTTTTAAATTCATATGGATGGTAGAAATCAAGATAAAGATGGTGGATGGTCAATGGTGGAATTTGAAAATAGGTGTGATCCATGTGCACACACAAGTCAACCAATAGAATATAAGTTGACTTTTTATATAAGACAAAAGTCTCACAAGCCTTTTCTTTTAATTGTAAAATAGAAAAAAGATTTTATGTGTGCACTTAAAGTGGGTTAGAAGAATGGGGTGTTTTATTTAATTAAAAGGGGACATGCTCTTTTAATCAAATAATGAACTTAGGATAGCATAGTCAAACTATAGGTTATAATCAAATAAATTGATTATTAGCAATTTGGTCTAGGTAAATGATTAAATTAATTTAGCCAAAATGCTGAGAAGGGGGCTAATAGTCTAGATGACCATTTTTAGGTGATTACAAATATAATTCCCTATTGTATCTCTTTCTTCCATTAATATATTGTGCAATAACTTCTTGTCGTATGTTGATGTATTACCTCTATTCTTCAATTGTTTGATCATATTTACTTACCCTTTGAATGATATAGAGTGAAGATCCTTCCTTATAGCATTCTTTTGGTTCCTGATCTAAATATGATTGTTGAGTTCAGCAAGGATTGAATTTGTGTATTTTGAGATTATATTGATAAATTGTGCTTTGCTAGATAGAGATAAGATTGAACATATTATTTAGTATATCACCTCTCTAGATTAGATTAGGTAGTTTTATTTTGATGCATTTCCCTCCCCCTTTTCCTCTCAAGAAGTAGTTAGGTGCACCCTGATAGTAAGGAAGCCAACCTTTTCTAGAGACTCAATCTCATTGTTCAAGTCCCACAACTTGGAGATTGTTTCCATGTTTCACAAGGTTTTCTTTAAGTCAAACTTTAGGCAAGGGTGCAAGATTTTATGACAATAGGTACATTGCTTTGTATCTTTGATGGTATTGCCTCATCTATGCCTCTTATCTTTTCCTCTTCTTTGTAATGATTTGGGGCTCCCTAAATAGTGAAAATTTCAATATTACATCTCTTGCATCTTTATAGAGGTAATATTGAAATACATTTCAATATTTCTTCTTCTTTACCTTCTCTTATATCTCTTTCTATTGATATTTGATTGAAAAGATCATTGTTGAAAGATATTATTGAAAAAGGGAGATTGTTGAAGAAGACTATGTGTTTCAATCATTGTTTTGTCACTAATGTCAAAACTACTATTTGTTGTTAAGACAACTACTTAGAAGATTCAAGTGCTATCACTTAGAGGATTTGATCAAAAGATGTAACAATAGCACCTAGAGGAAAGGTTGACTTATAATTATGTAATGAAGTACAAGGATCAGTTCAGATCGTGATGACATGATGTATTGGTAATATACTTAAGGTTTCCAAGGTTGGTTACACTTAAAATTTTCAAAAGAACAAGTTATGCAAATTTTATCTACCAAGCCTGACCAAGTGGATAGTAAGTGCTGAGCAAAGTCAGTGCAAGCCGAGTAGAAAATTAGTTAGAGCCGAGTAGAAGTTCATTCTAGTGTATGCTAAGCAAAATAGTTGATGTTGAGTAAAGTTTATTTGATGCTAAGTACTAGTACACTTTAGTAGGTGCCAAGTAATTTCATAGTGGATGTCGAGCAATGCAGTATGTGTTGAGCATAAGAAGGTTAATAATGTTGAGCTACTGCATTATTTAAAAGATCAAAGATTCGATGAATCTGAGCTAACAATTTTATTTTCTTTGATTTTATGAAGCAAATGGAAGATAAGGTTGATGAGTTGGTGGCACAGAATTTGACGTAAACCATTTTAAGGTGAATTCAAAGTGGATTCTAGGAGAAGTTTCTAGAAGAGATATGAGATATGGGGTAGATACATTGTATCCTACCTAATCCATTTGAACCCTAAATTTGGACAATGGAAAATGAGAGGAAAAATATCTTAATTTCCTATTTATAGCATTTTTGGTCATGAAGCAAAATGTCATGTTTGAGAACCTAAGGGAGACAAGGAGTTAAGGTTTTTTCTTCATCAAGTGACCTAAGAGAAGAGTCTACAATGGCATCTTAAGCAAGAAGGCTTAAAGAGATGAATTCTTGAAGGGTGAACAAGCTATCAGGGCTGCAAATTATGAAGGCAAGAAAAATTGGGGACTAAACAGAGATCTAGAATCTACAAGAGAAATTGTAAGTTGTATCAAATTAAAGCTCTGCTATTACTCTCTAACAATTGTATCAATCTAGTCCTTTGGATTAAGGTTGAACTGATAGTCATTTGTAAATACTTTAACTAGGTGGCATTCCAAGTGAATGGCCTAAAGTCCTTTAACAAGGCTCACTTCTAACAGGGTGATTGAAATCTTTTAACTAGGTCACATTTAACAGTGTGTATTGTAACCTTTAACAGGGTTGGCCTTTCATAGGGCATCACTTTAGAAGACTGAAAAAGAATAGCATGTTACTAGTGGTTTTTTCCAAATTGAATTTCCATGTAAATCATTGTTTCAAGTGTGTTGATGAATCTTTTATGTTTCATGCTTTACATTTTTGCAAGTTGATTTGATAGGAACCTATAATTTTTTAGTGATTGCATAATCTTATGGATGCATGCATGAGTATAAATATTTTATGGGTTTACTAAGCTATGAAAAGTTTTATTTATACATCTGGACATTAGATAACTGATTACTCCCCCCCCCCCCATAGTTATTCTAAAGTATTCTGACAATTGGTATCAGAGCCACTTGCTTAAGAGAACTTGTTTGAAAGTACTAGAAGCACAAAGATCAAGATGTTTAAAAGAAAAGTACCCAAGGTCAATAGAGATAACTTTCCTGCATGGAAAAGTTTGATGAAGCTACACCTTGGAGGACTTGGAGATCATGTACAATCTACCATTTTTGTGGAACATGTTGATCCTTTCGATGCCCCAACTACTGAAGATATGAGGAAGAAGAAAGAACAGAATGAGGCAATGTTGGAGATTGTCTCTAGCCTAAGTTATGTTGAATTTTATGATATCAAAGGTCTTGACAGTGCAAATAAAATGTGGGATGCCCTAGCTACCATCTATGGAGGAGACACCAATGTTCTTAGAGCCAAATTTGAAAGCCTCAGAGGTAAGTTTGATGAAATGAGAATGGAAGAAGGTGACAATATTGCTCAATATGTTGAAAGGATAAAAGAAGTCATTAATGCAATAAGAGGAGCAAATGAAAAACTAGATGATGAAACTATTTTAAGCAAGGTTTTGAGAACATTGCTACCTATATATGCTATTAGAGTTTCTATAGTCCAAGAACTAAGATGTAGTCAAGGGAATAAACTATCACTTGAAGGTTTGGTAGTTAGATTCACTACTTTTGGGCTATCTAACTTTGATAATTACAAACCTGAAAAGATTGAATCTGCTTTCAAAGCTAAGGTGTCATTAAAGGAACCTAATGAGAAGAAGAAGAAGGGGAAAAAAAGTATGTTTCTAGTGATAATGATACAGATGAGGAGGATGTTGAACAACTTGAAGCACTACTGGCAAGAATATTCCACAAAGGTAAAGGAAAATTCAAAGGTAAGTTACCCATCATTTATTTCAATTGTAATGAGGTTGGTCATATTCTTGCTAGATGTACAGAAAAGAGGAACCACAAAGCTGGTGACAAATACAAGAGTAGAAGAGATGAAGGAAAAAAAGATTACAAAGAAAAAGGCAAGAATTATTGCTACATTGTTGAAGAGAATGATTCTGATGAACATGATGATGAGGTGGTATATGTTTTAATGAAGGATGAATCTGATGAAGATGATGCAACTATACTTGTGACTTCTATGAACAAGAATGATAGATGGATCATTGATAGTAGATGTTCACATCACATGACTGGAGAGAAAAGTAAGTTCATTATCCTAAATTGTTATGATGGAAATAGTGTAAGATTTGGTAATTATGCACCATGTTTGATAAAAGAAAAAGGTTCTATCAAACTTACAGATAAGATTTTGTGTGACAATGCTTATGATGTTGAAGGACTAAACTATAATTTGCTAAGTTTATCAAAACTGAACAATCTGGGATGTAAGGTTGAATTTGAAAAAAAAAACTACTAAGATATATGACACAAATGGGAAACTAATTGGAAAATGTGATCAAACTAAAAGTAATATATTCTATCTTGATATAGAGGATGCTACTTGTCTTGTTGTAAATTTTGATGATGTATGGCTATGGCACAAGAGGTTATGTCATGCTAATTTTTATAACTTGGTTAGTATCAGTAACATGAAGAAAGTAAGAAGTTTGCCTAAGTTGAAGAATCCTAATAATATAATGTGCAAACAATGTAAGTTAGGAAAAATGACAAAGTCAAGTTTTCAAAGTAAAACTTATACCTATAAAGGAATACTAGAGACTATTCATACTAACTTGTGTGGACCAATTGATGTGCAAAGCTACACATGAGATAAATACATAATATTATTTTTGATGACTATTATAGGATGATGATAGTTATGTTTTTGAAACAAAAATATGATGTTTTTCAAACTCTTAAGTGGTACTTAGCAAGAGTTCAAAAGGAGAGAGGTAAAAGTCTAAAATATTTAAGATCTGACAGATGAGGAGAATTCACATCAAATGAATTTGAGATGTTCTGTAATGACATAGGAATCAAAAGATAGACATCTACCCCTAGAAACCCTCCACAAAATGGAATAGCTGAAAGGAGGAATAGATCTATAATGGGCTATGCTAGAACACTCATGATGGAGAAGAAGGTTTCTTTGAAATACTAGAGAAAAGATATAAGTACAGCTGTCTATACCTTGAACCATGTGTAAATCAAGAAAGGTACTTATTCAACACTTTTTGAATTATGATAGATACTCACCCAATGTAAAATACTTTAAGTTATTTGTAAGTAAATGTTACATTCTTAAAGATGTTAGGAATGGAAAGCTTGATGTAAAAAATGAAGAAGGTATACTCCTAGGTTACTCCACAAGAAGTAGATCTTATAAGTGTTTGAATACTAACACTAACAAAATTGTGGAAAGTGCAAATGTGAACTTTGATAAATATACAAAAGTATATGAGGTTGAACTTATGAAAGAACCAAAAGAATATAAATCATTTGTATACTTTTATGAAGGAATGCCTACTGAAGAAGATGTTGCAAATCAAGTTAAAAATCAAACAACAAGTTGGAGTGACTACTAAGTCACACACCCTATGAATGTCAAGTTGCATTCAAGAACCCATCTACATTCAAATGCCAATTTACAAAATGAAGAGGATACATATTTTGATTTTGAGATTAGTACACATGAAAGAGATCCTGAAATACCTGACAGAGATATACATAGTGATCTTGAAGTTGAGAGATAAAATGAAGAACCAAGAGTTGAACCAAGATTGTCTAAGTATGTCAAAAGACATCATCCTACTACTCAAACCATTGGAGATAAAGATGCTAGAACAATGAAAATAAATGGATTGAGAAGTGAACATATTTACTGAGCATGAAGGAACTCAAAATGGTAAAAGATGCACTAGAAGATGTTGACTAGTACAAAGCCATAGAAGAAGAGATTGAACAAATAGAGAAGAAACAAATATGGAGTCTACTTCCTAGACTAGAAGACAAAAATGTGATTGATACCAAGTGGGTATTTCAAAACAAGATAGATGAAAATGGTGAAGTCACAAGGAACAAAGAAAGATTAGTTTGCAAGGGATATGCACAAGAAGAAGGAATTGACTATGCACAAACATTTTCCTCTATTGCTAGATTGGAAGGAGTAAGAACTCTACTTTCTTATTTTGCATACAAAGGTTTCAATGTTTATTAGATGTATGTTAAATCTTAATTTATGAATGGTATATTAGACGAAGAAGTTTGCATAGAAAAACCATAAGGTTTTGTTGATGTTAACAATAAGAACATGGTATGTAGACTACACAAATCTCTATATGGTTTGAAACAAGCACCAAGAGCATGGTATAAGAGAATTCATAATTATCTTATGAAGAGTGGATTTGAAAGCACTAATGATAATAGCAATTCGTACATGAAGACATAAAAAGGTAAAGGTATTTTGCTATCTAAAATATTTGTTGATGATATCATATTTGGAGGTCAAGATGCTTTATGTAAGGATTTTGCAAATCAGATGAAGCAAGAATTTGAGATGTCTATGTTTTGAGAGATCAAATTTTTTGTGGGTTCACAACTATATCAGTTGAAATATGGTATATACATCACTCAGTCAAAATATGTTAAGGAAATATTGAAAGCTTTTGGATTAGAGGATTCCAAACTAGTAAGTACACCTATGGTGACAAGACACAAATTGTCAAAGAATAATGATTTTGCTAAGGTGAACCAAATAATGTAAAGGTCTATGATTGGCAAATTGCAATATGTAGTACACCGTAGACGTGATATTACATAATTTGTAGGGATAGTTGCAAGATTATCTACTCATCCCAAGGAGAATCATTTAATGGCTATGAAGAGAATAATGAGATATCTAAAAGGAACATAAGGGTTTGGTCTATACTACAAGTAGAATAAAAATTTTGAATTGAGAGCCTACACTGATGTTGATTGGACTAGAATCATTGATGACAAAAGGAGCACCAGTGGAGGAGAATTTTTCTTAGGAAAGAGACTAGTTACATGGACTACTAAGAAGCAAAATTGTACTTCACAATCTACTGTTGAAGTTGAATATGTTGTTGCTATTGTAAATTGCACAAACATTGTATGGATCAAATAGCTACTCAAAGGAATGAAGGAAGAAATTACAGAACTAGTGATACTTTATTGTGATAATACAAGTGCTATCAATATATCAAAGAATCCAGTGATGTACACAAAGACAAAGAACATTTCAATCAAGTATCACTATTTGAGAGAGTTAGTTCAAGATAAAGAGTTGAAAATGGAATATGTTAACACAAAGCATAAAATTGTTGATATCTTCACAAAACCATTACCCAAGGATTCTCATGAGTGTCTAAGAGGTAAATTAGGGAGATACCCCTATCAAAGGCTATCTAAGTAACAAGAGGAGTTCCCTGCATCAAACAAGTTGATATTCATATGTTACACATTGATGCAGACGATCTTACTTTAGGAGCTACCTAAAGTAATCACAGAACTAAAAATTCAAAGTAGTCGCAAGCAAGGTGAAGAGGGAGAAACTGAAGAAACTAAAAAAGCTTATATCTGCACGTTTGAGATGAATTTTTTTTGGTATATGTCTTTTCCTTTGTTGTCAAAGAGAGAGATATTTTACTGATCAAGAGATAGAACATATAGGGAGATATTCTATTGATCAAAGAGGGAGATAGATCAAGCCAGTATCAGTATGATCAATGAGAAAGAGAGAGATCTCAGAGATATCAAGATATTGTTTATCATAAAGATAGAGAAAAGTTTAAGAAAGAGGGAGAAATATTAATGTACCTAGTTAGAGGGAGTTTTAAGAAAGAGTGAATTTTGTAACCTAATCAGAAGATGGAAGTCGTTGATAGAGGGAGAAATTTCAATACAAGTTTTCTTTTTGGTATTGTCTTACTATTTTAACCTAGTCAATTTGGTTGATTTCATTGATCAGTTCGGTTCGCCATCAATGCCAAAGAGGGAGATTGTTGAGATTTGATTGAAAAGATCATTTTTGAAAGAGATTATTGAAAAGAGGAGATTTTTGAAGAAGACTATGTGTTTCAATCATTGTTTTGTCACTAATGTCAAATGTGCTATTTTCTGTAAGATAACTGCTTATAAGATTCAAGTACTATCACTTAGTTGATTGATGAAGAGGGTTTGATCAAAAGATGTAACAATAGCACCTAGAGGAAAGGTTGAGTTATGATTATGTAATGAAGTACAAAGATTAGTTAAGTTAGTGATGACATGATCTATTAATAATCTACTTAAGGTTATAAAGGTTGGTTACACTTAGAAAGTTTAGAAGAACAAGTTACACAAAATTTGTCTACCAAGCTTGACCGAGTGGATACTAGGTGTTGAGAAAAGTCAAAGGAAGCCAAGCAAAAAATTAGTCAGAGCTGAGTAAAAGTCCATTCTAGTATATGCCAAGAAAAATAGTTGATGCTAAGCACCATTAAACTTTAGTAGGTGCCGAGTAATTTTACAGTGGATGACAAGAAACACAATATGTGTCAAGCATTAGAAGGTTGATAATGCCAAGCTGGTACATTATTTAAAAGATCAAAGATTTGATGAATCTGAGCTGACAAGTTTTTTTCTTGGATTTTGTGAACTAGGTGGAAGATAAGGTTGATAAGATGGTGGCACAAAATTTGAGGTAAACCATTTTAAGGAAAATTCAAAATGGATTCTAGGAGATTTTTCTAGAAGAGATATGAGATATGGGGTAGATACATTGTATCCTACCCAATCCATCCAAAACCTAAATTTGGATGATGAAAAATAAATGATAAAATATATTAATTTCCTATTTATAAGAATGTATGGTCATGAAGAAAAGTTTTCATGTTTGAGAACCTAAGGGAGACAAGGAGTCAAGGCTTTTGCCTCAATAAAGTGACCTAAGAGAAGAGTCTACAATAGCATGTTAAGCAAGAAGGCTTAAGGAGATGAATGCTTGTAGGGTGAACAAGCTATTAGGGCTGCAATGTATGAAGGCCAAGTAGAATTAAGGACTAAACAAAGATCTGTTATCTGCAAGAGAAGTTGTAAGTTGTATCAAATCAAAGCTCTATTTTTACTCTCTAACAATTGCATCAGTCTAAGGTAAATCTTTTGGATTAAGGTTGACCTAACAGTCATTTGTAAATCCTTTAACTAGGTGGCATTCCAACTGAATGGCCTAAAGTCCTCTAACAAGGCTCACTTCTAATAGGGTGATTGAAATCCTTTAACTAGGTCACATTAACAGTGTGTTTTGTAACCTTTAACAAGGATTGTTAGAAATGATTTAGAATAACTGAGGAGGGGGGGTGAATCAGTTATCCAAGGTCTAAATGCCCTAATAATACTTTTTCACTAATTGCAGTGAGCCCATTAAACTATCCATGCATTCCAGCCTAAAACATTCATCATATCAAGCTACAGTAAATCAACATGCAGTAATGAAACATGCAATATCAACACATGACACAATGATTTACGTGGAAACCCAATTTGGGAAAAACCAATAGTAACATGCTACTCAATTTTTATTCTTCTGAAATGATGGCCTATTAAAAGCCTTACAACACACCATTAAATGTGACCTTGTTAAAGGATTTCACCATACTGTTAGGAATGGGCCTAATCAAAGGACTTTGAAACACTCACATGGAATGTCACCCTGTTAAAGAATTTATAACATGGCTATTAAAACAATCTAAGTCCATAGGATTTATACTAACTATTACAATTGCTAGAGAGTAACAAATAGGGCTTTTGATCTAATACGACTCACAACATATCTTGCAAATTTTAGATCACACTTCAGTTCATTCCTTTGCTTGGCTTTAGTCACTGTAGCTCTAACAGCTTGTCCTCCATTCACGCTTTGTCTCCTTGAGTTTCCATACTCATCATACCAATGCAAACATCTCTATTTGGTCACCTATCGAAATAGACTCACTGTCTCTCTTTCTCCTTAGCACCTTCTTCAGCACTTCATGCTTTTTCACTTGACCAACCTCTATCTCTATGACCTATGACTCTTTAAGTAGAGTTTTGGATTTCTTTTCTCACTCAATTCTCCCTTTCCAACTTAGGGTTTCGATGGATTAGGTAGGATACAATGTATCTACCCCATATCTCATTTCCTCCAGAATAATCCAACTAGAGACCATTCAAAAATGGTTTACATAAAGTTTTGTTCCACTAGCTCATCATCCTTATCTTCCATCTCATTCACAAAGTTCTATGTAACAACTATGTTGGCTCAGATCTGGCGAATCTACGACTTTTCAAATAATGCAGTAGCTCGACACTATTGAAAATACTGGTGCTCGGCACCCACTATGTTACTTGGCATCAACTATTAATTATACTGATGCTCAGCACTTGAACATCACTCGACATCTGAACTTCACTCGGCACCTAAAGTTCATTCAGCACCTAAAGATCACTCAACACCTGAAGATCACTTGATACTTGATCTTCACTTGGCTCGTATTGAGATTTTGCTCGGCTTGAACTAACTTTCTCGGCTCCCTCTGATGAATTTAGTCAAGCTTTGCAAAAAGTCATGTTACAACTTCTTCCTTCAATGTTCCTAAGTGTAGCCAACTTCTTCAACTTCAAGTAGATTGTCAATACATCACTTAATCACTATCTTAACTGATCTTTGTACTTCATTACAAAATCATAACTCAACCTTTCCCTTAGGTACTTTTGTTACATCTTATTGATTAAATCCTCTTCATCAATCAACTATCTGATAGTGCTTGGATCTTATAAACAGTTGTCATTCCAACAAATAGCAAGTTTGACATCAGTGACAAAATAATGATTAAAACACATTCTACATCATCAATCTTTCAATCAAATTCCACAATCTTCCTTTACTTCAATCATATTTCAACAGGGATGGCCTTTTCATAGGTCATCACTTTAGAAGAGTGAAAAAGAGTAGCATGTTACTGGTCGTTTTTCCCAAATTGGGTTTCCATGTAAATCATTGTGTCAAGTGCATTGATGAATCTGTTATGTTTCATGTTTTACATTTCTTCAAGTTGATTTGATAGTAACCTACAAGTTTTCCGTGATTGCATAATCTTATGGATGCACGCATGAGTATAAATGTCTTATGGGTTCACTAAGCTGTGAAAAGTTTTATTTATACATTTGGACCTTAGATAATTGAGTCACCCTTGCCTATTATTCTAAAGTATTCCAACACTTTTGATATTACATTTCTAACTTTTTGAAGAGAGTACATGATTGTAGTAAAGAATAGAAGTCATATTATGAAATGTACTAATAGTGAATATATTATACCTGTCAAAGTTCTTTCTTATAAAGAACATATTAGGTGGATTTAAACCTGATACCAGGAAACAAAGATAGGGACAAGCCTAAGGATGAGCTAAATCCTATGTTCAGCGAGGCTAAATATTAGTTCTGGGCCAACATTAACAGAGTCATCAGGACTCACTTCTCTTTAGGCTCTACAAAGCCAAGGTGGGAAAACCTAAGGGATTTATATTATTAACTTGATATTCTTCTTGTAAGACTATCTCCTATAGCTGAAATGGTCAATATTCTTCTATAGTTTGCTGACAAAATTTCTAATTACAGTAGCTAATTACAACCAAAAAGTAACAAAAAATAAGCCATGACCAACATTTCTAGTTCTTCAAAACATAAAATGGGAAATTGATATTCAATTAAAATTTTGATCTCAGCATAACCCAGGTATGCAACAATAGAGGATATGCAATCTCTAAGCTGACCAGTCCTTATCCATTGGGCATCAACTAAACCTTTACATACATATGGATACCTGAAGTATACTCATATATTCAGACATCTAATCTCTCTATTTGACTTGCAAACAGACATCAATCTTCATTCAAACTCTCATACTTATGGTGATATCCTCCTGGTGTAACCCACAACCTTGTTAATGTAAATAAGCATTTACATGGATCTTTGTTCCACTAGCAAGTTTATCCAAACATACAACCTTAAGGGATTGCAATTGAGTTCAAGCTCTTTGTTCTCAAACAAAAAATATTACAAATAACAAAAAAAGGAGATGAGAATCAAAATGAAACTAAGGAAAATTAAACTCTTGCATTAATCTCATTGAAACCAATACATCATCTGCATATTAACACTTAGGAAATACACAATGAATGACTGTGAAATATGAATGCTTCAAACGAAAACTACACTAATGTTGTTCATAATAGAATAACACTGAGAAAAAATGGTATCACAACTATGAGAAAAATCTCAAAGAATTGGAACTTGACCGGTCTCACAATTCTCAGAAAATCTCCAAAAAATTGGAACCCTTAAAAAGAGCAGAAAAGGAAGATATATAGAAGAGAATATATTTATGGGATTGTAAGTTGAATTTGACATGTGTCTCACTAAAAATTGTCTTCAATCTAAAGTTGTTGAAATTGATATTCTTCATTTGCCTATAACCAAAAACCATAAATGATGCAAAAATATTTGATATATCTCACTTTAAAGAAATTAGCAAAATATATCATGGAGAAAATATCAGGTACATATCAAATCTGCTGGAGGTTCAAAATTTGATTTAGCTAGTCACATCTACCTTTGTCGTGAGATCAACTTGTTCTGCTAGCAAAAAACACTTGATTATATCTAAATGTACTCAAAACCATCAAATCACCCTTACAATTGATGATGAAATCAAATTTGATGAAATTATGGTTATATCTAATTGCAATTTCATCTGCAATAAAAAATCTACATTTTTCACTGAGAAGCCCCCAAAATCATGAAACCTCCTATAGTCACTTTTGGTTAATACCTGCAAAAATGGAAAGTTTGTTCTTTGCCGATTCCAATGGTATGCTACACTACCTATTCTGTATAGAAATTGTCTCCTTGAGGCCAAATTGAAAATCTAGCTCCCAAACTGTGAACAAAGTTAAAATTGAAAAAGTTAAAAGTTTATATAGTTAAAACTATATAAAAACTTAAAAATACTCAAAACTATGAACTTTAAAATTTCACACTTGAACCATTTTGATATTTTGATTTTTATATTCATTTTTCACTCTCCCTCCAAATTGAACAGTGCCACATGTCTACCCTCCATTGGTTGAAATGCTCAAGAGGGCCCCATATCATATATGCATAACATTTGAACATTGAAATTTTTTAATTTTTTGGGCCTTGTCATAGCAGCATATATGAGATTTTTGATTCTCATGACCTTATGAATTTCATAAGATCATGGGCCTTTCTCTCCCATCCTCTAATCCTACATCAGGCAGATTTCATGGCATCGGAGCCCTTAAAAATTTATGCCCCGATCCTACAACAATCATAGCATCAGGGCCCTTTATTTTTCCATCTATGACTATATGACACTATCAAATCATCACACATCCTCAAGGGCAATCCCCCGATCACACGATGGGGGTCAGAACTTTGGTCACCCAATGATAGGTTTTGGGCGGGCCCCTCCACACACTGAACAGCTTCCATAAGACCAACATGTCTCAAAGATAATTCATTCTTTGATCAACATGGAATTTAAACATCTTAATAACTCACATCATCCCAAATGTGGAATAAAATAGCACAAAAATCTCCTATGGCTATCTTCAAATGTGAAGCTCCCCTGCTCAAATACCACCACCCTTCAATGCCATGGTCTCCTATGTTCTCTACATGAACTGCTATGCCATTTTTTCTTCAGCTTGGACTACCTTTTCTCATGCATGGATCTTCCTCTCACTTGGCATGGACTATTTTGATCGTGTCTCCAGTGCATAAGCTGTTGATTGCTTCCCTAGTGTGCAGATCCCTGGCACTCAACCTCATGTGCCCCCTCTAAAATGTGGATCTCCCCCTTGAGAATATGTGGGTGACCCCTATACTTTCTTTGGACATGGACTACTCCTTATGATGTCATCTCTAGCCAAGGTCAACTCCTTGCCTTATAGATTCTTCCTTTAATACACATGGAATTCCTTCTATGTGAAGATGTTTTCCAACAGGGCCTCCAAAATTATAGTCCTCAGCTCATGCAACCCATCCATATAAGTCATTCCTAGTATCTCTCTCTCACTTGTAATACTCCTTTCGACTCTAATGGTTTTTAATGAAGGATCTTTCAAATGATAGGGCATCATTACACCCTTACCAATCTTTATTAAACTCAAGAACAACCTTACCCTAATGACCTTCATAAGTCCATATTGCACAAACTTGTGTTGGATAGAATCTAGCAAATCTCTCCTTCAACTCACCATTACTAGGACCAATGTACTTTCCCTCTTTAAATATTCTATGGATATTCACAGTGTAAAATGTAAAATCCTTTATTTTTGTGGCTCAGCAAAAGTTGCGAGCTTATTTTTTAGGAGCTTCTCAAGTGCATTATGGCACCCAATAGTTACAGCATCCCCTTTTCCAGCACCTATGCCACTTGCATGTAGAAGTAGGTCATTGTATCTGTAATCCTATTTTTTCTTCCCTCTATAGAACGGGCATCTCAAAATTCCATCCATGTTCTTTATGTTATGATTTCCCTACACTAGATCCTCATATGAGTTTTCTTCATTTTCTTCAATCTCATATTCACTTATATCCCCATCGCTTTCACTAGACAAATCCATTGTGACACTAACCCAATTGAAAACATATCAAAAAGATGTTGACTTCTAAGCCCTAGTGGGTGCTCCAAAAGTCTTGCAAATTTAAATCATTTCTACACCACTGTGAACTCTATGTCAGGAGGCATGTTTCCTAGCTTTAAAAACTAATGAAAACACCTGGTCAGGTTCCAAAACTTTGGATATCTCATCTCTCTAAAACATTCAATAGGCTTGCCAAATCTCATCATATGATGACATCAGGTTCAAAATATATTGACCTCCAAAGTTGCTTACTTATAATTACCTGTAAATAAACATGTCAAAAAACCAAAAAGTGGATTTAGATTTGACTTTGAAAATTGGGCAAACGAGCAATTGAGAGCTTGAAAACTAGGGGAATAGTTCAATTCCATGAGGAGACTGTAATTCTATGATTTTGACTTATGATGAATCACAAGACACATTTGGAAAGCGCACAAAGTGGGCTACTTAGAATTGTAGGACCGGGGATATTTGATAGGATAATGATTTTTACAGATGGAATGGACCTGGGAAAGTGTGCAAAGAGATTCATCAAGACTTGAAAATTGGCACACTTGTAGTATTTTTAGTATAGAACATAGTGGTAAAATCCATTTGGTCCCACCAATCATGGACTCAAAGATATGACATCCCGAATAGGGCTCCTGATCAATCTGCATTTCTGATTCGCAGTGAAACTTTATAAATTGCAAATGGAATCACGTTTGAAAACTAATCGAATGGATTCATCATAAGCTCAAAGCCAAAGCATAGAAATTATCTAACCCTTAGAATATGATGCAAAATGAAATTTATTATTTGGGTCAACTAGTCAAAAGTTATAGCTTCCCAAATAGGGCTACCCGGTATTATGAACAATATGCAAATTAATAACAAAGGCAACTAACCAACTTTGAGACATTCAAAACCTAGTCAAAATATGTCAAAACAACTTAAAACTTGGAACATGGGTTCTATGATGTGCATATTAAGTATACTCAAAGTGACGAGTCATGAATCTTAATTGGGTAAAAGATATTCAAAGGCAAATTGGGCCCTCTGTCATTGATTGACACTTAGGCAGAAAATGTAGAACTAAAGACTACTCAAAATGGGACTTCGCAGAATGGCTCAGAATGTTAGTTGATCATTACAAAACACATGCACATGCTGAATGAATGGTTTTAGAAACATAAAAAACCACTTAATAATTAATACAATAGTCGAGTACTCAAGCAAGAAAATGCATTTATAAGGCTCAAAACTTGTAATGGACACTCAAAATGGGAATGCAATTTTGAGCACTAATAATACCAATAAAATAAGACTCCTTTAAAGCTAAGTATTATATTATAATATATTTTTTAAAGTTCCTAGCATAATTAATATGTTAGTATATATGACAAGTTATTTAAAGATGAAATATAGTTTTATGAAAGCCTATAAGAATAATACTTTAATTCAATTATGAGATTCAATTATGAGGCATTTTTAAATGAAAAGATTAATCATAGGTAAAATAAGGTGTGAGTATAATTTTAATTGCTATGTATCAAAGGGATGTGAATTTCTAAATTTATTCATTTAATAATTTGATATAATATTAATTGATTCCCTATAGAAATATGAAAGGTATAGATTGGCTATTATGTTTTCTTATTATTACTATTATAAATATAAAATAATGAGTTATTTATGTGATTTTTAGTAATAAGTATGACTTGAATCGTAACTAATGTTAGTATTCTTATTAGTATTAAAAGAGTTATTTTCCTTGATCTTTCCGCTAAGAATGTTATTGCAAGAAGAGGGAGATTGAGATTCAAAGGGATCCTGACATGTTATTAGAGGCAACCATGAAAGAGAGGGAGAATACATGAGGATTTTATTTTGTTAACCTTTAGTTATCTCTATCTTATTGATTAAGAGGGAGTAAACCATGTTGATATGGATTTTCCAATGATCAATAAATTATCATAGTCAAGTGGATCATGATTCATACATCATAACCATGTGATTTTAATGGGCCTACCTCATGTGTACATCATGAGGAAGTGAAAAATTCTAAATGATGTCACTTGTATTTGCAGAAGTTACTTTAAAGTTACGATCTTAAAATAACTTGTATCATGTGGTCAAAGATTACTCTAAGTACTTGGTGAATGTTATTTTATTGATGTTTAGATAGGCCAATACTTATGTTATCTAATGTGATATCAAAAGTGTATTTTGTGAATTTTGTGTGTTAACATTCTAATAAGCCAATACTCATGTGATATCATATAATGTAAGTCTTCTAATCAAAAACTTTCTTGATGTGTGACTTCCTAATATTACCAATGGTGTAATATATAACTTTTTTTATCCTTCCTAGCTAAGAGGGAGTTTTGATGTGTGACATCTTAAGTTGGCTAAATTCAATGTTATACATTTTGAGTAAGTTTTGTACTTAAATCATGAGAATATGCATCTTGTGAGACTTAAAACTGAGTGCTTAGATGTCATTAAATTGACTGTCTTTGAGTTGTTTGTATAGATGCATATTGAGTATGAGGTAAGTATGCATTTTTTGAGACTAGAAACTAAGAGCTTAGATATCATCAAATTGATTATCTTGGAGCTATTTGTATAAATTCATACTAGGTATTTTAATAACTATGAGCTTAGATATCATCTCATTGATCATCTTTGGGTTATTCAAAATATTGATCGTCCTTTACCTTTGATTATCAAAATGTATTTATCCTTTTTGACTAAGAGGGAGTGTTAAATTTTTAGTCAATTGGGATGTTTTTATCCTTTATATATGTGTATTCATCATATATGAGATATAAGTTGATATATAACTATGATTAAAGTTTATATTATATTATATAAATTATCAAATTAATGAATAGTTCTTCATTGATTATGTTCTTTATATATATAAGAGGTTGCTTCCATTTAGACAACATATACCAAATATAATGGTAGTGCTTATTGCATTTGTAGTAGATCCTCAAAATCTAATAGCATTAGTAAACTATTTTGATCCATTGGTTGGAGAAACCAAGGGCTTGCAAACATTCACATAAGAAGTTCCAACTCACCGTAGCATATGGGATTTCCCAAAATCTAGTTTTATTAACATGATCTTTTTGTTATTATGCTAAAAGGAATGAATGGCTTCCTTTGTAATAATCAAACCATCTAGGATTGATGTCCCAGGGACAAACCATGTTTTCTATTCAAAGATAATAAGTGGCATCAAGTTTTTTATTCTATTAGCTAAAACTTTCATAAATAATTTGTATATTATATTACATGGAGAAATGGTCCTAAAATCCTTTAGAGAAATATCATCTTCTTTTTGAGGAATAATGGTTAAGAAGGGGAAGTTTAATTCTCTTAGCATTTTGCTATAATTTCTAATGCTTGCTAGTACCTCAACAACTTCATCCCCTAAGAAGTGCTAGAATTTATGATAAAATAAAGAAGGAAACCAATCTAGACATGGAGCCTTTTAAGGATTACATTATTTAAGAGATTATTCCACCTCCTCCTTGATATTTTATTCACCAAATATTTATTGTGATCCTAGTTGATGGCTTGAGGAACTAAGTCTAGAATGTTGTTGTTATGGAGGGGATATCCATCCAACTTATTAAGAAGGTTTTGTATAAATGAAATAGCTTTCAAGGTTATATCTTTATTTTTCTAAATTCAATGTTATACATTTTGAGTAAGTTTTGTACTTAAATCATGAGAACATGCATCTTGTGAGACTTACAACTGGGTGCTTAGATGCCATTAAATTGATTGTCTTTGAGTTGTTTGTATAGATGCATATTGGGTATGAGGTAAGTATGCATATATATATATATATATATATATATATATATATATATATATATATATATATATATATATATATATATATATATATATATATATATATATATATATATATATATATAAGAGGTTGTTGCCATTTGGAAAACACATATCAAATACAATGGTAGTACTTAGTACATTTGTAGTAGATCCTAAAAATATAATAGCATTAGTAAACTATGTTGATCTATTGGTTGGAGAAACCAAGGGCTTGCAAACACTCACATAAGAAGTTCCAACTCGCTTTATCATATGTGATTTATTAACATCTAGTTTTATTAACATGATCTTGTTGTTATTATGATAAAAGGAATGAATAGCTTCCTTTGTAATGATCAGACCATCCAGGATTGATCTCCCAAGGACAAACCATCTTTTCTCTTCAGAGATAATAAGTGGCATCAAGTTTTTGATTCTATTAGCTAAAAATTTCATAAAATATTTTTATATTATATTACATAGAGAAATAGGTCTAAAATCATCTAGATAACTAGCATTTTTTTTGGGGGAATAATGGTTAAGAAGGTGAAGTTTGATTCTCTTAGCATTTTCCTAGAATTTCTAATGCTTTCTAGTACCTCAACGACTTCATCCCCTAAGAAGTTCTAGAATTAATGACAAAATAAGAAGGCAGCCAATCTAGACCTGGAGCCTTGTAAGGATTATATTATTTAAGAGATGATTTCACCTCCTTATATATTTTCTTTACCAGATATTTATTGTGATCTCGATTGATGGCTTGAGGAGCTAAGTTTGGAATGTTTTTTTTATGGAGGGGATATCCATCAAACTTATTAAGAAGTTTTTTTAAATTGAAATAGATTTCAAGGTTATATATCAATGAGACTCTCAATTACTTTCCTATTAGACTTTCTAAGTGACATAATACTATTATATTGTCTTCTGATCCTAGTATTGTTATGGAAAAATTTAGTATTTTTCTCACCCTCTTCAAGCCAAAGTTCCCTCAACTTTTGCCTGCAAAAAATTTCTTATTTTTCAAGGAAAAAAGCATACTAATGCAACATTTATTTTTCTAACATAATGATTTTTTGGTTCATCCCCTTGATGTAACTTCCAAGTTAAGATTAGCCAACTTCTCTTCAATCACTACTTTTTCATCAAATATATTACCAAAAATATTTAATGTTCCATTCTTTCAACCTTCTCTTAATAGTTTAAGATTTTTTCATGAAGACAAACGCCTTGGAGAATTTTTAGAATTCTTCTTCCCACCAAGCATGAATAAGATCCACCAACTTGAGATTCATTAACTTCATGTAGTACATTAAGGCTAGTGTATCTCCAAAGGAGATGACCAAAATCCCCAGCAAAGATAGCACATTAGAAATACAACAAGATATAATTGAAAAGAACTCAATTCATTAACAATAGATCAAAATCCTTACCCTAGATAATTTAGCCAAGAGAGGCCAAATTATTCCCAGCAGATGTTGCCTCTGTAAGCATGACCTAGAAATGGTTAATCACATTTTCATTCACTACCCCTTTTCCTCTAGAGTGTGGAGTCTTCTGACTTCCAATATGAACTTCTACTGGTGTCCGCTAGCCAGTATCTAGGAATTCTTCATACAATGGAGTAGCAACCACAAAGGCCTAAACTCCCAAATGTTATGTTCCTGGATTATCCCACACTTTTGCTGGGGAATCTGGAAGGAGTGCAACAACAGGATATTCAGAGATAGAGAAGCTCCTGAGGGTATTAGAGCAGAGAAAATTGATGGCCTCATGAAAGAGAACTATTCCACAACTAGATATGGAAACATAAAGGATGAAGGGAAAATTAAGACTAGGAAAGAAGACAAGATCAAAAGAAGATAGCAGGCTACTTGGTCCTTCCCCCCCAAAAATTGGCATAAAGCCAATTTCGATGGGCTGGCTAAGGGGAACCCTGGTCCCGCCGGATGCGGTGGAATCATAAGAAATAGCATGGGAGGGGGCATTTCTTCTATCTCCTCCCCTATTGGTCACCAAACCAACCATTTGGCTGAAGCCAGTGCAGCCAAACTCACTGTTATGTTGGCCCTAGACTCAGGGATCGAACAAGTATGACTTGAAAGAGATTCCCTAAATATAATAAATTGTATTTGAGGAGTAACCAAACCATCATGGACCATTGAAAGCATAATTGAGGACCTAAAAATGGACTTGAGAAAATTTAAAAATTACCATGTCAGCCATGTCTACCGTGAAGCTAACGTGGTTGCCGATTGGTTCACAAATGCAGCGATCACATTCAATTCGGTGATGACATGGGGAAATAATAATCATTTTCTGACGACGGCTATGGAGCTCATCCGAAAGGAGAAAATTCAAGGTACCAACTCAAAATCTTTTTTATAATGATGAGACATGCTAAATCATGTTTTAAAAAGGGAATCATTTGGAGTTATGTGGAACCCCCACTATTTCATAATAACGTGTACGGATTACACGAGCAGAAGAAAGCCAGAGTCAAACCCAATACACACGCATTAAAGCTCTCATCCTTAGCAATTTTTTCATCTTTGAGCTCTGCAATTCTATTAAGGGTTTAGGGTTAGAGAGGCATAATATTGCAATGGTGGGAGAAAGGATTAAAAGAGACCCATGGGGAGAAACAAAGAGCTGGAAAGAAAAAGGGAAGGTTTGGAAAAAGACTCTAGAAGGGTGGCATAACCAGCTTCATGAAGAGGCTCCATGGTTTCGACGTAGGGGTTACCAAGATTATGGTTGAAACTTGGCACAATGGAAAGGTCAAAATTGATGGTGTCTCCCACCAAATCATAGAGGGTCTCATTGTGGAGGTGACAGGCTTCTCCTAGGAAGGCATGAGCTTCTTCAGGGATAAGAAGATGTCCGCTAATGCTGTCAATGCTTTTGTCAAGAACGACAAGGAGAAAAGAAAACTGGTAAAGATTGACACCTACTATGACATTGAGTCCATCAAGAAGATCTGGGGGCATGTTCTGAGGATCATCATAGAGTATGTCACTTTGGAGCCCAGGTTTGATAGAGTCAGGACCCATCATTTTGTTTTGCTTAATCATTTTAGACATAAAGTGAAAATCTCCTTTCCTTTCTATATTTATACTTCTATGACTAAGAATATAGAGAGTTACAAGAAATGTCTTGTCAAGAACCTTGCCCTTCATGAAGGTCTTCTGCTCCTCATTTTTGAGTTTCTAAAAATGTAGACAAGAGTCAAGTCCATTGGGGTTTCGGGTGGCTCCTCGAAGGACACTGCGAGCTCAGACTCAGGGAAAGTGCACATTGTGAAATCTGTCAAGTCTGAAACCCCAAAAGCCAATCCCTCTCCCTGCTTCCCTAGTAGGAAGAGCCCCAGGTTCCCTCTTCCTAACCCCCCTTCCCCACATCTTAAGGAGTCTAGTGATGAGTCAGATACGGAGTTGGAGGAGGCAGATTCGGTGGCAAAGAAGGAAAGTGAGTTGGAAGATGACAAGGAGAAAGATAATGACAAGAAGGAGGTGACCCCCTTGGTAACCCAAGATAACCCCAAGAAAAGAAAATTGGACTAGACCCCAACCCATGATCATCTCACTGACCACGCTGATTTGCCCCCTAGTCCTACTGCACCCACCTCCCCCCTGGAGGTCCCCATTTCGCCCCTAGAAGAGATGATATAAAGCATGGTTGAAAAGGAGGAGGAGGCCATTAGGAAAAATAAGAGAAGAGCCTAGAGAAATTTTAATGTGGATAGGGTCAATATGGGCATTGTCAGAGAACTTGCTAAAATACAGGTGTTGGGGGATCTCGACAATAGCACCCACTATGATGAGCTCCTTGACTTGACTCTTCTCGTTCTCTCTGACAATGTTCATGAAATGGGTTTCAACTTTCTCAACAATGCAAAGAATAGCCTAATTGACAATTTTTGCTCCATTAATTGGCTTTTTCAAGAAATTGAGACTCTAAAGGACAAGTCCAACTAGACCAACAACAGGGGGGATGTCAAGGATCACGAGGCCAGAGGTAGTAAAGACCAGGTGGGCAGCCAGGAAAAAGACAGAAGCTAGGACCACAGAGACAATCAGGAGGACAGAATCACCCAGCTCGAGCAGAAGGTCCAAAGGCTACCCTCCATACCTTGAATGAAAAATTTTTTAATATGGGGGACTATCTAACCAATGTCGATCTTGTGGGGAATGTGGAGCAGAGTACAGAGCACGGAACCAGCCGAGGAGATCCTTAGAAAGAGACTAGAATCTAGGAAAGTCAGGGGGACCAGATGCATTTTCTCCCCATGATCTAAGAGGAAGAGGCCAACCAAAAGGAAAGTGATGCTACAAAAACCCTGCAGGCAATGGAAAAGAAGGGACACTAGTCTGCCCGCCAGGCTCTGTTCCTGGCTTTTGTTTCTCAGGCTTCAGGCCTTTTTGTTTCTGGCCTTTCGAGGCATCTTTTTTCTGTCTTTTCTGCTTTAAGATGTTTTTTGCTGTAAAACTTTTGGTTTCAGGATCCCTGTAAAACCTATTTTCCTAATAAAAAATAATAGATCAAATTAACACTATACATGTTAGGCTTAATACCTTCAATATTACAACCAATATATTCCAGATTATAGAAAAAATATGCTTCTTACTTCAACTATCACTACCTTTTCTATATTCACCTTGTTTCCCTAGATGACACATCTACATTACATATATAGCCAACACAACATGCAAGCCATCTTTGAGTTCACATTCTAAAAAATAGGAAATTTATTATACAATATAGAATTGGCCCAAGAGATCAAATCACTAAATACATTATACATTATAAGAACATCTACAAACTTAGATAAAGGTCCACACATGATCCAAGAAACCACATTTAGAGCCACAAAACCTCACTAAAATAGATAAGCCTCACTAAAGAAAAATACCATACCTCAACTCAAGACCCACAAAGGAAAATAACACCCAAAAAGATGAAAAATAGCTCTAAAAATAGGTAACATAAAGTTATGTGAGCATAGGATAATGATCCAAGATAGGTCCATAATAAAAAGTCAATCTTGTAGACTCTAGAATGGGAAATCGAGAGATCACAAACTAAAACTATCAGATAGGAAACTTGAAAATAGAAAACAAAGAAAATATTTTGGGTGATGCAAGATTTCTAAGAAACCAAGGATGCTCATGCATTAGATACCCAAGGTAATAAAAGATGTTCCACGAGGACTAATATACATCTAAAAGAATTCAACACAAGTCTCATGCTCATTCTTAAACCACAAATCCTCTTCATCAATCATCATAGAAGTCTATCTAAACTTACTTCTACAAAAAATTATTTCATCAGATACCTCTAATTTATGCTACTAGCAGGATCAATTGAATCATACCAAATGCAACTTCCTAGTTGATTAGAAGTCTTCTTTTCCTTACTGTTTCATCAGATATCTCTAATTTTATGCTACTAGCAAGATCAATTGAATCATACCAACTACAACTTCCTAGTTGATTAGAAGTCTTATTTTCCTTACTTAAGTTCTTAACCACAATATCAGATAAATTTGTCAAATCAAACTATTTACCATCAGTAGGTTTAACCAAATGCTCTATTGTATTAAAACTAAAAATCTTGAAAACACTCAAGTTCTTTGCTCTTCCTCTTTCCTAATCCTTCAAAGGAGTCAAAAAAAAAAAAATCATCCTTCTCAATTATAGTAGTATACTTTGTGCAATCATGAATAGCTCCTCCCTCAAACTACTAAGGTCTTCCAAGTAAAACATGACAACCACTCATGTTAACTACATGACATAAAATATCATTTTTATGAGCTCCAATAACCAAGTTGTAGTATTCTCTAACATGTTCCCAATGATCATATTGAAACCAATTGATACCATAAGGGGAGGGATGTTTCAACCTTTGCAATCCAAGATTTCTAACTATTTCCTCTAATGCATGATTATCAATACTTGGACTCCATTTTCCAAGTAGTTCATTTTCCTTACAACATTTTTGTCCTACCTTGCAAATAGTTCACGCCTAGCCAATATTATCCTCCTCATCAACATAGATTTTCCAACCTCCGGTGAAGCCAAATCAACATCATATTCTTTTTCATTATGATCCTCTTGTGCTACCAAGTTACTTTTAGGACTCAATATAACAAAACATTCAAAAGCTTGGTGCTCTTATTTACCACATTTGAAAAAAGTACCCTTGAAGGAAAATTTCTTATCAAAAATTATCGCCTTACTTTTATCCATCTTTGTCAACTATTTACCTTTATTTCTTCTAAATTATCTTTTTCCTTCAATTCATATTGATAAGAATCTTTAATTGAAACAAGTTTCAACATACTCAACTCATCTTGAATGTTAAAATTCCAGCCATTAACATACTGCACAACCTTTTTCATATAAGACTCACAATGTCCAAATCTAATTTATATCTTGTAAAATTATTTAGTATATTACTTCACAAATATATCTTTCTAGTTTAAATTTTACAACTTATTAAACAATTCAAGTTCATAATCTTTAGGGATAAATTTATCATTCAATATAAAAACCATAACTTTCCATCTACTAATCTTAGTTTTATCATTATTTTCTTTATCTTTCTATAACTATTTCCTCCCATAAGTTAGTAGGACCTTTAAAATTATTTTGTTCTAACTTAGCCCTTATAGATCTATAATATTCCAAAGCTAAAAATAATCATCAAGTTCATTAACCCAACCTATCAATTACTCAAGATCTAATGAACCAGAATAATTAGATACCTTCATTCTATGACTCTTACCAACTTGTTCCATAACTCTCAAAAATCTTTCTTCTTCTACAAGGATCTCAGTATTAGCTATTTCAATATATTCAGCAACTTCTTCATATTCATCTTTTGTCTCAGGATTCCTTCTTAATCCATTCAAGGCATTATGAATCTTAGTCCTCATTTCTGTCTTAAATTCTTCAAACAAATGTTCCAACCTCCTAGGATTCATCCTTCTAGGAAGCACACTAAATCTAAACAAGGTGCAACTACCTCAATCTTCATTGATCAATCCACCAACAAGAATTCAATAGGTCTTTAATAGGTTACCAATAACTTTTTCAAGTCATCTTCAATTGCAAACCCAAACCATGATCTACAACCTCACAACCAAGAAGTCTAGGTCTAAATAAGTCGTCAATAAGATCAACTATGCTCTAATAACATATGTAATACAATTATAGTGTATCCCTAAAGGAGATGACCAAAACCCCTAGTGGAGAAAAAAAATTATAGAAAGATACAATTGAAAATAAATCAATTCATTAACAACAGATCAAATGAACACTATACAAGATAAGATGTAAGGTCTTCCTAGTTAAGGCCAATACATTCCAAATTATAGACCAAATATTCTTCTTCCTTAATCATCAATTGTTACTACCTTCTCTATATTCATCATAATTTCCTACAAGAAACATATACAATCATTAGTATATGCAAGTCATCTTTGACTTCACATTCTCCAAAATAAGAATTGTGTTATACAATATAGGATTGATCCAAGAGAATAAATGAATAAATACATAATAAGAACATCTACAACCTTATATATAGGTCCACATATGATCTAAGAAACAATGTGTAATTTCACAAAGTCTTACAAAAAGAGATTAATCTTACAGAAGCAAAATATCATGTCTTTTCTGAGGAAACACATAGGAAAATAACACCCAAGAAGATGAAACATAACTTCTAGAATAGGTAACATAAAGTTAGGTAAATATAGGAGAATAATCCAAGATGTGTACATAATAAGAATCCAAGTTCATAGACTCTAGAACATGAAATCAAGTTATCAACAACTCAAACTATCATACAAGAAACTAGGAAACAAAAAATAAAGTAGATATTTTGGGTCTTGCAAGATTGACAATAACCCAAGGATGCTCCTACATCAGAACCACATCTTCTATAAATGGAAAGGAGTTCTTTTGGGGATAATATTACCTATGAATTTGAAATAATATTAGATAGTGATCCAAGCTAGAATATGGTAAAATTTGAGAGGCCATCTCAAAGTTAAAATCATGAACGTTGCCCTTAAAGAAGAATCATCTAGTTTTTCCTTGATGTTGTTGAAACCCATCCTTTGATTAATCCAAGATGTGTCCATAATAAAAAGCCAAGTTCATAGACTCTAGAACATGAAATCAAGTGATCAACAACTCAAACTATCATACAAGAAACTAGGAAACAAAAAATAAAGTAGATATTTTGGGTCTTGCAAGATTGACAATAACCCAAGGATGCTCCTACATCAGAACCACATCTTCTATAAATGGAAAGGAGTTCTTTCGTGGATAATATTACCTATGAATTTTAAATAATATTAGATAGTGATCCAAGCTAGAATATGGTAAAATTTGAGAGGCCATATCAAAGTTAAAATCATGAAAGTTTCCCTTAAAGTAGAATCTATCTAGTTTTTCATTGATGTTGTTGAAACCCAACCTTTGATTGCTCCAAGTGAAGGTGTCATTCTTGGTAGGGATTTCCAATAGGCTATGAACCTATTAACCTACTAATAGAATGCCACCATGGTTGAGAAGATTTTCCCAAACATCCCTATTTTTCTTCTCTCCTCAAAAATGCATTGATATCAGCCACTATAATGAAATTATCCCTAGGATATGAGGAGATAAAGTTTTCTATTTCCCTCCAAAAAACTACTTTATCATGCAAATAAGAAGGACCATATACATTGATCACACATATGATTAAGTTGGAGTGAAATAAATAAAACCTACCTAAAGTAGTGCAAGGCAAGAGAATCCCCAAAGGACATGTCCTAGCCCCCAGCAAATAACCACATAGTGGAAACACAACACAAGATACACAATCTGATACCAAATACACTCTTTATTCATAAAAAAACAATTTACATGCAATGTTCCTATCTATAAGGCCTTCTTGGCTATGACCAAATACAATAGCAATTACAATAATAGTTCTACAAGATCCCTCAAGATCCAACCCAAACACTTAGCTAGGCTAGATCCACACTAGTAGAAACCTCCAAGGAAGATCTAAACTTGTGCTAGCAAGCCCACCAAGCAATCTCCTTATTTCCCAAGCCTCGTCTACAAGCCCTTCTCAAAATTTTCTCTTCTACCACATCCTCTTCTCCAAGCTGGATGATCATATGACTCACTCCTTGAATGAATATCGAAAAGACTCCAAAAGGTCCCCTACTTATACCCAACTAAGCCACAAGTCAGCCTAGCCCATTAAAAATTAAAATAACCCTTACATTAAATATACATTGAGCCACAAGTTAGCCGCCAACATATATTAAATATCAAATTCCTTAAAAGGCTTACAACACCTATTAAATACATCAAAATAATTAACCAAGACCAAAAATAGGTCCACACAAACTCCAACAACCACTCTACATCATGATTACATGAAACATGCATTAAATGCACCAACTTGTTCAAAAAAATCCATGAGAACTCCATCCTACAAACCACACTATCAAGAATCATCAAAACCACAAGTATTGTCAAGCTCCCATAAGCATTGCCAAGAAAAAGTATATGTCAATCACCTTTAGTGACTGCGCCCCTTCAATAATTGAGTACCTCTACCAACTCTGCACCCAATAATGATCGAGCACCACTCCTTTGATGACTAAGTCCACAAACTCCAAAGTGAAACCACACCATCCTACAGGATTGCTAGCAAGCTTGGGATGTTTTTGAATCAGACACCCTAGGTTCAAAAAGATGTTCTCAGTAGCTGGAAAAATATCTTTTGGGATTTAGCACATAAATCACAAATTGGTTCTTCACATACATATCCTCCAAGTCTTCAACTTTTGCACTCTTTCTCTTGTTTTGATGCTTCTTCACATCCATCCTCAATGTGCTATAGGTCTACCTTTCACATTGATCTCTAACCCTTTTAGAATATTTCAACTCAACTCATCTACCAATATTAGGTTCCTTCTACCAAGTTCTTCATTCTACAAAGGAAATAGGAAATTCTTCCTACCACCTTTCTCAATAGTAAACACATTCGTGACACAATCATGCATAATCCTGCAATCATATTGCCAAGGTCTACCAAGCAAAAAATGAAAACTATCCATGTCGACAATATCACACAACACTTGATCCTTATACTGCCCAATCTAGAAATCAACAAGGCACTGCTCCCTCACTTCGAAAGAATTCTCACCTTGTAACTAGCCAATCCTATAAGGATAAGGATGTCTCACTCTCTTTGAACCAAGTTTTTGAACCATCTCTTCAGAACCAAGGTTATTTGTACTACCACCATCCACAATGACCTTTTAGATGTTACCACTAGACTTACAATGAGTCCTAAATAAATTACTCCTTTGATAAGAGTCCAATGTCCTCTGACCAACTAGTACTCACTAAGCTAGAAAATTTTATCCTTTCTCAAGTTCATGGTCTTTAGCCTCATTCACAACAATAGCTCTTATGTCACCAACCTAAGGACAATTATAAGTTCTATGTCCTTTTTCACCACATTTGTAGCAAGTACCCTTAAACTCACCTCTACCTATCCTCCTCTTTTGATCAATAGGTTTTGGTTCATCTTCTGCACTTGGTTTAGTCTTTCCCAAGTAGTTTGGCTTCTCCTTCCCTCTAGAATCACCTTGAATTTTTCTCTTCTACTTATCTTCTACCTTTAGGGCATACTGATAAGAATCCTTAACTAAATCAATCTTCAACATACCAACCTCATCTTTGATATTGAATCTCAAACCATTAATGTACCAAGCTACCTTTTCCTTTGACAATTTTCTATGCCCAAACCAAATAGTCAATTTGTAGAACTCCTCGATATAATCTTTCATAGTCATATCTTTCTATTTCAAATTCTACAACCTCCTAAACAACTCAAGTTCATAATCAATAGCAATGAACTTAGCCTTCAACTTAGTCACCATCAACCTCCATCTAGTGATCTACATTTCACCTTCCTCTTCTCTATCTCTTTGCAATTCTTTCCACCAAAGAGCAGCATGTTTCATTAGCATACTTTGTGCCAACCTCACTTTGAGTGGATCTTTAATATCCTCTAACTTAAAGTAGTCTTCTAATTCACCAATCAAATCAATTAGGTCTTCAAGATTCAAAGTTTCTAAGAAATTCGAAACCTTCATCTTATGCTTCAACTTCAACTGGGATTCAAGCATAGAAAATTGACCAACCTTATTTCTAATAGGCCTCTCCATACGATGAGTTCTTTCCTCGCCACTTGATCTAGAAACTTCAAAGTCTTCAAAAACTTCCTCATAAAAATCCTCAGCACCCACATGTTGAGGTACACCACCTATAGGACTTATGATTTCAAAAATCATGTCACTCTTCATCAATGCCATCTTCTATGAGAGACTCACTTCCAAAACATCACAGAGATCATAAATTTCCCTAGGGTAAAATCTTCTTGGAGGCATCTTCCAATATATTTGCAAACCTAAAATAATAAATGCACAAATCTAGAAGATCAATCAACTCCACAAGATCAACCTTCTCTTCCAACCTTCCCCAAGCCCTAGTACAAACTACCTCAACTTTAGCACTTGGTCTACACACTAGGAAATAACTTGATCTAATACCACCTGGCTCAGTACAAGGGAGGAGAATCCCCAAAAGAGATGTCTTATCCCCTAGCAAATAACCACATAGTGGAAACACAACACAAGATACACAATTTGATACCAAATGCAACTCCTTATTCATAAAATAATTGTTTGCATGCAATGTGTCAGGCTATAAGGCCTTCCTAGTTACAGCCAAATATAATAGAAATTACAATAATGGTTCTATAAGATCCCTCAAGATCCAACCCAAACACTTAGCTAGTCCAGATCCACACTAGTAGAAACCTCCAAGGAAGATCTAAACTTGTGCTCGCAAGCCCACCCAAAAATCTCCATGTTTCCCAAGCCTCAGCTTCTAGCCCTTCTCAAAATTTACTCTTCTTCCATATCCTCCTCTCCAAGTTGGATGATCATATGACTCACTCCCTGAATGAGTTCCTAAAGGCTCCAAAAGATCCCCTACTTGTACCCAACTAAGCCACAAGTAAGCCTAGATCTTTACAAATTAAAATAATCCTTACATTAAATATATGTTGAGCTACA
Source organism: Cupressus sempervirens (assembly GCA_028749045.1). Classification (NCBI taxonomy): domain Eukaryota; kingdom Viridiplantae; phylum Streptophyta; class Pinopsida; order Cupressales; family Cupressaceae; genus Cupressus; species Cupressus sempervirens. The sequence goes on along the minus strand of CM053786.1, from coordinate 192,476,809 downwards.
AGTCCTCCAATAGATATTAAATACCAAATTCCTTAAAAGGCCTACAACACTTATTAAATGCATCAAAACAATTAACCAAGACCAAAAATAGGTCCACACAAACTCCAACAACCGCTCCACATCACAATCACATGCATCATGCATTAAATGCACCAAGTTGTCCGAACAAATCCACAAGAACTCCATCCCACAAACCATAATGTTGAGTGTCAACAAAACCACGAGCATCGTCGAGCTCCCATAAGCATTTTTTAGCAATAGTATATGTCGAGAAATAGTGTATGTCAAGCACCTTCAACGACTGAGCCCCTTTAATGACTGAGCACCTTGGCCAACTCTACACCCAATAATGACTAAGCACCACTCCTTTGGTGACCGAGTCCATCCATCATCTGAGATGAAGAGAGGAGAGCCTCAGTTGTGATTCCACAAGCCAAGTCAACATACTTGGTGCACTAAAAATTTAAGAATTGTCTAGCCAGTTGATTTTGTCACAGATTGTGTGAGGAGTAAGCATAATTTTATAGAGCCTTCTTAAAATTCAAAGTGCCCAATATTATAAAAAAAAATTAATATAGAATTAATCATTAATAAATTATAATAAACAAATACTTAGTGATAATAAATTTCAAATAAATGTCTTAAAATTATAAAATAGTTTAAATAAAATATTTTTATTTGACAAACAATTTCAATATAAATCTAATGTAAGCTTTAAATATTTTGAACTAAAATATAAATAAATGTAAAAAATAAATAAAATTGAAAAATTATTTCAAATTATCTTCAAAAACTTCACAGTTTTATATGAAGTACGGTCTTTAAGGACATGCAAGAGTATGATATTTATTGATGTAAAAATTTAAATAAACCTATCTAAAGAAATGTTGATAGATATCCATTATAAAATGATTAAAATTTAATTTATTACATTTCAAAATATTTATACTTCCTTGTATCTTTATTTATTTTTTCACTCAAGTTATTTATTTTAATTTCTTAAATAAAAGTATTTATATCTCCAAAGTTTATAATTTTAGCAAATATTTTTTGTAGTGTTTATTATTATTTGATAAGTAAGAGGATGAGGCCATATATAGATCCCAAAAAATGTACAATTCAACTCTTGAGGCACTAAATAGATGGATTTGGGTGATAGTCCTTCAGTATTAGCCTATTTTAAATGAGTAATAATATCATAAGTATTGATTTTCCATGTCGACGATGTGAAAAGCTTATTGAAGTTGATGAAAGATCAACCCCATAGCTCCCAAGAATCACTTTCATACAAACACCTTACACAGGAATAGAGAAGCAAAAGCTATGGAAGCTAAAATTTCCAGATCCATAGATGAGACATTCTTGATGAGCAAAAAGATAAATTTCCATTATCAACAATGAATTGGTTTAATTACAAAGAGAGATTATCCTTATAAAGGAGATCGAAGCTCAAAAAGGTTCCATCCTAGGTTGCATAATAATAATTAATAAAAGAATTAATTCTTAGATGCCTAAAGTTTATCTTAACTAGACTAGAGTTAATTAGAAAATATCTAATTACTCTAACACCCCCCTTAAGATAAACTTAGGGAGTAGCTAAAAACCTAGAAACTACTAATGAAAGTAGAAATGGGTCCCAACAACAAGGCCTAATGAGGTACCCAAGCACAACCAAATCTCTGAAAAGAGGAGAAATAGATAAAACCATATGGGAAAAACCCTACTCCAAAAAGAGATGGAAAACATGCTAAAAGAAAACTAGTGAAGGACTAAAGAAGCCTCCAAACTAGGGAATGTCCCAAAAGATAGGAACAAAATATGATCATGAAGAACACCACTAGAGCATGTAGAAGCTACAAAGATTTGTCAAAAGTAACTTCTAAACTAAAGAACCTCCACTGAAATAGAACCTGACTAGGTAGAGAATATTGTAATTTGCATCGAATTAGGAGGCACTCAAAGGAAAACTAATGTACTCACAGATATATATGGCATGAAACACCAAATCTTGAAGATCTGATCAATCAAACATGGAAGGTTGCAACCAAAGTAGGATCAAAAAGAAGAGTGTCTGTATGGTAGATGATCCATCTCATCAAAATGCATTGGTACGTGGTCACTATATTTGCCTGTTGCAAACAATAGTCCACCAAGATAACTAAGAGGGGGGGTGGTGGGGGTGAATCAGTTATCCAAAAATTAAAACATTTATTAACCTTAAACAATCTTATCCATTCAACCAAAGTAAACAACAACCATAACAAGATGCACATAGACAATTAGACCAAATATGTTAACTAGGGAAACCCTTGATCAGAGGGAAAACCCTAGTGGGAATGATGCCCACAAGATGTTGTAATAATATAAATATTTCTTGTTAGAGGATGTACCTTGTTAGGAGTCTATTATAGAATTTAGTACATACAATTCCCTATTAGGAAACCTTTGAATCCTATTAGGAGACTTCAACCTTGTTAGGAGTTGTACCAACCCTATTAGTAGTTGAAGTACAATGTATGCAAGAAGAGACCACTACCCAAACATGTAATTTCAATTACAAGAAGAGCTCACTACCCAAACAAGTAATATACTATTAATTTCATCTTTCATCTATTCTATCAATCAAAACAATTACTATCAAACCTTGTAGACCAGGTCATGAACCTTGGATCCAAATATCAAACCTTAGATCACACAATAAAACCTCGACAGTGAAGTTTCCTTCACTTCTTCTCTACTCTACTCAGCTTTGCATTCCACTCTCTCTACTACTTACAATCACTTCTCTTTTATGTATATCCACACTTATGATAAAGGAAAATGTTCTTCCTTTATATCAAATCCATAAAAAAATTACCTAAGTCAACTATTAGACCTCAATTAATTATTATAGGATCACATTTAGAATACATTATACTTTGTGATAACATTAATCTTCTAACTTGCAACTTGAATATCTTTTTGTACACATAATATTATGACAAGTTATCATAGCCATGTCATCATCAACATGTCTTCTTCACATCCTAAACCTCAATTCTTAGAATAGCAATTCTGCTAAGAGATATAACAAGTTTACCAGAACATGCCTCTATAAGCTTTATCCCAGAACAGATATTATCAAAACTTGCATAAATTCTTCTAGACTTCACATTTCTTCACTTGACATTAACTACATATAATAGATACTCAAAAGTATCTCCCATAACTTTGGATAGTGAGAATACTCAACTAGTCATCTGTACCAACTTGATCTTTATGTTGTTCTTATGTAAGATACCATACAAAACTATTATCTTGACATTAATGACAAACACAGTCATGAATGTAACATATCTACAATAATCCCCCATAGGAATATCATCAACATTCATGCTTTCAAAAATCTCCCCCATTGGCATTGATGGCAACATAGATGAAAAACATCCATTTCAAAGAATACCAACTGCAAAAGACTGTTAATCTTTCTTTTCAAATCCTCTTCATCAATCATTCTCCCCCATTGATATATCTCAATGTGCTTCCTATTTTTCTATGTACTTCTCCCAAACTATTTTCATGCTAAACTTCTCTTGAACATGATGTACTTCTTCTTTCTTGTTTTTGCTTCTTCCCATTATGTTTTTCATGTAGTACTTCTCCCCTATTGACATCAATGTCAAAGGAATCTATAATCAAAAATCTCTGCACCAACTAGCTCAAGTGTCCAAAGACACAATTAAAAACAACATCCAACAAGAGTCCTAGATGACTCTATCCATCATAGATACTCCCCCATACAAGGAGCATCAGCATTCAGTTTAGACAAACAATAGTGTTATGTTACACTAGACTGATGCACTCTTGCATCATCTACTCTAATGTAGGAAGGGGTATAACCCCTAGAATACCTCAAAAATACTCAAAAGTCTCTTTGGGAAGAGGATTAGTGAAAATATCTTTAATCTTCTCTTTAGTACTCACATACTCCAATCTAATTTCCTTCTCTACAACATTCTGTCTTAATACATGATACTTAATAGAAATGTGCTTGGTCTTAGAATGAAAAACATGATTCTTAGAAATATTTACTCTACTTGTGTTGTCACAATGTATGATAATAGGTTCACTGATTTCTATCCTTATATCCTTCAGCATCTGCTTCATCCAAACAACTTGAGTGCAATTGTTTACTACTGCACCATATTCTGCTTCCGTAGTGCTTTGTGAGGTATAATCTTTGTTCTTTCTTAGCCAAGAAACCAATCTTTCTCCAAGAAAGAAGGCTCCACCACTAGTGCTCTTTCGGTCATCCATATTTCCTACCTAATTAGCATAAGCACTTAGAGTAAAATCATTAGATCTATCATACCACAATCCAAACTCTAGTGTTCCTTTTAGGTATCTAAATATCCTTTTGACTATTTCATAATGTACTTCTCTAAGATTATCTTGGATTATTGCAACAATTCCAATTACATTTTCTATATCTGGGCATATGTGAGTTAGATACTGCAATCTTTCAATATTAGATCTATACTTCTTCTTCTCAATAGTAGGTGTCTCATCGTTTACTATCTGATCCAATTCTTCTTTATAACTTGTTTCCAATTATCATCTTTACATGCTTGATCTACATTCATAGGTTCAACTTGCGATATCAAACATTTTTCTTCATTAACTCTACTTCTTAACATCACACCTTTATCTCTTCTTCTGATGATTTTCTTGGGTGGATGATTCTTTTTCATATTCTTACCCGAAGTAGGTGTTTCTATATCAACTCTTAGTTCTACTAAAGGTTTTGAGATTTGTTCCTATCTTTGCTCTCCTTCATTCTACAAATCATTGTTAGTTTGAAGGAATACTTCATTTTCCCTTGGTTTAGTAACAACATCATTATTTGACTTGTAATTAACTATTCTTTCTTGTATCCTAAATTTCTCATCAACTCTCACATTTGAACTTTCCATAATAGTCTTAGTTCTCAGATTATAACATCTATAAGCCTTGATTTTTAATGAATAGCCAAGAAACATACCTTCATCACTTCTAGCATCAAACTTACCAATATGATCATCTATTTTGATATAACACTTACTACCAAAAATTCTAAAATACTTAACTATAGGTGAGTGACCAAACCATAGTTCATAAGGGGTCTTGTTTGTGTCTTTCATGACTTGCACTCTATTCATAGTATAGATTTTTTTATTCATAGCTTCTCTCCAAAACATCTTGGATACATCATTCTCAGTTAACATAGCTCTTGTTGCTTCTGTAATTGACCTATTCCTTGTCTCTACAATGTCATTTTATTCAAGGGTTCTTGGAGCTCATAACTATCTTTTGATTCCATTTTCTTCACAAAAGATGTTAAACTCATTTGAATTCAATTATCCTCCTCTATATAATCTTAAATATTTAGTCTGCATGCCTAATTCGTTCTCAACTCTATTCTTGAATATCTTGAATGTATCAAATGCCTCAAATTTCTCTTTAAGAAATGCAACCCACATCATTCTAGAAAAGTCATCAACTAAAATCATGAAATACCTTTCACCATAGAATCCTTTAGCCTTTGTAGGACCACTAAGATCTTTGTGTACAATCTCTAATTTTTTTGTAGTATTAAACTTCTTGTTGGGAAAAGAAGTTATGTTATGCTTTGCCAAAACACACCCCTTGCAAATTGTGTTAGCAAGTTTAATAATCTTAGGAAAATATTTAACTACAAACTATTGGAAGATTGGGGAGATTATTGGAATATTGGTTGAAAGCATGAAATTTTCTGATATTCCTATGAGGGAGTACTACTATGATGATATGTTACATTCATGACTAAGTTTTTCATTGATATCATCATTGCAAGTTTTCTGTGGTATCTGATAGAAGAACAATAGAAAGATCAAGTTGGTACAAATGACTAGTTGAGCATGATAACCAATTGAGGTTATGGGAGATACTTCTGAGTATCTTGTATATGTATTTAATGTTAGAAGAAGAAAAGATAAGTCTAGAAGAAGTTATGTAAGTTCTGGTGATGTCTATTTTGATATATAGTTTACATAGGCATGTTTTGGTAAACTTGTTATATCTCTTAGTAGAAGATCACTCATCATAGATTGTGTGTACGAAAAGTTATTCAAGTTACAAGGTAGAAGATTTGTGTTATTGCTAAGTGTAATGTGTTCTTAATGAGGTCCTCTAATAATTAATTGAGAAGATACAATAGTTGACTCAGGGAATTGTTTTATGGAGGTGGAATCAGTATAAATGGAGGAGATTTTCCTTTATCATGCTATCAAAGAAATAAAATGTGAATGTTTGATAAGAAGTAGAGAGTCCAGAATGTGAAGTTGAGCAGAGCAGTGTGGAAGTGAAGGAAACTTCATTGCTAAGTTTTTTTTGGGTGATCTGATGTTTGGTATTTGGATTTGAGGTTCATGACATAGTCTAAATGATTTGATAGTGATTGGTTTAGTTGACAGGACAGATGAAAGGATAGAAGAAAGAAGAAGATAACAATAAATTACTTGTTTGAGCAGTGAGTTCTTCTTGTAGTTGAAATTGCATGTTTGAGAAGTGGGCTCTTCTTACATACATTGTACTACAATTCCTAATAGGTTGGCACAACTTGTAACAGTGTTTGAATCTCCTAATAGGGATTCAAAGTCTTCTAACAAGGACTCATTGTACTAAATGTTGTAATAGACTCCTAATAGGGTCCATCCTCTAACAACAAACATTTATATTAGTACATCATCTTGTGGGCATCATTCCCACCAGGGTTTTCTCTCTAATCAAGGGTTTCCCTAGTCAACATATCTGGTGTAATTGTGTATGTACACTTTATTATGGTTGTTGTTTACTTTGGGTGAATGGTTAAGTTTGTTTAAAGAAGATAAATTTTTTAATTGTTTGATAACTAATTCACCCCCCAATTATCTTGGTGGACTATTGTTTCTAACAATTGGTATTAGAGCATCAGGTCCTTGAAGAAAAAGCTTGACATCTTTGGGAGATCCATAGCAAAGATGTTCAAAAAAGATAGTCTAAAGTTTGATGGAATAAACAATGACTACTGCAAAGGAAAACATGAGGACACATTTGTTGTGTATGAGTCCAAGATATTGGATCTTGACAAAATCAGTGAAGACAATCATTGAAGGAAAAGGATTTGGAAATTTTCACTGAGGTAGAAAGAGATCTTTTCATGTGTGACATGAGAGCTAAAGAAGCACAATTGACTATAATTCTTGAAATTGAGTATAATCAGGTAAAATCTCTTGCTACTTCACATTTGATTTGGAAAGCTTTGGAAAATAGTTTTCAAGGTGTTGCACATTCTAAGAAGTTGAGGCTATAAAGTTAGATTCATGTGTTTCAAGATGCTAAGATGATGGAAGATGAATCTGTAAGAACATATATAGGCAGGATATCAAAAACTACTGCAGGTATTAAAGCTCAAGGAGTAACCAAAGAAGATTATGAGGTCATATGGAATATATTAAAGACTCTAACACCACCATCTAAGTCAATAGTTTAGATTATATAGTTCTTGATATCTTGTACCAAAGATTTCACTAAGGAGACATTGCTTGGAAGACTTGAAGTAGTTGAGAATGAACTTAGATAGTCCAAAGAATTGACCAAAATAGAGACAACTTTTAGTGCCTTGAATATTTGACCTAACTTATCAATGAGCACAAGTATTAGAGGACATTTTTCTAGTAGCAATAGATCTAAGGAAGACAAAAAGATTGAAGAAGGAGTAGCCCTTATAGTAAGAAGAGAAAAAGAAGGTAAGAAAATCTTTAAATGTTGTACTTGTGATGAATATGGTCATTATGCATCTAAGTGTCCTAAAAGGGAAAAAAAGTGTAAGGGAAATAATAAGCCTAGAAAATATAGAGAATGTGTGTATGCAAATGAAGATAATGATTCTAATGAACAAGCATTAAGTGCTAGTGATGATGCAATTGGATTTGTAGCAATTAAAGAAGAAATTTCAAAGAAGATAGATTTGGTATCATAGGTTGAGAAGAAATCTGATTGGATAATTGATAGTGGTTATTCACATCATATGACTAGTGACATGAACAAGTTTTTTGACTTAAAAAGTCAAAATGGAGGAATTGTTAGAGTTGAAAATAATGCAACATCAAGTAAAACGTATTGGATCTAGAACTCTTGATGGTAATACTAACACTAAGGAAGTATAATTCGTTGATGGTTTAAAGAACAATATTTTGAGTGTTGGACAACTAGTAGACAAAGGTTATCAGTTGCAATTCATAGAAAAGACATACATGATCAAAGATAAAGATGGAAAGGTAATTGGAATAGGAACCAGATCTATAGGTAATGTATTTTAGTTAAATCCCAATGAAATAACATGTTTGGTTGCAAAGGTAGATGACAGTTTGTTATGGCATAAGAGATTTTTTCATATAAACTTTGATAGTATTGTGAGGACTACCAGAGTGTTTGTTGTTAGAGATTTGTAAAAGATTCTAAAGCCTACTAAAACAATTTGTGAGTGTATTTTGGCAAAGCATAATAGAAATTCTTTTCCTAGCAAGAAGTTTACCACTACAGTAAAGTTAGAGATTGTACACATAGATCTTAGTGGTCCTACAAAAATTGAAGGATTTTATGGTGAAAGGTATTTTATGATTCTAGTTGATGATTTTTCTAGAATGATGTGGACTACATTTCTTACAAAGAAATCAGAGGCATTTGACAAGTTTAAGATATTCAAGAATAGAGTTGAGAATGAATCAGATATGAAAATTAAATGTTTAAGATCAAATAGAGTAGGAGAATTTACTTAAAATGAGTTTAACATGTTTTGTGAAGAACATGGAATTAAAAGACATCTATCAGCTCTAAGAACCCCTAAATAGAATGGCATTGTAGAAAGAAGGAACAAGTCTGTTATAGAAGTAGCCAGAACTATATTAGCAGAAAATGATGTATCCAAGACATTTTGGAGAGAATTTGTGAATAAAACACTCTACACTATGAATAGAGTGCAAGTCAGGAAGGACACAAACAAGACACCTTATGAACTATGGTTTGGTCACTCACCTACAATTAAGTATTTTAGAATATTTGGAAGTAAGTGATACATAAAGAGAGATGCTGACATTGGTAAATTTGATGCTAGAAGTGATGAAGGTATGTTTCTTGGTTATTCATTGAAAAGAAAGGCTTATACATGTTATAATAAGAGAACTAAGACTATTATGGAAAGTGCAAATGTGAGAATTGATGAGAAATTTAGAATTCAAGAGAAAATAGTTGATTACAATTTAGATGATGATGTTGTTACTAAGGTAAGGAATGTTGAGGTATTTCTTGAGACTAACAATGATTTACATAATGAAGGAGAGATAAGGAAGGAACAAAGATCAGAACCTTTAGTAGAGCCAAGAGTTGAGATAGAAACTCCTACTTCAAGAAAGAACATGACAAAGAATCACCCATCTAAATAGATCATCGGAAGACGGGACAAAGGTGTGATGAAAAGAAGAAGAGTAAATGAAGAACTATGCTTGATATCTCAAATTGAGCCTAAGAATCTAGATGAAGCATGTAAAGATGATTACTAGAAACAAGCTATGAAAGAAGAATTGGATTAGATAGAAAAGAATGAGACATGGAAATGGGTCCCTAGACTAGAAAACAATATGTGATAGGAACTAAATGGGTATTCAAGAACAAGATGAATAAAAAAGGCAAAGTTGTAAGAAACAAAGCAAGATTGGTATGTAAAGGTTACTCGCAACAAGAAGGAATAGATTATGAGGAGACTTATGCTTTAGTGGCTAGAATAGAAGTAGTAAGATTATTCTTAGCCTATACAACACAAAATAAATTCAAACTATATCATATGGATACCAAGTCAGCATTTCTAAATGGAGAACTTAAAGAAGAGGTATACATTGAGCAACTTGAAGGATGTCCTTTGACAGATGACAAGGACATAGTATGCAGACTAAGGAAAGCATTGTATGGATTGAAGCAAGCACCCAGAAACTGGTATGCAAGGTTGAACAAGCATTTGACAAAACTTGGATATAGAAAAGGTATGGCAAATAGCAATCTATATTGGAAAGAAATTGATGACGGTTTGATGCTTTTGATAATATTTGTTGATGACATCATATTTGGAGGAAATGATTAAGAAAGTAAGAATTTTGCAGAAGAAATGAAGAAAGAATTTGAAATGAGTATAATAGGAGAGATAAAATATTTCCTAGGATTGCAAATTATATAGAATAAAGAAGGAATCTTTATTTCTCAGACTAAGTACTTGAAAGATTTACTAAAAAAGTTTGGTTTGGAAACATGTAAACCCATTAGAACAACTATGGTAATTGGACACAAATTATCTACAAAAGATGAGACAAGTATTGTGATCATAGGATTACAATATCTAACTCACACTAGGCCAGATATAGAAAATGTAGTTGGAATTTTTACAAGATTCTAGGTTGATCCTAGAGAAGCACATTATGCAGCAGTGAAAATGATATCTAGATATCTAAAGGGAACATCTAAGTTTGGGTTATGGTATGATAGATCTAATAATTCTACTCTGAGTGCTAATACTGATGCAGATAGGGTAGGCAATATGGATGACAGAAAGAGCACCAGTGGAGGAGCTTTCTTTGTTGGAGGAAGATTGGTTTCTTGGTTAAGTAAGAAGAAGGATTGTACATCTCAAAGTACATTAGAAGCAGAGCATGTTGCAATAGCAATTAATTACAATCAATTTATTTGGATGAAGCAGATGGTAATGGATATAAGGGTAGAAATCATTGAACCTATTGTTATACATTGTGACAATACAAGCACAATAAATATGTCTAAGAATCTAGTGTTGCATTCAAGGACTAAGCACATTTCTATTAAGTATCATATGTTGAGAGAAAAAATTGCAGAAAAGGAAATCACATTGGATTATGTGAGCACTAAAGAGAAGATTATGGATATATTCACTAAGCCTCTTCCCAAAGAGAATTTTGAGTATTTGCAAGGTATGCTTGGGGTTATGATCCTTCCTACTTTAGAATAGAAGATGCAAGAGTGCATTAGTCTAGTGCAACAGAGCACCATTGTTTGTTTTGACTAGGTGTTGATGCTTCCTAAATGGGGGAGTATCTATGATGGACATAGTCATCTAGGAGTCTTATTGATATTGTTGATGTTATTTTGAATAGTTTGTTTTGAAACTTGAGCTAGTAAGTTGTTACAGATTTTGATGCATTGATATTGGTTGTAGAAACCTTTGACAATGATGTAAATGGGCGAGAAGTTTGGCATGAAAAACATTATGCTGAGGAAGATGTTTGGCATAAACATAGTATGCAGAATGATAGTTTGGGATAGAGCACATTGAGGTATATCAATGGGGGAGTATGATTGATGAAGAGGATTTGAATATTGTTAGTCTTTTGTTGGTATTCTTGGAACTCGATGTTTTTCATCTATGTTTCCATCAATGCCAAAGGGGGAGATTGTTGGAAGATTAGGGAGATTATTGAAAAATTGGTTGAAAGCATGAATGTTGATGATATTCCTATGAGGGAGTAGTACTACTATGATGATATATTACATTCATGACTGAGTTTGTCATTAGTGTCAACATAGCAAGTTTTCTATGGTATCTAACAAAAGAACAATGGAAAGATCAAGTTGGTACAGATGGCTAGTTGAGCATGATAGCCACCTGAGGTTATGGGAGATACTTCTGAGTATCTGGTATACATTGTTAACATTGGAAGAAGAAAGGATAAGTCTAGAAGAAGTTATGTAAGTTTTGTTGAGGTCTATTCTGAGATAGAGTTTATAGAGGCATATTTTGGTAAACTTGTTATATCTCTTAGTAAATTTGATAGCTTGAGGATCGAGGTTGAGGTCATGGAGAAGAAATGTTGGTGATGTTGTGGCTAAGCTTTCTCATCATAATATTGTGTGTATGGAAATTTATTCAAGTTATAAGGTGGAAGATTTGTGTTATCACTAAGTGTAATGTGTTCTTAATGAGGTCCTATAATAACTAATTAAGAAGGTCTAATAGTTGACTCAGGGAATTGTTTTATGGACTTAGTCTAAAGGATGGACATTTTACTTTATCATAAGTGTGGATATACATCAAAGAGAAGTGATTTTAAGTACTAGAGAGAGAAAAATGCAAAGCTAAGAAGAGCAAAGTAGAAGTGAAGGAAACTTCATTATCGAAGTTTTATTGTGTGATTTGAGGTTTGATATTTGGATTTGAGGTTCATGACCTAGTCTACAAGGTCAGATAGTGATTGGTTTGATTGATAGAATAGAGGAAAGAGGAACTTAATGGTAAATTACTTGTTTGGGAAGTGAGCTCTTCTTCTAATTGAAATTGCATGTCTGGGCAGTGGGCTCTTCTTGCATACATTGTACTACAACTCCTAACAGGGTTGGCATAACTCCTAACAAGGTTGGAATCTCCTAACAGGGATTCAAAGTCTCCTAATAGGAACTCATATGTACTAAATGTTGTAATATACTCCTAATAGGGTCCATCCTCTAATAAGGAATATTTATATTAGTACATCATATTTAACATAGACATAATATTTGAGTCCACCCTAGTTTTGTTGGTGTTTTCCAAATATTCATCCCCAAATATCTTCAATGTTAGAAAGGATAGGGTTTTCATTGTACCAAAATATTGACTTTTTAATGCCTAATACAACCAATAGTCTTATAGAACCATAGGAGGTGGTTAAGCCATGTTGCAAACTCTGTGAGGGATGCTGGCCCACTGCCAACAATCCCCCTCCCAGCATTACTCATCATGGCCTACAGGATTCAAACCTGTGACCAAGCTCTGATACCAATTGTTAGAAAGGATAGGGTTGTCATCACACCAAAAGATCAACCTGTTAATGCCTAATACAACCAATTTTCTTACAGAACCATAGGAGACAGTTAAGCCATGTTGCGAACACTACGAGTTGGCCCACTACCAACATTCAATACAACATCCATTACCAAAGAATGAGGGAAACATAGAATACCTCTTAGACATTCCTTTTTAATAACATCCTTGACCTCTATTTGGCACTTATTACCTTGCATCCTCAAGATAGTATCCATTATTTTCCAAGGTTCTCAAGCAACTCTCATTGATGAAAATCACAAACTTGAATACTAAAAAAGGGTGATGGTCCTAAAATAGATCATTAATCTTTATGTCTGGTTTGAAATGATGGAATGGTATTGTATTATAATTAGGAGAGATGCATTTAAAATAATTTCACCCTTACTTTATTCTCAGTCTCTTAACTTGTATCCATCTCCCTCTAATTTTTCTCATCCCAGATGGTCATTCTAGCTAATTTTATTTGAGATTTAAGCAACCTATTGTTGGTTAATTCAATGATTGATGATTCTATCTTTTTTAGTAATTGATATGGGGGCATATTTTTCTCCTAAAAGATTCTCCTATTCCTCTCCTTCCATATATCCCAAAGAAATATGGAAGGGGAGGAAACCTAGAGACAATGGTAAATATTGTCAAATAAAAGAAAAGGCCAAGCAGAGTACATACTAGAGATAAAGTTGGGAAAAGATAAAGTTACACCCAATTATAGATAAAGCCAATGCTAGAAAATTTTGGCATAATATTGAACAATGAAGAAAGAGATGATCTATTGATTCTTCTGTTGATTCATAGAGAGGACATCTAGTCAAACTTGAAAAAACTTAGTTTTTTAAGTCTTTCTCTAGTAAGAGCTCACTGATAGAGAAAAATCCATGTGAAAAAACTAGCCTTAGGGAGACAAAATTTATGCCAACATTTTTTTAATGGGAGTGTGGATTTAGGGATCCCCTAAAGAGACTCCAAGTATTTGTAGCCCAACTTTGTGTTGTATTCCCCATCCTTGCTACCATGCCAAATTAAAAGGTCCTTGCCTCCTTTAAAAGATATATTTCTAGAGTGGAGGATAGATTTTAGAAGGATCTTTTCTTCTCTGGGAAGAGCTTCAGAGTCAAAGTCTTTCCAATGCCAGTTAAGTGCACTATCATCAGATATGACATAGTCATGGATCCTTGGACCCCAAAGCTCTTTAAGATGAGATCTTATAAGACACAGAGGCACATAATGTGATAGGGATTTATAGCCACATCATGAGTCCTCCCAAAATAGGGCTTCCTTACCATATCTAAGGTGCCAAGATAGTTTATCTTGGATGACGAATCTACATTTTAATAAGAAATTCCAAAATCTAGATCCTTTAGGAGGATTGAGTTGTCTAAAAATATTAATAGGATCGGGCGAGGAAAAATATTCATTTGCTAAGATCATAACCCATTTGAGATGAGAAAACCTAAGCATCTTCCATGTAAACCTTTCCCTCAATGTAAGGCATTGGAGCTTAACATTCTTGATGGTGGTACCACCCATGTCTCTAGAGCAACATACTTGACTCCATGAAAGTAGAGGGATCTTTTTATTGTCTATAATACCTTACTAGAAAAATGTTCTAATGTGTTTAGTAATTTCATTTATCTTATTATTGGCCAATTCCATACATGATAGTTGATAGATAGGTTGGGTTGACATCACTTAAGATACCATTATTTTCCTACCTGCCAAAGATAGTCATTTTCCTTTCCATTCAGGCATTTTTTACTTAATTTTATCCACTAATGGTTCATAGAGCTTAGAAATATTCTGAATACAATTCAAATGGAGGTCTAAATATCTATAGGGAAGGGATCCTTTGTGAAAACTTAGAATATTACATATTGTAGACTCTAACTCGCAGGTTGTGTTGAAGAAAAAAATATCATATTTTTCTTTGTTAACCTCCTCGCTAGACGTCAAAGTGTAAGAGTCTAAAGTTTCTTTCAAGATGTGTGCTTCCTTTATCTATCTTTCCCCAAACATCATTGTATCATCTGAAAAATGTTGATGGGTAGATGGGTCTATATTACTGGTAATGGAGATGCCTTTAATCTCCTTTGTCAACCTCTTCTCCAAAATAGATCTTCCTAACACTTTTTCCATTAAGATGAAGAGAAAGGGGGAAATAGGATCTCCTTGTCTTAGTCCTTTGGATATATTGAAAAAACCCACCAAAATACTATTACGAAGGATTGACATCTTTGGGGTTGAGATACATTCAAAGATTAATCTAACCTATTGCTTCAAAAAGTCCACTGCTTCTAGACATTTGCATAAGAAGTGCCAATCGACCCTATCATATGCTTTTTTGATATCCATCTTGATGAGCATACTAGGGAATTTTTTGGATTGTTCTGAATGAATTTCTTCTAGGTAAAATAAAATAATCATAGATGGATCTACTAGGGATGAAACATGTTTGTTCTTTGCTATTAAGACTAGTTACGATCTTTTGGAGCCTATGAGCTAATTTTTTTGTAAAAATCTTATAAAGGGTATTACATAGAGAAATAGGCTTGTAATCATTGAAATATTTCACTCTATATTTTTGGGGGATCAAAGAAATAAAGGTATTATTAGCTTCACATAGAAGTTTACCCAAGTTTCTCACACCTTCTAGTGCTCCAGTAATATCATCTCCTATAAAGTGTTAGCATTTTTGAAAGAAACCAACAAGGAAGCCATCTATCCCAAGGGACTTGTCTAGATGCATTATCTTGAGTTTTTTTTCTACTTCATCTTTATTGACTTTTCCAACTAGAAACTTATCTTTTTCATATGAAATAAGTTTAGGGATATTGGCTAAAATGTTTCATTGAAAATTCATGTTCGAGCTAACTACATTATTGTAAATATCTTAAAAATATGACATTACTTCCAAGTTTATTTCCTCTCGTGAGTTTTTTATATAACCATCTAATCCTTTTATGGACCACATCCAATTCAAATCTTTCATTTTCTTAGAATTGTTATGGAAAACTTTTTTGTTATTGCCTCCCTACTTCTAACCATATCTCTCTTGATTTATGTCTCTAGAAGAGCTCTTCTTTTGCAAGGACTTCCTCATATATTAGAATCAGTTCTTTTTCTTCTAGAAATTGTTCCTCCCTCATGCCATTTTTCATAACCTCCTCATTGAGGGTTTCAATTTTATGTTCTAGAGTAACTTAAATATATAATTTCCAAAAAAAAAAAATTCCATTCCTTCAACTTTCTATTAATGATTTTTAATTTACTCATCGCTTGAAATAGCTTTGAACTTGACACCTCTATTTCCCTCCACCATTTTTCAATGAGTCTTAGGTAGCTCTAATCCTTGAGCCACATTTTCTCAACATTAAAAGGACAATTACTAGGTCTTTTATCTTCCATAATTCATAGCTCCATGAGGTACTGATCTAACCATGAGATTGGGTTGACTTTAATTTGAAGTGAAAAGGGGACTGAAATCAGGTCCCCATCAGGAATCTATCTAATTTATTTGCAATGTTACTAAAGCCCTTTTTTTTATTATTCCATGTAAAGACATTGTCATGAGATGTTACTACCAACAAACCTACACTATTAAACCAACTGAAGAATTCCTTTGATGCAGGAAGGAGAGAAGTAGATCGACCTCTTTTTTCTAAGGATTATAGGATAGCACTAAAATCTCCCCCCAGGATGGAGATGTTGTCTTATCCTTCACCTAGTCTAGTTTCTAGCTCAATCCATAATTGAATTTTGTCAACATTATTTATAGGGCCATATATGTTGAATATCCTATAATTGAATTTAGATCGAATGCCTCTATCTGACCCACTAATATAGTACATTTATTAGATTATATTGAGGTAATGAATACATTCGTATGGTCTCAAATAAAATCAAAGCCCCTTGATGCTCCTATAGCTAGGAAGCCACTAAGCTCCCTTCATCCTAGGGATCTAATTAATTTTCCCAATTCCTAATTGTTGAATTTGTTTTCCCTGAGAAGAAAGCTGGCAACTTTAGTATTAGAAATGTAGTTCTTAAGGAGATTCATGGTCCCTTGGGAAGTTTCTTCACCTTCCCTAGTTGTATAATGTTGGTTAGCTTGGTTTGGCCTCTTGCAATTCTATCTTTCTAGAAGAACTCCTACATTGATTTCCCACCTCTTATTTTTTCTACTTTGTCATAGTCTGCGATCTCTCTTCTAGATAGAATTGCTCCCAAACCCAGTGATGCATTCCTATCCAGTACCATCTTTGTTAAGAAGTCTCTTTCATTAGCAAGAGTAAGGGCTTCCTTTAGATCCTCTTCTTCCCTAATTTTGGAAATTAGTAGAGACTTTTGGAGTTTCAACTCATCTTCACCACAGATTTCATTAATAAATTGATTCATTAGATCCTCAACCACCATGTTATTAAGGTCCTCAATTAGAGTATTGACTTATGCTTCCTTTCTTTAAGGAGTCTCATTATGAACCTTCTTAGGGCTATCATCTATTCTATAGTTTATTTTGAGAGATAAGGGTTGAGGGGAGTAAACCATTGTGTTTTCCTTTTCCTTATTGATAATGGATTTTAGATAGAGGGGAGAGGCCAAGAATTCCCCTTATTATGGCTTCTCCCTAGATGTGATTGTGAAACCTTTGCCCGTCTCATTTAGGGAAATGTTAATTTCTTCAACTGCATTACTAGCCTCCCTTGGGGGGATTGAGGTGAAACATCATTCTAATTCTTAAAGCATCCCTTGACTAATTTTGGCTTGATCAAGATGATGTGATAACCAATAATGATATCTAGGGTTTTGAAATCTATGGTATTAACATTGGTTTTTGTTGGTGTAAATAAGTATTTACTATTTACACTTTACTTAGGTTTACTTAGGTTAATGCATTATTTTATTATTTATTAGTTTGACACCTAGGAGTATGCATACTCATATGAGTTGTCTTGTTCACAACATAGGAATTAGCAACTCTTTTATGCACATGATGTCTACATCATAGGAGTTAGCACTTTATTTAAGCACATGGTGTCTACAAAATCTCTACATGAGATAAACCTTGGCATACTTATCCTCTCATCTACAATGGAGGATAATCCACTTCTGGTGGATGTGTGCTTAGTTGTAATGCTTATCTCCTAGCTCATTCTAGAGACATTCTAGATGCATCTTAGAGGCCTTTATACACAGGCACTCCTAGTATGTATGTACATAACATTTCATGAATACATTCTCATATTGTTATTTTGATCATACTCTTTGGTCTATTCTATGCTTGTGCTTGAGTTCCTTGATCTTGGGTGATTTTTCAATAAGGAAAATTCTTACATGGTATCAGAGCTAAGGGAATTTCTCTTCACATAGCCATTAGAGACCATTTTCTTGCTTCAACTCTTAGAGGACCTCGACCCATATCTGGAGCATCACAGTCATTGGGAGTGTCTAGAGCCAAAGTGGACCTGGCCATTATGTCTAGAACATCGATTCAGTGAAATTTGACTATAAATTCACCTACCCTAGTCCATAGTCAAATTTGAGGGAAAAAAAATTTTCCAAGTCGGCACCCAAAGGTATTTGGTATGATCATTTATTAGATCTGCAAATTTATTTTTTAGATTGGTATTTTACTTTCTCTGCAATATTCTTCCATTTTCGGAGCAATTTTTCAAAACAAAATTTAGGCCATCAGGCCTACAAAGAAATTTTTTTCTTGTAGGAACTGGGTGGTGAAATCCCAACCCCTGTAGGTGGAATATTGGAATATTCCATTATTTTGTGGCATATTCCATAATCAGCTCTAGCATCTCTAAATTTTTTGGCTCTAATAGCTAGTTCAACATGGTCGAGCACAAGCTCACACATTTTTGCAAAGATTGTGGCTAGAGATTTACATTACCACTGTTGGCCTCATTTCATTTCACCTTGGTAGTCTCTTCCTTTTACAAACCTCTGTAACCAGATATAGGAGGCATGTGGGACAAATAAAACTCCATTTTTCATCTTTTAAACCTCTAACCATTAGCATCTTGCTATTTTATGTGATCATCTTGCTCCGGCCATCCTTAACCTCCCTGGGGCCATTAACCTTTCCTGACGACATCAAATCGCCACTGCAAAACACTTTGATATGGTGACCAGTCTTGTCCATTATACTCTACCATATAGATAGTAGGACAACTAACCTGCCACATCAGCAAATGGTACGAGTCCACATCAACCTACTAACTAGATCTGACATGAAGGTCTCAGTCATATAGTAAGGACACATCAGCACCAGTTGTACCTACCAACAAGCTCCATGTATGTGTCCTACAAGCCATGTCACAACCCATCTATACACTTTGTATTATTGATTTCATTGTGATGTCATCTACCATGTCAGCCAAGGGCATCTTTTTTGTTGATGTCATCTTTTTTCTATGTTAAAATTGATGGCCATTTGACCATCATTTACAACCCAGAATACACTGTCACAATGGCCATTTGATTGTTAAATTTAACCTTGCAATTTGATTCCTAGACCCCTCTCCAAATTTAGTTTTGATTTGACAATCTGACTTTGGGAGGCCATATCTCAGTCATCTAGACTCCAAATCAGGTGTCATCAAGCCTACAGAGAAATTTTTTTCTTGCAAGAATCCGGTGGTGAAATCCCAGCCCCTGGAGGTGGAATATTGGAATATTTCATTATTTTTTAGCATATTCCATAACTAGCTCTAACATCTCTAAAAATTTTGGCTCTGACAGCTAATTCAACATGGTCAAGCATGAGCTCACACATTTTAGCCAAGACTATGGCTAGAGCTTTACATTACTACCATTGACCTTGTTTCACTTCACCCTGGCAGTCTCTTCCTTTTACAAACCTCTGTAACCACATACAGGAGGCATGTGGGACAAATAAAACTCCATTCGCCAGCTTTGAAACCTCCGGCATCTTGTTGATTTTGGTGATCATGCCACTCTGACTATCCATGACCTCCCTATAGTTGTTAACTTTTCCTAGAGTTGTCAAATCACCACTACAAAACTCTCTAATACGGTGACTAGTCTTGTCTGTTGTACTCTACCACGTAAATAGTAGGACAGCTAACCGACCACATCAGTGAATGACAAGCGTCCACATCAACCTACTAACTAGATCCAACATGAAGGTCTTAGTCAGCTAGTAAGGACACATCAGTGCTAGCTATACCTGCCAACAAGCTCCACATCCATGTCGTACAGGCCATGTCATAGCCCATCTGTACATTCTGTACTACTGATGTCATCTACCACGTCAGCCAGGGGCATCTTTTTTGTTGATGTCATTTTTTTTCTATGTTAAAATTGATGACCATTTGACCATAATTTGCAACCTAGAATACACTATCATGATGCTAATTTGACCGTCAAATTTAACCTTGTAGTTTTCTACCCAGACCCCTCTCTAGATTCAGTATTGATTTGAAAATTTGACTTTGGGAGGCCATATCTCAGTCATCCGAACTCTAAATCAGGTGCGACTTTTTTTTGTTTTGGGTAGAACTTCCTGAACTTTTTAGTGGTTGTTCTTATCTAGTTTTGGTGTATAGATTTGTCATAAATTGCATTTTTTGGTGATTATACCTATCCGATCCTACATTTTGCAACTTCAAATGCTCCATACAAGCTCATCTGGACACATAATCAAGTTTCATTTTTTTTGAAAGTGCTTAATTTTTCATCTACTTTCCAGATCTGCAATCAAATTATAAGGTTGTGTGGACAAAAATATCACTTTCAATAATAGGTCATTTTCTTCATTGTATTTCTTTGATTACTTTTCAAAATTATTGTACATCTGAGTTATAGTGCTTAGTGCTAGATTTGAACTTCTAAAGGAAATTGTAAATAGAAAAATCAAAAGTCCACTTTTATACATTTTGACAAGTGGCCTATTGTAAACACACTATATATAAAGTGCCAAAAGCATCATTTTTGGGGGGGTTCTTTGATTGAGTGAATAGAGGGTGTGTGTCTTGTGTTCTTGTGTCTCTCTTTTTCTTTCTTGTGCTCTTTAAATTTTTTGCATCATGGGTTCGCCTAAAACTCCACTTCTAACTTCACACAATTATACTACATGGAAAGATATTATATGGAGTAGATTAATGGAAAAAGGTTTAAATATGTATGTTGATGGTACAATCACAAAACCCACTGATGCTATAGCACTAGTTGATTGGAAAATTAAAGACAATCAACCTTTAGGAATTATTTGGAGTTGTGTTCATAGAGATCTCTTCTTCCACATTTTCAGCTTTAAGGATGCTAAGGGTGCTTGGGAAAAACTTGAAGGGTTGTATGGTAAGATGGACAAGGAAAAGGGATTCAAAATTGAGGATGACCTACTTCTCTTGGATCCTAAGAATTTTGGCACAATTCAAGACTATGTCAACAAAGCCAATGAATTGAGAGCACTACTTAAGGATTGTGGTAATCCCATGAAGGATGATAGGTTGATTCATCACATCTTGAAGAGGCTACCTTTAGAAAATGCATCCTTTGGTTCGAGTTACAACAGTCATAGGTTGACCATGGGAAGTGCCTTCACCAAGCCTACATTTGATGCATTTGGAGAAATGTTAATGTTGGAACAATCCAAGTTGATAGATATGGGAATCATCACATCATCAAAGACCAAATAATTGGTGGCTAGTAATGAGAACCAATCAAATAAAAGTGGCGAAAGTTCTACCAATAGCAAGAAGAAGCAGTGGAAGCAAAAATCACAATCTGAGACACAACAATCTTCCTCCTCACAACAAGGTAGTTCTTCTTCCAACAAGAAGGGAAAAAATGATAAGAAGGATATACTATTTTTTGCATATTGCAAGAAAGTGAATCATGATAAGAATCATTGCAAGACTAAGAGAATAGATGAGTTGGAAAATTTACTTAATAAGAACAAAATCACTGTGCCAAATGCTTCCAAGGTTTCAACTCCACCCACTTCAAAGGGAAAAGGGCAAGCACTTATGGTTACTTCAATTTCTTCAAGGGAATGGATTCTTGACTCAAGTGCCCCATATAATATGGGTTCTTCAAAAGGAGACTTTTCTTCATTGAAGCAGTCTAAGGTACCTCACATATTTGTAGGGAATGATACACAAGTGGAAGTTGAAGGGAAAGGACAAGTTGAGATGGAAAATTGAGAGTTCAAAGAGGTTCTCTATGTTCATAACCTTATCTCTAATCTCCTTTCAATTTA
Source organism: Cupressus sempervirens (assembly GCA_028749045.1). Classification (NCBI taxonomy): domain Eukaryota; kingdom Viridiplantae; phylum Streptophyta; class Pinopsida; order Cupressales; family Cupressaceae; genus Cupressus; species Cupressus sempervirens. The sequence continues at coordinate 192,454,667 of CM053786.1, read as the reverse complement.
CCAAATCACTCACTATGGGGGTGGCAATAAAGTTGAGTTCCTTCTTGATTTAGTAATGGTATAAAATCTTAAAGATGATTCATTGGTTGTAGTGGGTAAAGTCAATCATGACACAAGGATTTATTCTTTCTCCCACTTTGTGCCTGAGTCTCCTTCACTTTCCTTGTTGACACAATCTCAATCACAAAGTAAATTATGGCATGAGTGGTATGGACATCTTGCCTTTTGCTATCTTTATCAACTTTTCTCAAACAATATGGTCAAAGGTCTACTTGCAATCAACTTTTCCAAGGATGAATGTTCAACATTTTTAATGGATATGCATCTAGAGGAGAATTTTGATAAAGGGAAGTCTTCAAGAGCATTAGTTGTTCTTGAGTTAGTTCACACTACTCTAGCAAGTCATTTTGCAATGACATCAAGACTATTCTAGTAGTCTAAGGTACCTCACATCTTTGTAGGGAATGATACACAAGTGGAAGTTGAAGGGAAAGGACAAGTTGAGATGGAAAATGGGGAATTCAAAGACATTCTCTATATTCCTATACTTAGCTCTAATCTCCTTTCAATTTACCAAATCACTCACTATGGAGGTGGAAATAAAGTTGAAATCCTTCTTAATTTAGTAATGGTGTGAAATCTTAGAGATGATCCATTCATTGTAGTGGGTAAAGTCAATCATGACATAAGGCTTTATTCCTTCTCCCACATTGTGCCTAAGTCTCCTTCACATGCCTTGTTGACACAATCTCAATCTCAAACAAAATTATGTCATGAGCAGTATGGACATCTTGCCTTCTGCTATCTTTATTAACTTTTCTCAAATAATATGGTCAAAGGTCTACCTACAATCAACTTTTCCAAGGATGAACATTCAACATTTTTAATAGATATGCATCTAGAGGAGAAGTTTGATAAAGGGAAGTCTTCGAGAGCATCAGTTGTTCTTGAGTTAATTCACACTATTCTAGCAGGTCATTTTGCAGTGACATCAGTTAGCAAGGGTCAGTATAGCCTCACTTTCACTAATGAATTTTCACACTACACATCTATCTACTTTCTTTATCACAAGAATGAATTCTTTGACAAGTTTCTAGTCTTCAAGAGTCATGTTGAGAAGAAAGAAAGGAAAGTCATCAAGGTTCTTTGTATGGACAATGAAAGTAGATATGTGAAATCAATACTTAGAGACTTTTGTGAACTTGAGGGTATTGATCTTCAGAATCCAATAGCATTTAGTCTGCAAAAGAAAAATGTTGCAGCAATGAGGATACAAACTCTTAAATCAATGGCAAGTTGCATGATTCAAGCCAAGTCTCTTGATCCATCACTTGAAGTCAAAGCTATAAGTAGTGCCAATAACATACTTAATAGGTCTCCTTATCATGTCCTAGATGGAAAAACTCCTTTTGAGGCATGGTGCAAAAGAAACCTAGTTGTGAGACACTTCAGAATCTTTGTTGTCTAGCATGGGCACACATGTCTTCAAGGGAATGCAAGACACCACCACCAAGGCCTTGTGCTTTCATCGGATATGAAGATAGTGTTAAGGCATATAGAATTATGGATCCTGAGACTCATGAGATTTTTATAGAGAGGAATGTACACTTTGAGGAAAGTTCACCAAGCTTATCCTCTAATCTTCTCCATACTTCATCCATTGTGGAAGCTAATAGTGAGACCAGTAATAGTGATTCAATAGATTTAGATATGTGGGATCCTACTAACAGATGCAAAACAAGGTCATAGCATGACCACATTCCAAATGCATACATTGCTATAGTAATAGGTCCATGCAATTCAAAATAGTTGGGTACACCTTGTCTTCCAGTTATAGCATCAAGGGATGATTTCATGATAGATATTTTAGGTTTTTTTGTGGAGTCGTACATAGCATATTTGGGAGACATCATTTATGATATACATCTTCTCATTGAGGAAGAAGATCCTTCTTCAGTTGTTGTAAGGGCTCCCTCCAACCCTCCTGTCCATTCTCTACATGATCAATCTTACCAGGTTGATATGATTGTGGATCCTTATGAAAAATAGTCACAGGAGGTCTCTTTATCATTTGAGGAGATAGTTGGCTCTTTGGGATATGTTCTACATCCATCCATGCTAGATTTGCACTTGTTCTTTTCAATAGTTTTCAAAGGGGTGATTGTCAGTATCGACATAGGGATAGTTGATCAGGTTTCAAAGACACCATTCATCATCAAGATTCTTTCTACACATTGGGGAAGCATCTCACTTGTACCTCTATCATTGTTTCTTCCAAAGGGGAGGAACATTATTAAATAGTCATGGATCAACTTCTACATTGGAGTCACTATCACTTATTGGAATTCTACATTGGCAGGGGGGAGGACTACCTTGTCTCCTTTCTTCTTCTTCTCTCTTTATCTTGGGGTCTTTTTCCTCTTCTGGGGTTTTGTTCTTGTCATACTTCTCTATTGTATATGTACTTGATGTCTTCCGTAATGGGGGGGTCTTGATTACTCCATCCATCCATGCATCTTATTTTTTCATCTCTCTTTTTGGGGGAGTGTTTTCCCCATGAGTTTTTCCCTCTTTCTCAGCTTTATGAGAGATTGAATTGTCCTTTGTACATGGGTACCTAACATGGCCTAGTAGTCAGGACCCATCATGCATTTTCATCCTAGCTTTTGTGAGCTTAAGTGAACTCCCCTAAGTTTCACTAAAGGGGGGGTGTTGGTGTAAATAAGTATTTACTATTTACAATTTACTTAATTTTACATAGGTTAATGTATTAGTTTATTATTTATTAGTTTGACACCTAGGAGTATGCATACTCATATGAGTTCTCTTGTTGACAACACAGGAGTTAGCAACTCTTTTATGCACATGGTGTCTACATCATAGGAGTTAGCAATTTATTTAAGCACATGGTGTCTAAAAAATCTCTACACAAGATACACCTTATCATACTTATCCTCTCATCTACAATGGAGGATAATCCACTTTTGGTGGACATGTTCTCAGTTGTAATGCTTATCTCCTAGCTAATTCTAGAGACATTCTAGATGCATCTTAGAGGCCTTTATATACAGGCACTCCTAGTGTGTATGTACATAACATTTCATGAATACATTCTCATATTGTTATTATGATCATACTCTTTGGTCTATTATGTGCTTGTGCTTGAGTTCCTTGATCTTGGGTGATTTTTCCCTAAGGCAAATTCTTACAATTTTGACTATGGTAATTGGGCTAGAGTTAGCCATATCTTCTTCTATTATTCTTACATATTTTCCTAGTTTAGATCTAATGGATCTAATCATTTTTTGAACCAATAATTTGATTAACATGTTTAGGAGTAAGATTGTCTTTTCTACTTCAAAAATTGTAGAATTATAAGGTTCAAAGAAAGGAATCCAATCTATAAATTTAATTGGATAGCTATTAAAGAATAAAGTATTACCATAAACAAGAAAATCTTTTATATCTATATTATTGTAGCTTAGATAAATAAACTCATTCTCCATGATTTTTATATTTATGTGATTTCCATGACAGTTACTAAGCCAATGGACAATGTTACCTACCTCCATTCCAGGTCCAGTCCAATAGGAAAATAGGCCATGGTCCTTACATCTTTTATAGAAATATTGGATGCAGTGGCTTGATAGTGTCACCATGACTCGATCTACCTCCCAAGTTTCCATTATGGGTTCCAATACTACCTTTGGTTTCTGAGGTAGGGCATCTTTTCTCATTAGAGTCACTTCCCTTTCCATAGATTGGAGAGGAGCGAAGGAGTTACATTGTCTACCATGTCTATTGTGCCCATGAGCTATTTTTCCAAGATTTTGCTTCCAAACCTTCCTAGGTATGTTTCTATTAGTCCTTTGAGATCACACCTTGATCCATCCTTGATTTGCCTCTTTTATTTCCTATCAACTAAGAGAGAAATTATAGAATGGAATCGCATGCTTTGTTTTCCAAAAATGCTTACATTGTTGGTTGAGTGTGGACTATTTTTGTTGCCAAAATGCTCTATTTGCATATGTCAGGGTAGAACTCATGTTCACATATCACATTTCTTTGACAGTGTTTATTATTATTTTTAATATTTTTTTTTTTATAATTAATATTAAGATTTTGATATCTAGATGGTTGCTAAATTTAATTTAGAATGGTAAATGTTAACATTAACACAATCACACCATCACACTCTACCCCTTTTTCCATTGTTGAATTCCTATTAACATTGAATAAACCTTGATTTTTCTATTGTCTAAGCATTTTGTATGGATGGAGTAAAGGTGGATGGCACAAGATGCAAATTTCTGCTACTTAGCCTGTGCCCAGAAGTTACCTTCATACGTAGGAACTAACAACAAGTGATCCAACTTTGATCACCATTAACAAGTCACTTCTTATTTTGTCACTCTTTTATATCAAAATATCAAATCCATCCCAATTCTTAAATCAAACAGGCCCTTAAGACTCATTATGACATTCCCATTAATAATGTTCTTGAAATATTAAGCAACCAAAAGAAGGGGACTAGCCCTTACAAAAATTCAAGTTGGTCGACTACTAGCAAATTACCAACTAAGAAAAAATCACCCCATACCTTAGCTTAACACACAAAAAACATAACATGAAAGACCCAAGAACTACAAGGCATCCTACTAAGATAACCATAACCAACATTGTTTAAGCATAAAGAGTTTTTAAGCCAAGGCAACACTACCTTAAAATTGACCAAGCCCGAGATCCACCAAGAAAACCAAAAAAACATAAAACCAAAGGAAGGGTAAGGCACTAATTAGCCTTTTCATTACCTTTTCCCTTGAGAAGGATATTCACCCAGTCTTCCATCAAGAACCCAAACAATAATTTGGAGTCCTCCTAGTTCAAATCCTTATCCTAGTTGTTTTTCAACAAATGTAAGTTCGTAGCTACTGCATGGGTCACCTTGATGGTGAATTTGGAAAAAAGGCCAAATCTTTCCTCTAGGACCATCATTTTCTCCCTCATCTCCTTGACCATTGTTTTAGAGCTTCCACCATTTCCTCCAAATAGCCATATGACTTGCACTTCTCCATCTCCATGTTGTTAACCTACAAACCTGGGGAGTTAGAAATAATTTTCCCTTTTGAATTCACCCAAGCTAGGGAGGACACAGTCATGGAAGAGGGGGCCTTATCCACCATCTCTAGGAAGTGATCCCATGTGAGATCTATCGTAGCCATTGTGAGGGATGTAGAGACATGAGTCACCTCCTTACTCTCATTTTCCTCCCCTCGTGAACTTGACACTAAGGAATTTGAATTATCCACCTCTATTTCCATATCCTCCTCCTTTTTCACTCTATAAGTTGTCATTCATTGTTTCATACTTTTCTTTGGGGTGGGAGGGGGAATGTATCATCAGATTCTAACTCATACCCCTCTTTTGATGCAGTAATTTTTAATCTCCTCTTGGCCTTAGTTTTTGTGAGTCTCCTAGACCTTCTTCTACCCCCTCTGGCCACCTTCTTCAAATCCATCAGGTCCTCCTCCTTTCCTTTCTCCATTTTTGCTCTCTTCCTAGTGGTCATTAGTGGGGTCTCCTTAATCTTCGTAGGGGACCCGCTAGGAGAGGGTTGGTGGGTGAATGCCATAGGGCCAGTAATTATCAGAGGGACATGAGGAGGATGAGGATCATGATAAGAAGTGATATCAACTTCTAAAATTCTAGGTGGTAACAAGGCCAAATGAAAATGGTAGAGACAGAACATCAAAACCTGGTGAAGGATAGTGTAATTAGTACCCTTTTTCATTTTTCTCTTCACATCTACACCAGTGTCCACTAACTCATGTAGCAAAAAGAAAGGAATGGAAAGGCTATCACAATGTCTATAATGGTTAAGGAGGGAAAAATGGTAATAATAACACACCCCATACCTCCCTTCGAGAGTGAGATATTTCATCAGCACTAGACAACCCTTGTTCTAGGGCTTCGAGAGCTTTTGCCTTAGAAACCCACCACGTTGACCGATGGGTTCTTCTTCCTCTTGAAATAAATAGTTCAGCCTATCCTCATCTACAACCCTAGTCACTTTCTACCATTTCCTATCCTTTGAAGAAATGCCTATTTCCATAGCAATTACTTCCTTAGACACCTAGAAAGTGATATCATTCATTGTCACCCTTCTGTCATCCAAAGAATGCACAAACTTAACCGAACAACTTTCATCATAACCATTCATCACCTCCATAAATGAGACCAGGGCCCTCTCCTTTAGCATGTACCAGGTGAGGGGTTTTTAGGAACTATCCTCAATCATCAAAGGTTCAATCCTATGTAGGTTGCCCCCAATTGCAATATCCTTCACAACACTACACGTACCCTTCTGAGTTCTAAGCTAGGAACATAGTTTGAATACTATAATTACAATTAATTTCATAATTAAAACCTAAGCATAACATATTTAAATTATTAAATAAATTTATAAATTTAAGCTTCTAAATCTTTAAAATAAATTTGATAATTTAAATTAATCTTTTTTTAGTTGAGAGCTAGTAATCATTGGTAGTCTTGTCAAACTATCTACTACTATGGTTGAAAAGTTTCAAGATAGCATTTGCTTCATGGTAGATAGAGACTTCACCTACATAGAAGTAGTAGAACTAAGGATGTTGTATGTTGAGATGCTTGGTTATGAGATTATAGATGAAGAAATTGAAGGATATGATCAGACTATTCTTAAATCTAATAATGATAAATATCTCAATAAATTTGGAACTTATGATAAATTAATGGAGATGACATATCAAGTTAAAATTGAAAAGACTACAAAGAAGAAGGTCGATTCAACATGAAGAAAATAAGGGAAGAATCACACCTAACTCCAGAAGAAGTTAGTAGAATGAGACAAACTATTTTAGGCATGAAGTAAAGTGGACAATAAGACATAATTTATGTCCCACCTTTAGCAACAACAAAACCATTAGGAATTATAGTTGCAATACCATCTACACAAACGCCTATTGCACCCTATGCAATAGTATCCTAGGTACAACCACAAGATACACCTCTTATTTCACTTGTGTAGCAATCAAAAGAAGAAGATGAAACATAAGTTATTGAGGCAAAAAGAAAGTTAGCTAGATTAGCTAAAGTAAAATAATAACCTACTAATACACCTAGGAAGAAAAGGATGAAGGCTATGGTACCCGGTCCTAGAAAGAGACACAAAGAATTATAGACATTTGAAACTAATAAGAAGCTGAGAGGTCAAGTAGACATTCTTGAGGATACTGAGATAGAAAAGTAAGAAGAATAACAATGAGAGATTGTGAGAAAAGAAAAAAATGATTGGAAGCCTAAAATTGATCGATTAAATTATGTTATTATTGATGAAGGAAATTTTATGAAATTGAACAAATATTATCACTTATATACAAGTATTGATAGATTACAACAAGAAAATGTCATTATTAGACATATGATCTTTTCTAATAAGAGATTTGAAGATATGAAAGGAAAAATCCCAAAAGACCTTTACAATAGACTAACAAATATAAATAGAAGCGTAAGTGGTAAGGATAGAATCATAAGAGAAAACCAAGTAATAAAACTATGTAAAGTAAGGAATGATGACCACCTTGAAAGTATAATGAAGGTATTGAGCCCCTATTGAGAAAAAAAAGAAGGAAACATTATCGATTAGAGGAAATTATTAGGAAGTGAATAAGGAAATAAAGAAAGCAGTTCTAAAATTTATGACCTCAACACCCAACCAAGAATAGGGAAGAAATGAATTGGGTGGAGTAATCCCTATAATTATAGAACCATCAGACAAAAGGGATGAGAAGACACCATCAGTTGAGACACCTACACTAGCAACAACCTTTTCAAAGGCACCATCTACAACTCCAATACATATAGAAGCATTAGTGGAAGAATTTGCAAAAGATAAAGTAATGTTAGAGGTAACTCTACATGTAACCATTATTCTTGATACCATACAAGTTGATAGTACAAGGATTACCTTAGACATGGAAGAAGAAGATCCTTTTAAGAATTTTAGGGCATCCATTGTTGACAATTTGGTCAACTATACTAGTTTAGAAAATGAGGAAGATGAAAAGAAACAAGATAAGAAAGAGAGGAGAGACGAAGAGAGGAATAAGGTAGAAGAGGAGAAGAGAAATAAAGAAAAGGAAGAGATGGAAAATAAAGAGAAAGAAACAAAATAGATGAATTTAGAAGAAAAGAAGAAAAGAGAAGAAGAGGTAAACAAGAAGGAGGAAGAAAGGAAGAAGATAGAAGAAGAGGTAAATAAGGAGGAGGAGGAATAGAAGAAGAAATAATAAGAGGATAAGAAGATAGCAGAAAAAAAAAGAAAAAAGGAAGAAGAGAAGAAAAAGGTGGAAGAAGAAAAGAAGAAAAAGGAGAAAGTAAAAAAGAAGGCAAGTATATCTAGTTCTTCTAGGACATCCCTTTCACTAGTAGCCATGACATGATTAGACGATGAGAGAATATAAAAGAATATAAGAGAATATGTTGAATGGTTCAATGAAGTATTTGTCAAAGTCAAAGTTCCATCAAGTTCACATGTGGTGTTGGAAGAATTGTCAAATGAAGCACATGAATGTAGATTTAAGTCAGTTGTAGTGATTGATTCATCCTACTTTAATTAAGAACTTTTAATAAAGAATGAGCATTAGAAAGCTAGAAAAAAGTGTTAGAGGAAGAGTTAAGGTATGCACAATTACTATAAGGTAGAATAGGATATGTATAACCATGTTTAAGTGCACAAATGTTTTGGACTTCATATGTGAGTTCACAAAAGAAAACAAGCCTCCTGGTAATTAGAAATAACTCTTGTTGATTGTGTACTTGTATAATTAATGTAGAGATGAATTAGATGTAATTTAAATGTCAAAATTGTTAGAAATTTCTTCAGCACTCCCTTTGGGATTGTGACAAGGGCTTAACTACCTCCTATATTCTATAAGTCTAGTGGTTGTATTAGACATTGATAGATCAGTCTTTTGGTGCACCAACAACTCCACTCTAACAAGTGGTATCAAAGCTTGGTCATAGGTTTGAATCCTTAGACCCTTGGGTAATGCTGAGGGGGAGATTGTTAGAAATTTGTTCAGCACTCCCCTAAGTAATTTTGATAAGGGCTTAACCACCTCCTATTTTCCATAAGTCTAGTGGTTGTATTGGACATTGATAGATCAGTCTTTTGGTGCAACAACAACCTCACTCTAACAAAAATTGAGAAATTGAGCATCATTCAATCGTGTAATAGGTAAAGGAGGTCTTTGGAGAAAATTAAAGGTGAATTTGAAGAGTATTTTATAGCAAACCCTATTTCCACAAATAAAAATGACAATTTACAAAGGTCAAATTTGTTAGAAACAATAGTCCACCAAGACAATTGAGAGTGGGGGTTTGAATCAGTTACCCAACAATTAAAATATTTATCTTCCTTAAACAAACTTAACCATTCAACCAAAGTAAAAAACAACCATAAAAGGATGCACATAGACAATTACACTAGATATGTTGACTAGGGAAACCCTTGATCAGAGGCAAATATAAATATTCCTTGTTAGAGGATGGACCCTGTTAGGAGTCTATTACAACATTTAGTACAATGAGTCCCAGTTGGGAGAATTTGAATCCCTGTTAGGAGATTCCAACCCTATTAGAAGTTGTGTCAACCCTGTTAGGAGTTGTGTTATAATGTATGCAAGAAGAGTCCATTGCCTAAATATGCAATTTCAACTACAAGAAGAGCTTACTACTCTAACAAATAATTTATTGTTATCCTCTTCTTTCCTTTTTCCTATCAACTAGACCAATCACTATTAGACCTTATAAACCAAGTCACAAACCTTGGATCCAAATATCAAACCTTAGATCACTCAGCAAAACCTCGATAATGAAGTTTCCTTCACTTCCGTACTGCTTTTCTCAATTGCACATTCCACACTCTCTATTGCTTATTGAACATTTACATTTCACATTCATCCATGTCATCATAAAGAAAAATGTACTCCCTTTATATTGAGTCCATAAAACAATTCCTTGAGTCAATTGTTAGTCCTCAATTAATTATTATCGGACCTCATTAAGATCACATTACACTTAGTGATAACCTTAATCTTTCACCTTGCAACTTGAATAACTTTCCTTACACACAATATTATGATAAGAAGTCTTAGCCACATCATCCTCAATATTTCTTATCTATGTCCTCAACCTCTATCCTCAAGATATCAACTCTACTAAGAATATAAAAAGTTTACCAGAATGTGCCTCTGTAAACTCTATCTCAAAACAGACATCACCAAAGCTTACCTAACTTCTTGTAGACTTATCCTTTCTACTTCTAACATTAACTTCATATACCAGATACTCCAAAGTATCTCCCATAATCTTGGGTGGTTATCATGCTCAACTAGCCATCTATACCAACTTGATCTTTGGACTTTTCTTCTATCAGATACCATAGAAGACATCAAACAGGCTATGTTGACATCAATGAAAAACTCAATCATGAATGTAACATATTATCATCAAAGCAATCTTTCAACAATCTCCCCCTTTGGCATTGATGGAAACATAGATGAAAAATATGTAGTTCCAAGAATACCAACAAAAGACTGTCCATCTTCAAATCCTCTTCATCAATCATACTCTCTCATTGATATACCTCAATGTGCTCAATACCAAACTGTTATTCTACATACTATGCTTATGCCAAGCATCTTCCTTGAAATTTTGTAAAACTTCTCTCCTTAGCATAATATTTTCCTGCAATACTTCTCTGCATTTAGCATAATGTTTTTCATGCCAAACTTCTCCCCCATTGACATCAATGTCAAAGGTTTTTGCAACCAATATCTTTGCATCAAAGTTAACAACATTTGATACTTATTCAGCTTCAGTGTCAAAAGACACTATTCAAAAATCCATCAACAACATCAATAAGAGTCCTAAATGACTCTGTCCATCACAGATACTCCCCCATATAGGAAGCATTAGTATCCAATCCAGACAAACAATAGTGCTAAGTTACCTTGAACTGATGCACTCTTGCATCTTCTTACTCTAATGTAGGAAGGGGCATAACCCCAAGCATACCTCACAAATACTCAAAAGTCTCTTTGAGAAGAGGCTTACTGAATATATCTGCAATCTTCTCTTTAGTTCTCACATGCTCTAATATAATTTCTTTTTCTGCAACATTTTCTCTCAACATATGATACTTAATAGAAATATGATTCATCCTTGAATGCAATATTGGATTCTTAGACATATTTACCATGCTTGTCTTTTCACAATGAATAAAAATAGGTTTACTAATTTCTATCCTTATATCCTTCAGCATCTACTTCATCCAAATAACGTAATTGAAATTATTTTCTACTGCAACATACTCTGCTTCTATTGTACTTTGAGATGTACAATCTTTCTTCTTGCTTAACCAAGAAACCAATCTTCCTCAGAGAAAGAAAGCTTCTCCACTAGTACTCTTTCTATCATCCATATTGCCAACCCAATCTACATCAGTATAAGCACTTATAGTAAAATCATTAGATCTATCATACCATAATCCAAATTCTAAAATTCCTTTCAGATATCTAAAAATAATTTTTGCTACTACATAATGTGCCTCTTTGGTATCAGCTTGGAATCTTCCAACAATTCCAACTGCATTTTCTATATCCGGCCTTGTGTGAGTTAGATATTATAAACCTCCAATCATAGATCTATACTTCCTCTCAATAGTAGGTGTATCATCCTTTGTAGATAACTTGTGCCCAATTATAATAGGTCTTCCAAAAGGTTTACATGTTTCCAAATGAAACCTTTTTAGTAAATCCTTCAAGTACTTAGTTTGAGAAATAAAGATTCTATCTTTATTCTATACTATCTGCAATCCTAGGAAATATTTCATCTCTCCTATCATACTCATTTCAAATTCTTTCTTCATCTCTTTTGCAAACTTCTTACTTTCTTCAACATTCCTCCAAATATAATGTCATCAACAAATATTACCAAAATCATCAAACCATCATTAGTTTCATTCCAATATAGATTACTATCTACCATACCTTTGCTATATTTGAGCTTTGTCAAATGCTTGTCTAACCTCGCATACCAAGTGCTAGGTGCTTGCTTCAATCCATATAGTGCTTTCCTCAATTTTCATACTATGTCCTTTTCATTTGTCAAAGGACATCCTTCAAGTTTCTCAATGTATACCTCTTCTTCAAGTTCTCCATTTAGAAATGTTGACTTGACATCCATCTGATGTACGTTGAATTTCTTCTATGTTGTATAGGCTAAGAATAATCTTATAGCTTCTATTCTAGACATTGGAGCATAAGTCTCCTCATAAACTATTCCTTCTTGTTGTGAGTAACATTTACATACCAATCTTGCTTTATTTCTTACAACTTCTCCTTGTTCATTCATCTTGTTCCTAAATACCCATTTAGCTCCTATCAAATTCTTATCTGATAGTCTGGGGACCAATTCCCATGTCTCATTCTTTTCTATTTAATCCAATTTCTCTTTCATAGCTTAATTCTAATAGTCATCTTTACATACTTCATCTGCATTCTTTGGCTCAACTTGAGATATCAAGAATAGTTCTTCATTAACTCAGCTTCTTTTCATCACACCTTTGTCCTTGCTTCCAATGATATGTTTAGATGGGTGATTCTTTATCATGTTCTTTCCTAAAGTAGGAGTTTTTATCTCAACTCTTGGCTCTACTAAAGGTTTTGATCTTTGTTCCAGCCTTTTCTCTCCTTTATTTTGCAAATCATTGTTAGTCTCAAGAAATACCTCATCATTCCTTGGCTTAGTAAAAACATCATCATCTGAATTGTAATCAGTTATTATTTCCTAGATTCTAGATTTCTCATCAATTCTTACATTTTCACTTTCCACAATAGTCACTAAGGTTGTTTCTTCTGATACATGCTTTTCATTAACCAATCTAGACTCATTGACATAGTCTTTCAAAGATCTTTCCATGATTTCTCTAAATTATTCAACTTTATTAGAAAGTAGATTCTTTCTAGCTTTTCTCAATCTTTTAGGAAATTTACTTGAAAAATGACCAAACACTTTACATGTCCAATAAACAAAAAATTTCATACCTTTAGGTTCTCTCTTTTTACGCAGATCAATGCCTTCCTTTATAATTATGTCATCTTTTGTTATAGATCTATCTTCACTTGTGCTATTGTTCCCTTGTATACAATAGAAGGATTCTAGATCTGCAAACTCAATATTCTGCTCTTTACATAAATCTAATAACTCACCAAGAATTTCCACAACTCATGTGTCAAAATTTATTCTGTCAGATGTAGGACTATCTTCTTTGAATATGTTCACCATGGATCTCCCAAAGATGTTAAAATTTTTCTTCAAGGACCTAATACTCTAATACCAATTGTTAGAAACAATAGTCCACCAAGATAACTGAGAAGAGGGGGGTTGAATCAACTATCCAACAATTAAAACATTTATCTTCCTTAAACAAACTTAAACATTCAACCAAAGTAAACAACAACCATACAAAGATGCACATAGACAATTACACCATATATGTTGACTAGGAAACCCTTGATCAAAGGGAACACCCCAGTGGAAATGATGCCCACAAGATGGTGTACTAATATAAGTATTCCTTGTTAGAGGATGGACCCTGTTAGGAGTCTATTACAACATTTAGTACAATGAGTCCCTTTTAGGAGACTTTGAATCCTCGTTAGGAGATTCCAACCCTATTAGGGGTTGAGGTATAATGTATGTAAGAAGAAATAGTTTAGGATAGTCTCATCTATAACCCTAGTCACTTTTTACCATTTCCTACCCTTTAGAGAAAGGCCCATAACAATAGCAATTATTTCCTCAGACACATGGAAAGTGACATCATTCATCATCACCCTTCTGTCATCCCAAGAATGCACAAACTTAAGAAAACAACTTTCATCATAACTAATCATCACCTCCATAAATGAGACCAAGCCCCTCTCCTTTAACATGTAGTAGCTGAGCCTGGGTTTTTGGGCATTGTCCTCAATCATCAAACTTTCAATCCTGTGCAGGTCGCCTCCCATTGCAATATCCTTTACAACACTACGCGCACCCTTCTGAGTCCTAGGCCAACAACATAGTTTGAATACTATAATTACAATTAATTTCATAATTAAAACCTAAGCATAACATATTCTAATTATTAAATAAATTTAAGCTCCTAAAGTCTTTAAAAAAATTGATAATTTAAATTAATCTTTTTTTAGTTGACAGCTTGTAATCACTAGTTGTCTTGCCAGACTATCTATTACTCATTATTTGAAAGTACATAGTATGAGACATGTTTTAACTTAGTTTTTATCCATTGTCGCCAAATTGCACCTCCTTTTGTGCAAATAATTGTCACTTCACATGTTTGCTTTTGTTCGACTAGAAAGTAATTTAATGATAGAATGGAACAATTTTTTTGTACTAAGATGAAATGTTCTATTAAAACTAAACAACATCACCTAATTTTTTTAATGTATAAATAAAATTTGAGTTCATAGATAGATTTTGAGGAGTTTGAGTGCAAATTGAGGTGATTTTGAGTTTATTTCTAGTTCAATATCAATTGAGAGGACATTTGAGGGCGTTACTAATAATGATGTATTGCATGACCAAAACTCAATCAATGAGTAATAAAAGTTTTTTTAAAGTTCTTTTTTTTGGACTAGTAATAGGTCAAAGCCATGGTTAATCATCATTATCTTTTGTGATTAATTGTCATTATTGTTAGTTAGGCTTTACTAGACTTGAACTCAAGACCTCTCAAATAAGAGGCTCGAAATTTACCATTATGTTATAGGATTATTCCTTAAAGTTAAAAAAAAAATTTTAAATTTTTTAATATGAAAAAAAAAAAATTGATAGTTCATTTCTCATTTGTTTGGGTGACTAATTACAAGTGGCCAATTGTTAGGTCATTTATTTGATCATTTATTTAGTCACTTATCTTTGTCTAACCTTGTAATTTTATCCAATGACCAAATTAGTCATTTCTTTAATCACATATAAATTGTAAATCATCACAAGAACTTGATCACTTTTAGTCATGTGACTAAAGTTTTTAGTCTTGTGTAAAAGTTTTTTTCACATAGTCATTTGTTTGCCAAAATTCTACTAGTTTTTTTTTTTTGATAAAATAGGTTTTGCTATCAAATACTCTTCAACTTTGCCTTTAATTTTTCTCCAAAGCTCTCCTTTAATTCTTGCATGATCGAATGATGCTCAATATCTCAATTTTGACCTTTAAATCACATCTAAATCATCTCTACAATAATTATGCAAGTACACAATCAACAAAAGTTATTTATGATTACAGGAGGCTTGTTTTCTTTTGTGAACTCACTTATGAACTCCAAATCATTTATGCACTTAACCATGGCTTCTACATATCTTGTTCTACCTTATAATAATTGTGCATGCCTTAACTCTTCCTCTAACATTTTTTCTAACTTTTTGATGCTCATTCTATAATAAAAGTTCTTAAATAAGTAGGATGAATCAATCACTACAATTGACTTCAATCTATATTCATGTGCTTCATTTTACTATTCTTCCAACACCACATGTAAACTTTATGGATATTTGGCTTTCACAAGTACTTCTTTAAATTCTTTAACATATTCTCTTAGATTGTCTTTTTGGGTGTTACTGGTGCTAGCATTTCTTATAACATTCATGTTCATTTTCTTTCTAAAATTTGGATTCCTTGATTATTCATCATGTCCATTCTATAGAATTTTTCTATAGGACCAAATTTGTTAAATAGCTAGCATACTAGTGCATTATTTCCAAATCTAGGTCTAGGTTGGTAAATAGGTTCTTTTCAATCTCTGGCAATGTGTCAAAAGTTGTTGCACTCTTAACACGCAATGTTTCTTCTCATTTCATTTTTTCCTTCATTAGATCTTCTTCCTATAGTTTTAGTACCTCTAAACATTCTACTATTTCCATTATTATTATAAAATTTAGGTTTCTTACAATTAACTGCTCTATGACCAAAACCATAACAATTATAATAATAAAAATTAGTAAAAAGTTTAAATGACTTACCTATGTAGTCTCTTTTCTTATGACTAATTTCATTACATGCATAACATCTACTTTTCAATTCATATCTCACTTCTTTAAGTGATTTAGTTTTCTCAAGTTGCTTAGATTCATCAACTTTCTCAGGTTTCGTATCTTTCTCAACCTCCTTAGGTATATCATCAAATTGATTTGACTCAATCTTGTTCATATCTACTTTTTCTTGCATAGAATGATGATTTACAAGATTAGATTCCTTTCTTGCTTCAAACTTATTAGCTTACTTTCCTTCAATGAAATATCCAAGACTAGTCTTATCATAAGAAGGTCTCTGAAAAAAATGTTTGTTCATCAAGCTTCTCACTACTAGGATACAATTTCTCAAGTTGTTGCTTTGACTGAGTTAATTCTCCTTTTACAGTAGTGAAGTTGTTGCTTTGACTGAGTTAATTCTCCTTTTACAATAGTGTTCTACTTCTCAAGTTTTGCATACTTCAACTTTGTAAACTCAACCTCAAATGTCACTTTGGTAAGGTTGGATCTTAGTTTTGCATTCTCAGACTTCAAATCTGATTCAACTTTACTAGTATCATCCTTCAAGCTCAACTTTAAATCTATAATCTTAAGTTCATGCTTCAAGATCTTATTTTATTTCTTCGATCTTGATACTTCATCACTTTCCTTGATCGAATCTTTAGGCTCTTTCTTGGACTTGAGATGATCTATCTTGTCTTTCAACTTTCCAATGTAGTCTTTAGCATCTTTATATCTTTCTTTCAAAGCATCTCTTTCTTTAGTAAGAATAACAATCTACTCAAGAGCTTCTTCTAGGTTCTTCTATAACTATTCCATATCCATAGGGATCTTACTCAAGTTGTTAAGCCTTCTCTAAGTAACTATTCTCTAATACTAATTATTAGAAAGGAAATACTAAGACGCGCAGGGGTGGGAGTGAATTAGTATTTCATAAACTTTAGCCCAAAACTAGATATCTTTAACAACTTTATATCTTGCATCAGAAATTAAACTAACTATGCTTAATAGTACACATTATCATGCAATAAAGTAACTCATAACACCATATTTTGTTAACTAGGGAAACCCTAGCCAAGGAAAAACCCTGGTGGGGATGGTATCCACAAAATGATCCACTAATCAAAAGTGTATGGTTATAGATATTGACCCTTTTAGGAGTCTATTACATCCATATAGTGTCTCAATCCTTGTTAGAGGACTTTAGCCTTGTTAGGAGTTATTATATATAATTGTTGAGATATCAATCAAGTTTGTTATTAGTGACACGCACTTATTTAGATTGTATATATAGCTACCAAGCTTATTGTAAAATTATTAGTGTTTATCAAGCATTTTAGGTGTTACCGAGTTCTACAGTTGCTACCGAGTCCTTTGGAAAAATCCCAGCGGTTACCAAGTAGATTTAGTTAGTGTGAAGACTAGCAGGGTAAACTGTGCATTTTAGTTGAAGCCAAGCTTATTAGTGTAAACTGAGCATTGCAGTACTTGCTAAGTTTGTAGTTCATGTGATGTGAATCTAGTGTTAACCGAGATACTCTATGTTAACCAAGTGACTCAATTTACACCAATCTCATAGAGGAAAATGAGAATCAAGCAATTCAATTTATATGCCAAGTTTCACAATATCTACTGAGTCACCAATGCAAATTGAGTTCAAGACAAATTGGAAGTGATCAATATGAACTAAGCTTCTATGTCTACCTAGTGCATGACGATGTCAAGCATTGATAGTGGATGCTGAGTATTAGAACCTCACCAAGTCAATCTTCAAAACTCAAGTGTTTTCATGTGGGCTGACTTTGTAATATTTATGTTAACTTGTATTATGGTTGACTTTGTAATTATGTAAATTGGATTGGTATATGTAATGTACTATACCATATTCAAATGTGTAAGTTGTTCAATGTAATCAAATGCAATTAAAGAAGAGCAGAAAAGAGCAAGTTACAAGGCTATAATGGTATAAGGAGCAGCAGAGACATACCTATCACAGAAAGGTGATCAGTACACAAAGGAATCTCATTCAGCAAACCAAATTGTAGATCAAAGATCTCCTACTGCTTCATCTTAATAGGTGGACCAGTCAAAATCCTTTAACAAGGTAGACCTAACAGTCTTTCATAAATTTCTTTACCGAGTGCATACTTCATTGTATGTTTGTAAAATTCTTTCACATTGTGGACCTAGCAGTCCTTATTGCTCCTAATAGGGCAGATCATTAGAAGTGATCAATGTAAGCTTTAACATGCCAACTTTATGTTGTAGTACTAAAGTTTGTGGGTATCATCCCCACCCCAGTTTTACTTTCTATTTGGAAGGATTCTGGGTCACCAAATCTTTGTGTCAAAGTGTTATGGATGTTATTATGTTTTCAGTTTCTTATTCACACAATTAAGATTAGATTATATGAATGCTAATTGAAATTGAAATTGTTAAAATTTAAGAAGTTATTGATTCACCCCTCCCCTCTCAGTAGCTTATCTTAGTCTTGAATATTTTGAACAATAATTGCATGATGTATGCAAGATAAGTGCACTGCCCAAACATGCAATGTACAATATAGTTCTTCAATACAAAGAGATAGATACAAAAACCTCTTTATACTATTGGTGATACCCTCAATATCAGTTATTGCCTTTGTTTTTTATCAAAAATTTCACATTCCTCTAATCATACATCAAAATTTTCATCACAAAACATCATAATAAATCTCATACAACTTACACATAACTTCGCATTTAGCAATCTTCCTTGGTACCTTGCTAATTTACAAATATCTTTCCAAACGAACTTCATGGCTTTAACACTTTAGAAAAATAAAAAATTAGCTTTTTCCCACTTAGGGTTAACATCTACAATGTCATCCCTAATTAGTTAAGTAAAAAAAACAATTTTCGAACCCAAAATATCCATTTATGCATTATGCTTTGTTATATCTAAACATTGTTATGATTGGTAAACTCATCATAACTTAGTTCATATAATATGTACTATCCTGTACACTTGCATAAATCATCATCATAATCTCAAATAGTCATACCTAAATTTTTATTTGTTCATAAAATGCCTATGAATCTTGCCAATCAATATCCTATCTGTTGTGCCTAATAAACTCCACAATACTTAGACAAATTTTTAAGTATAACTGTCATATCTTCATCTTCATGTTTTGCCTAATTCATATGACTGATATGTTGCCTTAAATGAAAACATCAAAATGTCTAACTTGGCCAAATTTCCAACATTACTAACCCCTTTGAAAAAGACATTGCAACTGGCTCAACCAACCCCCCCTACACAAAAGCAACCAAACTTGGCAGCACTGTGTGGATGGAACTTTAGCCTGCCTCAATACTAATTTTCTTGATCTCTCCTTCTTCAAGGTCTTCTATCAGAACTTCCTTGACCCTTGAGCCTTTCAAGATCCCAATATCAATGTGAGGCCTCTCAACCATATGAATCTCTAGATCTGGTACCTTAGGAGAAAGAACCAACAAACCCATTTTCCTAGTGACCAAAACGGGAATCAGGGACACCATCGCAATAGGATGTTGATCAATAGGTTGAGAGGGAATAAGACATCTCCCCTAGGTTTGGAAATCTACCAAATCATTAAAATCTTCTTTTTATTTTTCTAGCAATTTTTTCTATCCAAACCAATTTGGAAGGAGGAATATAGGAGGGAGGATCCGAAGAAGGGACTCCCTGCTAAGCCACTTTCTTCTTCTTCTTTGGGAAATTTTTAGCCCAATGACCAATTTTGTTAGCAAAAGAATAAGAGAAAGGGATGGTTTCAAACTCCATTTATTCCTTGCTCAAGAAAAGGAGAGAAGGGCCCCTGAAAGGGAAACAATTTCCACATGGTTTTCTAGATGTCATTTCCTTTTCACAAAGCTTTGAATGGCTTCAATATTTAGGCTTGAGGATCAGGAAATTTTCCTATCAAAGTCAATGGCATTGAAGCTATCAAGTGGTCTAGAATGGGGTCAGGGATAAAAATATTATATTCTCCATCCTAAAAATCCATTCTAATCTGATCCATAGAGAGAGGAGAAGGGTCCTTACCTATGGGATCCCTAAAGAACCCTGACCACTTTTTTGGATGTTTTTGACCTCGCATTATTCCTTGGGAACCTCTACCTTTCCATTATTCTCCTTCAGAGATCCAAAAGCCTCTTTGTCAAAATCAAAACCTATCAACATAGGAATAGAATTTGAAACATTCTCTGACAATGGAGAGAAGATGAGAGCAACCTCGTGAGGAATCAATACACCTAGTTCCCCACCTAGATCCCCCAAGCTTTCAACCAAAGCCATTGCCTCTAGAATAGCAGTAGAGGAACCTATGGAAACCTCGAGAACACCATTCCTACCCAACTTTGAAGCATCCAAAATATTTAATATAAATTATTTTCTTGTGACTTATTAACAATTATAAAAAATAAAAAAATCCAATTTTTTTTTTTATCAGTAAATGGCCAAGGCCATAATAATTAATTATAATGAATAAGATACAATAATGTTCCACCATTCACACGGGCATTGGTAGGAAAGAACGGGGAAAGAAAACCTCCAGTCTAGCCTAGGACCATAGTCCTTTATTATTACAAATTAAAACAGGCATACCACAGTCCAAATATCCAAATTATGATACATATGAAATCAACTGATGATGAACATTATGAAAATTACATTCCTTAAAATCCTCATTCACCTCTTGATGAGGTGTTAGAGTTTCTCTTATCAATCCAAAATTTGAACATAATGTCCCTATCTTATCACTCCATTAAACTGTTAGTAAACCAACAATGTATAAGAAAACCTTAAAGATCTAAATAAGGTAGGTAGAATCCTTTATGAGACGTTAAGGAGGAATCCAAAAAAGAATCATTCTATCCTTCAAACATTAGTACAATCATGATCATAGAAGGAAAAATAAAAAGTTAAAAAGATATTCTTAAATAACATGAAATCAATGTCCAAAATTCAGTAAAACACCTTCCTACTACACTTAGAAGCCTGAAACATGTCTTCAATAAAGGCCTAATCTTCTGAACCAAAATGATCATCAACGATAACATACATACTTATCAAAGTGACTATCCACCTCTAATGCTACCCTTTGACTAAAGAGATGATTCTACACTATTTATCACATCTGACACTGATCATATTAGTAATAAAAATGCTAAATGGGGGAGGAAAAATTACTACAAACATGTATCATTATACTATGGGAAGTGCCCAAAATATAGAGCAAACACCATCAGATTCTTCATCACTCCATACCATTTAATAAAAATCATGCCCCGACAGGGAGAGGGACACCCCTTCTTATAATAATCTATCTGCTCCTATCATCCACGTCTAAAAATACATAGAAAATGCCAAGGAGCCAAAAAATTCTCCAACCTAGTTCTACCTTCAACTCAATTCAAACTGAAATAGAGCAGTGTGAGATTAACCTAATCTATTCTCATAGTCTAATTAGTATGAAGCTAGTCAAGTCCCACTAATCTAGTTAAACAATATACCATTGAATCCATATACCACTTCATGGAGGTGATCCAAAAGATAGAATTCATGCAAATTCACAAGCCTTAATAAATAGAAATTTAAAACCAGTAGACATAGGAGAAGTGTCTAAAGCAACGATATATTATCATATTATTAATAAGATTTTTGAAGGATGATACAAAATAAAGGAGCTACAAAATATCCTTAAATAGCATAGACATATACATATACCAAAAATGATGTATAACTTTACATAACAAATTATACTACTCACAGTCCTGAGTACACTAAATACATAGCTATAATTGCAAACTAGTGCCTATTACTAATATAAGTAGCCTGCCCTTCCTTATCCATAATATGTATAAACTGACATGATACCACTTATCTTTGATACAACATAATGACTTCAATGACTTCATTGGGGTTTTTTTCTTGAAAATTTGGGGGGAATTCAAAGTCAAACTTTGCCCTACTTGACTTCTCTGTATTGGGCATAATGAAGTTGAGGGCATCCAAATCCTTGAAGGTAACCCCTGCTTCAATGTATGTGTTGTAGGAATTGAGATAGTTTGTCAGCCATAATTTGTTCTCATCTGCCACTATTCCCATCCATCCAAGTAGGAAATGGATGTCGGCCTCCATCTTAGGCCATTCTTTATAGAAAGCATAATTTTCCCAGACAACTAGCAAGGGGTGACAAAAAGCAACCTCTAGCTCTTGAGATCCAAGGGGAAGCTCCATGTATCTTTCAGGTATCAAAATTCATAATTTTCCATCAATGATTCTGACTACCTATTTGAGCCCCTTCCTCCATGTAGGGTTAAAAATACTTCTACAAAGTTGGATAATAGTTCCTGGTTCAATTCTTGCTCTGGCCATGCATCCTATAAAGGAGTCGATGATGTTTTTGTTTATCCTCCACATGTAGCTATAGTTGAAGACACCTTCTCCAATGGCCCTACTCACTACTATCTTGGCCATGTCATCCAGCAGTTCAATATTCAATTCCATCGCTCTGGCTTGAAATTCCCAAAGAAAGCCTCGGTACGAACCTCTGAAGTATGGAAGACATAAATATTTGAATCCATTACTATAGAGGCAGGGCTACCCTAGGGCATCAAAATTGATAGTATATTAATAGCTAGATCACTAGATCTAGAAACCTCCAAACCTAACCTCATGCTATGATGACGCTAGCATCTCAAGGCATGGGTTGATTGCATTAGATGAGGTAGGAAGTTAATCAAAAAATGATGATCAACCACCTAGATATCTGATCAGTAGGTTCCCATCTATTTCAATGATTATCCAGGGTGACAAAAAATTAAAAGCTAAGGGAGGTCTAAGACTACTAATGACAAGCTAAGGGCCACTTCCTAAGTGAAAGAGGATCTCTATATTATAAACTTAGCGAAATAAGTCTATAATATAAAATTTAACCATAGAGAGGGGGAAAATTAATCCTAAGTTCGAAGGAACTATAATGAACATACTCTATGAACCTTTTATAATTTGAAGATTTATGTCATCTGCTCCTTTATTTGCTAAAGCATCTGCCTTCTTATTGCCTTCTCAAAATATATGACAAATCCAAGAATCAACTAATTGATCAATAAGTAAAAGGACATCACTTAGTCTAGAATTTAGAACCCAATTCCTTGTAGCCTATTTCTTGATTGCATTGAGGATAATTTAAGAATCACCCTCTATAATGACTTTTGACAAACCTAATTCAAGACAAAGAAAGAGGCCTTTTTCTGAGGCTTCTAACTCTGCTAGGTTGTTGGTTGTAGGCTGAATTGACATTCCCTTTTTGGCAATCTAATTTCCCATATCATTATTTATAATGTAACCAATCCTTGCCATTATAGGGTTGCCTCTGGCAGCTCCATCAAAATTGATTTTATGCCAACCATATGGGGGAGGAGACCATTTACAATCCTCCCTAGTCGTCTTACTACTCTTGCTATATACTAAGGGCAGGTTGATTAACTTACTCCAATTCTTCTTCATGAGACCATCCCATGCAGAAAAGGAACCTTCCTCTTTCCAAACCTTCCTAAGGTGAGAAAAAGTAACTTCCACTATGCTAGCTTCTATCTTAAACAATAAACCTTCCAACTCTATTTCCGTATCTCAGAATATATGTCTGTTTCTCTCCTTCTAGATCTCCCATGACATAATCATTGAACAAATGTTCCATAATTTTCTATAGATCCCCTTGATCATGTTAACGAGCCATCCTTTCAAGAGCT
The DNA here is from genome assembly GCA_028749045.1 of Cupressus sempervirens. Taxonomy (NCBI): domain Eukaryota; kingdom Viridiplantae; phylum Streptophyta; class Pinopsida; order Cupressales; family Cupressaceae; genus Cupressus; species Cupressus sempervirens. Next base: position 192,430,752 of record CM053786.1, on the reverse strand, counting down.
TGGAGAAGGTTCTTGGTAAGGGAGATGACCAACCCAATTTTAGCCTAAGCCATTCCTAGCACAATTGGGAGAATGGGAAACTATATAAAAAATGCTCTACATCCTCGAAATTATGTTTATAGAGCACACACCTAGATGGGCCTTGGAAGCCAAGTTTATGTAGCCTATCTTTTGTGAGGATCCTACTTTGGGAGGCCAACCATAGAATGAAACTAGACTTGGGTAGACAAGCTACATCCCAACAAAGATTGAATGGAATTTCTATGTGTTCCCATCTTTGTGAGTGAATCAAGGAATTATATCCACTCCTAACATTATATTTACCATCCTTTGATGCTGCCCAAATGAGTTCATCATTCCTCTCAGACTACTTAACTCTTCTATCACTAAGAATATTTTCATAAGCCTGTCTTTCTTCAGGGTCAAATCCAACTCCATCCAGAGATTTCCACACCCATTTGACCGAAGCTTCAAAAGAGATTTTCAACTTATAATCCTTAACTCTATCACCCCAAGAAGATACTAATTTCTTTTTGAGGTTCAAGGGGAAGGGTCTAGATACAATTGGGGGGAGACCATCCCAAGAATCCTCCCAAAATAAGGCCTCATCTCCTAATCCCACATCCCATGATAGAAAATTATTGATAATGTGTCTACACTTTGTCATAAAATTCTAACTTTCAAATCCCTTAGGGAGATTCCTCATTCTAAAAATTGAAAGAGGATCATCCACATTAATGTATTTATTATATAATATCTTGGCCCATTTTTGGTTTCTTTCTTTATATAAACACCAAATTAGTTTAGGACCTAAGCCTTCATTTTGCCATTGTAAATTCTTTATCCCAAGACCACCCATCTCCTTAGGTTTGCAATTTTTTTCCCACTTAACAAGCGCTAGTTTCTTATCTTCTACGCAATCCTTCCATAAGAAGTTTCTAAGATTTGATTCCAATTTTACCAAAGAACTCTTAGCAAGGGGCAGACATGAAAGAGGAAAAGTAGGAATGGCTGATAGAACTGATTTAATTTTAGTACTCTTCCTAGCCTTAGAGAGCCATTTATTTTTCCAGCTTCCAATCCTAGTGTCAACTTTTGTAATGGTATTTTGCCAAATCTTGCTAGATTTAGATCCCTTTTCAAGCGCTATGCCCAAATATTTACAAGGAAACTGACCTTTTCTGAATCCCATCACCTTGCAAATCTGATCTTCAACTTCTTTATTAGTGTTTACAAAAAATATCTCTAATTTTTCCTTATTTAATTTATATCTAGAAGCTGCCATGTATGAATTAATTATGGAATTTAAATTAAAGGCTTCTTTGATAGTGCTTTTACCAGTCAAAATGGTATCATCAACATATTGTTGATGTGTGATATTAGGAATATTGCTTACCACTGTGATACCAGAGATTACCTGATTATTATATGCATCTATTATCACTCTTCCAAATGCTTCTACCATAATAATGAAGAGGGAGGGGAGTAGAGGATCACCTTGTTTGATACCCCTAGAGATTTCAAAGAACCCCTTAGGCATTCCATTAATGAGGACATAAATTTTGGGGGTGGAGATAAATTGTAAAATGAGGTTGATCCATTGATGCGAGAAGCCAAACATTTCAAGCACCTTACACAGGAATCTCCAATCCACCATGGCATAAGCCTTTTGAATATCAAGTTTCATGAACATACTCAGCGCTTTACTCTTGGAGGTAGAATGGATGGTTTCTTGAATAGTGAGGATACCATCCAGAATAGATCTGCTAGGACCAAAACATGTTTTCTCCTCTGAGATAACTTTTAGAAGCAATACCTTGAGTCTGTTCGCTAAAATCTTGGAGAATATCTTATAAACAGTGTTGTAAAGAGCAATGGGCCTATAATCCCCAGTCGATTCAGGATTAGATTTTTTTGGGATCAAGGTTAGGAAGGAGTAATTAATTTTTGATAATAGTGCTCCACCATTCCTTGAGGCTTCAATGGTTGTCCATAAGTCTTCTCCAATAATGTCCCAACATTTCTGATATAAAAAGGCCTAAAAGCCATCCAAACCTAGGGATTTTTTGGGGTCCATATTAAAAATCACCTCTCTAACTTCTTCCATAGTAATTGGTTTATTGAGGAGTTTTTTAATCTTTGGGAGTAATTACTTTCGAAATGAATTTGAGTAATTCAGCTTGCACTTCCCTATTGGATCCTTCAAAGTTATTTAGTAGCTCCCAAAAATGATCAACAAAGGTGCTTGCTATTTCACCTGGACTCTCAGTAATGGATATCATCTTATTTCTAATTCTTGTTATATTGTTATTCAATTTATTAAATAGGGTAGAATTATGAAAGAATTTCATATTCAGATCCCCTTAATCTAACCAATTCACCCTAGATTTCTATCTCTAGACTATTTCTTCTTTGGTTAATATATCCCCCTACTTGGTGAGTAATTCTTTTTATAACATATACCATTCATTATTCATGCCTTCCTTAATTACTACCATATTTATATCTTTTAATTTTTCTTCTATGTCTAATTTTTCTTTGAAAATATTATTAAAATGTTCTTTGTTCCATTTAAGGATTCTATTCTTTAACATCTTCATTTTTGAAACAAAAATGAACATCTTAGATCCTTCGAAGTTATCTTGAGCCCACCATTCTTTAATATTATTGATGAATTTTGGGTCTAGAAACCACATTTATTTGCATTTAAATGGGTTCCTTGATGGTTTTGATGGTTCTACAAGTTCCAGCCTAACTGGGTAGTGGACTGACCCAGCAATTGGCAGAATGGTAGAAAAAATGTCAAAATTATTTCCATCCAAATCACCTTTCAAAAAAAACCTATCTAGCTTTTCTACTATATATGTAAAATATTTCCTTCTATTGTTCCAATTATATTTCCCATTGTTGATTGGGATATCAATCAAATTGTGTCCATCACACCATTCTTTGAAGAATAGGGAGGATTGTGAAAGCTGGCAAATGCCACCATCTTTCTCGAATAAATCTAGGATAGTATTAAAGTCACCACCTACTAGGCATGGATCATCTAGACAATTAAACATAACCATACTAATTTCATCCCAGACTCTTTTCTTTCCTAGAGTACTTATTGGTCCATACACATTAATTAGCATAAAGTGAAGGTTAGATTTCAGGCTCTATACCTTTATAGTCATCCAATTATTACTATAGTTGAGGAGAACTATAGACACTTTTCTAGGGTTCCACAGAATTCCTAGACCCCCAGAGGCTCCTACTGATTCACAAAATGTGGAGCTCCAGAAACCAAACTTCTTTTTTAAGTTCAATCCCTCTGCCTCACTCAATTTTGTTTCTTGTACTAAAATAATATCTTAATCAAATAATTTAAGGTTTTGCTGTAGTAACCTTTTCTTGCTAGGGGAGTTTAAGCCCCTAGCATTCCATGTGGTGATCCTCATGGTTCCTTGGGAAGGCTCTTCCCCTTCCCATTATTAATTAACTAATCTATCTTTTTCTATTCCTTGCTAAGTCCATTTGCTTCCCTGAGTTCCTTCAAGGGTTTTCTACCTCTCTTTCCTCTTGCTCTCCCATATTTTGGTGAACTTAGTCCTTATGGGTTCATCTGTATCCCTAGATGTTCCAAGTGCATCTAAGCACTAGAATTTTCCTCACAAGCCTTTCTTTCTATTGCCTTACCTTCCAGTTCTTTGATTATTTGGTCTATTATACTCGATTGATCTTCTTCTTCTTAATACAATTCTTTTTTATTAATCTTAGGAGTACTTTTTCCTACTTGTTCTACATCCCTTATATCTTCTTTTGACTAGATCGTCCCTTGCTTGTAATGCTCATCCTCAATCTTCTTTAGATCCCACTTTAGATCTTCATAGGTTAGTTTTTGCCTCCAATTTTAAGTACTCTCTATAAAAATTCCTCCTTCTGAGCCTCTGTACTATAATTTGTGTTCTCAGGACAAAAAACTTGAACTAGTTTCTTAGTAAGCTTTTCAAAGAACTCATCTTTATCTTTTTGAATTGCTAGTTCTGGGTCCAAGGCATTGTCCTTGTTTAAGAAGCTCTAGAGCTCATTTACCATGGATCTAACTTCTATCTTTGAGTTGTAATCCTTCTCATTCTGATTGACCATTGGGGTAAAAGGAGATCCACCATCTTCTACTGGGGTCTACCAGAACTTAGATCTCTTGCATGTTTCTTTGACTGGGGTTATGTTTCTTTTTTTTAGATCCATATACTAAAATTTCTCCCCTTTGAGATCTATCTTTGAATCCTTACTAGTCTCTCCATCATTTGGGTTTGGTTCAAATAATAAAGAGTTCTCAACCTCTTCTATATTCTTTTTACCACTCCCTTCTACTTCTATAAAATGCTAACTTGATGTTTCCATAGATGTTGAGGTTCCTTTACCTGTATCCTTACCTACATTGTCCATTGATGACATGCAGATGGGACTGTTTGAGTCTTGATGCTTCAGTTTAGCCACATTTTCTTCCATCTCGCCTGCTTCAGATAGATTTGAAGCCTTTAGCATATCATATCCTTCTAAACACTTAGTCTATTTTGGAAAACTACTCTACCATGTATTGTTCTTTATATCCTCTCCTCTGCTTTTTGACTTATGTTTTGCTTTTGACTTATGCTTTTGGGTCCTATCCAAATTCTTATCTGATTCTCCCACTATAATTGACTTGAGTCATGATTTAGCCGCTAGAATCATCTCAAAAATTTCCATGCTATTCCTTTCATTCTGCGGATGCTTGTTTAAATTTTCCTCTTCCTAAAGGTGTTGTAGTGAAGTCTCTTGATCTTCCAAACTTAACCTCAATTTCTTTTTCTTAATTCTAATCCATGGGAATATACTGAGGAAATCTTATGTAAGTGGAAATGTTTTGAATCTAATTTTCTTGATATCATCAAATCTAATGACTTTCGATATTTCTCCTTCATAAATTTGTAGATTTAAATCATAGGATGTTTTGTTGGTTTTGATCATCTTATGGGATTGAATTGGTTGGTTAAGCTTGGTTCTGATGAGAATTTTCACATTGTTATAGCAATGATATGATGAATCAATGCCTATCAAATTGCCCATTGCAAACCCTACAGACCTAAGGATCTCAATTTGGACTAGCTCTGGTGGTAGGGATTGAAAACTATACCACTTAGGAGTCATAATATCTAACCCTTCTAAACTGAAATTAGGACTCCATTTAACAAAATTGACTACAAACCCATTGAAAAAATATTCAGAAATAGATATGAACTCATCTTTAATGGATTCATCCAAACATTTCAAGTAAAGTAATCTTTCAGAAAAGCTAGAAATACTTACCTGTTCTTCATAGTTGTCTTCCAACCAATAAGCAAGCAGGGCAATGTCTTCCTTCAGACCATTCCAGATCGCAAAAATTCCCACTTTTTGACATTCATCCCATAATTCTTCAATTTCCCTATTGGAAATGTGGATGGGTGATTCAACAATTATGGGGTTCTCTTGTAGACCTAGGGAATCATTAGGGTTTAATGTGATTTTGGCAATTTTTTCCACAGACCACTGGTGGGGAGGAATGTAAGATTTCCTACTTGATTTTGCATGACAATCAAATGATTTATCCCTACTGGAATGCTGAGGCACAGGAATCGATGCTAGTTCTAAACTTGCTATCGGGGGAAGCATTTGACATTTAGATGGTTGAGCATACTTTGTTATATAGAAGACCTTAAATTGGTTGTCCAATTTTTCAACTGTGAAAATATTATGCGCTCACACACTGCCTGGACCTCTAAGATGTGGTTTGGTTTGGTCATTGCCTGAAGATTTTGGCCAAATATCTTCTTCAGGGTCCTCTAGCCTTTTTAAAATTGCAAAGTTGTTCTTAGTTTGGATTTCGCAGTCGAATTTCTTCCATTTTTTTCCCACGGACCTTGCTCTTCTATGATTATTTGGTTTCATCCAAGGATTTCTTATTGTGCCCTGCCATGATCTAGGGTTCTTGTTTTGTTTTCCAACAACCTGATCTACTTTTTTCGCTTGGAGGTTATGATTCGCCATTTTATTTATAAGTATTTTTAAAAAAAAATAAAAATCTAATTTTAATTCAAAGAATTTTATTTTTTGGGCATATAAACTCAAAAATATATTTAAATTCTAATATAGATTGAATACTTCATTTTTATTAAAGAAAATTATATTAAAATATTTTTTAAATTTAATAATTTCTCATTATAAAATTAAATTCTTTCATTTATTACAAATACATCTATTTAATAAAATTATTTTAGAAATATTATTTTCAACCAAATTTTATTTTTCCAGATGTATTAAATCTCTTAATTTAAATTTATATTTCTCCTTATAATAACAATTATTATATAGTATACGTATCCAAATAGTAAAATTTCATCTAAATTAATTATTCTAACATTTTACCATTTACAATATTTTAAAAATATGATATAATTTATATTTTTAATTAAAAACTATGTTCCCAAAATTTCAATTATTAAAATTTGGAAGAGACCATTGGCAAAGCTAACACAAATGGTCACTATTTGGATAAATGGTGGAACTCAAACAAAAAAATTGTGAGAGCTTGGCAATTCACGTGCCCCAACAAGCCACCTCTGCACTTTGACCATGCATTCTGTTTATTGTGACAAAATACTATGTTCTGTTTCAAATAGAGGACTGGCAGAGTTAAGAACACTAACTATGGACCAATGTAAATATTCAACTATTTAGTCAGTGCCCTCCTTTTGTGCATATGCTATTGTACATCAGACTAACCAAATTGGACAACGACGAAACACTAAATTAAAATGTTATGGCATGTATGCCATAACATGCCTCACACTACATACTTTCAACCATCATGCATTGTTGATAGTTTGACAAGACAACCGCACCAGCTATCAACAAAAAAGATTAATTTTAATTTCTTTCTCTTTGGAGGTTTCATATGTATTTTATCTAATCATAATATTATATTTTTTAATTTTACTTTTTAATATTTTAAAATTATACTAATTCAACTTAAAATAGATATACTTTATTAAATAAAATTTAATTAATTTAAATTAATAAGATTTGTATTTATTTATTTTATTTTAGTGTAATATATAGTATTTTCATAATAATATGTGTATGATGAAATAAATTAATATTGAGAAGGGTCATTAATATTCCAAAAAGCTAAAGCTAATCAAATATCCAATGCAAACTAGATAAAATTATTATAAGATTTTAATAATTTCTGTGGAATGGTCGTGCTACTATGTTCATATATGAAAGACAAATTGGGTACGAGCTAGCAAGCGAGGTGGATGAATAGGTGGCGTTTGATAATGCTCTTGTAAAGCTTTTGCAAGAGATAAAAGGAAGCAAAAACCTCGATGCTAATAACCTCCATGTCTTCTCCCAACTGCTGGAACAGAAAAAAGCAATATGGATGGAAGGGCCTCTAGGATGGACATCCTGGATCAATAAGTTTGAAGATGTTATTCTGTAGGACTAGCTTCTTTTGGATGTATATTTCTACTTTTCATGTATATATGTATAGTTCTGGTTAATATGTATCTTGGTTAGTAGTCCTTGTTGGTGAACTGGATCTTTTGATATTCTCTGATTAGTTGGTTGAGGCTCTGCCTCCCTCCTTTTTGGTGTTTTCTCTTGAACTCTCGATCTATAATACAAAAAAAAAATCATAATATGATATTTTTTAATTTTACTTTTTAATATTTTAAAATTATACTAATTCAACTTAAAATAGATATACTTTATAAAATAAAATTTAATTAATTTAAATTAATAAGATTTCCATTTATTTATTTTATTTTAGCATAATATATAATATTTTTATAATAATATGTGTACGATGAAATATATTAATATTGAGAAGGGTCATTAATATTCCAAAAAGCTAAAGCTAATCAAATGTCCAATGCAAACTAGATAAAATTATTATAAGATTTTAATTTATATTTTTGAATTTTTTACAATCCATTATTCATGAAATCTGAATTGATGAAGGCTAACTCAAAATTACATAATTAAATCTTCAAAATTTATCACATAGTTTCACTAGAACGCTAAAGTTTGAATTTAGATGTGATATAATTAAATCTAATTAATATTAAAATATCATGATATTAGTTTGAAATTATTACATCACATGTTATTTAATAAAAATACATATTCTCAACTTCATACATTTATAAATTTATTTGAAACTAATAGTTTCTTAACTTATAATTGAAATACAATTAATTTCATTTTTGAAGGCCACCATTATTATAACCTACTTATTTGAACATCACAGTTTAGTGTACTAAAATATGTAAATTTTAAAGGAGAATATGATGATATTGTTTGAGTAGCTCGTGAATGATACCCAATGAGATTCATACAAAAATCCTATTAAAAATATTATATTCAAGAAATAGATCCAACCAAATTAGAGCTCCATCTATGTATTCTTTTATTATTCCGTTGATGTGTGTGAATATTGCAAACAAATGAAAGTAATCTTAGTTATCACATGAAGCGTAAGAAAATATTTCATAAATAATTTTTAAGAAAATGGGAAAAATCCAAATTAACATTGAATTCGTATAGCATTGAATTAGATTGTTCTTACTTGAGTACAAAACATGTAAACACTAATCCACTGCCTTCATCTCTAAGATATAACATTTATCCAACATTAATCTACTAAATTCAAGTTGATACAGAGAGTGGAACCAATGAAATTATCATAATATTTATTAAATTTTAATTTGTTTAAAATAAAAAAGTATTCATTAGAAATATGATTGGTTTACAGTTCGTTATAACCAAGTTCGTCAAGTTCTATTAAATTTTTATAAAATATTATAAGGATATAATAGTTGAATAACAAGTATGTTACAACTTTTGCCAACTATTAATGAATCCTACACCTAACTACATTTTTGAGTACATATATACTATACTAGAAATCAAACCTTAGTGTGCAATAGGTTCACCGTATCTAGGTATGGAAGATCATTTAAGTATTTTTTCTGTGCATATCTCTTCCTTTCACCTCTCATCCTCTCTATATCTCCTTATCTCTTTATCAATATATCTTACCATTTATATCTCTTTATATCTCTTCCTCTTTATCTCTCCTTCTCTTTGTCATCCTCTACATCTCCCTAGATCTCATTCCATATTTACTTCTTAATCTATATCTATCTCTCTATCTCTTTTTCTCCCATCCTCATACTCTATATTCATCTTTATCTCTATCTTCTTCTCACCCCCCCCCCCCCATATATAGACAAATCTCCCTCTTTCTATCCATCCACTCTTTCCATCACCTCTCCCTATACTTTTAAATCTCTCTCTCTCTCTCTCTCTCTCTCTCTCTCTCTCTCTCTCTCTCTCTCTCTCTCTCTCTCTCTCTCTCTCTCTCTCTCTCTCTCACACACACACACACACACACACACACACACCCATCTTTCTCTTTCCCTATAGCCCTCCTTGTTTATCACTCTTTTTATATATCACTTCCTATCTCTATCTTGATCTTTCTATCTCTCTACCATCTCTATGTAACTCTTCTCTCTCTTTATCACTCTTTTCTTCTCTCCATAACACTCTCCTTCATATCCATTCATATTCTTATGTAAAAAATATATGCATTCGGTGTACATGTCACTATTACATCATAATATATAAAGAGTGATAGTAGGAATAAGAACATATCAATTTACATGGGACTTATGTTTCATGTGTGGTATTCAAATAAGATATCCAATGTGCATATAATACAAAGAAAGATAGAGAGGAAGATAATTTGTTTTACTTATACAAAATATAAATACAAAATCAAGTATTTTTTATCTTAAATATTATTGTTTATAATGATAATAAATAACTTACATTCTAATTAACTATATTATGTGAAAACTATATTTAATATTCATACTACATAAAATATAATTATACTTTTTAAATATTATTATAAATTATAATGTATAATATAAAATTTATAAGCTAAATATATAACCAAATAACAAATATTTGATCAATAGACCAATAAAATTTTATAAAGGAAAACTCTTAGACATTAAATCTCAAAAAAACACAAAATTAGAAGGTATAAAATTATTAATGTGATAGTAAGGCATAATTGTTGACATGGTACTTTCATCTTATATATATATATATATATATATATATATATAACATTCTTCTGATTTGTTGATGCAGGAGCATCCTAGGTTGCCTTGCTATCCTACTCATCATTGTTCATTATGCCTATTAGTGCCGAGTTTTAGTGGTTGTTGAGCTGCAATTGTTGTTGAGTTGTCCATTATTGGCCGAGTGTTCCTTCATGTGTCGAGTGAACCTGATGTTTGTTGATACTCGGTTCCTTGTCTGACTGAGTTTGTTTGTGATTGGTTATTAGTTTGAGCTGACTTGTGTAATTAATTTGGATTGTGAATTTAATGCATGGAACTCAGCTTGGGATGTGTGTAAACCAATTTGAGGTTGGCCTTCTATTATGTAATGATATCAAATCTTCTGTAAGTGACAAGTATAAATTGGGATGTTTAGGTTCAGGTTAGGTAGCGAGAGAAGTTGAGAGAGTTGGAAATATGAATAAAGGATCTGTGAAAATTCTAAGTCTGGAATTTCATAAATCTTGTTGATCGTAACTCGAAAGACCCCATAGTTGGGCATGTATGCAGACAATGTGATGAGTTATAAAGTAGTTGATGTTTCTTCTCTCCTTGGTGTTGTTCTCTATGTGTTTTCTTCTATTGTGTTTACTCAACGAGGTGGTTGGATAGTTAGGTGTGCCTCTAGCCCTAGCTTTTCATGTTCCTCCCTACACCATTTGTTATATTAATAAAGTAGCAAATAAATAGCAAAAAGCTACATGTCACATTATGCAAATTTATAAATGCATTACATGTTAGAGTAATAAGATATGCCTTATTAATTAAATAATTTTGATTTAATTATTAAGTCACTTATTATCTCTAGTTTACTTAAGCTAAACTTTAGGGATATAATAATTAATTCTCTTATTAATTATTATCATGCAACCTAGGTTTTACCCTGTTAGGGTTTTGATCTCCTTTTATAAGGATTGATCTCTTTATAATTTTATTCATTCACTTTTGATAATAGCAATCTCTCTTTTTGCTCATTAAGAAAGTCTCATCTATAGATTTGGAATTCCAACCTCCATATCTTTTTCTTCTCTGTTTTTGTGACAGGTGTTTGCATGCAGGTGATTCTTAGGAACTGTGAGGTTGATCTTTCATAAACTTCAACATGGTATCAGAGCTCTAGATCTTCATGCCCCCTATTATGTTTATGAGAAATTTTTCTTGGCTTTCAAATCTATGCTTTTTGTTTAGAGGGTTTAATTTTTCAAAGTTTTTTTGTATTGAATCTTAGGGGTAACCATCTTTTGGTGCAATTTGAGCCCAAACAGACATCACCGTTGAGTTCAGAGCGTCCAAAAACCCTATTTTCACATAAAATTTGTTTAATTTGGACACAGTTGGAATCTGAGGCAAAAAAAATTGCTCATAAATTGGGCATGTTTCTCGAAGTTGTGATTTTTTTATTATTTTTTTTTTTCACTCTTCCCGAGGTGACAATTTTTTATTTTTTATATGCAAATCGAGATTTTTTGGTTTGAAAATTCATATTTTTGGCACATTTCTTGAGGTGGCATTTTTCTGTATTTTAACATTGAAATCAAGATTTTTTGGTTCAAAATCAAGATTTTGGCACGCATCCTGAGGCAACAATTTTCTGATTTTGAATACAAAAATTGATATTTTTTTAATCACTCAAATTGAGATTTTTTGGCACACAAATCAAGACAATTTTGGTACAGAACTAACACGCTTTCTAAGGTAATTTTAGTACTAGTGTGCACATTTTTTGAAACATTTTGGCATGGATCTCAAGGTGGTAAAAAAAAATTTCCTTTCCCTATGCTTTTTTGACCTACATGTGGCTTTTTGGCCATAACTTGCTCATCTGGACTCCATTTCTCAATTCGAAAGAAGTGTCGAAAAGCTGATTCTGAGCCTGTTGTGATGGTGCTTTTTTTTTGGATTTTTGATATTATTTGGTGGCCCTTTTTGGCTGTCAAAATCAAAATTTCTATTTTACACTCCAAGAGACATATTTTGAGACATTCTATTTTCCAGATTCTACTCCAAGCACATCCCATTATGTTTTTAGTTTTTTTGCATTTTGATGGATATCTTGGTTATTTCAGGTTCAGGGATCGATTTTGTTGTTTCAGATGATTTTTCATGGGTTATACTATCTATTGTATTAGTCTTATATCTCTTTTGATCTTTGTTAACATTCATTTGTAGTATTTTTGCAAATGCACGGAGATAAAGTGCCACTCTATTGCATTTTGGGATCTTGGACATCTTTGTGTTTTGTTGTACTTTCACTACATTAGAAAGTGCCTTGGGAGGTTTCGTGATGGTCATATTTTCCATCTTCCTTTGTCAAGTGAGTGTTCCTTCCATGAAATTAGCCTTATGATGTGTTGATGACACATGCCATTATAGGTGTTTGTACTTCTTTTGCACTCTCGATGTTACTAGTTCTTCTTTCTACAGGAGATATTGCATTCAGTTTCAGTGTTCATGTATTACCTCTCAGTACTATAGGGGGGTTATTTTGATTCTATTATTTTCTTGGTTCGATGGAGTGAGCTATGTATTCAGTATTTGATCCTATGTACTAGGCAATTGCAGTGGCTAGATACCTATGCATTTCGGTGAGATGGATCATTTACCATATAGACATTCTTTCATTCCTATTTTTGGAGGCCATGAAGATACCTTCCATCTTTGATTAATTAGCTCTTCATACTTAGTCTTCTCTACTTGATCATGTTCTATACATCAGAGGTTCTTCAAATCAGTAGTTTGGTAGTGTTTCCAGCTTCATGCTTCAGTGGTGTTCTTCATGATCATCCTTTTGTTCCTATCTTCTGGAACATTCTTTCCATCTCTTTTTGGAGTAGGGTTTTTCCCATGTGGTTTTCTCTATTTCTCCTCTTTACAAATATTTGGTTTTGCTTAGGTACCTCATTGGGCCTTGTTGTCGGGACCCAAATTTTTTTTTAGCAGTAGTTTCTAGGTTTTTAGCTACTCCATAAATTTATCTTAAGAGGGGTGTTAGAGTAATAAGATATTGCCTTATTAATTAAATCATTTTGATTTAATTATTAAGTCACTTATTATCTCTAGTTTACTTAAGATAAACTTTAGGCGTGTATAATAATTAATTCTTTTATTAATTATTATCATGCAACCTAGGTTTTACCCTATTAGGGTTTTGATCTCCTTTTATAAGGATTGATCTCTTTGTAATTTTATTCATTCACTTTTGATAATAACAATCTCTCTTTTTGCTCATCAAGAATGTCTCATCTATGGATCTAAGAATTCTAGCCTCCATAGCTTTTTCTTCTCTTTATATGTGACAGGCGTTTGCATGCAAGTGATTCTTGGGAACTATGGGGTTGATCTTTCATCAACTTCAACATTACAAAATTATGAATCAACAAACATGGTAAACACACTATGTGCAAACGACTTAAAAATCACACACTAATCTTCATTCTAAGACTAAAAGTGCTAAATAGTTAAATTTGCCTTATTTTTCTGAAGCTTAATTTTCTTCTTAGTGTGTGATATTTAAGGGTGGCCCACTACATGGGCTAACATTTATAGTGAGCATTTAGGATTCCAATAGGACTAACACACATGATTTCAATGACACATAAGTGAGCATTTATCTAATAGGATGGACAAAAAAAAGTTATTGGTGTTGCCCTTGGTAAGATTTACATACGTTTTAGACATTTCACAAATAAATAGATGGAAGAGATCCATTCAATGTTCATCATTCCTTTTTATACACTTTCAGCCATTTCCTTCAATGTAATTAATCACTCTTTCAACATAATTCTACTGCAATGTAATTTAAATGAGTAGATATTTAAGCTTAGAAATTTTATACCGAGATTAACCAATGTTAACAGTAGTCTGATAACTTGAGAAAAAATTTGGTCTAGAATTTTAAAATGTTACTCTTTATTTAGTTTAGTTCTTATAAACATTAATAATGCAGTTTAATATATATGTATGTATGTATATATTTACATATCTTCTTTATATCCATTACACACCAAAGCTTCTCTAGTGTTTTACCAAGTCCATTTTCTGCATATCACACAATCATGATATTTTAAAAAATTACATTTCATTAATCAATTTTGTCAACAAATGCGCCATCAATGATTCCACATTTTGCATACATGTATATTGGGGCAACTACAACTACAATAGGTAATGAAATTATTCTCTCTTTCAATCTTTGATAAATGTCAATCACCTATTTGAAGTTGACAAGCGGTTCCCATGAAATATATTTCTCATACTTTACAAAGTTTGATCTTTATGCTAAAACTTTTATTAATTATTAAAAACATAATAATAAGTTTAAAATATATGGTCTCTCATCTTAGCCTTGACAATTCCATATTAGTAAAAATGACATTAAAAAGGGTTTTTGAAAATGATATCTCAAATTTCCATAATAGGATAAGATTGGACAAAGCGTGAAAATTTTGGGAACAATCCATTTGGGGGAAATTATTGCTTCCCTAGACTTAATTGTGGACAAATCAAGCATGTAATAGGCTTGATCATTGTCATTACAAGAAAGGTTCCTCATAAAGAGCCTAGCACACCAAATAGTAGCATAATGAGTTATAGAAATTGATTGAAGAATGAAATCCAAAGGTCAATACATGTTTTTGTGGGGATCATACTACACCCTGCCCTACTTTTGAAATGCATATAAGAAGCTACATTGCTACTCAAAACTCCATTGTTCCACATGTTGTTGAGTTTTCTCTATAGGACTATGTTGAGATCATAGTCTTATTTTCTTTGTTTGAATAAAGTTGTGTAACACTAATTAAAAAGTGAAATCTAATGACGATGAATGCTTCTATGCTCATTCAATCCTTCTCCATCACTACAAGTCATTGATTGTCCATGAGACGGGTTGCCACTTATAGCATTCAACAGAGGTAATAAAGCAGATGACAAGAGGACAAGGAAAAACAAAGCCACATGGCCTAAGACATTTCCATTAACATATTTAGATTCTTCAGTCACTTTACCACCACACCATTCCTCTTCTCCCACGTGTCCTCATAAAACTGATCTTACACTTTGTTCCCTTACCTGGCATGAAAACGACAGTGGTGGTGTCCTCTGTTGCCATGGCCAAGGAGGTGCTCAAAACCATCCGCTTCTACATCACCCATTCATTTCCATTGGATAGATAGTAGGCGCCTTCCATAAATCAAACACAAGGAAAAAATGTTACATAGAAATCAAAAGCCTTATTATTCTTCAACACAAGGAGAAATCAAATCCTAACTATTCTTCAATATATATTCTTAATTCTGAAACAAACTAGAACAAGGCGACCTAGTTTTTCCTGGATGCTCAACACCAAATTTCCAATTTACTTTCTATTTTGCCTCTAAAAACTAAACAAAAATATACAAAAAAAAAATCCATCAAAACAAAGAAGCTGAATTTTCTATAAAATAAAAGATGATCTTCAGCACTAAAGTAGTCATTAGGGAGTAAGGATTTGATGGAGAGAAGATGTAGTGGTAACCAAAAGGCGGCGGGTGACATTCAATTTGCAGTGGCTTTGGCAATGATGACAAGAGCAACAGAGCCTAGTTGCATGGATTCTCGTAAGTGTGGAGTGAGTGAGACGAAAGAGGTTAGGTGGAAAGTGCAGAGAAATTAGTTGGAGGGATTCATATGGGCAGTCGGTGTCAATGAATTGTTATTATTATTTTTGGAGATATGAAATCTATCAATCAAACAAATCTTGCATGAGGTGTGCTACTACGAAGTTACATCACACGTCGTCGAATTGTAAACGTCTATGTCAACTTTTTCAACCAATAGAAATAATCAAAACAATTAACAGTGGGGATTAATTTAATGGTCGTCCATTCTCCTCTGATAATCTGAACCATCAGATGCTAAAGTTAGCTCATGCACTTCATATAGGGAACGCCTATGGCGTAATTACATTCCTTCCATTACTTTCATTTCATTTTTATAAAACTAGCAATCACACCTTAGTGTGCAATAGGTGCACTGTATTTTGGTGTAAAATTTGGTCTTAACTAACAAAAACAAGACATTTTATTTGTTCTTCTCAGTCTCCATCTCCACACATCTTTCTGCCCCCTTACTCTCTCATTCTCTTCCCTCTACACCACTCCCTCTATATTTTTCCTCTCTCTCCCTCTCTCTATCTCTCTCCATCTCTCCATCTTCATCTTTCTTTGTCTCTCACTCTCATTCTTTCCTCGTGTCTCCTTTACAAATATTTTCTATATAGTATTAATTAAATTAATATCAAGACATTAGATTCTTCAATCTATATTATTTAGAGTAGGCTTTGGATTTAACTATTCAAATTTTATTTAAGTCAAATAATGTTTGAAATCATACTCAATGAACCACCATCACGAAATTTTATCATATCTATCTTTACTTCTTTCTTCCAATCTATCTCTCTCCCTTGTTTCTATCTCCTTACCTTTCCCCACCCTATCTCCCTAAATACATATCTTTTCTATCTCCCTGCTTTGTCTCTATCTCCTTACCTCTCCCCACCCCCTCTGCCTACATATGTAGGCTTTCTTTCTCCCTCCTTTGTCTCTATCTCCTTATCTCCTCTCACCCCCTTTCCCCTTTCCTACATATGTATCCTTTCTATCTCCGTCCCTTATCTCCAACTCCTTACCCCCCCTCACCCCCTCTCTTTACATATGTACCCAATCTCTATGTATATCTATCTATCCCCCTCTTCGTCTTTCTATTACTTGTCTCTTAACACCTTTTTAATCTCTCATTCTCACCCTCTCTACCTCTATCTTTTTATCTCTCCCTCTCCTTGTCCCTCTCCCTCTCCTTCTTACTCTCCATCTATATGTTATTAAATTTGCGTCACATATTCACTCTAATTATATCTCACTATCTATCGCCACCCTCCTCTTTATACATATCTTATTAACATTATATGTCCCATATTCATTTCTACTATATATAACACATTATCTCTCTATCTCTCTCTTTCTCTTCTCATACATATTTATCATGCATAATTATCCATCTTTTCATATATCTCTATATTTCACTCTTTCTCTCTCCTCCCCTCTATCTTTTGTATATCTCAACCTCCATCTCTAGATCTCCTCTTCTCATCATCTATACTTGTTTGTCTCTATCTTCTTTCTATATGTTTGTCTCTTTATCTATTTCTAAAACTATCCCTCTCTAGATTATGGAAAGTGAGGGGTCTTCATTAACTTTCTTTATCAAACAACTAAGGCTATCTAGAGGGGAGTTCTCCATTGAATCAATAGATCCACCATGATTGATTATAATATCTATTTCCTTTTGTCCATGCACATGCTCAACATGTTGGGATTCTCCACTTGTTTGTGATATTCTGGATGCATTGGTCTCTCAAGTGGTGGTCTTGAAAGATAAATATGTGTAAAATAGAAACCCAAAGCCCAGATATATGGTTCATATTGTGCTCTTCTACATGGACAACATTTTTTTTTTTTATGTCATGCTTATCATTGCACTTTTATAATCCCCTAGAAGAACTAAGAATATATTCATAAGACCACAAACAAACTTGTCTCACTGAGCTACTTTAGTAATGCAACACCTTGAGAGATTTTATTTAGGGTAATAATATCTAGATAACTCTTATTCTTAGTTGAGTTTTTTAGTGCATACACATGTTGGGTTTCTTTGGGCTAATAGATATTTGGGTTTGTTGATCTTTAAGGGTTTAAAATTGGTGATCAACATCAGGGACTAATGGGTGAAATCAATGAGAATGAACCCAAATTCACTCAAGTTATGGGTTTTGTAACATTATTTATGTGTGGTATCATTTGTAGCTTCTTCTTACCCATCATTCTTTCCATTCTTTTATGCCATGTGTCGTAAGACCATTCAATCATTCACAAACACCTTCAATAAGAATTGGTCAATTCTATAGATCAAATGGGTTCTTGGAATAAACCTCCATCTTGCAACATCATGTTTCTCTTTCATCATACACATGTTATACAAATGATGAAGATCCCAAAGCACAATATAAGTCTATATTGAGACATTGATTATAGAATAATATTTCTATATTCTATTATAAATAAATCTTTAGATGTACATTATTGTAAATGCAATATACAAAAACTAAGAGTGTCAATATTCAATGTCATGCCTATCTAAAGTAATCTTTCTATTTTTATTTTTGATCTCCGACTCTGTATCTCTCCCAGTCTTCACACATATATATTTGAAGTCTCTCTAATATATTGAATATATATATAATTTAATTTGGATTATATGAAGGCTATTGAATTAATAAGTATAACCATAATATGATTTTCAAATAATAATTATCAACTATGGAAATGGTTGTCCAAGTTTGTGTATCCACAAAGGGCAGCGCTCTTAACTACCATGGTTACAATGGGAGGACAATGATGCTGGTCATTCAGTTGGGCTGCTCTGAGAAAACTAGGAAAAAATTGACAGAATTGCTCAAATTGTTCAACCACTACAGAGATGAGCGAGAATGTGTATAGACTATCGATTTGAAGGATGTAAAGTGATCTTTCTAATTGTTTCACCTTTGATCGTGATTGTGTCTTTGATTTACCTACTGAATTTGGTGTTTTTTGAATGAGAATTCGGTATCACCGACTGCAAATTTATGTTGAATTCGGTATAATAAATACTATGCTTTTCATTTTTGTAATATATTATTTATTTAATAGAATAAAGATGATAAATATTATAATTATATTTTTTTAATATAATTACTATATATTTAATAGTTATTTATTCTTATTTGAAATTATAAATAATGTCTAATAGTATTATATAGGAGAATATTGATACAATTATATAAATACTATGTTAGTATTGTTAGAATTGTAGATATATTTTTAAGTGTATCTAATATATTTTTGGATTTGATTGTGATAAGTTTTTTATCATCAATATTTTAGATCATACTTAGTGAACCATCATCAAAATTAGAAGGAGAGAATGAATGATAGATTATGAACTGTGATCAGAAACTTAACCCAGCGATTACATAGACAGAAAAGATAAAAGATACGTCATGAAAAATGATAAGACAAATTATACTTTTCATAATTGCTATAGAAATTGTGTGGAAGAAATTGTAGAGATAGGCCCAGCTATTTAAAATGGTTTTCACAAGTGGGAAAATCGAGAAAAATCAGTGCTACTTTGCTCTTAAAAGTGCTCTGATTCTTTGTCTACTAATAAAAATAATATTCATGACAGCTTGTAGTTTCAAAGAAGTCCATGTGAGGAAATTGCACAAGGACCTAAGATATTTATGACTGTTTTGTTGTGTTCTGAGATATTTATTATGATTTATACTTTATCTAATTGTACAATTATTTAAGTCTTTTATATTATAACACTCGTACAGATATTTAGTATGATGTTTGTAGTGGTGTATGTAATTGTACAAATATTATGTGAGGAAATTGCAGAGGGGTACCGAGGTATTTATGACTATTTTGTTGTGTTCTGAGATATTTATTATGATATATATTTTGATAAAAATAAGAGACCTAATATACTAGGCAATGAAAATCAGAAATAAACACTGAACTGAGAACATATTTTATTCATAAAACTAATTGCTACAAATGTATGCAATGGCCTCTATTTATAGAGAGCCTTATGATATGAGGGCATTAATAAAAGATCTTTCTAGAAGATAAGGAGATAAAGTTGTATGACCTATTCTGGAGGACAGCATCCATATCTGTTAGCAATATATGCAACAGCTGTGCAATGCAATGCAATGCAGTTATAACAGATTATGAGGTGGATTTTATTCACATGGTTTTTTTGACTATTTCTAACATCCTCCCTTAATTTCTACCTCTAATGATAATCTATGGGAGAAATTACAATAAAAAATATAGATAGGATAGGTCCCGGCATTCAGCCTTATTAGGTACCTATTTACAAAAAAAGAAGAAGAGGGGAACATGACATGACTATCCCCCCTTAATGTTCACCTCAATCATGTTGAGCATGCCTCGTAGTTTCAGAAATTTGGCTTCAAGCATACTCTTAGTAAATATATCTGCTGCTTGGTCTTCACTTGGACAAAACAGAAGATTAACAAAATTTGCTTGAACAAGATCCTGAATATAGTGAACATCAATCTCAATGTGTTTTGTTTTAGCATGAAAAACAGGATTATTTTTAACTTGAATAGCACTTTGATTATCACAATACAAAGGAGTAGCTGAACTTTGTGCAAAACCAAGCTCAAATAAAAGGTTGCGAATCCAAACTACTTTCTTTCTAGCTTCTTTTGTTGCTCTATATTCTGCTTCACATGAGGACAATGATGTAGTAGTTTGTTTTTTGTTGCTCCATGTAATTGGACCTGGCCCAAGCTGAAAAATATAACCACTAGTAGATTTCCTATCATCTATGTCACCTCCCCAGTCTGAATCTGTGAAGCCGGTCAAAGAAATTGAAGACTTGTAACTATAATGAATGCCATAGTAAATGGTGCCACGAATGTATCGTAAAATTCTTTTGGTAGCCAACCAATGAGTTTCTTTTGGTTCCTGCATAAATCTAGATACCAAATTGACTGCAAAACAAATGTCTGGTCTAGACTGTGTTAGATAAACCAAGCTACCAACAAGTTGTCTATATAAAGTAGCATCCACCTTCTTGGAAATACATTCTTTAGTAAGCTTAATTCCAGATTGAAAAGGAGTAGGGGCTGGCTTACATTCAAGCATGTTAAATTTATCTAAAAGATCCAAAGCATATTTTGCTTGAGAGATAAATAACCCATCATGAAGTCTACTAATTTGCAAGCCAAGAAAATAATTCAGTTCACCCAAATCACTCATATGAAATGCCCCTTTAAGATCTGATTTGAAATCACTAATTAACCCAATATCTGGTCCAACTATGAGTAAATCATCCACATAAACTGCAACAAGAATAATTTCATTTTGCACTCTCTTCACATAAAGATTTGGATCTGATTTGCATTTTTGAAACCCATGAAGCTGAAAATACCTATCAATCTTCTCATTCCATGCTCTTGGTGCTTGTTTAAGCCCATAAAGTGACTTCTTTAACCTACAAACAAGATTAGGATGTTGCTGATCTACAAAACCTGGTCGTTGATCCATATATATTTCTTCATATAAATCTTCATTTAAAAAAGCATTTTCTACATCCATTTGATGAATATGCCACCCAAGACTTGCAGCCAAAGAAAGAATAATTCTAACTGTATTCATTTTAATGATAGGAGCAAAAGTTTCTTCATAATCAACACCCTCTTTTTGATTAAATCCCTTAGCAACCAATCTAGCTTTAAATTTTTCTATAGCATCATCTGATTTAAATTTTGTTTTATAAACCCATTTGCAACCAATGACATTCTTACCTTTGGGAAGTTGCACAAGTTCCCAAGTTTTATTTTTCACCAAAGCATCATATTCTTCTTCCATAGCTTGCTCCCATTCTTTCTTCCCTCTAGCTTCCTCATATGACCTTGGGTCATTTACTTGTAATACTTTGGCCATGAGAGCTCTACCATTTCTCCCTTGGATCTTTGAGCCTTGCCTATATATTTCTTCAACACTCCTTGTTTTTTGGCTAGCTAAAAAGTTATCTTCTTCATCATTACTACCTGCAGAAAATGTCTGATTACAAGCATTAGTTGTGTTGTTTGCACTAGTATTTTCATGATTTGTAGAAGTGCACAACTCATCCACATCAATGTAGTCTCCATTTCCTCCTAAAATATCTGAAAAATGAGAAGCATTTGTTGTTGTAGAGTGAGAAGGAGTGGCTATAAGTTGTGAATGCTCATGAAACTTCACATCTCTACTAACAAAGACCTTGTTTGTTGTCAAATCATATAACCTATAAGCCTTTGATTCTTCACTATAACCCATAAACAAACACTTATGACTCTCTGGTTCTAACTTTTCCCTTTGTGCATTAGGAATGTGTGCCCAAGCAATACACCCAAATACTTTAAAATATCCAATGTGAAGTTTCTTACCACTCCATGCTTCTTCAGGGGTGATATTTGTGAGACCTTTGGTGGGGATTCTATTTATAATATGTGCAACACAAGAAATATCCAAACCCCAAAATTTATTCTGCAAACTTTTAAAATGCAACATACAACGAGCCATTTCTAAAAGAGTTCTATTCATTCCTTTAGCCACCCCATTTTGTTGAGGAGTATAAGGAACTATTCTTTGCACCTTAATACCATAATTTTCACAAAATGACTCAAAAGCATAATTGCAATATTCACCCCCATTATCTGTCCTTAAACATTTAATTGTTTTGCCACTTTGATTTTCAACTAATGCCTTAAAATTTGGAAATACTTCAAACACTTCTTTTTTTCTTTCAAGAAAATAAACCCATACTCTCCTGCTATAATCATCAATAAAAGTGAGAAGGTACCTAGCACCTGAAAGTGAAGGATATCCTGGTTCACATAAATCACTATGAATAAGTTGCAATGGATGATTAGCTCTCCATGCTTTACCTGAATCAAAAGGATCTTGATGATGTTTCCCTAACACACAACCTTCACACACACCTTCACAAGCTGAAATTTTTGTTAATCCTCTAACCATATCCATTCTAACCATATCTTGTAATTTTTTATAATTTAAATGTCCAAGTCTAGCATGCCAAAGTTGTGACATATAATCAGTCTGAGCAATAAAAGCATGAGAGAATGTATATTTATCATCAAGAAACTCCACAAATTTAAATAGATTCTCTTCATGATCAACTCTACCAATAGCAATTATATTGCTTGGGTCTTTTCTATCTCTAACAATAACTTGATCAGCATTGACAACAAACTCATATCCAGCTTGAACTATTTTGTATACTGAAATAAGATTCACCCCCAATCCTTTAACCAATAAAACATTTTTCAAAGACCCATGTGTTACATTAACAGTTCCTGTTCCTAAAACTGGAAGTTTTATTTTATTGCCAATAGAAATTTCTTGATCTGAATTCTTTCCTTCATAAAAATCAATAAACAAAGATCTATCCCCAGTCATGTGAGATGAAGCCCCCGAATCTAAAATCCATTCTTTATTAGAATATGAAGCAAAGTATCCCCCTTTAACACTAGATTTACTTTTGGGTGTAGCAATTACCTCCTCATTTGATTTCTCTTGCCTTTTTAAAGAGATAGCTACGAAACTATGATTATCCTTCTTTCCATCCTTAAATCTTTCTTGCTTGGGCTTATATTGCTGCCTTTCATTGTCCCTCTTCTTCAAACAAAACTTCTCCATGTGATTCTCACCTCCACAATACCTGCAAATAAAAGGCTTTCTTCCAGCTTGCTTTTCTGCACCATCATTTCTAGAAAAATGATTAGAACCTTCATGATTTCGAAATTTATTATTTCCTTTCCAATTATTTTTTCCATCATTTCTAAAAAATTTACTTTTGGCTGTATATGCATGATTCTTCTTAATATGCCCTTCTTTAATAAGCTGAACTTCTTCATCTAAAACAAATTTGCAAAATTGATCAAAAGTTTGTTGGGGGGTATTGGGATTTAGTTGAAGAACCCTTTTCCTTGATTCCTTAAAAACTTTATATGGCTAGGGAAGCTTACTTTCAACCATTGCAATCAACTGAAAATCCTTTTTTGCATATTCAGCACCTATTTTTTTTAGCTGAGTATTTAAAAAAGTAACTTCATTGAAGTAATCAGACATTTTTCAAAATAAGATGGATCTAAATTCATCAATTTTTCTTCTATACTAAACGTGCTAGCCATGTCTGCATCTTTATAATCTTTTTCTAAAGTCTCCCACAGCTCTATTGGGTTATCAATATCAACAAATTTTCTATTTAGATTGGGGCTCAAAGCTTTACCAATAATACATCTAGCTTGCTCCAACTTACATTTCCACAACTCCTTTTCTTTATCAGTTTGTTGAGGTTCTCCAATTTCTTTATTTACTATCCTCCATAAAGCCTTCTCTCTTAGAGCATTCTTGACTGCAATCTTCCAATCTGCAAAACCACTTCCATCAAAGATAGGCAAAACTTCATTTGAAGAACCCATGTTAGCAAAAAGATCAAGTTCAAACAAATCTAGCAATACTCCAGCAGCATAACAGCCCTGCAACCAAATATCACTCCAAAAAAAAATCAGCCCTGCTAACAAACTATTTGCCTATAGCAAAACCCTCTAGTAATATTTCTAGCTGAATTTCTAAATAAATCTCCAGCTAAACTTGGCTAAACTAGGCTCTGATACCATGATAAAAATAAGAGATCTAATATACTAGGCAATGAACATCATAAATAAACACTGAAGTAAGAACATATTTTATTCATAAAACTAATTGCTACAAATGTATGCAATGGCCTCTATTTATAGAGAGCCTTATGATATGAGGGCATTAATAAAAGATCTTTCTAGAAGATAAGGAGATAAAGCTGTATGACCTATTCTGGAGGACAGCATCCATATCTGTTAGCAATATATGCAACAGCTGTGCAATGCAATGGAATGCAGTTATAACAAATTATGAGGTGGATTTTATTCACATGGTTTTTTTGACTATTTCTAACATATTTTATCTAATAGTACAATCATTCTGGTTTGTCTGATGCTGGTCGTAATAGTACAATCGGACCAGAAGTGCCTGACATGTAATGTGGTATAGTCGCTTAAGAAGAGAAGAAAAAAATAGGCTAGCAACCTTTTCATCGAACAGTTGGCAGGTCGCCAATGGTCGCATCATAAACAGTGAAAAATAAACTCATATTCAATGCAACTCACATAAATTATTTTCAATGGGATCACATTATAATAAATGTTTAAGATTATTTCGATGGTAGTCATTGTCTCTCCACGATTGCTGATCGTCGGATGGAGAATTTTGCTCCTCACATTCAAATAGGGAACGCATATGGCATAATTAAATTTACATATAATTTACTCATATTTCACTACAATATAACCCACACCCACACGTGTAAATACTACATCTATATTTATATTAAATTATTATTAACTAGTTTGATTCTTTCACTAATGTGTATGTGTAAAATATAGGCTAACTCTTGAAAATCGCCCATGGCTATACAGCCACGAAAATGAACTCCCCTTACATTGTTTTTTCTAACTTTTCAAAAAAAAATTCCAAGTCCTCTCCTTCGTAAGGAAGTGCATTTTCGTGGCTGTATAGACGTTGCCGAGGGGGCGCCTTCCGTGGGACCACAAATGACATTCGTGTTTAAAAAATGGAAGATCATTTGTCGATTACAGGGAAGTTGGAATCTTTGATTATTTCCAGTGGCGCGGGGTTCTGCTTTCCATACAGGGACGTTTTAAATAAATAAGTATACTTTATTAACTGGTGGTCCCATGGCCGGCCGAACGTAGGAAGTGACTTTATAATCGTAACCAGCTGGCTCACTCCTTTTTTTTTTACATTATTGTTTTTGGCTGGCTTACTTTTTTGAAACCCGCTTTCTCTCTATAAGCGTAGTTGTTTGAAAAAGACGTTTCACTAAGAAATATATTCCCTCACTAAGAAATATATTCCCTGACCAATACGTCCAAACTAAAGTGATGTCGCAGGCTGTCAGCTTTACTCTGATCTTTCTTAATGATTATATTCCAGCCATAAAACTACAAATATTGATTTAGCTTAATGTAAATGGTTTTACTATAAAACTACAAACATGCACTATTTTAATATTATAAATAATATATATATTTATTAAATTAAGGTAATTTCTAACTCTTCTATGAATCTATGTTTATAAAATTTTATCATGCATTAAAGGAAAATTGGAATTTAATTTTATTAATTTTATTTTTTTGTTAATACATAATTATTTATTTATATCAATTTTTTTTTTGTGTGTTAGATGGTTATTCATTTATCTTAATTGTAATTCCATGTTATTATTAAACTCTCACTAAGTTTTCTATTTAATAACTAAATAAATAGCAAGATTTACACTCGAAATTTTACGACATTGGTTTAACAATTAAGTATCATATGCTTTATGTATAAAGTATGATGGGTGTTGTTTTTCTTTAAGAATATTTTTAATTAAATCTTTATAGAACTTCCTAAGTATATAACAACATACATCACAATAGGAGTCATGACCCAAAGTTGTGATTGTAATCTGAGGGTTATGTGTAGTTCGGTGGAAAATATTTTATTTATTGAGTCTTTCATTGCTTCATGTTCCTATGATTTATCATATATTGTTATGCAACATCACATGAATAATGATTTTGATGTGTATTAACATTGGTTATGCAATATCCTACACAAGATAAATGTACTATTAATGGGGTGACTTCTAATCTATGTTCCCCAAGGATGCGTACCCAGCCTAAAATCAGGTGTTTCAGAAACGGGGATGTCCCGGGGACAGGGGGACGAGTATGGGACGTCCCCCAGCCATCCCTAAAAAGTGAAAAATTGCAGGCGACATCCCTGAAACTTGGGGATGGCTGGGAAAAAATAAGGGGATAGCTGGCCATCCTCGGTACAGAATGAGGATGCCTAGATGTCCCCCAACCGTACCGAGTACAGCCAGCCATCCCCAATTTTTTTTTAAGTTCAAAATTTTAATTTTTTTAAAAAAATGCAAAACAATTAAAAAGAGAATATTAAAAAATAATTTTAAGGCTCCTTACTAGGTCATCAGGTGGGCCCCACCCCTCCAAATGTGGTAGAGGCAGAATAGGAGCAACAGTTTGGTTCATTTTTCTATGATATATTTTTTATGTTGAACGTGAACATGATTATGATACATTGATACTTATTACTTTATGGCAGCTCTCTAGCCTTTGGCCGTATAGCTTTAGGCATATTTGCATTTAGATTTTCAGATTTATCATGTTTGTCATTATGATATTGTTCACTAATATTGATATGCATTTTGACAATTGAGTATTGAAATCGGATATTATTTCCTAGATGGCATTCAAATGTTGTATGTTATGGTTCTATAGTGTTTAAATGACATGCTTTGTGCTTAGTTTCATATGAATGACATGTATATTTGCAAATTTCAATGTATATTTTAAAATTTTCCTATATATATATATATATATATATATATATATATATATAGCCATCCTCGCTTGTTGTCCCCACCCCTCCTGGAAACCTATCCCACCATCCCCCACTGTTCTCGTACCGAAAACTTGGGGGAACATAGTTTCTAATTTGTAAATGTATATTATTACTAGTGACTAGTGATGTGAAAGAAGATGCATGTAATAATGTTTTATCTTCATTTTATCATATGAATTGATGCTATTATATATTTTTGTTAACTATTATATATATGATTTATTAATATAACATGTTTTCTATAAAACTATACATACATAATTCTATTCAATAAATAAATCTATGAACAATTTTTTTAAATATTTTTTACAATATCATAATATATTATAATTATATACTCTAAAATATTTATTATTTTTATTATAATATAAATAATTTTTTATATATTAAAATTTATTTAGATACAATACAATCTAAAATTATTTCTCAATGGCAAATACAAGCCACTATGTGACACTTGTTTACATGGAGTGAACATGTGGTTATACTGTAGTGAAATATGAGTAGATTATATGTAAATATAATATAGTATATATGTACTTAAAAATGTAGTTAGGTGTAGGATTTATCAATAGTTGACAAAAGTTGTAACATACTTGTTATTCACCTATTATATCCTTATAATATTTTATAAAAATTTAATAGAACTTGACGAACTTGGTTATAACGAAGTGTAAACTAATCATATTTCTAATGAATACTTTTTTATTTTTAAAAAATTAAAATTTAATAAATATTACAGGATAATTTCATTGGTCTCATTCTATGTGATAAACTTGAATTTAGTAGATTAATGTTGGATAAATGTTATATCTTTGAGATCAAGGTAACATTAGTGATATATAGTTTACATGTTTTGTACTCAAGTGAGAACAATCTAATTCAATGCTATATGAATTTAGTGTTAATTTAGATTTTTCCCATTTCCTTAAAAAGAATTTATGCAATAATTTCTTACCATTCATATGACAAGTAAGATTATTTCCAGTATTAACACAATCAAAGGAATAGATAAAATAAAAGAATACATAGATGGAGCTTTAATTTGGTTGGATCTATTTCTTGAGTATAATATTTTTAATAGGGTTTTTGTATGAATCCCATTGGGTATTATTCACTAGCTACTCAAACATTTTAACACACCAAATTGTAATCTTCAAATAAGTAGGTTATAATAATGGTGGTCTTCAAAAATGAAATTAATTATATTTACTTATTCAACTTATTTATTTATTGTTATTTATTTTCTTATGAGATAGTTTTTGAAATATAAAGTGACCAAAACAAGGGGGTCAACCCTTACAAACAAAGTGTTGGCAACCAACACACTACCAGCAAAAACAAATAGGGGACATCACTGTAGCAGAGAACTACCCTAACAACCAAGAACAACCAACTAGAAAAGAATTAACCAAACCAAATTAACAGTAATACTAACCATACTATGATTGTTCAAAGTATAATCCGTTGGCATAAACAAACCAACCCATCCCAGAAACAACACACTACCATTTACATCTATTAGAGTAACATCAATTCTAGTATCCAAACCTATAATACTTAATAAACTATTAAAGTTAAAAATATAAAATTGTTGACAAAAAAGCCAACTCAAGTCTAAGTAACAGTTGTAAACCAGCAAACTAGATAGCAAGCAAAAACAAAAAAAAACAACTAGGGACATAAACCCCACTTTTATTTTCCATCATTTTCCTTTCCTTTCCTAGCCAGGAGCACCCTAGCCCAGTCCTTAGCAAGAAACTTATAGAGGAGCTTATTATCCTCCATGCCCAGCCCCTTTTCATCCTTCTCCTACGCCAGCAATTGAAGGGTGGTGGCAGCAACATGAGTAACCTTTAGTGCAAATTTAGAGAAGGATTAAAACCCCTCCTCTAAGGATTTGACCCTTTTTTCTAGCTGTACCTTCTTTTCATCCTGTTCCTTCTCTTCCTTGTTTTCTTTTTCATCATTTCTATACACCTCCTTAGTCTTTGTCAAGGGCTAGTTTTCATCCTACAAAACCTGAGGGTTAGTAAAAACATTTCTTTTTTCCTTTACCGGGGAGGAGATCGTAATGGGAGAGGTGTCCACTTTGCTGCTATCCTCACAAAAGGTTATAGGCTATAGGGTAAAGCGCCCTGACACATGTGTAGTCTCAGTGGCGATGGCATTACCAGCAGACACCTAGGTATTATCAACACATTTTTCACTTTTTCCTTTCTCCTCATTCCCCTTTTCTCTCTTGGAGTCAGAATGTTTCTCCTCCTCCATTTCTCTTTCATATTTTTAGAACTCTCCTCCTCTGCCTTATCTACCCTATATCTATTTTCTTTTTGTTTATACCTTGCCTGTGTTTTTCCAAGCCTTCATGACCTTCTCCTACCCTTTCCACCTCCTTCCTCTTCCAACTCCTCAATTTCCACCTCCACTAGTTTTTCAATTTTAATTTTTTACTACCCTTATGTTCAATGATCAATTTAGGGTTTTTCTTTTTCTTATTTTACCTACTAGGGGAAGGGCGCAGAGTGTGGATTCTAGTACTAGTGTTGATACTCGACGGGGAATTCTAGTGGTGGCATTGATTTTCAACCACGACAACCCTAGGGGGGCAGAGAGAAAGATGAAACTGATAGAGTCTAAAAATTAGGCCCTAGTGGATGATGGTAAAATTATTACCCTTACTCCTCTTCTCCCTAACATCACTAATCATATCCTCAAGGGAATGTAACAGAAAGAACAAAATAGAAATGAAGTCTCTATTTCTTAAATGGTTTAGAAGGGGGAAGTGATAATAATAATAAACTCCAAACCTTCCTTCAAGTGTGATGTACTTCATTAACACCAAACAGATATCCTTCCAAGGAGCTGGTAGCTTATCCCTTTAGAAGCCTCCTCTATAGCGAACAAGGTCTTCATTTTCTCCAAAAAAAAAACCATTCATGCTGGCCTCGTCCACTGTCTTTGTAACCTTCTTCCATTTCTTCCCCTTCATAGATAGCCTAGTAGCCATAGCAATAGCCTCTTCATTAACTTGGAACGTAATACCATTAATGGTGACCCTACGGTCATTCCACCCATTTACAAACTAAAGAGAACAATTTTTGTCATATCTTGCCATTTCCTACATGTAAGGAAGAAAACCCCCCTCTTTTAATAGGAACCAGGTTGCCATCCTATCTTAAATTTTCTATTTTTGTTGGCTCTAGTCGATTGAAATCTCCACCCATTTCTTCCCCGCTAACTCTTGATCCACCTACTTCATTAATTTGCATTTGAACCTTCTTGTTGTTAATCTTTCTGTCAACAGTGATATTATTAAACATCAACAGCACAACAATGATGCAAATAGCCTCTATAGGGTCTTTAAACTTCTTGCAAGCAAGTTTTCTGGGCACTTTGAAATCCCATTCATTTTGCATTATGGGATTCATGCGTACTTGGTATCATTACTCTACCATCCCTAAAATCTCTGATAGCATCCGAAACTATATCTTTCATACTTTTGAAAAGGAAATAATTTAAACTTCACATTATGTTACCATAATGGCGAAGTAACTCATATATCAAATTGTGACTATTTTTTATCTAGTCTATATGATGGTGTCTCATCATCATTCCCTTATTCTTTTCATTAAATTTAGCAAATATCGCCTTCCTAGATATAATGTTGCCAAAATTGGCACTAATATTTATTTGTCTAGCCATGCTTAATTTTTATTACCCCCCTTCCTTGCAGATCAGGGTCTTAATTTCCTCCTTTAGAATATCCATGTTTCTCCAACACGTCATTTCCTTTAATTCAAACCCCATGGAAACTGCAATGTTCACCACCATATTATCTTCCTTGTATATGTGCTACAACTAGACTTTTTCCATCCCATTTATGATATGTCTAATTTTTGTGATGATAGTTTGGATATTCCAGCTGGGATGAGAAGCTCCCTTTGCCATATCAATTATTAATTTGAAGTCACCTTCTATAGCTATTTCCTTTATTTTCATTTCACTAATCAATTATAGACCCCAAAGTAGAGCCATCACTTCAGCCAAATTGTGACTTCCCCCTCCAACATTCCTAGAGTAGACTAGTAGTGCATCACCATTTCCATTCCTCAGCACTCCACCTACCGCCCCTATTCCCTTTCTTGTAGCACCATTGAAATTCAACTTAAGTTGTGTTATTGTTGGTGGTTCCATCTTGTCTGTTGCCTCTTGATAACCTTAGAGTTATCAAATTGCTTAAAATTCCATTGAATACCCCACTTTTTTGCTATTTGGCATTCCTTCCTACCTGGTTCTTCCTTCGATATCTTACATTTGGGAATCCTTATATTTTCTTTCAGCAGTTTCTCCATAATTCCCATAACTACCTCCTTAGGTGTTTCCTCTTCACGAAAAATTCTATTATTTCTTTCTTTCCATATGTGCCAGAAAATATATGGTGGGACTATCTTTCATAAGAATACCAACTTGGGATGAAAAAAGGGACAGTCCCAGTTTTCCACAAATTGACTTAAGTTATCCTTCTTCACCCAACTTAGTCCAAATTTCTCCCACACCAGCAACCAGATCTTTAGGTAATATGGGCATTCAAGGAAGAGGTGTGAGATACTCTCCTCTTTTTCTTTGCAAAGATAACATCTATTTGTAATAGAAAAACCCCATTTTAAAGATTATCCAGTGATAATATTTTACCATGTTGAACAGTCCACCAGAAGAAATTTATTTTGGGTAGAAGATTACTAATCCAAACTTTATGCTATATTGTGGGGCAAATGTCCTTTCTGAAGAGTTGTTTATAAGCCGACTTGATAGTGAAATTACTAGTAGGAGTTAAGTCCCATACCACCTTATCCTCCTAACCTTGGACTGGTAGTCTTTGCACTTCAATCAACTCTTCCAGTTCATTAAGAAGTTGAATATCCTCCTGAGAACATGTATCTTTTTGTAATTTCTTCCACTTCCTTCCAGGGTGTATATGATCCCCCACTCTCAGCCCCATCTCTGTCTTCAATTTTTCCATTAGTCTTCTAAATTTGCTATAAACCAACAATTTCCCCCCCATCCATTAAGAAATTCAAATTTTATTTATTGTAATTTAAATTTTTTTCATATTGAAACCAATAAGAATCAAGAAAAATTAAATATAAATCATTTTAATTTTTTATAAAATTGACAAAATATTTGAACTATAAAATAGATTGCAACAATCATTTTTTATTAAAAAACTATATTAAGATTCATTTCAAATTTACTTTTTTTATTATAAAATTAAAGTTCTTCATTTATTTCAAATATGTTTATTTTAATAAAATAAATATTCTAATTAAAAAATATATATTATATTCAATTTATTTTTAGAACTCATTATATTTCCTTATCTTATTATGAAATATTTCATTAAAATTTACATTTCTCTTCTATAATTGTTACTAATATTAAATACCGATCCTTTATTTTAACATAAAAGAAAATTTAATTATTTACAATATATTAAAAAAAAAATATAAATCATAGTTTTAATTTAAAATTGTGCTCTTCATACACAATCTGCGCAATATAAAAGATTGAACTTAGTGAGAACTTTGAGTCCGCAATCCAACAGATTTTAGGGCCAACATCTTCGCACTCACAAAATGAGATGCACATAATTTTAAAAATGTAAATATTTACCTTTGATACAAGACTATTAGAAGCACTTGTGTTTGTTTCAAACGGAGAACTAACAGAGGTGACGCCATTGAATATGGGCAATTGCAATTATTTGGCTATTTAGTTAGTGCCAATTGGGCCCATAGTAAAACCTAAGTTGAATTTGTCTTAGTTTTTAATGCTTTTCAAATTTTGATAGATACTTCAAATATATGTTAGTATAATTTTTACATACTAAAAATTTAAAAATATAATTTTCTTTCAATTTCAATTTTTTCATTTGCATGCATTCTTTCTCAATTTCAATTTCTCTTTCTATTTTTCACCCCCACTTAAATCAAATAGATATTGGCATTGTATACAAATTTCACCATTATTATAAAACCACATCTTCAATTTTTTACCATTAAAACATTATATTTAACATTGTTGTTTTGTATTTCATGTTATTAAATAAAAGGGTTCACCCATATTCTCATGTTTCATGGGTCATGTCATAGATTATTAAACATTAACAATATGTTTAAATGAAACCTAAAATAACACATAAAATACTTTCAATATTTTCTTATTCAAAGTAAATAGAGAGATTAGATATATTGAAAATCTTTTTTATTTAAACTTTGACTTAATTTTAAATAATTTGTACTATGATTTTGAATAGGAAGTTCAAAATATTATTTTAATTTAAAAATATGAAACATAAATTATCACTTTACTCTTGCTTATTTGTTATTTTCTCTTCTTTTTTTCACTACTTTATCTTAATATCACTCTTATCTTTAAAAAAATAATTTATTTCATAGCATCCAATAATAAATATCTAAGTTTAATGTGGGCAAAGATGAGCTCCTTGAGTGATTTTTAAAAATATTTTCAATGCTTAAAAGTTGGGCAGGAATGGTGTTTTTGAGGTTTTCATACGTTCCTCTACTACTAGTCTAGAGGCAGGGGCTCTGGTTGAAAGCTTGGGGGATCCAAGTGGAGGACTAGGTGTATTGATTCCTCACAAGGTTACTCTCATCCTCTTTCCATGGCTAGAGAATGTTTTAGACTCTATTCCATGTTGGTAGGTTCTCATTTTGACAAAGAGGCTTTTGGATCTTGGAAGGAGCATAGAGGAAAGATAGAGGTTTCCAAGTAATAGCGTGAGGTGGAAAACATTCCTAAAAAGTGGTCAGTGTTGTTTAGGGATCCCAAAGGTAAGAACCCTTCTCCTCTCTATGGATTAGATTAGAGTGGATTTTTAGGATAGAGAATATAATATTTTTGTCCCTGACCCCATCCTAGACCACTTGATAGCTTTGATGGTATTAACTTTGATAGGGAAATTTCTTGGTCCTCAAGCCCAAATATCAAAGCCATTCAAAGCTTTGTGAAAAGGAAATGAAATCTGAAAAACCATGTGGAAATTGCTACCCTTTCAAGGGTCTTGTTTGCCAATAAAGTAGACTATGATTATTTCTTGTGTGGTAAAATATGGATATTTGGCAAGATGGCTCTTTCTTTCTAGAAATGGTCACGCAAATGGAACTATAATGATTCCTTCTTCTCAGCTATCCTAGTTTGGGTTAGGTTTCTAGGCCTTCCTCTGGAATTTTGAAACTTGGATGTCTTGAAAGGGTTTGTGAGTTTCTTTTGGGAACTCCTCTTTGTTGACCTGACTACTTCAATTAAATCTAGACTACTCTATGCTAGGACATGTGTGAAGATTGGAACACTAGAGAATCTTCCCATGGTTATTGCTATCAACCCCGAGCAAGGAATAAGTGGAGTTTGAAATCCTCCCTTTCTCCTATTTTTTTTGTAACAAAACTAGTCATTAGGGTAAAAATTTCCCAAAGAAGAAGAAGAAAGTGGCTTAGCAGGGAGTCCCTTCTTCGGATCCTCCCTCCTTTGTTCCTCTTTCCAAACTAGTTTGGACAGAAAACATTGTTAGCAAAACAAAAGGAAGATATTAATGATTTGTTAGATTCCCAGACCTAGGGGAGATGTCTTATTCCCTCCTAGCCTATTGATCCATATCTTGTTGCGATGGTGTCCCTGATTCCCTTTTTGATCACTAAGAAAATGGATCTATTGGTTCTTTTTTCCTGAGGTAATAGATTTGGAGATTAATATGGTTAAGAAGCCTCACATTGATATTGGGATCTTGAAAGGCTCAAGGGTCAAGGCAGTTTTGATAGAAGACCTTGAAGAAGGAGAGATCAGGAAAATTGGTATTGAGGTAGGCTAGAGTTCCATCCACGCAGTGCTGCTAGGTCTGGTTACTTTTGCGCAGGAGGGGTTGGTTGAGTCAGTTGTGTAAGAATTTGGTATAGCTTTGATACCATGTAAGAATTTTCCTTAAGGCAAGATTCACCCAAGATCAAGGAGCACAACCACAAGCACATAGTAGACCAATGAGTATGATCAATATGATAATGCTTTCTATTCAAAAGCATATATCAGAAGCATGTAGAAGCATATAGAAGCATGTACAAACACACTAGGAGAGCCTGTATATAAAGGCCTCTAAGATGCATCTAGAATGTGTCTAGAAAGTACTAGGAGATAAGCATGACAACTAAGCACATATATTTCATAATAAGAAGATAAGCACGATGAGGTGTATAGAATGTTGTAGACACTATGTGCTCAAATAATGTGCTAACTCCTAAGTGTAGAAAACATGTGCATAATTAGAATGCAAACTCTTGTTTTGTCAACATGACAACTCACAAGAGTATGCATACTCCTAGGTGAGTAATAAATAAATAATAAAATATATGCATTAACCTAATTAAACTTAAGTAAGTTTAACTAGAAAATACTTATTTACACCAACACCCCCCCTTAAGTGCAACTTAGAGGAATGCCCTTAAGCTTACATAATCTAGGATGAAATGCATAATGGGTCTCGGCTACTAGGCCATGTTAGGTACCCATGTACATAATGAAAATGCAATCTCTCATAAAGTGGGGAAAGAGGGAAAACCTCATGGGAAAAACCCTCCCCC
Source organism: Cupressus sempervirens (assembly GCA_028749045.1). NCBI lineage: Eukaryota > Viridiplantae > Streptophyta > Pinopsida > Cupressales > Cupressaceae > Cupressus > Cupressus sempervirens. Next base: position 192,394,740 of record CM053786.1, on the reverse strand, counting down.
AAAAAGTGAGATGAAAACACACACGATGTATGGATGGATGGAGTAATCAAGACCCCCCCATTATGACATACATCGAGGAATGCCCTTAAGCTTACATAATCTAGGATGAAATGCATAATGGGTCTCGGCTACTAGGCCATGTTAGGTACTCATGTACATAATGAAAATGCAATCTCTCATAAAGTGGGGAAAGAGGGAAAACCTCATGGGAAAAACCCTCCCCCAAAAAGAGAGATGAAAACACACACGATGTATGGATGGATGGAGTAATCAAGGCCCCCCCATTATGACATACATCAAGTATATACAAGAGAGAAAAGGGAGAAGGGAAAAACCCCTAAGAGAAAAAAGTCCCCCTTAAAAAGGAGAAGAAGGAGACAAGGTAGTCCTCCCTCCCTAAAGGTAGTGCGCCAATCAATGAGAAATGCTCCAATGTAGAAGCTAATCGATGAACTCTGAATGATGTTCCTCCCCTTTGGAAGAAACAATGGAAAGGGTAGAAAGGAGACGCATCCCCTATATGGAGAAGGAATCTCTATGATAAATAGTGTCTCTGAAACCTATTCAAGTGTCCCTGTGTCGATGCTAATGATGGCTTCCTCCAAAACTACTGAGAAGAAGTGCAGATCAAACAAGGAGTGATGTACAACCTATTTTAAGGAACCAACAATCTTCTCAAATGACAAAGAGACCTCCTATAGATGCTATACATAAGTGTCCACAATCACACCAACCTATAAAGATTGATTATGTAGAGAATGGACATGAGGGTTAGAGTGAGCCCTCGCAACAATTGTAGAAGAATCATCCTCAACAAAGAGAAGTGGTAGGTCATTAAAGAAGTCTTCCAAATCTACTGTGTGTGACTCTATGAATAGAGCTGAAATGTCTAGTAAGATGTCATCATTTGAGGCTGAAAGACCATGTGTACCCTATTGTGCTAAAGTACATGAATCTATCACTATGGAAATAGATGAAGAACTCACCTTAAAGAGAAGATGAATATCATCAATAGTGTCTCCCACATCTTCAATGTGACACTCCATGAATAGCTCTGTGATATTTGGAAGGAAGTCATCCCATGAAGCTAAAGTAGGAAGACATAAAGGGTCCTATTGCACTGAATCTAAAGCATCTATGGCTAGAACTAAATTAGTCAAAGCAACAGGAGCATCGGGAGGTAAGATCTCATCTGAAGCTGCAGGAACCATAACTGGAGTGACTAGATGTAGAATGTTCCTCTGTAAATGGAGGGATATTTGGATAGATCCATATGCTTCCCAAAGAGCCATCCAAACATCATGAGGGAAAATTGCAATAAGAAGAGGAGAAAAGGATTCCTTACTCATATTATTATACATAAAGTGAAGAAGAAGATGAAGATAGTCGAACGAAGGCAATATCTTTGAGTATAGAGAAGGAATCACCTCCTGATGTTCCCTTAGATGAGCAATGATTAAGGCACTCTATTTTTGATAGTTCCTTGGTGTCAACTTTGGTTTTATACCAGACTGACATATGTAACATGAGATCAATGAATGTATGCACCCCCTAAAATACAAAAATAATCAATCAACCTCCTCTAATGTATGATTTGGCACTTAGTGCAATAGAAACATGCCAATTTAGGGCCTATTTCTTAAAGTAGTATTTCTGTCCATAGAACCTATAATCTAATTGTAGATCTATAAAGTAGACAAAAAAAATGCACTTTCAAAAAAAATAGAACCTAATTTGGAGTCCAGATGAGCCTGTACCAAGCATTTGAAGTGGCAAAAATTGGGATTTGTGGCTTGCAAAAAAATTTAGGAATAGAGATCTCAAACTACCTACACCAATGTGTAGAACATGAAATTCTACCCCAAAACAAAAAAAAATTGCTCACAAAAAGGAGTTTGAATAAGGAAGATATCGTTGTTTGAAAATCACTGCTGTTATTATTTTTCCTAAATTGTGGCCACGCCTCCAAAAATCAAAAGGCTCTAGATTTTTCCTTAAATGTTTGATTTGGATGAAACAAAATCTGATTTGGGGGTTTTTTGAGCTTCTGAATGTGATGCAAATATTTAATTTGCACCAGCAAGCTTCAATCTTCACCTACAAAATATCTCTCCTACAGGCTTGATGGCCAATTTTTCTAGAAAAAAAAATGTAAATCTGAATTTTTTTTGCAGAGAGTCAGATGAAAAAAACACAGATCTAAAAATTAAATGTATAGATATAAAATTATCATACCAATTTTTCCTCAATTTTGACTAGGACCTAGCATAGGCAAATTTATAGTCAATTCACCAAATCGACGTTCTAGATGAAATGGTGAGGTCTGCTTTGGCTCTAGATGCTCCCAATATCTACAGATTCTCTAAGTTCGGGTCAAGGTGCTGAAGCAATTATGCTCTCAAATGGCTAGTGATGATAATCTCCCTAAGCTCTAATACCATGTAAGAATTTGGTATAGCTTTGATACCATGTAAGAATTTTCCTTAAGGAAAGATTCACCCAAGATCAAGGAGCACAGCCACAAGCACACAATAGACCAATGAGTATGATCAATATGGTAATGCTTTCAATTCAGAAGCATATATCAGAAGAATGTAGAAGCATATAGAAGCATGTAGAAACAGACTAGGAGAGCCTGTATATAAAGGTCTCTAAGATGCATCTAGAATGTGTCTAGAAAGTACTAGGAGATAAGCATGACAACTAAGCACATATCTTCCATAATAAGAAGATAATCATGATGAGGTGTCTAGAATGTTGTAGACACCATGTGCTCAAATAATGTGCTAACTCCTAAGTGTAGATAACATGTGCATAATTAGAATGCAAAATCCTATGTTGTCAACATGACAACTCACAAGAGTATGCATACTCCTAGGTGAGTAATAAATAAATAATAAAAAATATGCATTCACTTAAGTAAACTTAAGTAAGTATAAATAGTAAATACTTCTTTACACCAACAGGTTGCAATGTCTTTTTCAAAGGGGTTAGTAATGTTGGAAATTTGGCCAAGTTAGACATATTGATTTTGTCATTTATGGAAACATATTAGTCATATGAATTAGGTAGAAAATGAAGATGAAGATATGACAATTATACTTCAAAAATTGTCTAAGTATTGTGGAGTTTATTAAGCAAAAAAAATAGAATTTTAATTGACGAGATACATAGGCACATTATGGACACATGCAGAGTTAGGTACAACTACCTAAGATTATGATGATGATGTATGCAAGTACACAAGATAGTACATATTGTATGAACTAAGTTATGATGATTTTACTGGCCATAACAATGTATCGACAGAACAAAGCATAATGAAGAAATGGACATTCTTGGTTGGGAAATTATTATTTTTTACTTAACTAATTAGGGACAACATTGTAGATGTTAAAACTAAGTGGGAAAAAGTTAATTTTGTATTTTGCTAAAGTGTATAAAGCCATGAAGTTCGTCTGGGAAGATATTTGTAAATTAGCAAGGTACAAAGGAAGATTAATAAATGTGAAGTTATCTGTAAGTTGTATGAGATTTATTATAATGTTTTGTGATAAAAATTTTGATGTATGATTGGAGGAATGAGAATTTTTTGAATAGAAACAAAGGCAATATCCGATATTGAAGGTATCACTTGTAGTGCCTACCCTCGTTCACATCTTTTCTAGACTCATTGTTGCTATTATTATCAAACTTTGATGGACTAGTATTATGTTGATGGATTAGTGGTATTGATTTGAGACTATCAGACATTATGTTATGGATTCAGTGGTTATATGATGTGATCATTTAGACTTTACATTTAATGCATATATGATGATCATTATATTATTTTCAGTTATTAATGATGATTAGTCAGATGGTTTATTATCTCATGTGTTTTATTATGGTTACTTACCCCATACTTGCATGTGTATGGTGTGCGTGTTTTCTTATTATATGGCATTTCTAATGTGGTTAAGGAAGGGAGTCGTAGTCACCTGCTTAGTCGGGATCTACACAATGCACCATTTCCTGCCATTGTCTGTTTAGCTTAGCATTATATATTGTATGTACATGCATGGTTTTTCTGCAGGTTGCAGGTACCAGGTATCGACTTCCCTAAATTGCCAGGATGAGCGTACCCTATTACACTATCTCAACGATAAGAGAAGGGAGATAAATTCTCAAGTCCAAATCCCAAACCCTAAAACCATTTGTCCTAGTGAGTTAGGACAAGTATCTGAGTTGAATACCCACCGAATGTGTCAGATGACATATTTCGTGATTTTTAACCCTTTAGACTGATTTTGTATGATTTGTTCTATGATGGGTTTTCATATTTTATCTTGGAGGTCTATGGTGAATTGTTTATTAATTAAGTCTTAATAAATAGATTTAATTAATAAATTATTTATTTGAGAAAATTAATATTAAATATCATGATCTTTGATATTTTGAGTATAATTAATTAAATGAGAATTAATTGAGGAAAAAGAATTAAATAAAAGAAAATTAGTAAATTAAAATTAATAATAATTATAAAATAATAATAAAGCAATAAATAAAATAATAATAATAAAAATTATAAAAATTAAAATGAAAGTTATAAAATTTAAATAGAAATTATTTAAAAAGTAAATTGGAGTTATAAGCTTGCATGGGAGTTAACGCACTTTTCTATTTCTCATGTGTCAACAACACGAGGGTTAGTGCATCAATTAAGCACATGATGTCTACAACCCTATGGCTCATCAAAAAGGTTTGGAAAAGACCCATGCTTAGTTGGTGACACCTTCTAGCTGTTTCTAGAAGCATTCTAGAGGTTTCCTAAGAGCTCTTTATATTTAGGCATCCCTAGAAGCTTAGAGATAGCATTGGAGAGCAATTGGAGCATTGGAGGACTCAAGAACTCTGAAGAAGGGAGCTTGCTCTGCGGGTTTTCTGAGGAAGAGCGATTTAGTATCAGAATCTGGGTAGATTCTTGTGGTTTTACTTATGCTATTTCCACATCTTGCTTTCCCTGTCTTCTTCGTGTCTTCCATATGTCTTCTGAGGAATTTCATATTTTTATTGTATGCATTCTCAATTTGGGCAATTAAATTTATTTGAGAATTTTATATGCATAGATCAAAAAGGAAAAACGGGGCTAGGGTTGAAATTCATAGTCAAACCCATTAGATTAATTATTGGAAATTTTGGAAATCAAAGGTTTATAAAGAAATTCTGAAAATTGAAGATTGTATTCATAAATTTTCTTATACATACTTATATATCTATATATATGTATATATGTTCATATACTGTGATGTTTTTAATTTTGTATATATATATATATACATATACATATACATATACATATACATATACATATACATATACATATAAATATACATATACATATATATATATATATATATATATATATATATATATATATATATATATATATATACATACATATGTATATATATAATATATATAAATAAGAAATCACATTGCGATTTATCTCTGCGAAAAGCATTTTAAAAATGCTGCTTAAAAAAATAATAAATAAATATGTCTGGGCTGGTATGTAAACCCCCACCTTTATCTGTCCATCGATATTTATATTGGAGGGTCGCAAGGTACTTGCAACGCAGTGTACCCATGACAAAAGAACTGCCATACGGCAGTGGTCGCAGGGTACCCGCGACGGGTATGATCACACGTCATCGGCGACGATTTAAACATATAAATTGCTTTCGGCTTTGGTTATATATTGTGATCGATTTTTATATAATTTTTTAAAAAGTTATTATCAATTGATATTAATATATAAATATATATTTATGTATGTGTGTGTGTGTGTGTGTGTGTGTATATATGTATGTATGTATGTATATAAGTATATGTATAATAGTTATAAATAATTATTTTATTTAAAATGATTTATATAGATGGATCATTTTGTAAAGATAAAAGATTAAAAGAATATGATTAATAATTATAATGAGGCGATAATAATAATTAACTTAATTTAGTTAATTAAGGTTAATTATTAGAACGTGATATAAGTTTTGATATATGCAAATTTTGTTCAATGGAAATGTCATTTTTCAAAAAAAGTTTATATGAATAAAATATTATTAGATCAATTAGAAAATTGAATCTAATGTAGAAACTTTTTATCTATCAAATAAATACATGGGTTAGGTAAAACGTGAAATTTCTCCACTTGATATAGTTTGGAAAAACGTAAACTGAGACTTTTAAATTCAAATTTGAAAACTTAGCAAAACAAAAACATGTGTTTACATTGTGTATTCTTTATGCTATTGTTTTGGGTTTTGGGTTGACTAGTGTTGACCAATTATAGGACGTCTACTAGAGGCTTGGGAGTTTTGTGATTGTGATGTCATGATGATGTTTTAATCTCGATCTTTATAAACCCAACCATGGTTATGTGATGGAATGCTCTATGTATTGGGTGTGATTACTGATTGTTATAGTTGAGATTCTTGTGTATGAGACACTTGACCTAACCATTATTTTGGTCATCGATCAATTATGCTTGATTATTTTCTAGTCGCCATGATGGGACTGAGATGTGGATTTATTATTGATGATGTCATGTTGCGACATGTTTGACTCAACCATTTTTGGAGTCTTCGATTAGTATGATTGAGATATATTTTGGTTATTGAGAACCATTGGATATTTGATTATCAGTGATACTTTAGTTGCCAATAGAGAGCTGTTGTGGTCATGATTTTCTATGGATGTTTGCTCATGGAGATTTGATGCTTTTATGCATATTTGATGATTTTATTATGGATTATTTTTGTGATTTTGAGATTTATGAGTCCATGAGAATTAGGGTAGGATATCTGCATGTAGTGACGAGAAGTGGCTTGCAATGGGGGCCGGGGCCCTAAGAGGCTGCCAGGGTAACTCATTGTAAGTTGGATTAATAAGTGATAACATTCACACCTAATACTAACTGAATGAACCTAAAAAGATAAGTGTTTTGTTCTCGCCCATGCCTTGAGTGCTTGTATAGGCTAGGATGGGAGTAGTGAGAATGCATGGTTGTGACCTTGCATTCCATAGTATGCCTTGTCAGTATGAGAGGATACTAGTGGCCGCATGAGATCAGTATGGACTCGTGGAGTTTAGCTAACTGCCAGGGTAACTTGTATGTGATAAATGTGATGACACTTTCCTACTTGCATAGTAGGTTCCTACATGTCATTGTGTGCCTCTAGGAAGTAGATGTTAGTTTTGTGATTGGAACCTTTGAGTTAGTATACTTTTAGGATTCCTGGACTTATAGAGATTTGAGCTATGTGTTATGGATAGCCTGTTTGGGACTTGAGATTATCTCCTCAACACGGTGGGAGTGGACCACTTAGGTACTACGCGGTCGAGTGGTAGTGTATTTTCCACTCTTATCATTTGAGACTCATTTAGACATCGTGGCTGATGCGTCCTTCATGATGGTGGATATGTATCCTTTCATTGATGATTAGCATATGTTAGATGATGTTATCTTATGCTTATATTTGCATGTTAGATTACTTTCTACATATGATGTTGTATATGTTAGGAGTGTCATTCCTACTATGTTAATACCGAAGATCTCTTCGGTGATTTGGGATGTTACGCACGAAGGGATGGGTAGGGCCCACGATGGTCTAATGATGCTATTAATGGTCGGGAGGAACTGTGCACTTAGTTTATTTTTTGTGATCTTTATGATGGATGTATATGTCTTCTATGATGATGTATCATGTGATTATCTCTACTTTGATGTATCATGGATTGGAATAGGATGATGTACCTTATTCTACATATGTATATTTTTTTTGAGCTTGTCATACCCTGTGACATGTACAGTGGATGATTGAGCATTTGGTAATGTAATGTTTAAATGTTGGACTTATCATTATTATTTCATGTGGATGTTGTACTAGATGGATTCTTGTATGTAATTCAACGTTAAGGGATCTTTAAAGAATGTAATCTGTTATGTATGTTATGTTTACTTTTAGATGGACATTATTATTGCTTCCATTATTGTGAATAAGTTATGTATGGTATTTACTTTCATGTAAAAAAAAAAATGTTACCAAACTTAGTGAAATTCTAGGTTAATTCTTTGGATTCCTTGGTGGGGCATTACATTTGGTATCAGAGCTCGAGTTTCTACATTGGGAGCTCTGGGTATTTTGGAACAACTAGAACTTTAAACTATAAAGTGTATCTCTTCAACTTGAAACTAGGTGAACTGAAACAGAACCTAAACTATTACTTGAATATTTTTCATATTTTAACACTTAGTTTTCAAAACTGGAAATTTTACTTAAACCTAAACATAGAATTGAACTTAGTCTATTGCAAACATGCATCTTTTGATTTTAATAGTACTTTGTACTATTGTAGGATGGTATCTGGGACTAGGTCTTCTGTTAGAGGCCATGGTAGAGGCTATGGAAGAGGCCATGGTCGTGGTAGAGCTGTTAGTGCCCATGGGTCTGCCCATGAGGGATCAGCTCATGTAGAGAGCAGGGAAGAGCACTCTAGTAGGTAGCAGGAAGAGAGCCGTAGAGAGGACCAAGCTGAGTTTGATGAGGTTAGTCTAAGACAGATGATGCAGACTATTCTAGAACATTTACCTCCTATTCAAGAACAACCTAAAGTGCATCAGACAGAACAAGAGCATAGACCCAGGTCTAGGAGTCCTCAGAAGCATCATTAGAGGTCCATTATGTCCACTCAGATGAAAGATCTTTCAAGATCCAAGGTCAAAGCCTTTCAATGGGCAAGGTTCTGGTTATGTGGCCCAGTAGTGGCTTATTTCCCTTGATATGATTTTTTCTATGTAGGAGTTCGATAGCAATGTTAAGGCAAGATTTGTGATCACTAATTTGGAGAATTTTGGGGCCACTTGGTGGACGATTGAGGAGAACAAGCTGGAAATCGATATGAGCAGTGTCACGTGGGAACTATTCTTAGAGAGTTTTCATGAATGATTCCTACCAGAGGAATGGAAGCAGTAAAGGGCAGATGAGTTTCATAATCTCAAGCAGTACACTATGTCAGTGATTGAGTATGAGTGTAAGTTTTATGAGCTCATGTCTTTTTTAGGGTTTAGTAAAAATTTAGCTCAGTTGACACAACACTTTATTAGGGGTTTGAATAACCGTATAATTGGGGGTGTCAAGGTATTTGAGCCAAAACATCTCAAGGATGCGGTACATCAAACAATCCTTGTTGAGCAAAGTGTCAACCTTGGTCAAGGTGGTTTTGTAGGAGCACCAACAGCATCAGGATCTAAAGGCAACTTCAATTCAAGTGGTAACAAGAAGCCTTTCTTTTATAAGAGAAAATAGTATCAGCAACAGTCTCAGTAGATGCAGCAGCAGAAAGGATCGAATTCTCAGGCTCAAGGTGGTGGCAAAGGTTCTAACTTTAAGAACAACCGTAATGATCAACGCAATAAACAGAATCAACCCAATCAGCTAGCTCAGAGTAGCCAGTCTTTTGTTAGCAGGAACAGTCGCTAGCAATCTAATGTACCACCTATGGGTAGAGGATCTGGCAGGAATACAAAATGTTTTTCATGTGGACAGATTGGACATTATGTAGCTCAGTGTCCATAGTGAGCACCTTAGTTTTTAGGATCTAGGCCTACAGCTTCAGGACCCATAGTTGGTGATGCAAGTAGAGCTCATAGAGTATTTGCAGCAGTTGATCAGTGTCAGGAAGATCATCAAGGAATAATAGTTGAGACCACAAGTTCTATTCAAGGTATATCTCTTTTAGTATTGTTTTATTCAGGAGCTACATATTCATTTATTTCACCATCTATAGTTTCTAAGTGTAAGCTGGATGCGGTGAAGCAAGATCATGGTTGGCAAGTGGAACTAGCCTCAGGGATTAAGGTCTCCACGAATTCTGTAGTTCATAAGTGTGGGCTTAGATTAGGAAGCTTTAATACTACAGTGGATCTTTGAGTCATACCCCTTGGTTCCTATGATGTGGTTTTAGGCATGGACTGGCTTGGATCTCATAGAACTAGTATAGATTGTAGGAAGAAGATTATTTTGTGCCAAGATGACCAAGGGAATGATGTGAAGATAGTTGGAATACCAAGGCCTATATCTCTGCGGATGATTTTTGCTATGCAAATGAAGCAGAGTTTCTGTAAGGGATGTCATATATTTGCTGTTATGGTAAATGATCTTGATGAAGAAGATCCTGTGAGGAAGACTTTAGATCACCTGATTTTGTAGGAGTATGCAGATGTTTTTCCAAGTGAGATTCCAAGCATGCCTCCAAAGAGGGACATTGATTTTAGTATTGATCTGATTCCTGGAGTGGAGCCTATCTCTAAAGCTCCTTATCGTATGACTACTTAGGAATTGGGTGAGCTACGTCTTCAGCTAGAGGAACTTCTGGCCAAAGGGAGCATTCGACCTAGCGTATCACCATGGGAAGCTCCAGTGCTCTTTGTGAAGAAGAAAGATGATTCTTTGCACCTTTGTATTGACTATAGACAGTTGAATAAGGTGACTATTAAGAACAGGTATCCTTTGCCTAGGATTGATGACTTATTTGATTAGATCAAGGGAGCTACAGTATTCTCCAAGATTGACCTTAAGTTAGGATACCACCAGCTTCGCATCAAGGAAGCTGACATTCACAAGACCGCTTTTTGAACTCTCTATGGGCATTACGAGTTCACAGTGGTACCTTTTGGGTTGACTAATGCTCCATCAGTGTTCATGAGTTTGATGAATGGTGTTTTTTGATCATATCTTGATAGGTTTGTTCTTGTGTTTCTTGATGACATATTGATATATTCTAAGACTCAGAAGGAGCATGAGGAACACCTGCAGTTGGTTTTGCAGTGTTTGAGAGACAATCAACTTTATGCCAATGCAGCTAAGTGTGAATTCCTCAAATCAAAGATTCAGTATTTAGGGCATATCATCTTAGGTGATAGTATTTCAGTGGATCCTACAAAGATTCAGGAGATAATAGAGTGGCCTATACTGACTAATGTGTTAGAGATTCGTAGTTTCATGGGCCTAGCAGGTTATTATCGCAGATTTGTCCAGAACTACTCTAGGATAGCACATCCTATCACTTCTCTTCAGAGGAAAGGTAAGAAGTTTGTGTGGACAGAGAAATGTGAGGAATCTTTTTAGAGGCTCAAGGAGCTTTTGACTAGTGCATCGATTTTAGCTGTACCTGATCCAGAAGGTGATTTCATGGTGTGTATAGATGCTTCTCTTGAAGGAATTGGGGCAGTGTTGATGCAGAATGGACGGGTGATTGCGTATGAATCATGCAAGCTCAAGGATCATGAGTTAAATTATCCTATGCATGATCTTGAGTTAGCAGTAGTAGTTCATGCTTTGACACGATGGAGACATTTCTTTTTGGGGCACAGGTTTGAGCTACATAGCGATCATCGTAGTCTTTAGTACATTTTTACTCAGCCCAATTTGAATGCTCGCCAAAGACGATGGATGGAATTTCTATGCGAGTATGATTTTGAGGTTAAGAACAGTTAGGGTAAGGAGAATGTGGTGGCGGATGCTTTGAGTCGTAGGAGACATGTGTTATCATCTGTGACTCTTAGTGTGGATTTGAGGAGTCAGATTGTTTAGGCACTTCCTATGGATTCTTGGTATCAGGAAGTGTGCAGAGAGATAGATTCAGGAAGACCCTTGGAAGGTAAGTTTGCAGGTTCCGTTTGAGAATTAGATGGTCTTTTGAGACACTTGGGGAGGATTTTTGTACCATTACTAGATGAGCTTCGCACCTTGATTCTAGCAGAAGCCCATCATACATCTTACTCAGCACATCCAGGTGTCAAGAAGATGCATGCTGATTTGAGACATTTGTTCTTTTGGTCTGGCATGAAGCAAGACATTGCTGATTTTGTGGCTAGGTTTCTTGAGTGTCAGAGAGTCAAGGCAGAACACTAGCACCCAGCTGGACTTTTGCAGCCAAATCTCATTCCTTCTTGGAAGTGAGATATCATCTCCATGGATTTTATAGTAGGATTACCTATGACAGTTCGACATCATGATGCTATCATGGTTACCATTGATTAGTTGACTAAGGTGGCACATTTTTCACCGATTAGGTCTTCCTACATAGCAACTTCTGTAGCGAACGTCTTCATGCGTGACATTGTGAGATTACATGGTATTCCTAGAAAGATCATTTTTGACAGGGATCCTGTATTCACATCTGCATTCTGGACATCATTGCAGCATGATCTTGGAGCACAGTTAAACTTCAGTTCAGCATATCATCTAGAGACTGATGGTCAGACAGAGAGGGTGAACCAGGTTTTGGAGGATATGTTACGGATGTATGTGATGGATAGGAAAACACATTGGGAGGACTATCTCTACCTAGTGGAGTTTTCTTACAACAATGGGTATCATAGTTCTATTGGCATGGCACCTTTTCAGACATTATATGGACATCCTTGTTGTACACCATTGAGTTGGGATAGCCTTGAAGATTGCATTCTATTGGGTCCTGAGATGCTTCGTGATATGGAGCAACATGTAGTGCGTATCTGTGAGCATTTGACTATGGCACAAGATAGGCAGAAGAAGTATGCCGATGCTCATAGGATAGATAAGCAGTTTGCTATGGGTGAAAAGGTTTTCTTGAGAGTGCGACCATGAAAGAGTCCAATCCAATACAAAAAGGGTTCTAAGCTAGCACCTCGCTTTATGGGACCATTCAAGATTTTGGAGAAGATTGGCCCGATTGCTTACCATCTTGCTCTACCGCCCAACCTAGCTCGCATTCATGATGTTTTCCATGTTTCAGTGCTTAGGCAATATATTCCTGATATTGTGCTTGTTCTTGATTGGAATGCATTGCAGGTAGAGGATGGGCAGCTAGCTTTGGAGCTGGTTTGTATTCTGGAGCAGTGGGGGTTGACCCTCAGGGGTCGAACCATCAAGCAGGTAAGGGTCCAATGGGACCCTACTGATGATTCTTCAGCTACTTGGGAGGATGCAGCTAGATTGAGGGAGTTATATCCCTACTTGTCTGCAGGCTTCCATGAGTAAGCCTAACCCAAGGGGGGGTGGATGTAGTGCCTACCCTCATTCACATCTTTTCTAGACTCATTGTTGCTATTATTATCAGACTTTGATGGACTAGTATTATGTTGATGGATTAGTGGTATTGATTTGAGACTATCAAACATTATGTTATGGATTCAGTGGTTATATGATGTGATCATTTAGACTTTACATTTCATGCATACATGATGATTATTATATTGTTTTTAGTTATTAATGATGATTAGTTAGATGGTTTATTATCTCATGTGTTTTATTATGGTTACTTACCCCATACTTGCATGTGTATGGTGTGCGTGTTTTCTTATTGTATGGCATTTCTGATGTGGTTAAGGAAGGGAGTCGTAGTCACCTACTTAGTCGAGATCTACATGATGCACCACTTCCTTCCATTATTTGTTTAGCTTAGCATTATATATTGTATGTACATGCATGGTTTTTTTGTAGGTTGCAGGTATCGGGTATCGAATTCCCTAAATTGCCAGGATGAGCATACCCTATTACACTATCTCAATGATAAGAGAAGGGAGATAAATTCTCAAGTCCAAATCCCAAACCCTAAAACCATTTGTCCTAGTGAGTTAGGACAAGTATCTGAGTTGAATACCCACCAAATGTGTCGGATGACATATTTCATGATTTTTAACCCTTTAGACTGATTTTGTATGATTTTTTCTATGATGGGTTTTCATATTTTATCTTGGAGGTCTATGGTGAATTGTTTATTAATTAAGTCTTAATAAATAGATTTAATTAATAAATTATTTATTTGAGAAAATTAATATTAAATATCATGATCTTTGATATTTTGAGTATAATTAATTAAATGAGAATTAATTGAGGAAAAAGAATTAAATAAAAGAAAATTAGTAAATTAAAATTAATAATAATTATAAAATAATAATAAAGTAATAAATAAAATAATAATAATAAAAGTTATAAAAATTAAAATGAAAGTTATAAAATTTAAATATAAATTATTAAAAAAGTAAATTGGAGTTATAAGCTTGCATGGGAGTTAACACACTTTTCTATTTCTCATGTGTCAACAACACTGGGGTTAGTGCATCAATTAAGCACATGGTGTCTACAACCCTATGGCTCATCAAAAAGGTTGGAAATGACCCATGCTTAGTTGGTGACACCTTCTAGCTATTTCTAGAAGCATTCTAGAGGTTTCCTAAGAGCTCTTTATATTCAGGCATCCCTAGAAGCTTAGAGATAGCATTGGAGAGCAATTGGAGCATTGGAGGACTCAAGAACTCTGAAGAAGGGAGGTTTTCTGAGGAAGAGCAATTTAGCATCAGAATCCAGGTAGATTCTTGTGATTTTACTTATGCTATTTCCGCATCTTACTTTCCTTGTCTTCTTCGTGTCTTCCATATGTCTTCTGAGGAATTTCATATTATTATTGTATGCATTCTCAATTTGGGCAATTAAATTTATTTGAGAATTTTATATGCATAGATCAAAAAGGAAAAACAGGGCTAGGGTTGAAATTCATAGTCAAACCCATTAGATTAATTATTGAAAATTTTGGAAATCAAAGGTTTATAAAGAAATTCTGAAAATTGAAGATTGTATTCATAAATTTTCTTATACATACTTATATATATATATGTATGTATATATGTTCATATACTGTGATGTTTTTAATTTTGTATATATATATATATATATATACATACATATATATATATATACATATACCTTTACATATATATATACATACATATGTATATATATAATATATATAAGCAAGAAATCGCATCGCGATTTATCTCTGTGAAAAGCGTTTTAAAAATGCTATTTAAAAAAATAATAAATAAATATGTCTGGGCAGGTATGTACCCCCCCCCACCTTTATCTGTCCACCAATATTTATATTGGCGGGTCGCAGGGTACCTGCAATGCAGTGTACCCACGACAAAATAACTGCCATACGACAGTGGTCGTAGGGTACCTGCGGATGGAGGGTACCCGCAACGGGTATGATTAAAAGAATATGATTAATAATTATAATGAGGAGATAATAATAATTAACTTAATTTAGTTAATTAAGGTTAATTATTAGAATGTGATAGAAGTTTTGATATATGCAAATTTTGTTCAATGGAAATGTCATTTTTCAAACAAAGTTTATATGAATAAAATATTATTAGATCAATTAAAAAATTGAGTCTAATGGAGAAATTTTTTTTCTATCAAACAAATACATGGGTTAGGTAAATGGTTAGGTAAAATTGAGTCTAATTGAGTCTAATAGTTGAGATTCTTGTGTATGAGACACTTGACCTAACCATTATTTTGGTCATCGATCAGTTATGCTTGATTATTTTCTAGTCGCCATGATGGGACTGAGATGTGGATTTATTCTTGATGATGTCATGTTGTGACATGTTTGACTCAACCATTTTTGGAGTCTTTGATCAGTATGATTGAGATATATTTTGGTTATTGAGAACCATTGGATATTTGATTATCAGTGATACTTCAGTTGCCAATAGAGAGCTATTGTGGTCATAATTTTCTATGGATGTTTGCTCATGGAGATTTGATGCTTTTATGCATATTTGATGATTTTATTATGGATTATTTTTGTGATTTTGAGATTTATGAGTCCATGAGCATTAGGGTAGGATATCTGCATGTAGTGACGGGAAGTGGCTTGCAATGGGGGTCGGCGCCCTAAGAGGCTGCTAGGGTAACTCATTGTAAGTTGGATTAATAAGTGATAACATTCACACCTAATACTAACTGAATGAACCTAAAAAGATAAGTGTTTGGTTCTCGCCCATGCCTTGAGTTCTTGTATAGGCTAGGATGGGAGTAGTGAGAACGTATGGTTGTGACCTTGCATTCCATAGTATGCCTTGTTAGTATGAGAGGATACTAGTGGCCGCATGAGATCAGTATGGACCTGTGGAGTTTAGCTAACTGCCAGGGTAACTTGTACGTGATAAATGCGATGACACTTTCCTGCTTGCATAGTAGGTTCCTACATGTCATTGTGTGCCTCTGGGAAGTAGATGTTAGTTTTGTGATTGGAACCTTTGAGTTAGTATACTTTTAGGATTCCTGGACTTATAGAGATTTGAGCTATGTGTTATGGATAGCCTGTTTGGGACTTGAGATTATCTCCTCAGCATGGTGGGAGTGGATCACTTAGGTACCACGCGGTCGGGTGGTAGTGTATTTTCCACTCTTATCATTTGAGACTCATTGAGACATCGTGGCTGATGTGTCCTTCATGATGGTGGATATGTATCCTTTCATTGATGATTAGCATATGTTAGATGATGTTATCTTATGCTTATATTTGCATGTTAGATTACTTTCTACATATGATGTTGTATATGTTAGGAGTGACATTCCTACTATGTTAATACCGATGATCTCTTCGGTGATTTGGGATGTTATGCACGGAGGGATGGGTAGGGCCCACGATGGTCTAATGATGCTATTAATGGTCAGGAGGAACCGTGCACTTAGTTTATTTTGTTTGATCTTTATGATGGATGGATATGTCTTCTATGATTATGTATCATGTGATTATCTCTACTTTGATGTATCATGGATTGGAATAGGATGATGTACCTTATTCTACATATGTATATTTTTTGAGCTTGTCATACCCTGTGACATGTACAGTGGATGATTAAGCATTTGGAAATGTAATGTTTAAACATTGGACTTATCATTATTATTTCATGTGCATGTTGTACTAGATGGATTCTTGTATGTAATTCAACGTTAAGGGATCTTTAAAGAATGTAATCTTTTATGTATGTTATGTTTACTTTTAGATGGACATTGCTATTGCTTCCATTATTGTGAATAAGTTATGTATGGTATTTACTTTCATGTAAAAAAAATAAATGTTACCAAACTTAGTGAAATTCTAGGTTAATTCTTTGGATTCCTTGGCGGGACATTACATCACTAGTAATGTAAAGAGGTTTTTGTATCTATCACTTTATATTGAAGAACTATATTGTACATTGCATGTTTGGGAAGTGGGCTCATCTTACATACATTTTGTAATTATATATAATAACTTCTAATAGGGTTGATTCTTTTGACAAGGCCTAAGTCTTCTAACAAGGACCGAGACACTATATAGATGTAATAGGCTCCTAACATGGTCAATATCTGTAACCATATACTTTTGATTAGTGGATCATTTTGTGGGTACCATCCACACCAAGGTTTTCCCTTGGGTATGGTTTCCCTAGTTAAAAAAAAATGGTGTTATGACCAGTTACTTTATTGCATGACAATGTATAGTGTCCAACATAGTTAGTTTAATTTATCATGTAAGATATTACAATTTGAGTAAGATCCCTATGGATATGGAACAACTACAAAAGATCCTAGAAGAAGCTCTTGAGGAGATTGATATTCTTACTAAAGAAAGAGATGTTTTGAAAGAAAGATATAAAGATGCTAAAGACTACATTGGAAAGTTGAAAGATAAGATAGATTATCTTAGGTTGAAGAAAGAGCCTAAAGATTAGATCAAGGAAAGTGATGAAGTTTCAAGACTGAAGAAATAAAATGAGATCCTGAAGTATGAGGTTAAGATTATAGATCTAAAGTTGAGCTTGAAGGATGATGCTAGTAAAGATGAATTAGATTTGAAGCCTAAGAATGCAGATCTAAGATCCAACCTTACCAAAGTGACATCCAATGTTGAGTCTACCAAGTTTCAGTATGTAGAACTTGAGAAGTACAACAATATTGTAAAAAGAGAATTAACTTAGTCACATCAACAACTTGAGAAATTCTATTCTAGCAGTGAGAAGCTTGATGAATTTTATTTTTTCAGAGACCTTCTTATGATAAGACTAATCTTGAATATTTTATTGTAGGAAAGTAAGATAAGAAGTTTGAAGTAGGAAAGGAACCTAATATTGTAAATCAATAGTCTATGCAAGATAAAGTAGATCTAAACAAGATTTGTCAAATAAATATGATCAGACACCTAAGGAGGTTGAGTAAGCTAATAAACTCAAGAAAGTAGACGAACCTATGTAACCTAAGAAAATCGAATCACTTAAAGAAGTGATATATGAATTCAAAGGTAGATGTTATGCATGTAATGAAACTGGTCATATGAAAAGGGACTGCATAGTTAAGTCATTTAAATCTATTACTGAGTTTTATTGTTATAATTGCCATAGTTTTGGTCATAGGGAAGTTAATTGTAAGAAACCTAAATTTTATAATAATAATAATAGCAATAGTAGAAGTTTTAGAGGTACCAACACTATAGGAAGAAGATATAACAAAAGAAAAAATGAAATGAGAAGAAACATTATGTGTTACAAGTGTAACTACTTTGAACACATTGCTAGAGATTGCAAAGAACCTGTTAACTAGCCTAGACCTAAATTTGGAAATAATACACCAGTATGCCAACTATGTAACAAATTTGGTCCTATAGAAAGATTTTATAGAATGGACATGATTAACAAGTCAAGGAATCCAAATTTTAGAAGGAACATGAACATGAATGTCAGAAGAAATGCTAGCACTAGTAACAACTAGAAAGACAATATAAAAGAATACTTTGAAGAATTTAAAGAAGTATTATTCAAAGCCAAATATCCATCAATTTCACATGTGGTGTTGGAAGAACAGTCAAATGAAGCACATGAATGTAGATTGAATTCAATTGTAGTGATTGATTCATCCTACTTGAATTAAGAACTTTTATTAAAGAATGAGCATCAACAAGGTAGAAAAATTGTTAGAGGAACAATTGAAAGCATGCATAGTTTATATAAGGTAAAATGAGATATGTAGAAGCCATGGTTAAGTGTGCAAATGATTTTTAGTTTATATGTGAGTTCAAAAAATAAAATAAGCCTCCTAGTAATCAAAAATAACTTATGCTGATTGTGTATTTGCATAATTAATGCAGATATGAATTGGATGTGATTTAATGGTCAAAATTGAGATATTGAGCATCATTTGATATTGCAAGAGTTAAAGGAGAGATTTGGAGAGAATTAAAGGTGAAGTTGAAGAGTATTTAGCAATAAACCCTATTTTCAAAAAAAAATGAAGATTTAAAAAGGTCAAATTTGCGAAAAATTAAGTTCAAATTTCTCAGTTAAATATGGATGTGTCATTAATTTATAATGTGGAACATTAACTAACACCTTAGATAAAAGTCAATCCTATACAACCCCTAGAAGAATATCCTACAGTTGCATTTTTGAAAATACCAAATAATGTTTTATATTTGGAAGATATTGGTAGCTATGTTAAAAGAAAATTTGAGTCTGTAGGAGAGGGAAGCACAAAAAATGATTTTGATATCAAAAAATGATTTTGATATCATATAATAAGGACATGGTTCTTAAAGAAAAATTAAAACACCAAGAACACAATGACCTAGTTAAATACTAGTTCTCTTATGAGTTTGACAATGAGGAGTGGACTAAGATCATACTAAGAAGAGTTCATGATGGAAAGTTTTGGTTAGGAGATAACATGGTAGAGATCTCAACTAACCTTATTCATGTGGTCCTTGGTCTGTATAATGAAGGATTTATAATTGCAAATGAAAATAATGTAAAGAAAGTTGTTTTGGAAAACATTATATCTATATACAATGGGAGAGGAATTATTATCAATAAGATTAAACAAGATGATGTTAGGTTTATGAGATGAATCATGGCCATTAAGATTTGTTCTAGCTCTAGGGAAGATGAAATGGCAACATGATTCATACATTTATCCTATAAAATGTGCAATGAAAGAATATAACTTAATATGGGGGATATTTTGAGAGAAAAAGAGGGAAATATTATCGATCAATGGAAATTATCAAGAAGTGAATAAGGAAACAAAGAAAGTAGTTCTAAAATTTATGACCTCAACACCCAACCAAGAATAGGGAAGAAAAGAATTAGGGGGAGTAATCCCTATAATTATAGAACCATCAAAGAAAAAGGATTAGGAGAGACCATCAATTGAGACACCTACACTAGAAAAAACCTTATCAGAGGCACCATCTACAACTCCAATATATGTAGAAACATTAGTGGAAGAAGTTGCAAAAGATAAAATAATGTTAGAGGTAACTCTGCATCTAACCATTATTACTAATACCATACAAGTTGGCAATACAATAATTACCTTAGACATTGAAGACAAAGATCATTTTATGGATTTTGGGCCATTCATTGTTGACAATTTGGTAAACTATATTAGTTCAAACTGTAAGAATTTTCCTTAGAGAAAAATTCACCCAAGATCAAGGAGCACAAGCACAAGCACATAGTAGACCAAGAGTATGATCAATATGAGAATGCTTACTATTATCAAAAGCATGTAGAAGCATGTACATACACACTAGGAGAGCCTATATATAAAGGCCTCTATGAAGAATCTAGAATGTGTCTAGAAAGAACTAGGATATAAGCATGACAACTAAGCACATATATTCCATAATAAGAAGATAAGCACGATGAGGTGTCTAGAATGTTGTAGACACCATGTGCTCAAATACTGTGCTAACTCCTAAGTATAGACAACATGTGCATAATTAGAGTGCAAACTCCTATGTTGTCAACATGACAACTCACAAGAGTACACATACTCCTAGGTGACTAATAAATAAATAATAAAATATATGCATTAACCTAAGTAAAATTAAGTAAGTGTAAATAGTAAATACTAATTTACACCAACACCCCCCCTTAAGTGCAACTTAGGGGAATGCCCTTAAGCTTACATGATCTAGGATGATGCAAATATCTGATTGGCATTAGCAAGCTTGAATCTTCACCTACAAAATATCTCCCCTACAGACCTAATGACCAATTTTTTGTAAAATAATGCAAATTCAAAAAACTTTATAGAGAGGTAGATGAAAAAAATTCAGATCTAAAAATTAAATGTAAAGATATGAAATGATCATACCAATTCTGCAAATTGGGCCTTTGGGTGCCAATTTGCAAAAAAAAAATTGCCTCAATTTTGACTATTGCCTAACATAGGTGTATTTATAGTCAATTCACCAAATCGAGATTCCATATGTAATGGAAAGTTCTTCTTTGGCTCTAGACACTCCCAATATTTGTAGATTCTCTGGATTCGGGCTGAGGTGTTAAAGCAACTATGGTCTCAAACGACTAGTGATGAGAATCTCCCCAAGCTTTGATACCATGTAAGAATTTCCCTTAGGGTGAGATTCACTCAAGATCAAGGAGCACAAGATCAAGCACATAGTAGACCAAGGGTATGATCAATATGAGAATGCATACTATTATCAGAAGCATGTAGAAGCATGTACATATACACTAGGAGAGCCTATGTATAAAGACCTCTATGAAGCATCTAGAATGTCTCTAGAAAGAACTAGGAGATAAGCATGAAAACTAAGCACATCTCTTCAACAATAAGAAGATAAGAACGATGAGGTGTCTAGAATGTTGTAGACACCATGTGCTCAAATAATGTGCTAACTCCTAAGTGTAGACAACATGTGCATAATTAGAGTGCAAACTCTTGTGTTGTCAACATGACAACTCACAAGGGTACACATACTCCTAGGTGACTAATAAATAAATAATAAAATATATGTATTAACCTAAGTAAACTTAAGTAAGTGTAAATAGTAAATACTTATTTACACCAACACAAACAATGAGGAAGATGAAAAGAAAGAAGATAAGAAAGAGAGGAAAGAAGAAGAGAAGAATAAGCTAGAAGAGGAGAAGAGAGAAAGAAAAGGAAGAGATGGAAAATAAAAACAAAGAAGCAAAAAAGATTTAGTTAGAAGCAAAGAAGAAAAGAAGAAAAGAGAAGAAGAGGTAAACAAAGAGGAATAAAGGAACATGATAGAAGAAGAGGTAAAGAAAGAGGAGGAAGAAAGGAAGAAGAAAGAAGAAGAGGATAAGAAGATAGGAGAAAAAAAGAAAAAGAAGGAAGAAGAGAAGAAAAAGGTGGTAGAAGAAAAGAAGAAAAAGGAGGAAGTAGAAAAGACGACAAGTATATCTAGTTCTTCTAGGACACCCCTTGCACTAGTAGCCATGACATGATGAGATGATAAGAGAATATAAAAGAATGTAAGAGAATATTTTGAAGAATTTAATGAATTATTTTTGAAAGCCAAAGATCCATCAAGTTCACATGTGGTGTTGGAAGAATAGTCAAATGAAGCACATGAATGTAGATTGAAGTTAGTTATAGCGATTGATTCATCCTACTTGAATTAAGAACTTTATTAAACAATGAGCATCAGAAAGGTAGAAAAAGTGTTAGAGGAAGAGTTAAGGTGTGCACAATTAGAATAAGGTAGAACAAGATATGTAGAAGCCATGGTTAAGTGTACAGATGATTTGGAATTCATATGTGAGTTCACAAAAGAAAATAAGCCTCTTGGTAATTAGAAATAACTTTTGTTGATTGTGTACTTGCATAATTCATGCAAAGATGAATTGGATGTAATTTAAAGGTCAAAATTGAGATATTGAGAATCATTCAATCATGCAAGAGCTAAAGGAGAGCTTTGGAGAAAATTAAAGGAAAAGTTGAGGAGTATTTGACAACAAAGCCTATTTCCACAAAAAAATTGATGATTTACAAAGGTCAAATTTGTGAAAATTAAGTTCAAATTTCTCAGTTAAATATGGATGTGTCATTAATTCATAATGTGGAAGATGAACTGAGATCTAAGATAAAAGTCAACCCTATAAAACCCCTAGAAGACAATCCTATAGTTACATTTTCAAAAATACCAAATGGAGTTTTATATTTGGAAGATATTCATAGCTATGTTAAAAGAAATTTTGAGTCTGTAGGAGATGGAAGCATAAACAATGAGCTTGATATCATATAATAAGGACATGGGTTGGAAAGACAAATTCAAACACCTAGTACACAATGACCTAGTTAATCACTAGTTCTCTTATGAGTTTGACAATGAGGAGTGGACTAACATTGTACTGAGTAGAGTTCATGATGGAAAGTTTTGGTTTGGAGATAATGTGATAGAGATCTCAACTAATCTTATTCACAAGGTCACTGGTCTATGTAATATAGGAGCTATACTTGTACATGAAAAGAATGTAAAGAATGTTATTTTGGAACACACTAAATATTTATACAATGGGAGAGGAATTATCATCAATAAGATCAAACAAGATGATGTTAGGTTTGTGAGAAGAATCATGGCCACTAAGATTTGGTTTAGCTCTAGGAAAGATGACATGGAAACATGATTCATACATGTAGCCTACAAAATGTGCATTGAAAGAACAAAGCTTAATATGAGTGATATTCTGAGAGCATAATTGCTAGAAAACCTAGAGAGAATAAACAAAGTTAGAAATAGTTAGTTTAGATTATCATCATTTATTACACACATGTTTTTACACCTTATCAAAAGATTCCCATTTATACCTATATTAGAATTATTGAACATTGATAAGAGTGCCATGGAGAAGATAATTGATCTTTATAAAAGGCATCCAATTGATAAGATTCACAACAGTGCAGATCTTATTGTGAAGATATTTCAAAATGAAATGAAATAAAATTATAGAATTCCACCATCTATGGTTGAAAAGTTTCAATATAACATTTACTTCATGGTAGATAGAGACTTCACCTACATAGAAGCAGTAGAACCAAGGATGTTGTGTGTTGAGACACTTGATTATGAGATTATAGATGAAGAAATTGAAGGATATGTTCAGACTATTCCTAAATCTAATAATGCCAACTATTTTAATAGATTTCGAACTTATGATAAATGAATGGAGATGACCTATCAAGATAAAATTTAAAAGTCTATAAAGAAAAAGGTATAGTAAACATGAAGACAATAAGGGAAGAATCACACATGACTCCAGAAGAAGTTAGTGTAGTGAGACAAACTATTTTAGGCGTGAAGTAAAGTGGAAAACAAGGCATAATGTATGTCCCACCTTTAGCAACAAAAAAATCATCAAAAAGAGTTACAGTTGTAGTACCATCTACACAAACACCTACTACACCCTATGCAATAGTATCCTAGGTACAACCCCAAGATACACCTCTTATTTCAGTTGTGTAGCAATCGAAAGAAGAAGACAAAACATAAGTTATTGAGGAAAAGAGAAAGTTAGCTAGATTAGTTGAGATAAAATAATGACCTACTAATACACATAGGAAGAAAAGGATGAAGGCTATGGTAGCCAGTCCTAGAAAGAGACAAAAAGAATTATAGACATTTGAAACTAAGAATAAGATGAGAGGTCAAGTAGACATTCCTGAGGATACTGAGATAGAAAGGTAAGAAGAACAATGAGAGATTGTGAGAAAAGGAATAAATGATTGGAAGCCTTAAATTGATCAATTAAATTGCACTATTATTGATGAAGGCAATTTTGTGAAATTGGAAAAATATTATCACTTATACACATGTATTGATAGGTTACAACAAGAGAATGTCATTATTAGACATATGATCTTGTCTAATAAGAGATTTGAAGACATACAAGGAAAATTTCCTAAAGACCTTTTATGATAGAGTAACAAATATAAAGAGAAGATTAAGTGATGAGGATAGAAGCATAAGAGAAAACCAAGTAAGAAAATTAGGTGAAGTAAGGAATGATGACCACCTTGAAAGTATAATGAAGGTATTGAGCCCCTCTTGAGAAACAAAAGAAGGAAACATTATCGATCAGAGGAAATTATTAGGAAGTGAATAAGGAAACAAAGAAAGTAGTTCTAAAATTTATGACCTCAACACCCAACCAAGAATACCTATAATTATAGAACCATTAGAGAAAAGGGATGAGAAGATGCCATCAGTTGAGACACCTACACTAGCAACAAACTTGTTAGAGGCACTATCTACAACTCCAATATATGTAGAAGCATTAGTGGAAGAAGTTAAAAAAAATAAAGTAATTTTGGAGGTAACTCCACAAGTAATGATTATTCCTGATGCGATACAAGTGGATAGTACAAAGATTACCTTAGACATGGAAGAAGAAGATCATTTTAAGGATTTTGGGCCATCCATTGTTGACAATTTGGTCAACTATACTAGTTCAAAAAAAGAGGGAGATGAAAAGAAAGAATATAAGAAAGAGAGGAGAGAAGAAGAGAAGAATAAGGTAGAAGAGGAAAAGAGAAATAAAGAAAAGGAAGAGATGGAAAATAAAGAGAACGAAACAAAAAAGATTAAGTTAGAAGAAAAGAAGAAAAGAGAAGAAGAGGTAAATAGGAAGGAGGAAGAAAGGAATAAGATAAAAGAAGAGGTAAAGAAGGAGGAGGAAGAATAGAAGAAGAAAGAAGAAGAGGATAAGAAGATAGAAACAAAAAAGAAAATGAAGGAAGAAGAGAAGAAAAAGGTGGAAGAAGAAAAGAAGAAAAATGAGGAAGTAGAAAAGAAGGCAAGTATATCTAGTTCTTCTAGGACACCCCTTGCACTAGTAGCCATGACATAATCAGACGATAAGAGAATATGTTGAAGAATTTAATGAAGTATTCATCAAAGTCAAAGTTCCATCAAGTTCACATGTGGTGTTGGAAGAATAGTCAAATAAAGCACATGAATGTATATTGAAGTCAGTTGTAGTGATTGATTCATCCTACTTGAATTAAGAAATTTTAATAAAGAATTAGCATTGGAAAGCTAGAAAAAAGTTTCAGAGGAAGAGCTAAGGCATGTACAATTAGTATAAGGTAGAACATGATATGTAGAATCCATTTTTAAGTGCACAAATGATTTAGAGTTCATATGTGAGTTCACAAAAGAAAATAAACCTCCTAGTAATCAGAAATAGCTTTTGTTAATTGTGTACTTGTATAATTAATGCATAGATGAATTGGATGTAATTTAACTGTCAAAATTTTTAGAAATTTTTTTAGTGCTCATGGTACAAAATGTGCATTAAAAGAAAAAAGATTAATATGAGTGAGATTCTAAGAGCGTAATTACTAGAAAACCTAGAGAGAATAAAGAAAGCCACAAATAGTTAGTTTAGATTCTCATCTTTTATTACACACATGTTTTTCCACCTTATTAAAAGATTCCCATTTATGCCTATGTCAGAATTATTGAATAGTGATAAGAGTACCATGAAGAAGATAATTGATCTTCATAGAAGGCATCCGATTGATAAGATTCACAATAGTATAGATCTTATTGTGAGGACATTTTAGAATGACATGAAATAAAGGTATAGAATTCCAACATCTATGGTTGAAAAGTTTCAAGATGATATTTTCTTCATGGTAGATACAGACTTCACCTACATAAAAGCAATAGAACCAAGAATGTTGCATGTTGAGGTGCTTGGTTATGAGATTATAGATTAAGAAATTGAAGGATATGTTCAAACTATTTGTAAATCTAATAATTATAAATATTTCAATAGATTTGGAACTTATGATAAATTAATGGAGATGACCTATCATGTTAAACTTGAAAAGTATGAAAAGAAGAAGGTAGAGTCAACCTGAAGAAAATAATGGAAGAATCACATATGACTCCAGAAGAAGTTAGTGTAGTGAGACAAACCATTTCAGGCATGAAGCAAAGTGGGAAGCAAGGAATAATGTATGTGCCACCTTTAGCAACAATAGAACTATTAGAAGGAGTTACAGTTGCAGTACCATCTACACAAACATTCACTATACCCTATGCAATAGTATCCTAGGTACAACCACAAGATACACCTCTTATTTCACTTGTGTAGCCATCAGAAGAAGAAGATGAAATATAAGTTATTGAGGCAAACAGAAATTTATCTAGATTAGTTAAGGTAAAACAATAACCTACTAATACACCTAGGAAGAAAAGGATTAAGTCTATGGTAGCTGGTCCTAGAAAGAGGCACAAAGAATTATAGACATTTGAAACTAAGAAGAAGATGAGAGGTCAAGTAGACATTTCGAAGAATACTAAGCTAGAAAAGTAAGAAGAAGAATATTGAGAGATTGCAAGAAAAGGAAGAAATGATTGGAAGGCTAAAATTGATAGATTAAATTGTGCTATTATTGATGAAGGCAATTTTGTGCAATTGAATAAATATTATCACTTATATATAGGTATTGATAGGTTACAACTAGAGAATGTGGTTATTAGACATATAATCTTGTCTAATGAGATATTTGAAAATATTCAAGGAAAAATCCTAAAGATCTTTATGATAGACTATTAAATATAAAGAGAGGAGTAAGTGACGAGGATAGAGGCATAAGAGAAAACCATGTAAGAAAATTATGTGAAGTAAGGAATGATGACTACCATGAAATTATAATGAAGGTATTGAGCCCCTATTGAGAAATAAAAGAAGGGAAATGCTATCAATGGGAGGATATTATCAGGAAGTGAATAAAGAAACAAAGGAAGTGATTATGATATCTATGACCTCAACACCAACCAATAATAGGAAAGAAAAGAATTAGGGGGAGTAATCCCTATAATTATAGAACCATAAAAGAAAAGGGATGAGGAGACACCATCAATTGAAACACCTACACTAGCAAAAAACCTGTTAGAGGCACCATCTACAACTCCAATATATGTAGAAGCATCAATGGAAGAAGTTGCAAAAGATAAAGTAATGTAAGAGGTAACTTTGCATGCAACCATTATTATTGATACCATGTAAGTGGACAGTACAAGAATTACTTTATACATGGAAGAGGAAGATCCTTTTAAGGATTTTGGGCCATCCATTGTTGACAATTTGGTCAACTATACCAATTCAGACAATGAGGAAGATGAAAAGAAAGAAGATAAGAAAGAGAGGAAAGAAGAAGAGAAAAATAAGGTAGAAGAGGAGAAGAGAAAGAAAGAGAAGGAAGAGATGCAAAATAAAGAGAAATAAGCAAAAAAGATGAAGTTAGAAGAAAAGAAGAAAAGAGAAGAAGAGGTAAAGAAGAAGGAAGAAAGGAATAAGATAGAAGAAGCAATAAACAAGGAGGAGGAATAAAGGAAGAAGAGAGAAGAAGAGGATAAGAAGATAGCAAAAAAAAAGAAAAAGGAGAAAGAATAGATAAAAAAATCACACCCACGTTATAGAGAAAAAAGTTGTAATTCAAGATTTTGACACAGAGTTCAGTAACTTATCTAATATAGCACTTTAAAGGCACAAGCGTTGCATGATACAAATATATTTATAAAATTTTATGACAACATTATAGGTGACATAAAATTTCTTAATGAGAAGATCAAGGAACTAAGAAGATTCTTGGAAAAGGGAAAAGATATGTATGGCAAGTGTGCTCTAGCAATAACATTTTTCAAAAACATTTTAGATGAGCTGAGAATTTAGCTAAAATAGTTAGAGGTACTTGGAAATGAAGTGTAGAAACCCTCATTTTAGTTTGTAGCTATGGAATTTTTTTATTTTTTAAATGATGAAATTAGGCTTTTAGAGATGCAAAAGGAAATAATACTAAAGATGTTTTCATTGTTGAGGGAACACCTTTATTTGAAATTGATCTCGTTCATAGAAAATTGGAGGAATGCATGTAGTTAAGGAAATATGAAAATCTTTCCTATACAAATCTGGATGCAGTAGAGATTTCTTCTTATGCTATATGTGCAATATTGAGTATTGCAGATGTAGTATAGGATTAATAGGGTATAAAGTTCTCTATCTTGAAAAATAACTTTGATGATATCATCTTATGGATTACTAGTCAACAAAAACCTTGAAGGTAAATATGACAAATTTTGAATTGTACATAAGTTTCATCACCTTTGTCATTGATGTCAAAGGGGGAGAGATAAAGAAAATTGTGCATGTGTGTGTGTGTGTCTATATACAAGGAAGATATGAGTAGAATTATAAGTAAGGGGGAGTAATAATGTAATTAGGAGATATAAGGAAAAGATAGTATATGTAATGATCCACATCTTTTGAAAATTTCTAAAGGCCAAGTTTTGTAAAGTTTTGAAGTTTTGTTTTGGATTTAGCAAAATTTTCCATATGTTGCCATCAATGCCAAAGGAAAATTTAGCTAGGTTAGAAAATTTAGATTGTTGGAAATTTAGCTAGATTATAAAATTTGATGTTTTCATTTATGGAAACATAGCAGTCATATGAAGTGGGCAGAACATGAAGATGAAGATATGACAATTATACTTAGAAAATTATCTAAGTGTTGTGTAGTTTATCAAGTAGAATAGATAGAGTTTTGAATGGTGAGCTTCATAGGTAGATTATGGACATGTGTAGAGTTAGGTACAACTATCAAATATTATAATGATGACATATGAGAGTGCATAGGACAATACAAAATGTATGGACTATGTTATGATGATTATACCAGTCATAACAGTGTATAGGCAAAACAAATCATGATGAGGAAATTGATATTATAGGTTAAGGAGTTATTTTGTTTACCAAAATAATTACTTAACTAATTAGGGATGAAATTCTAGATGTTAACCCTAAGTGGGAAAAATTTAATTTTGTGTTTTGGAAAAGTGTATAATGCATGAAGGCCGACTAGGCAAATATTTGTAGATTAACAAGGTATAAAGGAAGATTGCTAAATGAAAAGTTATGTGTAAGTTTTATGAGATTTGTTTAAATATTTGTGATGTGAATTCTGATGTATGATCAAAGGAATGTAAATTTTATGATAAGAAGCAAAGACAATATCTAATATTGAAGATATCAGCAAAAATGTAAAGAGGATTTTGTATCTATCTATTTGTATTGAAGAACTATATTTTACATTGCATGTTTGGGTAGGGGGCTTATATTGCATACATTTTGCAATTGTATATAAAAATATTTAATAGAGTTGAGGCTTCTAACAATGCTTAAGTCCTCTAACAAGGATCGAGACACTATATAGATGTAATAGACTCTTAATAGGGTCAATATCTTTAACCATATGCTTTTGATGAGTGGATAATTTTATGAGTACCACCCCCACCAGGGTTTTCCAATGGCTAGTTTTTCCCTAGTTAACAAAATATGGTGTTATGAGTTACTTTATTGCATGGTTATGTTTACTATTCAACATAGTTAGTTTAATTTATTTTGCAAGTTATAAAGTTGTTAAAGATTCAAGTTTTGGGCTAAAATTTGTAAAATAATGATTCACACCAACCCCCCCCCCCCCCCCCCCCCAACACACACACACACACACACACACACACACACACACCTCTCACCATTTCCTATTTTAACAAGTAAATCTTTCCTTAGATTTCTCAAAGCCCCTATGTTTGTTTGTTTTGGAAACCCAATTTCTTTATGGTTTTGAGAAAAGATTGGAAATTGAAGGCATAGCTCAAAGTTAATGGGTATAGGTTAGGAGGAAGAAGAAATTCCTGGCTTCCCACCAATTCTTCAATAGGGTCTCTAAGATAAAGTCCAAACTTGACATGGGAGGGAAGAAGCTTGGCTAGGGTAGAAAGAATTAAAAAAAAACTAGAGAAATGACAAGAAAAGATCATATTATAGATGGTAAACAATTGACCATCCAGGAGAGCTATATAAAATGTTCTAAATGAAGATTATGTCTTAGAACATAAGAGGATTGAATGCTCCTCACAAGGAGGGAATTCTAAGAAATGTGGTTTGAGATCACAAACCAAATATTCTTTTGGGTCTAGAAACTAAGATGCCAAATGAAAAAGAGGAACTACTCTCTTTTTAAAAAAATGGTAAAGTGTTGTGTGCAGTTCCCAAGGATCATCTAAAGGAGTTTTTGTCTTTTGGAACAAGGTTATTTTTCAAGGTGAATTGATCTTGTTTGAGAATAACCTTTTGTGTATTTTATTTTTACATATTTGGAATAAATTCCTTGGATTTTGTCCAATGTTTATGCCCTCAATACAAACATGGGTAGATTGGGTTTGTGGGAGAAATTGGCTTCTTTTAGAGACCCTATTCCTAAAAAACCTTGGCTCATTTCGGGGGATTTCAATACTTTCCTAAGAGATCCAGAGAAGGTTGGAGGTATTCTAACCCAAAACTAGTTAGAGGGCAGGTTGAATTTGATGAGGTTCATTGATTCTCAAGCACTAGTGGATGAAGAGCTTCATGGTTTGAATTTTACATGGTCTATCCATAGATCATGGGATAACCTAATCCAAATTTAGATAGGGCTCTTCTCTCTATCGACTGCATAAACTTGTTTTCTTTCTCCTTAATGGATCTTCCAAAAATAGGTTTAGATCATTTTTCTATTTGTCTAGTGGTAGAACCCTCAACTATTAAAATAAATTCTTCTTTTAGGTTTGAAAAAATGCAGTTGGAACATCTTTATTTAAGAGGTAAAATATAAGAGTGGTAGGATATCTAGATAGATGGGGCTATGTTCAAGTTGGCAAAAAAATGAAGTTTTAATAAAGGTAAGGTGAAAGTTTTGAACAAAGATGCCTTTGAGGATATACTCTAATAAAAAAATGATATAAACTCAAAGGCAGATGAGATTTATAAGTCTATTCAAGATCCAGAGGATTTCCAAGGACTAAGGGATAAACAAAAGGGTTCTTTGTCAAAATATCATGACATTATTACTAAAGGGATGTATTTTTGGAGACAGAGATCTAGAGCAATGTGGTTAAAATTAGGGGATAAAAATTCTATATTCTTTCATATAACTGTGTCTAAACACAAGGTGACCAATAGAATCTCTAGAATTGCTTCTGACTCAAGAGAGGAAATAAGGGAAACAAAATACCGAGGGGGGGGGGGGGGTGAATTAGGATCTTAAAATTTTGACTTCTAAATCAATTTCAGTGAACCATACCTAATTCACCATTAAAATTGTAATGTTGAAACATAAAATAACTTCATAACATCCATAATAGGTCAACACATAATGAAATGATTTGGTTACCCAAAAAACTTCAAGATGAAGGTAAAACTGGGGTGGGGATGAAACCCACAAATCTTCACTATTGCAACAATAAAGTTAACCTATTAAGGTTAAAAAGTTTGACCATAAGACATGATCTACCTAGTGAAACATTTGTCCTATTAAAGACTAAAAGACTATTAGATCTTGCCTTATTAGAGGTCTTGACACTTACAATAAAGTAAGGAATCTGTTATGAGATTTACATAAGCCTCTTAGGACCACTCTGTCAAGAGATTTACCCTATTTCAATTATTAAATAATTGATCTAGTACCTAACCTTTGATATTATTTGTAAGCTGATCTTGGGTCTCCTCTTTCCCTTATCTCTGATCTAATTCTCCTAATCTAATAAATTTGTTAATTAGTCCTTCAATGCTTTGATTGCTCTGCACTAGATTTGTCTTTGTAACTTCACTATTACTCCTTCACATGCACATACTCCTTACACATTTCAACATGCTTGTGACCTCTCTCTACCTTCTTCCTTGTGGTCTTTTCTCTTTCTCACTCTCTTACTTTTTCTAGGGTTAGAATCCTCTTTAAATAGACTTCATGTGAAGCTTCTAGATCTTAATCAATAGTTGTAACTTCATCATCTTTTGTCATTTCTATCCCTTTTTCTTTTTGGTTGAATTGTTTGTCTAAGGATGATAACCTTCTACTAGTGACATGTAATCATAATTTGATCTGGCTCTACATATATTAAATCTGATAGAAATGTCAGCCAAAATGATTCACATATGAGTTTGTGCCTTTACAAACTCACATAACAAAACTGTATTGCTTGACACCTAAGTTTTCTGATGCTCGGTCATGTATATTGTTGCTTAACATCTATAGGTTTGTGTGCTTGACACTTGATAACTTCTCAATATGCTTGATCATCATTAACTTGGCTCATACTATATTCTTCGGCTCACATATATGCCCAGTCTTAACTGATTGCTCTGCTCGATCAAAGTGTTATCTGCTCAACCTTTACTAGATAAATCAGTCATAGTGATGACCTTGTAATCTTTCCTAGTAAATGAGTTGTAAATGACTAATTATTTTGTTAGTAATTAGTAGCATATTCCTAGATATCAAAAATCTCCCCCTTTGACATTAGTGACAAAAACACTTTGTCATGAAATCATTTCCTTCAAAACATATTCTCTTCCTGAGACCAAAATTATAGATATCTTTCTCCTTTAACTTCAATAAATCACCCTTACTTGTTACTCTCCCTTCTTATCACTTATCTTATCCTTTTGATTTTCACTTATCCCCCTTATTTTTTCACTAATGGTAGCTGGGGCTGGGTGAGTTGGAACTTCTCAAAAATATTCTAATGACTAGCCACAATATTGGCATAGCCAAGGTTCCATGTATCTTGTACCTTTTCCAAAATTTGGAACTAAATCTCTAACATGGAAGCTAGGGAAATTAATCCCACTATATGTATAAAATGTGTGTCCTTCTTCAAAATTTCCTTGGCAACAAAAATACCCTTCTAAATTAAATCTACATGTGGCAAAAATTGGAGTTGAATTAATGTTAATTAATTTTGTATTTCTGCATCTGTAGCTATGAGTTTAGCTAGTCTTGTCTGACTGAATGTAAGTTCACTGAATTAAAGTGAACTTGAACTTTCATTCTTGCTCAATGAGTGAACATTAGTCTTCATACTTGCATGTAGTTTCTCTAATGATCTTTGTGTATCTACTATAAAGAAATCTATATCACACAATTTGAGATATAAAGAATTTCTTGTTTTCAAAACTATTTCCAATTGTGTAATAGCTATTGAAATATTGACTTATCTCTATATAAGGTCATGCAATAATTTATGAAATACTTTATCCTCCATTCTTCTCTTAGACCATTGTAACAAATTTTTATTTTTTTCTATGTCCTCTATCTAAACTTTATCAACAACATATACTAGTTGATCCAAAATTTTATGCTAATGATTTACAAATGTAATACCAAAAGAATCTATAAAAATATCTTTGATAGTATGCAATACCTATCTTCTCTTCTATTCTTTCTTCAGCTGTTCTTGTTTGACCTTTCAACTCAACAAGATTTGCAATTCTTGCATTTTCTCTAAAGTAAGATTACTAAAATCATATGTAGGCAATATGATTACCTCATTAAGGTCTACTAACTCATCATCATCTTCTTCTCTATGAGTCATAGCCTAACATCTTGAAGGTGTATCACTTGGAAGTGATAGCTATAAATGCTTCCCTTTCTCAATTGATCTCTCCTTTGGTTGCTACACTAGTGTAGATATCACCTATTGTATTGGTGGCATTTGTGTTGATTATACAACCTTTGCACTCAACATTTGAATGAGAGCTTGAGTAAACTCTTTCTCTCTCTATGTGATTCCTTCATCTACCAACTTTGTGCTTGAAAATTTCTTAGAAATTACTTCCTTTTTTCAAAATTTTCATACAAGTCATTCATGGCAATATATACAATCAATGCCTTACCAAGTTGTTCAACACTTGTATCCTCTATAACTAGTGTGACTTTAGCATCATCAGTCTTGTTAACTTCAAGCTTTGGATATTCAATTACCTGTACTAAGATTGGATTTGTACATAATTTTTTTGAGTTCTTCATTAGTCCTTGAATTCCTCTTCTGTAAGTGTATTTGGATTAGGTGGAGCGATGTGAGTGTCATCTTCAATTATGACAGTATCATTAATTTTGATACCACTGAAAAGTTCTTCCATTTTTGTTGCTAGATTTTCTAATTCCTACTCTTCATCTTCTAGTCCTATAGCATCTTGACCTTCCCTCACCTCTTAATTTGGAGTAAGTAGTCCATATTCTTCCTTCTAGAATTCAATACTAGCTTCCTCAACTTCAGGAACTTTTTTCTTTAAAACCTTGTATGCCCTATCTGTTGGCATAAATTTCTTGATAGATTCTTTAAGGATTGTAGACATTTTTGTCTTTCCCAAATCTGGCATAACTTGTGCCAATTTTGCTTCTCTTATTTTCTTCTCTATAGTCAATGCCCATTTCCATTTGGCATATACTCTATTATACAATCCCACAGGAATTCCAATTTCTATTTGCATAGGTATACATGTAAACTTGATCATCATATCAATCAAATTAAGCTTCTTCAAGTTTATCTTCATATTCATTACTCAAAGAATCATACTATAAATCATTAAGAGATAAAATATTTCCAAATTCTATCATTTATTCACATACCTAATCTATAGTTATTAGAGGGAGAACCTTTGCAACTTGTAGTTTGTTGTTCTCTTTAGAACTTGTCCTTTCATCTTCTTTCTCCTCTTGTGCAACTATAATCTTGTTCTTTGCTTTAGCTTTCTCACCTACCTACTTTCTCTTCTTTGATGAGCTTCCTAGTAGAAGCTCGGTAGTGGGTTGTGCTTCTCTTCTCCCGGTGATTAAAAAATTTTCCTTTTGGTTTTGGTGAGGTCACCATTTCTTGTACATCTTTCTGAAGGTCTTCCTTTACCTTTGGTGCAATTATCACAACCTTCCATTTTTTTGTGACCTTCTATTCCATAACTGCAAGCTCTTTGCCTTTTCCTTCCTTAGCCTTTGAGGGTTGACTTGACCCTTCTCCTTATTCTATTTGACTAAGCCTAACAACTTTTCTTTTCTTTTTCTTTAGTGCCTTTGGTGTCCTAGCTTCAACACTCATCTTGGCAATAACTATCTCCAATGTGCCAAACTACTTGGCACTAGTGTTTATATCTTCTACCAATAGTGTAATGACAATTGCTAATATGTCATCAACATTTACCTCATAGGACATTGGCCTCAACCATGCTACTCTAGGTATTAGTTCTTGTGCGCACACAAAATCTATGTCCATAATGAAATATACTCCATCATAATACTTATCTACAATTGATTTTGGAATTCTCATACTATTCTTCATTTTGGTTTTGAATTCATCAAAATAGTTATCCATGACTACTTCAAATTTATCTCCCAATCTCTCTATTAGGTTATTCAACTAATTTATAGTAGTTTTATTTCTATCCCATGCAATTGTTTCAATAGTAGGAAAATAGTGTTGCACATAGAAAAATATAAAATCTAATAGGGAACTAAACTTACACGATGTATTCTTGGCTTTCTTTATTGCTTCTAGGATCTCTATAAGTTGTTATAACTTTAGCTCAGAAAGATCGTATGCATGATCTTTCTTTATATTTTTGTATCCCAAATCTACTGCAACACATGACATGCTATTCAATGTGCTAGACTGATAAAACTTGTGGGCAATCACACAAACAATGAATTCAATTAGTGGATCCTCAATGCTATTTATTGACATTCCATGACCATACCACTTCACATTGGTTAGGTTTCAATTTCATTCTATGTGCCACTCCTTATACTCTTAGGTAGATCCAATGTAGCACACCCAGTTACTCTTTGAATGATTTCCTTGTTGATCTTGATTGATCCACCTTCCAACCGTACTTCCATGCCATGAACTCATCTTAGGACAATAATTATCCATTCATTCTTGAAAACTTTAGGAAAACCTAGTGCATAAGTCAACCCTTTGCCTGCAATGATTTTGAATTCATCTTTCATTGATAACATGATATGATGTCTTGCACAATCAAGACTCTAGGTGGAATATATGACAATACTCCAACTTCATCAACCGTGGTTTAAATATTAACCATGTTTATGAAATTTGGTGGAGATCGATGATCATTCCTTATAAGTTGTGCATTGTAATCCTTTGATATTTCACTTCTAGACACCATTATGAACTAGGGTTTTTAGTAAGATCTTTTCAAAAAATACCTTATTTGATAATAAAAGTAATACTTCTCTTCACAAATTCCATAATTCCTTGTTTTGATTTCTTGTTCTAGTCACTGAGATTATTTTGAATATTATCATGAGCTCCTTGATCACTTGGTAAGACAAATAATCATTGGAATTTGATATGTACCTTTGATCTTTCAATTTTAGTTCTACATTAATGTCCTCATTCTTATATAATGTATGATAGTTGGTCTCGGACTTAACTTTAGTTTGATTAAAAGTTATTCACTCAGTCATAACCAACTTATTCAATCAATATGTAATCTTTATCAATCATTGAGTCTATACTGCAAGACTTAGACAATATGGACTATACTACTCATACTCGACACCTTCTAAATTTTAATTTCTAACATTTCTCAATGAATCTCTCATTATGCAGATATATATTTTCATTAATTTTAATTCTAGGAATTGATGTAGAATATAGATTTTAAGTCTATAGTTCCTACATACCTCTTCCTTTTAGTGAGATTTGGTGTGATTACTAGATCCATCAAATTGGGAGATCATAGTGTCTTCTACTCTACTACTTCCAACTCTTACTACTTCTATCCATGTCTTCTTCTTGTTTGGTTTCTGAAATTCATTCCTTGGTGCTGGTGTAGGTGTCCCAATTTTGTAGTTCTTACTGATGTGTCCCACTCATAGAAAACTAAAACATACTATCTCACCATTTAGCCATTTCTTTTAATTTCATCTAAAATGTGTCATGATGCAATTATTTGAAATGTGTCCCTATTCTCCACAATATTGACAACTATACCATGTGTTGTAATCCTAGTCATAGGAAATGGCTTTCTTTGGTGCATGAGTCTATTTTTTAGGTGACCAATGCAATTTCTTCTTAAGTCTGCACTTATAGGCCTTATGTCCATACTTTTGATAGTTGTAGTAGTGACCTTGGAATCTAGATACCTTTCTATTTGAATATGTTTTGTAGTCATGATCTTGATGTACTTCTTTCTTACATTTAGAACAATTACCACTAGGCTTTGGTTTAGGGGTTTGCTTTCCATTTCTTCTTCTAAAAATATTTGTTGTATGTCCAATCTTCCCACAATAATAACATTTAGGTTTACCTTTTGATTTTTTATTCCTTTGTTCTCCACTTTTAGATGATTCTCCTTCTTCAGTGGTTGAATATTGCTTGTATCCAAGTCCAGAGGTGTATTTTCTCTTGGTGACTTCATCATGTCTTCAAAATGTTTGATTGCTTCATTCGGTTTATTCATCATTTCCATGAGTTCCTTTTCATGCCTTAACTCATTCTTCAATTTCTCATTCTGTAACTTTAGATTTGTGATCTCAAAATCTTTTTTGTTTGCTTCCTAATTTGAAATTACTATTTGGTTTATTATATTGAGATGGGTATTTGTAAGCTTCTGAACTTCAAATGATGTTTCTTCAAGTCTGATAGATATTTGTATTTTGTCTTCTTCATCCATTATTTTATGTTCCATTGCTTTATTGTTTTATTCAATAACTTCACACAGTGTGATTGCTTGAATTTCTTGTTTCGTCTTGAGATCTTTCACTTCCTTCAATAGGGCACTGTTATTCTCTAGCAATTTTGTCATTGCTCCATCTCTACCACCTATCTTTTTATTGTCCAAAAATCCTTCTATATCAAATTCTATAAATTGAGTATCATTAAGTTGTATAACCATCTCTCTTATCCTTTTGAGGGATTCTCTCAATTCTTCTTTTTTTGTTTGTATTTGTTGCAACCCAATCTAGATTTAAATGATCTAATTTTCAATGATCTTTCCTAACTTCTATACTTCCATCTCCATGACCTTGGAATCTCAAGCTTCCTGACAAGAGAATTAAGCTCTGATACCAATTGTTGGAATATATAAGGGATACAAAATACCAAGAGGTGGTGAGAGGTGAATCAGGATCTTAAAATTTTTGACTTCTAAACCAATTTCATAAAATTATACCTAATTCACCATTAAAACCATAGTACTAAAACATAAAATAAGTTCATAATATCCATAATATTTCAACACATAACACAAGATTTGGTTACCCAAAAAAACTTCAAGATGGCGGTAAAACTGGGGTGGGGATGAAAGCCACAAATCTTCAATTTTGCAAGAATAAAGTTAACTTGTTAAGGCTATAATGTTTTACCATAATATATGATCTACTTGGTGAAAGGTGTTAGAAACAATAGTCCACCAAGATAACTAAGAGGGGGGGTGGGGGGTGAATCAGTTACCGAACAATTAAAATATTTATCTTCTTTAAATAAACATAACCATTCAACCAAAGTAAACACCAATCATAATAAGATGCACATAGACAATTACACCAGATATATTAACTAGGAAAAACCTTGATCAGAGGGAAAACCTCGATTGGAATGATGCCCATAAGATGATGTACTAATATAAATATTCCTTGTTAGAGGATGGAGCCTGTTAGGAGTCTATTGCAACATTTAGTACAATGAGCCCCTATTCGGAGACTTTGAATCCCTACTAGGAGATTCCAACCCTATTAGGAGTTGTGCCAACCCTGTTAGAAGTTGTGGTATAATGTATGCAAAAAGAGCCTAGTGCCCAAACATGCAATTTCAACTACAAGAAGAGTTCAATTCTCAAACAAGTAATTTATTGGTATCTTCTTCTTTCCTCTATCCTTTC
Organism: Cupressus sempervirens; assembly: GCA_028749045.1. NCBI lineage: Eukaryota > Viridiplantae > Streptophyta > Pinopsida > Cupressales > Cupressaceae > Cupressus > Cupressus sempervirens. The sequence continues at coordinate 192,355,319 of CM053786.1, read as the reverse complement.
CTCTATCCTATCAATCAAACCAATCATTTTCAAACCTTTTAGACTAGGTCATGAACCTCAAATCCAAATACCAAACCTTGGATCACTCAACAAAACCTCGGCAATGAAGTTTCCTTCACTTCTGCAGTGCTATGCTCAACTTCTTATTTTTCACTCTTTGTTGCTTATCATTGATCATTCAATCATCACATCACACCACATGATAAAGGAAAATTTCCTTCCTTTATATTGAGAACATAAAAAGTTTCCTTGAGTCATCTGTTAGTCCTTTTTAATTAATTATTATAGGACTACATTAAGAACATGTTACACTTAGCAATAACCTTAATCTCTTGCTTTGAAACTTGAATACCTTTCTGTACACACAATATTATGACTAGTGAGCTTAGCCACATAATCCTCAATATTTCTTCTTCATGTCCTCAACCTCGATCATCAATATATCAACTCTACTAAGAGATATAAAAAGTTTACTAGAACATGCCTTTGTAAACTCTATCTCACAACGTACATCACCAAAACTTACGTAACTTCTTCTAGACTTATCCTTTCTACTTCTGATGTTAACTGCATATACCATATAATCTAAAGTATCTCCCATAACCTTGGGTGGTTATCATGCTCAACTAGCCATCCCTACCAACTTAATCTTTTCCCTATTCTTCTGTTAGATACCACAGAAGACAATCAAACATGCTATGTTGACATCAACGAAAAACTTAGTCATGAATGTAACATATCATCAAACCAATATTCCAAAAATCTCTCCAATCTTTCAACAATCTCCTCCTTTGGCATTGATGGAAACATAGATGAAAAACATCTAGTTCCAAGAATACCAATAAAAGACAGATAGTCTTCAAATCCTCTTCATCAATCATACTTCCCCATTGATATACCTCAATGTGCTTTGTACCAAACTATCATTACAAATATTGTGCTTATGCTGAGCATCTTCCTCAACATACTACCAAACTTCTCCTCTAGTATAATACTTTCCTACAATACTTCTCCCCCATAGTACAATGTTTTTCATGCCAAAATTTTCCCCTATTGACATTAATGTCAAAGGTTTCAACAACCAACATCTCTGCATCAAACTTTGGAACAACTAATACTTACTCAATTCGAGTATCAAAAGACACTTTTCAAAATAATATCAACAATAGTCCTAGATGACTCTGTCCATCACAGATACTCCGTCATACATGAAGCATCAACATCTAGTCCAAACAAATAATGGTTCTCTATTACCCTAGATTAATGCATTCATACATCTTCTTACTTTGATGAAGGAAGGGGCATAACCCCTAGAATACCTCATAAATACTCAAAAGTCTCTTTGGGAAGAGGCTTATTGAATATATTTACAATCTTCTCTTTTGTTCTCACATACTCCAATATGATTTCTTTTTCTACAACTTTTTCTCTCAAAATATGATACTTAATAGAAATGTTCTTAGTCTTTGAATGTAATACTGGATTCTTAGACATATTTACCATGCTTGTGTTGTCACAATGAATAACAATAGGTTCACTGATTTTGATCCTTATATCCTTCAAAATTAGCTTCATCCTAATTACTTGATTATAATTATTTATTGTTGCAACATACTCTACTTCTGATATACTTTGAGATATACAATCTTGCTTCTTGCTTAACCAAGAAACCCATCTTCCTCCAATAAAGAAAGCTCCTCCACTAGTGCTATTTCTGTCATCCATACTGCCTTCCCAATCTACATCAGTATAAGCACTTAGAGTAAAATCATTAGATCTATCATACCATAATCTAAACTCAAATGTTCCCTTCAGATATCTAAATATCCTTTTCACTACTGCATAATGTGCTTCTCTGGGATCAACCTAGAATCTTACAACAATTCCAATTACATTTGCTATATCTAGCCTTGTGTGAGTTAGATATTACAATCCTTTGATCATAGATCTGTACTTCTTCTGCTCAATAGAAGGTGTCTCATCCTTTGTAGATAACTTGTGTCTAGTTACCATAGGTGTTTCCATGGGTTTACATGTTTCCAAACCAAACCATTTCAGTAAATCCTTCAAGTACTTAGTCTAAGAAATAAAGATTCCTTCTTTATTCTGTACAATCTACAATCCTAGGAAATATTTCATCTCTCCTATCATACTTATTTCAAATTCTTTCTTCATTTCTTCTGCAAACTTCTTACTTTCTTCATCATTTCCTCCAAATATAATTTCATCAATAAATATTTTCAAAATCATCAAACCATCATCAATTTCTTTCCAATATAGATTACTATCTATCGAACCTTTGCTATATTTGATCTTTGTCAAATACTTGTCTAACCTCGCATACCAGGTTCTGGGTGCTTGCTTCAATCCATATTTCCCTTATCATCTGTCAAAAGACATCCTTTAGGATGCTCAATGTATACTTCTTCTTCAAGTTCTAAATTTAGAAATGTTGACTTGACATCCATTTGATATACTTTGAATTTCTTCTGTGCTGCATAGGCTAAGAATAATCTTATAGCTTCTATTCTTGCCACTAGAGCATAAGTTTCCTCATAATCTATTCCTTCTTGCTGTGAGTAACTTTTACATACCAATCTTGCTCTGTTTCTTACAACTTCTCCTTGCTCATTCATCTTGTTCCTAAATACACATTTGGTTCCTATCACATTCTTGTGTGCTAGTTTGGGGACCAATTCCCATGTTCTGTTCTTTTATATCTGATCCAATTTCTCTTTCATAGCTTATTTCCAGTAATCATCTTTGCATTCTTCATCTACACTCATAGGTTCAACTTGAGATATCAAGCATAGTTCTTCTTTCACTGTGCTTCTTGTCATCACAGCTTTGTCTTTGCTTCTAATGATCTATTCAAATGGGTGATTCTTTATCATGTTCTTTCTTGAAGTAGGAGTTGTTATCTCAACTCTTGGCTCTACTAAAAGTTCTGAGCTAAATTCTTGTCTTCGCTCTCCTTCATTCTACAAATCATTATTAGTCTCAAGAAATATCTCATCATTCCTTGGCTTAGTAACAACATCATCATCATCTGAATTGTAATCAACAATTATCTCTTGTATTTTGAATTTCTCATCAATTCTCACATTTTCACTTTCCATTATAGTCTTAGTTCTCTAATTAAAACATCTATAAGCCTTTCTTTTCAATGAATAACCAAGAAACATATCTTCATCACTTCTAGCATCAAACTTACCAATTTCATCATTTTTCTTTATGTAACACTTACTTCCAAATATTCTAAAATATTTAACTGTAGGTGAGTGACCAAACCATAGTTCATAAGGTGTCTTGTTTGTGTCCATCTAGACTTGTACTCTATTCATAGTGTAGACTGCTGCATTCACAATTTCTCTCCAAAATGTCTTGGTTACATTATTCTCTACTAACATAGCTCTTATAGCTTCTGCATTAGACTTGTTCCTTCTTTTTGTAATGCCATTCTGTTTAGGGGTTCTCGGAGCTGATAGTTGTCTTTTAATTCAATTTTCTTCACAAAACATGTTAAAATCATTTGAAGTAAATTCTCCTCCTATATTTGATCTTAAACATTTAATATTTACACCAGATTCATTCTCAACTCTACTCTTGAAGATCTTAAACTTGTCAAATGCCTGAGATTTCTCTTTAAGAAATGCAACCCACATCATTCTAGAAAAATCATCATCTAGAATCATAAAATACCTTTCACTATAGAATCCTCTAGCCTTTTTAGGACCATTGAGATCCATGTTTACAATCTCCAACTTTTTTGTAGTGGTGAACTTCTTGCTAGGAAAATAAATTCTATTATGCTTTGCCAAAACACACTCCTTGTAAATTGTGTTAGTAGGATTTACAATCTTTGGCAAATCTCTAACAACAAACATTCTACTTGTCCTCAGAATACTATCAAATTTTACATGAAATAATCTCCTATTCCATAACTAACTATCATCTAGCTTTGCAACCAAACATGTCATTTTAGTAGGATTTAACTGAAATACATTACCTCTAGATTTGGTTCCTGTTCCAATTACCTTTCCATCTTTATCTCTGATCATGCATGTCTTTTTTGTGAACTACAATTGATAACCTTTATCTCCTAATTTTCCAAGACTAAAAAGATTATTCTTTAATCCATCAACAATGTATACATCCTCAATATTAGTTTTACCATCAAGAGTTATAGATCCAATACCTTTTACTTAGCATGTTGCATTGTTTCCAACTCTAACAATTCTTCCATCCTGACTTTTGAAGTCAAAAAATTTGTTCATCTCACAAATCATATGATGTGAACAACCACTATCAATTATCCATTTAGATTTCTTCTCAACCTATGATAAAAAAGCCACATTTTCTATAATTTCTTCTTTTAATGCCATAAATCCAATTTCATCATCACTAGCACTTAATGCGTGTTCATCAGAATCATAATCTTCATTTGCATACAAACAATCTCTATCCTTTTTAGGCCTATGATTTCCCTTATTATTTTTATCCCATTTAGGAAACTTAGATGCATAACGACCATATTCATCACAAGTCCAACATTTAAAGATTTTCTTACCTCCTTTTTCTCTTCTTACCAAAAGGGTTATTGCTTCATCAATCTTTCTGTCTTCCTTAGATTTACTGCTGCTAGAAAAATCTCCTCTAGCACTTGTGCTCCTTGATAAGTTAGGTTGAATATTCAAGGCACTGAAAGCTATTTATATTCTAGTCAATTCTCTAGATTGTCTAAGTTCATTCTCAACTTCTTCAAGTCTTCCAAGCAATGTCTCCTTTGTGAAATATTTGGTATATGATATCAACAACTGTATCATTTGAACTTCTAACTTTAATGGTGGTGTTAGAGCCTTTTATATCTTCCATATAACCTCATCATCTTTTTTGGTTCCTCCTTGAGCTTTAATACCTATAGTAATTTCTAATATCCTACATACATATATTCTTATAGATTTATCTTCCATCATCTTAGCATCTTGAAATGCACAAATCCAACTTTGTAGCCTCAACTTCTTAGAATGTGCATCACCTTCAAAACTATTTTCCAAAGCTTTCCAAATCAAATCTGAAGTAGTAATTGATTTTACCCGATTATACTCAATTTTAGGAAGTGTAGTCCATAGTGCTTCCCTAGGTCTCATGTTACACATAAAAATATCTAATATCCTAGACCCAAACACAACAAATGTGTCTTCATCTTTTCCTTCCAGCTATCATAGTTTGTTCCATCCAACTTTGGACTATCTTTCCTGAACATGTTTTCCATGGATCTCCCAAACCTATTAAATTTTTCTTCAAGGATCTAATTCTCTGATACCAATTGTTAGAAACAATAGTCCACCAAGATAAATGAGAGGGGGGGTGTAAATTAGTTATCCTACAATTAAAACATTTATCTTCTTTAAAAAAACTTAACCATTCAACCAAAGTAAAAATCAACCATGATAAGATGTACATAGACAATTACACTAGATATGTGTTGAGCTGTCATTTGACATGATGCTAAATGGCAGGAATTCTTGTTCCTCTCTTGAAAAGCTAATCTTGTGAATCAACTCCAAGGTTCCGGGTTATCTTGTGACGTACTGAAATCCACTCAGTGGAAGATAAATGTGAATGTTCATGAGGAGGCCTTTGTTGGTTCAAACTAATTTTGGACAAGATGACCAATCTGCTTGTTGTTTTAAAATTAACCACAAAAGAAATATGTTTTTGGTATTTTCTATTTTTTAAATGAATGCAATCTAACAATGCAACTATATGAATTCCTAAGTTAAACAGGGGTTAGAAAAGAAAATAACAAAGATAAGGTAATGAGAGATGAAAGTAAATAACATGAAAGGGAAATTCCTAATGGACATAAACCACATAAAATAATGCGTCTACGAGTTAAGCTTTCGAAGAGATCGATGGGAAACCAATGAAAATAGGAGCAATGCTTCCTAGATTCCACTGATGCAATCATCGATGAGAATTTCAATATCCAAAAGATGTTTCACTCTGCATCAAATTGCAAGGCCACAGAAAGTGTGCTCATGCGAGACAAAGAGTTATGCAGGCACAATTTGGTGATCTCTTCTCCAACTCAGTACGTCAGCAGAATTTGTGAACCCATAGCAAATACCAGAACTAATGAATCGTACAACCAGAAATGAAGCAATAAAATTTTGGCTCAATCACAATATCATGAATAAAATCCACAAAACAATGACACATTCAGGCAAGAATAACTACACTTGAAATGTGAGCACCAAAAGCATAATCTTATTGCAAAATAACAGCGGCCCTACTTCCATTTTACAATGGGGTATTTATAAGAAATCATCTCCTCAATTTGTGTTGAGAGTGAGAGATATCTTCATGCAATAAAATGCTTTTAAAACAATAAAAAAAACTAATTATATACAAACTACCTATCTAACTAGTGCTAAGAGGGACTCCATCCATATTTTATTCATTAATTGGATGCATGAGCCCTTTACATGTCAAAAAATAGAGAAAAATGAGAGAAGAAGCATGCAGGAACTTAGAGCCTAAGTGGAAGTGTCTAGAGATACCAACAATAGAAGTTGTTCCTTGACTAGGTGTGTGTCAAAGTTAAACTGTTGTCAGAATGCATTTCCCATGCATGGAAAGCTCTATTTTTGCAACTGGCAGTTAACTCTTAGTGTAGCTTCTAGAAATGCAGAATTGCGTACCTACGGACCTGTGGACTTGCATCCCTACGAAGCTACAGACCTGCATACCTATGTACCTACAGACCTGCGGACCTGCGTACCTACATACCTACAAAGCTGCAGACCTGCGGAGCTCAAAGCTTGGAAGCTCAATTTTGCAAAAAAATCAAAGTTCTCAATTTCAAAAATAGTTTATGGGTTTTTCTCAAATGGGGTTTTGGATCATTTTTTGTATACGTACTTTTCCCTTTTTTGATGATTTATACCCTCTTTATAGCCAATCACTTCATACACTTGAACTCCTGCTCTTTCAATCTAAAATCCCAAGGCGCGTATGTTGCATCTTGTCATCAATAGCTGCATAAAATGAGGAACCTATTCTGCTTCATGTGTCCAACCTCTGTATCTTCGACCTTTATCTTCCCTCCAACTGTTTGATCCTTCTGAGTGAGAGACCAAGTGATCAGGGTTGTCCAAAATGATCAAATGTTTGGAACTTGTCATACTTGTTTTACGAGTTTTTCTAGGTCTTCTTAACTGAGTTTTTCAGAGGTCTTCTGCTCAAAATCTCAAGTCGAAACCTTCATTAGTCCCTAAAATTGGGAAACCAAAGGCTTGTTGTTTTAGGGACTAAAATTAGATCTTTAGTTCTTCTTTCCAACGGTGTAAATAGATCTGAATTTTGAGCTCCGGGTCAAAAGCTATGACCCCGACAAGTTGATATCATTTTTACCTACACAATGAAGCAAACATTAGTTCGTAGAGTTAAAAATGCATAGTAAAGACACACTAGCTACTCAAACAAAATTGGAGGTGAATCCTGAAATCTGGCTGAGTGTGAAATCCTAAAGCTCTGAAATTTGGCTAAGTTTGGATTTCTGAAGCGCTGAAATTTCTTAGAATCTTTACCTTATCTTGAGGAGGTCTGAAATCTATCTCAAAAGATTTGTCGCATATATTAAAATATATCTTAAGTATAAGGAATTAAATATATGTCAACTTATACTTAAGAGGCACCCACGCCTCATGATGCGCGCACAAGGCCTTTTGGGTGCGCGCGCGGTGATGGAGGTGGGAGTGCATTTTTTTTTTAAAAATGTTTTTGTAATTTCTCTTTTTTTTTTTTCAATATTTTTTGATTTTTTTGTGTTTTCAATTTTTCTTATATCTAATTCTAATACTAATTTCTTCTCCCGACTCTCGAATTGTGAGTCTAGGAGTCAAAAGAAGTAGGGGGTCCCCATTTTTGGAAAAAATGGGGCGTGCATTGTGGAACCACAACAATATGTTGACTAGGGAAACCATTGATTAAAGGGAAAACCCTGGTGGGAATGATACCCACAAGATTATGTACTAATATAAATATTCCTTGTTAGAGGATGGAGCTTGTTAGGAGTCTATTACAACATTTAGTACAATGAGTCCCTATTAGGAGACTTTGAATCCTTGTTAGGAGATTCCAACCCTTTTAAGAGTTGTGCCAACCTTGTTAGGAGTTGTGGTATAATGTATGCAAGAAGAGCTCACAAACCAAACATGTAATTTCAACTACAAGAAGAGCTCACTACTCAAACAAGTAATTTATTGGTATCTTCTTATTTCCTCTATCCTTTTCTCTATCCTATCAATCAGACCAATCACTGTTAGACCTTGTAGACTAGGTCATAATCCTTAAATCCAAATACCAAACCTTGGATCACTCAACAAAACCTCAACAATGAAGTTTCCTTCACTTTCACACTGCTCTACTCAACTTCGTATTCCACACTCTCTACTGCTTATCATCGATCATTCAATCATCACGACACACCACACAATAAAGTAAAGGAAAATGTCCTTCCCTAGGTACATAAAACAATTCCCTGAGTCAACTATTAATCCTTCTCAATTAATTATTATAGGATCACATTAAGAACATGTTACACTTGGTGATAACCTTAATCTTTTGCATTGCAACTTGAGTAACTTTCTGTACATGTAATATTATGATAAGGAAGCTTAGCCACATCATCCTCAAGATGTCTTATTCATGTCCTCAACCTCAATCATCAAGATATTAACTCTGCTAAGAGATATAACAAGTTTATAGGAACATGCCTCTGTAAACTCTATCTTAGAATAGACATCACCAAAACTTACATAACTTTCTTCTAGACTTATCCTTTCTACTTATAACATTAATTTTATATACCTAATACTCCAAAGTATCTCCCATAACCTTGGGTGGTTATCATGCTCAACTAGCCATCCATACCAACTTAATATTTCCATTGTTCTTTTGTTAGATACCACAGAAGACATCAGACATGCTATGTTGACATCAATGAAAAACTCAGTCATGAATGTAACATATCATCAAACCAATCTTCCAAAAATCTCCCTAATCTTCTAATAAAATGTCTATCCTATTAAAGACTAAAATAATATTAGGTCTTTCCTCATTAGAGGGCTTGAGACTTAAAATAAAGCAAGGACGTTATTAGTAGATTACATAGGCCTATTATGACTACCTTGTTAAGAGATTTTCCCTGTGTCAATTATAAAATAATTGATTCAGTACCTTAGCCTTGGTATGCTATGTAAGATGATCTTGTGTCTCCTCCTTCCCTTATCTTTGATTTGATTCTCCTAATCTGAAAAATTTATTTAGTTATTCACTTCTTTGATTGCTTTCTACTGGATTTGTCTCTGTAACTTTACTATCACTCCTTTACATGTGCATACTTCTTACACATTTCAACATTCTTGTAACCTCTCTTTGTCTTCCTCCTTTCTCTCTTTTCTCTCTCTCACTCTATTACTAATTCTATGGTTAGAATCCTCTTTAAATAGACTTCATGTGAAGCTTCTAGATCTTAATCAACAATTGTTACTTCATCATCTTTTTTTGTTTCTATCACTTTTTTTGATTAGTTAAATTTTTTTTCTAGGAATGATAACCTTATGCTAGTGATGCGTAATCAAAATCTTATTTATCTTTACAAATATTAAATCTCAGAGAAATTTCAGCCAAAATGATTCACATATGAGTTTGTTCCATTACAAACTCACATAACAAAAGTGTATTTCTCAACATGTAAGTTCTCTGACGCTTGGTCATATATGTTGTTGCTTAGTATCTATAGGTCTTTGTGCTTGACACTTGATAACTTCTCAATATGCTCAAATTTCATTATGTTAATGAACTCATTCTATATTCCTTAGCTCACATATCTTCTCAGTCTTAACTAAGTTTCCTGATATTTGTTTTTTTGCTTCGTCTAAGTGTTGTCTACTCGGCCTTAACTACATAACTTGGTCACAGTGATGACCTTATAATTTTGCATAGTAAATGACTAAGTGTTTGGTCACTAATCAGCAATGCAGGCTTAGAGATCAACACTAACATCTTGAAAGAGGAGCAGAACAAGATACTTGTGGCTATTCCATTTATGATGGATATCAAGGAAGTGATATTCTCTCTAGAAGGGGATGTGTTTCCAGGGACATATGGTTTCTCAATGTTCTTTTTCCAAAATTTATGGAATTTAAGTTGGATCTTTGTATTATTTTCAAGGAATTTTTTGGTTCTAGAAAACTTATCAAGGAAATTATTTCTACTTTCATTGCCTTAATCCCTAAAAATGTTGGGTCATATTTTGTTAATGATTTCAAACCAATTAGCTTGTGTAAATTTGTGTATGAAGTGTTCTCTAAAGTGCTAACATTAGACCTTCCAATCTTCTTCTCCTTTCTCATTTCTCTAGAGAAAAATGGATTTGTGTTAGGAAATCAAGTTTTGGATTCTACTGTTAAAGTTCATGAAGTTATCTACTCAATAGATAGTTCTAAAACACAAGGTTTCCTCCTTAAACTTGATCTGTCCAAGGCTTATGATCAACTAGACTAGGATTTTATTCTAAAAATCCTTAAATCATTTGGCTTTTGTGATCATTTTATCCAACTTTTTTTGCAACTTATCTCATTATATTCGGTTGCAATCCTTGTGAATAGTTCTTCCATATTTTTTAAGCCTACCAAGGGCTTGAGGCAGGGAGACCCCATTTCTCTAATCCTATTTTATCTTATGGCTAAATCTCTAGGCCACCTTTGGAAAGCTAGAGTTACTTTAGGGTTTCTTAAGCGCTTAAAACCTTCTTCAAAAGATCTAGTGTGCTCTCATAAGAATTTTATTGATGACACTATAATTATGGGATAATCAACTATAAAGGAGGCTTTTGAGTATAAATAACTTCTTCAATCCTATACTTCAACTTTTGATTAGCTTATTAACTAGGAAAAAATCTTTATTTTCTTCTTAAATACCTAGATTAAAATACAAGGAAGAATAGATAGAATATTGGATTACTAGATAGGGTCCTTTCTTGTGACCTATCTTGGTCTTCTTATTGGGAAAAAAAATTTGATTCCTTTCTCGCAAACTATCTAGCTATTCAGCTAAATGAAACTTCATATCAAGAAAAAAGACACTATAGGACTATTTCAAGACAAGAACTCCAAAGCATATGATGCGACAACTGCAGATCTGATGGAAAAGAATAATGTCCTAAAAGAAGAAGTTAGGAATCTTAAAAGGGAACAAGAAGCTTAATCATTTATGATATGTGAGATATTTGAACAAATAAAGAAATATGAAGAAAACAAAGCCATTATTGAAGAAGACAAAAGAATATAGGAAAACATACTTGAAGAGAAGACATTTGATCTGAAAAAACTTGCAAACATGCAACTGGATACAATGAATCAACTAATGATTGCAAATAAAGAACTAAATAGGAAAGACATTGAGATTGCAGCTTTAAAATCATAGAAAGATCTAGTACAAAATGAATTAAAGATAGAGAAGGAATTCAATGAAAGGATCAATATGCATATTGAAGCCATAAAGTACTTTGAAAAACTAACAAAGACACCAAGATCAAATGGTGATATTGTTGGATTAAGATATTCTACTACTAAGGAAGGAGAATCATCAAAGAGTGGTGAAAAAATGAGAAATAAAGGAAAGAACATCAAACCTACCTATCATCATTGTGGAAAATTAGGTCACACAAAAAATGTTTACAAGAGTAACACTGGCAATCAAAAGCCTAAGAAAAAAAACAAAGGATACTACTATAACAACAAGAAGCAAGGACATCAGGCACATGAACATAGGACCAAGACCATCAATACTCATAGATTTGAAAGATACTACAACAATTGTTAGAAGTATGGATGCAAGGCATATGAATATAGATCTAAACATAAGTGGACATCAGACAAGAAAAAATAGGCATATCATCATGGTAATGTTTATAATTGGGATTATAATACAAGGTATAGATGTCACTATTGTGAGGATTATGGTAATATTACTAAAAAACGTATGTTTTAGTTGTCTTAAGGTTGGTCATGTAAAAAAAAAATTCCCAACTCGGTCACCTGCACTAAGAAATGAATTCAACAATGACAAAGAAAAGGTTGATGCAAAAAAGACAAAGATGTAGATGAACAAGACCTAGAAAAAGAAGGAAGATTGCAACACATCAAGCTTAGATGAGGTCACTTTATCCAATGGATTAGGTGATCACATCACCTCTAATTAGATCCAAGCATTAGAGAAATGAAAAGGATTCAGTTGGACTAATCGCCAATGTTCCCCTTCAAGATTTGTGACATGGCTTAACCTCCTCCCATGTTCTATAAGTATAGTGGTTGTATTAGGCATTAACAAGTTGATCTTTTGGTACAATGACAACTCTAGCTTATAACAAGTGGTATTAGAGCTTGGCCATAGGTTTGAATCTCCTTGAGTAACACTAAGGGGGGATTGTTGGTCTAACTGCCAACATTCCCCATTGGGATTCATGACATGGATTAACCACCTCCTATGTTCTATAAGTCTAGTGGTTGTATCAGGCATTACTAGGTCAATCTTTTGGTGCAATGACAACTCTAGCTTGTAACAAATTCATCAACATGACTTAAGATGTAATGAATTGGTTGGAAGATTGAGACAATCTCTCCCTATGTTATATTTTGTGTTCTTGCTGAGTATTTTGAGAAATGTAGTTACTGTCGAGTCATGAAGGAATTATAGTGCTTTTCAAGTTTTCTATGTTGACTACGTGTACTAAAAACCCTATAGAGATCGAGCTTACAAGTGTATATGCACTAAGTATTTGTTGCAAGGTTTTCAAGGTTATATAATCAAATTTTTAGTCATTTGCACTTACCAAGTGATCAAAGAGCACCAAGGAAAATTGTGAGAGATATTTTAGTGACTTCAAGTGAGATTCTACTACAACACGACACTATTTCATCAAATTAAAAGGTATTTCACTAGTGGTGAGTTACATTGTTTCATGTTTTGCAAACCCTAGATAGAAAAAATGGTAGAAAGCTCTTCGACATTAGAGAGAAGGGAAGATAAAGAGGTTACAAATGTTTATTTGATAAGTAATGACATGCATGGATCTCCAAAATTTTGAACCATAATTGAAATTGCATACAAGGGAGACCCATCAGATGCCTTATCAACTATTCTAGTGAAGGTTTTGATGATACACGACATAAGGTGTTGTTATTTTTGATAAGTAGGTGAAGTAGGAGACCTAGAATTTAGGGAGACATACTAGAAGTTATATGATAATGAATTCTTAAAAGAGGAGAGCAAGATTGTAGAGCGTAAAGGGTTGACTCATACCCTAGATTTTCCCCAAGCATTCAAGATAGAATGGATAAAGATAGTAGTGAGAAGGATTCATGAAAATCAATTATGGTTAGATAATGGACCCATTAAGATCACCAAAATAATTATTCATAGGCTTATAGGGTCTCGTACCCTAGATAGACCAAAGAGTATGAGGAGTGACACAAAGGAATCTATTGAGAAGAATACTAGAGCAATATGGAACAAAAAAGGTATGTCTATTGGCACTATGATAGACCGTATAATTGCATTTATAGTGCATGTGATAGCACATAGATTTTAGTAGTCAAAGGAATCTATTGAGAAGAATACTGGAGCAATATGGAACAAAAAGGGTATGTCTATTGGCACTATGATAGACCCTATAATTGACTTTGTAGTGCATGTGATAGCACATAGATTTTATCAGTCAAGAAGAATCAATAGTGTGCTATGTGGTGCCATGAACCTAGGTTATAAAATATTCAAGAGAGATTACACTTATGACCTAGCCGAGCTACAACTTCAACAGTTGTCAAAAAACCTAGAAGCCATCAAGAAAGCTAAGAATTCTTAATGTAAGTTTGGCACAATCATTGTTTGTATATTCTTCTATGTTCAAAATATAGTTCCTAAATTAGAAGATGTAGTATGGAAGATCAATTAGTCTATTACTCAAGGGATAGGTGAATTCATTGATAAGTTAGGTGAGAATTTTGATTTAGTTAAGACTACCTATTTTGAAGACTTTAAAAAGTTTAAGAAGAAAAGATCAAGAATTCCTATATCTCTAGTGGAACAACATTACAATGATGTTTTTTTCCTAGTAAATGTTGACTATACCTATGTATAGGCTTTCATACCCATTGCCGCTGAAAATTGTAGCCCTGATTTTGAGCACCATTGAGAAATTGGGTCCTATAAATGTTTTTTGATGCCCATGTGCCCATTTGTTCTTTTAAGGCCTAAGAGGTGTTCAATGTTTCTAACACCTTCCATTCAGTATTTCCACTATTTTCATGATGATAATTTGTCATACTGAGTCATTCTGTGAAGTCGCATTTTGAGCATTTGTCAATTTTGCATTTTCACCTAAATGTCAAACATCAACAGGAGGCTATGTTTGCAGCTAAATATCTCACACCTAGTAATGATTCATAAATTTCTACTTTACATGTTTCTAGTGTCCATACCAGAGAGCTTATGTTTCAGATTTTGAGTCATTTCAAATCCGTTTGACTAGGTTTTGAATCCCTCAAAATTGGTCATTTATTGATGTCATGCTAATGCAATTAATTCTGAATTCTAGGAAGCCCTATTTGACTTACTATAACTTCTTGACCAATTGACCCAAATGAGAAAATTCCTATTCCATTTCATTTTAGAGGTTAGAGACATGTTATGTTTCCATTTTGAGCTCATGACAAATCCGTTTGATAAGTTTTCAAACGCAATTCCAAATGCAATTTCTAACTTTTTTACTGGTGTCAAAAGGTGTAGATTGATTAGTACCCCTATTTGTGACATCATAACTAATCATCTATGATAGGTGAGATCAAATGGATTGTGCCACTCTATTTTACTTTGAAATTAATTTAAGTGTGCCAATTTTCAAGTCTTGATGAATCCATCTACACACTTTTCTAGGTCAATTCCATTTGCAAAAAATGCTTTTTTGCCATTGTTTCAATCTGCATATTCTAAATAGCTCATTTTGACTGCTCGACTTTTGTGCCCTATTATTCATCATGAGCCATAATCCCCTATTTATACTCTCCTTGTGAAAGTGAACAAATGACCCAATTTTCATTCCCCCAGGTGTCAATTTACCTAGTTTTCAAAGCCCAAATCCAAACACAATTTATTATTTTCTAACGTGTTTTCTTGCAGGTAGTTCTGAGAAGGAAAATTTGACACTTAATATCTTTTGACTGGGAATGTTTCATGAGATAAGATTCCACAGGGTAAGAGTATGCAGAACAAAGAATCAGTGTGTCAGTTTTCAGAGCCTAGTCAGGTGTTTTGGTTAGTTTTTAAAGCCAGTCAAAGAACCTCCTGGGACAAAGTTGACAATTTGCAAACAGATGTGAAATGAGTTTCAAATTTGTTTTCATGGTCAAATTTGTTTTGAATCAATGGTAGAGGGTAAATGAGGTAGTTTTTTAGCTCAGTTGTTAGGTAACAATTTTTTTTTTAGTCAGACCCACTTTGGGCCCAACTGTTTCCAGCAGACCAATATGAGTCCATGGATGGCGATGTTACGTTGAAGGTTTTAGGGATTGAATTGATTGAGGATGTTAATATTCTTATACCTTCATTTAAGATCTAAAGAATATACAAATCATACACAGTGAATAATGAAGAAGTGCAAAAGAGAAAATGGGATGCTTTTGAAGAAGAGGTGCAGTTAGTGAAGAAGAGATGGTTGACAAGGAGATGGCCAGAAGATCTTGATTTTTCCCAAAGTAGCATTGAGGACTCGTCTAAAAATGGGTTCTTGGGGGACCACTATATTTTGGATTCATTTTTAAGAGATGACAATTCTACAATTGTTATGAAGTCAAAAATCTAAGAAAGCTTTGATGTATTCAAGAAAAATTACCAATTTGATAATAATTTCCACTAGTCCACAGTAAAACAGTTAGGTTTGGAACTAGAAAAGTCTAGGGTCTTCTAGAAAAAGAAATTTTTCTTTCCCTTCCTCTATTTCTTGATCATTTTCAAAGGCCAACACTTGTGACTTTAGCAAATGTTGTGACCGAGAAAACATATCAATGTTGGAATTAAACATTTAAAAAATTAAGGACGGACTACACAAGATGTTTGCTCAGACTAGTCAGGATGCCTTTAAATGTTTGCAGAATGTGAAAGACATACTAAGAAATACAAATAATTTTTTTGCACCTTGTGCTATAGTAGTGCCAGAAAAGCCCTCCTGTGTATTATTTATGGCCAAATGTACATTGGCTCAGTGAACAAGAAGAATTAATTATTTTCTTCTTTTATCTATCCTTGCACCTTGTAATCATTATCATTTAACATTACATGGGTGGCATCACATTTTTTGCTCTTTCTTTGCAATTCCTTAGTAAGATGCAAAAGGAAATTAGTAGGCTATGGTACTTGGAGGAAGCTCCACACACAAATAAAAAAGAGAAAATCTGTTGGTTAGTAAGAGGCAGAGAAGCCGATGGAAGAGCATATGCCAATTATTATAGAGTAAGGTGAAAATAGGGGAGCCAATGCGGAGGGGCACTATCCTAGTCATAGTGTATGGAGGCATCCATTAGGCAGCTTCAGGAAAGGAAATGAAAGTCTTTTTGAATGAAAGAACCTGTGTGAAAACCAAGGGGAAGATGCTATCAGAACTGGGACACCAATGTTTATGTTTGCAATAGTCTTCAATGTCAGAACAAGAGTTTACCCCATGCTTCATTGAGGAGATTATGGCATTGGAAGAGGTAGTAGAGGTAAATAGAGGAGAAGCTAGCCTGTGTTTGACCAGTATGTGATGCATGAGGCTAAAAAGGGAGAAGAATTCTTCGCAAGAATAATGGAAGCCACTAAACACGTTGAAAATGCTGCCCAATGTAAAAAGGAAGCTCACGCAAAGGGCATTGACTCATCTCTGTGATGTGTTACCTTCATCATGCATTGTGCTAGTGCATTATGGAGCCTTTCCCTCTTTTTATGCCTACTTACTCACCATCGAGTATAGGAACAAGGCAAAATAGTCCTTGCAAGCCCTGGAGAAGATCTCTCATGAGCACCCAAATGCTTGTCTCCGGGCAGGAGCCCTTATGGAAGTGTTTTCATACCTTGAATTCTTCTCTAGTAGTGTTCAAAGAGTAGCATTTTCAACAACATCCAACATGTGCAAAAAACTACCATCTAATGTGGCAGATTTTGTTATGGAATTTGTACCCTTGGTTACAAATCTTCTTCATTATCATGATTCAAAGGTGTTAGAACATGCATCTATTTGATTGGCTCGTATTATAGAACCTTTTGCATCTTCTCCCAAGAAATTGAATGAGCTTTGCAATCATGGGTTAGTTGAACAAAAAACAAGGAGCAATAAAAAAGAATAGAGCAAAAAATGGTCAAAACCATATATCCCAGATTTCCTAGGTTATTGGCTATTTAAGGTTTTAAATACAATAATAGTCATATTGTAAGTTGTCTTTGAGACAATGGATTTTGAAAAGTTGATGCTTTCTTATGGGCCTGACCACTGCCAGCTAGTAGGTTGACAGGTAATATTTTGAATGGGCATGCAAGTTGAGGCTGCTGGGAAGTGTTTCCGAAAATTGGAAATGTCATCGAAAAAGGGGAAGATTTTTGGTGGTCGCTATGTTGCCATCGAAAAATAGTGAGATTTTTAGCATGTGACATGGTGACCTACTATGAAATCTCAAATTTGGCTAGTGACCTACCATAAAACTAAAAATTTGGTGAGGAGTTAAGAAAGCAGAATGGGTCCTACTTGCAGATCTGACGATGAATCAAACTATGACAAGTGGTAGCTGGGTAGTGGGAATAGAATGACTCAGTGATTATGTGTAGTTCTGGACCAACCACAAGGTGCCATGTGACATATATTTCAAGGTAGGCTATAACATGGCGAGTAGATCTCAATGATGCACTAGATCATGCTACGTGGCAGATCTGATGGATGTCACTATGTCGCTAAGGCGAAGTTGCATACCAGTTAACATAGCAATATAGCGAACATGATGTATCATCCAGGTGGCATGCTAATGTGATAGTGACAAGGATGAATCATGTGATGCCATGTCACACTAGCTGTGCAGGTCTGACCCAATCACATCTCTCCACGTGTTAAGGTTGGTCAAACTAGGTTTGACCCAGACTGAAAAGGCATGAGAAATTCAGAGGTCTCAAATAAAAGTTTATTTTTATTCTTCTCAAGGTTTCACCTGCATGGGCAGAATAATATTTTAAATGAAATTTGATTTATCATATAGTTCAAACTATATGAAAAGGTTAAATTTTTGCAATAATATTATGGAATTCATAAACAGAAGCCCAATTTTCAAATGGGCATAACAGAGGCAATTTTTGCTCAAAATAAGCACTCCAATATACTGTTGGAGCCAAAATGATCTAAGTTTTTCGAATCTGAGGTTGGTTTTTGCACAGGTGCTCATTGGTTCATGCTATAGGCCAATTTATGATTCCCGGGGTATTCTTAGCAGAATGGGCAAAAATTGTCAAGGATCATCAAATTTGGTCATGAGGTAGATGTAAAGGCTTGTTGGGGTTTGAATGTGGAAAAAATTGACTTTAAACAATTTTCTTGCATTCTAGAGGCCATTTTAACTGATTTTCACTTTTGCCTTGAGTTAAAATTTGGCATTAAAATCAGTTATGATTCTCATAAGATATTTGAGATACATTGTGCTTTTTGAAGCCAAATGATGAGGATTTGATTTTGCAGTTGAGGGGAGAGATTAGAGAGATGGTTTTTTCCAACTGGACACTTGTCATGTTTGGATCAAAGTTGGGATTCACTTCTTCCTATATCTTTCTTTCTTTATGCATTGTAAGTGTTGAAAAATATTGGGAAGTTTCTCTGGAATGAAGACATTTAGTAGAATAGGCCTTGGACTTGATGAAATCTGAATGAAAAATTTGGGATGTGCTTGTTCTAGACCATGATGCTTTTTCTTTTGGCTATGGAACTCCCTTTCCATCCCATCAGTTTCTCATTCCTTCCATTTTCTCTCTTGTATGACAACATTTTTTCATTATATAGCCTAGTTTATTAGGTTCTTTATGAGTTAATTTCATGCATTTTCATGTATTATTTCAAGGAAATCAATACAAGGAACAACAAATGTTGAGTTTCAGTTTAAATCTTGTCTCATTTCATAATGAGTTGTGATGTTTTATGATCTTTGAACAAATAGCCTAGATCGTAGTTGCGGTCCCTTAAGGCTATATGTTGCTTCATTATTTCTTGTAATTCAAAGAATTATGTAAATGCTTTAGGAAAATCAATAGGGTTGAAGGTTTATTGAGGAGGATATCAGGTAAGAATGAGATTTAGATCAAATATTGATATCCAATTTACAAGATAAATGTATAGATTTGGAGTCTTGGCATAAGATATGTGTTCTAGATATCCAAAATGCATGAGGGAGATTCATGAATTGCCCAATGGATAAGGCACTGATCTATTACAAGATCATAAGTTTATTGTTCATACCAAGTTTTCATCCACTTTCCCCACCCACATAAAATCAAATCAAATTCAAATCATCTTTACATTTTATGTTGAAGAGCTAGAACTATCTAACCCTCACTCAACTTGTGTAGTTCATAGAGTTGTAATTTGCTATTGCACTTCTTTGTTACTGCATAAGTCATTAGGAGAAATAAGAGTTTTTATCTGCTTTGTGAGATTCAGGAATATGTTTTCCACTGGTACCATATTAAATCGAATCTAAGGTCCACCCACCTAGGTTTTTCAAAGCCTGAAGTGAAGAAGGGTTAAGCCTTATAGTTGGCCTGATATCTAAAATGATGTGTTAAAGATGGGAGTTAGCTACACCTAGATGTACCATATTCTCATCAGGGTAATTGGAAACCTACAACATTTTCAAACACCAACAAAATGGTGACTCTACTGGGGAAAAGGGTTGTAAATGCTTGAATTATGGAGTTGGAAATCTTTGATATATTGTGCATATTTATTTTTCTATGCAAGGTTTTGTGTTCCCCACTTAAGTTTTATCCATTTGCAATAGTAGATTTGAGGTTGAATGCAAATTGTGATGTTAAGAGTGTTCATCTTTAGTCAATTCAGTCGGTTGTTGTTTTCAAAGTACTACTGTAATCTTAGAGTCAAAATGGTTCAAAGATATTTTCTCTCTTCAAAGTGTTTGACGATTTTCAAGTCCTATAAGCTAAAAGATTTAGTTCAGATTTGTTATGTTGTAAATCATGTTTAAATCTATCTCACAATTGTGAGTGGCAACTCTCTAAAGGATCTATGTACTAGTGCAAATTGGTTATATATAAATGTTTTTAGGACTTTTCAACTAAGTTGTACAGATCTAAAAGTTATGACAAGTTGTAAGCAAGAAGAGAAAATATATGAATTCCTGACTGAAAGGTTTTGAAGTGTTGTAAGTGATCTTCTGTCATAAGAAATTTCAAAGTTAAAATGAATCACCTCAGTGATTTCATTTTGTTCTCCTCAAGGAGATGGCGGCTCTACAAAGTTTTGACCAGTGGTTTGAAGAATTAAAACCAACACCTATGCCAATCAGTAGATTAATGTTTTCATACAACAACACTTAAGGTATTTTCCACTTTCATGTGATTTCATTTCCATGAAAGTAAGCTTTGCAAAAGATTCTTCGTCAAATGGTTTTCAGCATTAACTAGGAGAATAGTGTAATACAGTTCAACATACTTTATGAGAGAAAGATTCAACAAATTTTTTTATGCATTTTGAAGTATGTTTGAATATCTGAATTGGTAGAAAGGATTCTAGATTTGTTGCAATTAATGAATACTGGAAGTAATCTTGGTGATTAAGTTATAAGTCTGTTAAAAATGGAGAATTCCCCTTCACCTAGTATGCAACCAGTTAGTGGGAATTATAGATCTATTTCTACCAACAGATATATGCCATTATGTTTTGATGGCATTCATGGTCTCCCAAATACTATGCCGTACAATCTCAGAAAGTATCTACCTAAGTTTAGTAGGAACCATGAAACTTCAGCTAGTCATCATATTTAGATATTTAGTGGCTTGGTTGGTGATTTTGAAATTGCTCATGAAGATGTTCTTATGAAGTTGTTTGTTCAAAGTCTAGAGGGTGATGCTAGGGATTGGTTTTCATTTTTACCAGCATGTTCAATTTCATCTTGGGATGAATTAATTTCAACCTTCATGAAGTAGTTTGGGGAAAGAATAAGCATATCTGATTATTTTGATAAGTTTTTGAATATTCAAATTAGGAATAGTGAGTTAGTTCTTTAATTCAATATCAGATTTGCAAAAGTTTTGAATGAAATTCCTAAAAGTTATAAGCCGAATGATCAAGTGTGTTTAGTGGTTTATCTCGGTGCATTTGATAAGAAGATGAGCAACCTATTAAGAGATAAGAAACCTAAGACTTTGCATTAGGCATTCATGATGACAATGGAGATTGAAAATAACATAAAATGTGGATTGACCAGGAGTCATTTCTCTAGGAATGTTTTCCGGGAAGATGAGTTTCAAAGAAGAAATCAATGTCATGTAGAATGTTCAAATTCAGATCAGCAAATAGGCACCCCTGCTATTGTAGATAATTTTGTTGAAAATTCAAAAATACAAGCATGTAAAGATAAAGTCTCTTTGTTGTAAAGAAGAAATGATTCCCTTCTTGCTGAATTGAATGCACATGTTTATAGTATTATAACAACTGATGATAGAGTTGATTCATTTGACAAAGTATACATGCAAAGTATAAATTCAATTGTTTATTCTCCTATTGATGATCTGCATTAAGCTGAAAACATATCGAATCACAAAGAGGAAAGGTGTTCATCTTAGTATGAGGATGAAGAAGCTGGAAGTGATGTGTCAAGTGATGAAGGTGAATTTTCTAATCCGACATATTTTTGAAGAAGCATCATGTAAAGACAATTGTGAAGGTTGTTGCTCGAGTTAAGAAGAGGACAATGATAGTACATATGCATCTTCATGTGAATCAAATGCAAATTGGGAAGAAGAAAGCAATGACAGAAGTGAATGCTCTTATGGAAGTAAAGGTATGAGTACCTTTTATAAATCTAAAAGTGAAATTCCATTTTAGAATTGTGCAAATTAGTTTGAGGTTGAAAGTTGTGAAGAAAACTTGTCTACCCAATATGAAGACAAATGGATTATCTATAAGAATAGATTACCTAATTGTGTAGATGAATGTCTTGAGGAGGTATGTAGTAGTAACTAGAAATATGAAAATTACCTTAAGGTTAATGCATCAACACTTAACAATGATTGGTTTGCAAGACATTTGAATCACCTTGATGAAGACAATGAGAAAAACATGGATCTAATTTCTACATGCTTCATTGATGGAGTCGATGTTGAGTCTTCATATGGTTTTGATTTTTCTTGACATGCTAAAAGTATCCATGAAAATGAAATGGGTAAGGAGTTTCAAGTGTATGATAATGATTTATATGATGAAAATTCTAATAATGATCAACCCATCTTTTGTCAAAACTTTCAAAGAGGATTACTACATGGAGTTATCAACCCATTTTTTGAAGAGCACATGGAAGTTTCAGATTTAGTTGAGGATAAGTTTAATGATGATACCTTGTCTTACTGCTATAAGAGGTTAGATTGTTCTTCTTCCAAGTATGATAGTGAAAATGATTATGATGTTGCATCTTGTGAGATTGATAATAAGGTGTTTTACGAAGTTGTTGAAAATCAGTATGCACCTTATAATGAGTTTTATGATGAACATTCTAATGAGATGACTAATTTATTTGTTGATTTCAAAGAACCACTTGAAGCTTCTGGATATGTTTTGGACTGTGACATTGATGATATGTGTGAGTACAAGTCTGATTTCTCATTTGAATACTCTTTGGTTATGCATACGAATACACAATTTTAAGGTACGTGTGATCGCTTTCCCCATGTTGAATATGATGCCTTCATATTCGAGACTGATAGCATGCATGATTCATTTAATAAAGAAGAGATTTAGTTTTAGTCTAATATGTTTGAGCATGCTAATCAGAACTTTCATAATGAGCAAGTTGTAGAAAATGAATCTAGTTGTTATATGCATTCTGAAAGTGAAGTTGTAGATTCTATTTTGCCAAGTGAGTTGATTCAGAGTGTTGATCTGATTGGTGAAATTGATAGAAGCAATGTTTCCAGTTCACCTCATGAGAATGCAAATGAAAATCATATTTGTGACAGAGGTAAAAAGTGTTGTTGAAGTTCGGTGGCCTGGGATCATCATTTGTACATAGTAGAGGTAGTTGTTTTTATTTTCAATAAAGTTGTTTGAGAGAAGTTTTTGTGAGCGGTATGCTTCTTCCAGAGATCTAAATCCTTTCCATGCCCGCAAGGGACATCCATCCCCAAACAGAGCCACTATTGGCGATCAAAATTGTAGCCCTGATTTTGGGCACCATTGAGAAATTAGGTCTTATAAATATTTTTTGATGCCTATGTGCCTAGCTGTAATTTTGAGGCCTAAGAGGTGTTCAATATTTCTAACACCTTCCATTAAGTATGTCCACTTGTTTCATGATGATAATTTATCGTTCTGAGTCATTCTGTGAAGTCGCGTTTTGAGCATTTGTCAATTCTGTATTTTCACGAAAGTGTCAAACAATGATAGAAGGTTGTGTTTGCAACTGAATATCTTGTACCTAGTAACACTTCATAACTCGCCTCTTTGGGAGTATCTTGTGTCCATACCAGATAGCTTATGTTTCAAATTTTGAGTCGTTTCAAATTAATTTGACTAGGTTTTGAATCCCTCAAAGTTGGTCATTTATTGATGTCGTGCCGATGTAATTAATTTTGAATTTTGGGAAGCCCTGTTTGACTTGTTATAACTTTTGACTAGTTGAGCCAAATGAGAAAATTCCATTTGTGTTGTATTTTAGAGGTCAGAGGCATGTTATGTTTCCATTTTGAGCTCATGACGAATCTGTTTGATCGATTTTCAAACGTGATTCTAAATACAATTTCTAATTTTTTTACTAGTGTAAAAAGGTGCAGATTGATCAGTACCTCTATTTGTGATGTCATAACTCCTAATCCAAAATAGGTGAGATTGAATGGATTGTACCACTATGTTTTACTATGAAAATAATTTAAGTGTTCCAATTTTTAAGTCCCGATGAATCTATCTGCAGACTTTTCCAGGTCAATTCCATTTGCAAAAAATGCTTTTTGCCATTGTTTCAATCTGCGAATTCTAAATAGCTCATTTTGACCGCTTTCCTTTTGCGCCCTATTATTCATCATGAGCCCTAATCCTGAATTTATACTCTCCTCATGATAGTGAACAAATGACCTATTTTTTGTTCTCCCAAGTGTTAATTTACCTAGTTTTCAAAGCCCAAATCTGAACACAATTTATTGTTTTCTAATGTGTTTGCTTGCAGGCAGTTTTGAGAAGGCAACTTTGACACTCAATATATTTTGATTGTGAATGTATTATGAGATGAGATTTGACAAGGTAAGAGTATGCAAAACAAAGAATTAGTGTGTCAATTTTTAGAGCCCATTCAGGTGTTTTGGTTAGTTTTTAAAGCCAGTCAAAAGACCTCTTGGCACAAAGTTGACAGTTTGCAAAAAGATGTAAAATGAGTTTCAAATTTGTTTTTAGTGGTCAAATTTGTTTCAAATCAGTGTTAGAGGGTAAATGAGGTAGTTTTACAGCTCTGTTGTTCAAAAATGAATTTTTTTTTAGCCGAACCCACTTTTGTCCCGATTGTTTCCACCAAACTAATATGAGTCCATGGATGGCAAGGTTATGTTGAAGGTTTTAGGGATTGAATTGATTGAGGATGTTAATATGCTTATACCTTCATTTAAGATCTAAAGAATATACAAATCATACACAGTGAATAATGAAAAAGTGCAAAAGAGAAAATGGGATGCTTTTGAAGAAGAGGTACAATTAGTGAAAAAGAGGTGGTTGATAAGGAGATGGCTAAAAGATCTTGATTTTTCACAATTTTGCAGTTGTTATGAAGTCAAAAATCTAAGAAAGCTTTGATGCATTCAAGGAAAATTACCAATTTGATAATAATTTCAACTAGTCCACGGTAAAACGGTTAGGTTTGGAACTAGAAAAATCAAGGGTCTTCTAGAAAAAGAACTTTTTGTTTCCCTTCCTCATTTTTGGAGGCCAACACTTGTGACTTTAGCAAATGTTGTGACCGGGAAAACATATCAATGTCAGAATTATATATTTAAAAAATGAAGGACGGAATACGCATGCTATTTGCTCAGACTAGTCAGGACGCCTTTGAATGTTTGCACAATTTGAAAGACATACTAAGAAATCCAGATAATTTTTTGCCATCTTGTGCTATAGTAGTGCCAGAAAAGCCCTCCTTGAATTATCTATGGCCAAATGTACATTGGCTTAGTGAACAATAAGAATTAATTATTTTCTTCTTTTTTCTATCCTTGCACCTTGTAATCATTATCATTTAACATTATGCAGGTGGCATCACATTCTCTCTTGCTTTGCAATTCCTCAGTAAGATGCAAAAGGAGATTAGCAAGCTACGGTACTTGGAGGGAGCTCCTCACACAAATAACAAAGGGCAAATCTGTTGGTTAGTAATGGGCAGAGAAGCCGATTGAAGAACAGATGCCAATGATTATAGAGGAAGGCAAAAATAGGGGAGCGCACGTGGAGGGGCACTATCCCAGTCATAGTGTATGGAGGCATCCATTAGGAAGCTTCAGGAAAGGAAATGATAGTCTTTTCGAATGAAAGAACCCACGTGAAAACCAAAGGGAAGATGCCATCAGAACTGGGACACCAATGTTTATGTTTGCAGAAGTCTTCAACGTTAGAATAGGAGTTTACCCCACGCTGGAGTGAGGAGATTATGGCAAGGAAGATGTGGAAAAGGTAAATAGAGGAGAAGCCAGCCCGTGTTTGACCAGTATATGACGCATGAGGCTAAAAAGGGAGAAGCAGTCTTCGCAGGAACAATGGAAGCCACTAAACACATTGAAAAGGCCACCCAATGTAAAAAGGGAGCTCACACAAGGGCATTGACTCATCTCTATGATGTGCTGCCTTCCTCATGCACTGTGGTAGTGCATTATGGAGCCTTTCCCTCTTTTTATGCTTGCTTACTCACCATCGAGTACAGGAACAAGGTAGAACAGTCCTTGCAAGTGCTGGAAAAGATTTCTCATGAGCACCCAAATGCTTGTCTCTGGGTAGGGGCCCTTATGGCAGTGTTGTCATACCTTGACTTCTTCTCTACTGGTGTTTAGAGAGTAGCATTGTCAACAACAACCAACATGTGCAAAAAACTACCATCTGATGCGGCGGGTTTTGTTATGGAAGCTATACCCTTGCTTACAAATCTTCTTCATTATCATGATTCCAAGGTGTTAGAACATGCATCTATTTTATTGACTCATATTACAGAACCTTTTACATCTTCTCCTGAGAAACTAAATGAGCTTTGCAATCATGGGTTAGTTGCGCAAATAGCAAGGAGCAATTGCAGAGAATAGAGCAAAAAATGGTCAAAACCATATATCCCACATTTGCTGGGTTATTGGCTATTTAAGGTTTTAAATACAATAGCAATCTTCTTTTATACTATCTTACGGATAATAGGCTTTGAAAAGCCGATGCTTGGTTGTGGGCCCAACCATTGCCAGTTGGTAGGTTGACAAGTAATATTTTGAACGGGCAAGCAAGTTGAGGCCGCTAGGAAGTGTTGCCGAAAAATTGGCAATGTCACTGGGAAAGGGGAAGATTTTCGGTAGTTGAGGCCGCTAGGAAGTGTTGCAAAAAAAATTGGAAATGTCATTGGAAAAGGGGAAGATAGGTTGACAAGTAATATTTTGAACGGGCAAGCAAAGGCCGCTAGGAAGTGTTGCCGAAAAATTGGAAATGTCACTGGAAAAGGGGAAGATTTTCGGTGGTTGCTATTTCACCACTAGAAAATAGTGAGATTTTTTTGGTAGGTTTTTTTTGGCATGTGACATGGAAACTTGCCAAAAAAATTTCAAATCTGGCTAGTGACCCACCGTAAAACTAAAAATCTGGCGAGGAGTTGAGAAAGCAACGTGGGTCCCGCTTGCAGATCTGACAAAAAAATCAAACTGTGACAAGTGGCAGCCGGGTAGTGGGAATAGAATGACTCAATGATGATGTGGAGTTTTCCATGTGGCACAAATTTTGAGGTAGGCTGTAACATAGCGAGCATATCTCAATGACGCACCAGATCATGCCATGTGGTAGATCTGATGGATGTCGCTATGTCGCTAAGGCAAAGTTGCATGCCAGTTAACATAGTGACATAGCGAACATGACAAGGCATCCAAGTGGCATGCTGATGTGGTAGTGACAAGGATGAATCACATGATGCCATATGGCACCAACTATGTAGGTTCGAGCCAATCACATCTTGCCATGTGTCAAGGTTGGTCAAACTAGGCTTGACCTGGATTGAAAAGGCAGGAGAAATTCAGAGGTCTCAAATAAAAGTTTATTTTTATTCTTCTCAAGGTTTCACGTGCAAGGGAAAAATAATATTTTAAATGAAATTTTATTTATCATATACTTCAAACTATATGAAAAAGGTTAAATTTTTGCAATAATGCTATGGAAGTCATGAACAGAAGCCCAATTTTCAAATGGGCATAACAGAGGCAATTTTTGCTCAAAATAGGCACTTCAATATATCGTTGGAACCAGAACGATTTGAGTTTTCTGAATCTGAGGTTAGTTTTTACACAGGTGCTCACCGATTCATGCTATAAGCCAATTTGGGATTCAATTAACATTCTGAGTAGAATGGGCAAAATTCATCAAGGAGCATCAAATTTGGTCATGAGGTCGATGTAAAGGCTTGTTGGGGTCTAAATGTGGAAAAAATTGACTTTAAACAGTTTTCTTGCATTCTAGAGGCCATTTTAACTGATTTTCACTTTTTCCTTGAGTTAAAATTTGGCATAAAAATTAGTTATGATTCTCATCAGATATTTGAGATACTTTGTGAAATGAAACACACGGTAGCTTCCAAATTCCTTGGTAACTATAGTTTGTTCGAAGCAGCACAACAAGTAATAACTGCTATTGTCAGAAGTAGTTAATATGAAAATAATGATTTAATGGTTTTTTGTTTCTTCTAGCACCAACTTTTGCTAGACTCACTAGAGCTCGCTACCTCGCTATCAGAAATTGTCGGCATCTTGCTGTTAGCAAAGTAGCAAGGCACCATGAAATAAAGACATGGTGGGACCATGGACAATGTGGAAGGATGACTAGGGTTAAAGTAAAGTTTTGTGGGTTGCCAATAGTGCAGATTCTCCTACGTCATCAATGCCCCAGACCCACGCCCCATTCATAAAGCATATAAGAGAATCTTGATCATCAAATCAAGTTTAAATCAATGATCCTTTCCATCTCGCTATGGAAAGCTGCATGTTATTTACTCTGTGCGACATAGTGAGTATGGGATCCACCACTTCTTTAGAGTACTTTGTGTAGCTTCTTTACTTTTGATTTGATCTTAGATCAATGGCCATTGTTATTTTGTTATGAAAAGTTGCTCGAAGGATATGTATAGCGAAGTAGCGACATGGTGACACGTGTCCTCAGTCGCTAGTGGGTCCAGACAGAAATTCCATCAAGGAAGGAGTTGTATACGTGGTCAATTTTTATTGGTTTGACTGGCCAACTTATCAAGTGGAATGCCAAGTTGTTTTTCTCCGCATCTCTTGATCATAGGATTTTTGAAGAATTATGATACAATTTTAAATGCAGAAGGTGGTGCCACTCTATGCATTAATTAGACATGAAAGCTTCGCATGTGAGGAAAAACAGAGTGTAACACAAAAGATTGTATCAATTTCACCTTACGCGAACAAAGATTTCAAGCCTTTCTTGAGTAGAAGCAATTACTAAAGAAGATCGTGCTGAAATTTGGCAAGATTGTGAAGTAGTTTGTTCACGAAAATTTTGCAGAAATACAGAGGAGAATGAGAATGGAATTCAAGTAAGTAATTACAATATAGTCTTTGAAAGTTTTCAGTTCTGCAAAGTATAATCGAAGATGCCTCCAAAAAAGGAATTTTCAGGTCAAGTAAATTATTTGGATAGAAATGTACATGATGATTTGCTTGAGTTGCTCCCTGAGTCTACTATAGAGATAGTGCAAGTTAAAAATTTGACCTCATTAAACCCTAGGTTGAGGATAGTAGATGGATTGTATGATAAGGGTACTTGGGTCCAGAATGCTCAAACCTCGCAAAATGGTTTAAATTTGTTTAAGAAATGGTTTGCAGAAAGGAAAATGTTTGCCCCACATGCCAATATATGAAATTTCAACCTAGGGAAGCAAGTTCTCCTCAATGTGTTTATGGATTATGATCTCCTTGGGGCTGTGGCAAAAAGTTATGATCAAGCCACTAGGGTAGTGAGAAGAGTAGATGGTGAAATTCTAATCACCATTAACCCAGAAGAGATTAGAGAAGTTTTTCATCTAGGACCTCTCACTAAGTATCATGTACCCATTAATTTGAAGGATTTAGAAGAAGAGTATATGTCTAAGAAAGATATTTTTAGACAAGGTGCATTGAAGGCCCTCATTGGCAGAATTGGAACCCTACCAACAAGAACATCATCCTCTAAGGAACCTTTCAAGAAAGCATACCTCAATGCTAGGGTAGTAGAGGTATATAGGACCCTGTGCAGAGTCTTTGGAGAGGGTGAAGCATATTTTATGCCCATGAGTTTCATGTATATCATTACGCAACTCTCCTCTTTTGATGTGGAAATATTTTTTGACTTTTCTTCCTACCTAGCCAATGAAATTCACAGTGGATTAGTTGGGATTGCTAAGGGAAAGGTGGAGAAGGCTTGGGGCCAATACTCTCTATTGATGTACATATTCTTGTTTAAAGGGGTCACATACTTTGGTAAAGAAATGGTCTTGAATAGAGAAAAAGAAGGGGAAGCACTGCCAATTCAATTATGGAGTGTAGATATGACTAGGGAGGCAGAGAATGCTAATTTTGTTAGATTTGACAGATACTTTTCCTTCAAACTGAGGTGTCTCATATTAAGGGATAATCCCAGAATCCCCAAGGCACTAATGTACCTTGTTAGGCCTATGAATAAACCCCATGATTTGAAGGTTTCACATAATTGGGGAGACATCATCCCATATGCAGTTTCAACTGTTATCATAATCTATGGATTCAAGGGAACACCTCATGTACTACCCTACTAGGCACCTTTAAAAGTAGGAGTAGCTGAATTCTTGTGGTAGTTGGGAGGTGTGGAAGAAGCCTTCTTGCACAAAAGGGGAATAGGATCAATTTTTCCCACTTGCATAGTAGCCCACCAATTTGTGATAACCAAAGAAGGGTGGGTCTTCCTCTACAAATTTTTGGATCAGTACAAGATGGCAGCATCTCACCCTCATTTTTGTGATGCAGAGGGTTTCTTTCATTTGACTCTTAGGCATAGGATTAAGCTTCGTCTAGTTGAGTATGAGTTTTATTTCCCTGAAGATGTAATAAGGAATGAATACTCTTTGTAGGAGCAAGAAACAAAGAAAGAAAAATGGAGGGTCTATTCAAAAGTTTTAAGTTTCATTAATTGTTTTGACAAAGGTTATAGCCCTCTAAGTAATGCTATAACTATTGCAGATAAAATAAATAAGCTTATGAGTACATTCCCTAAAATAATGGAGGTACTGAACTAAAAGAAGCAATATTTCATTGATTCTTTTTCAGATAAGGCTAGGGAAACAATGAGGAGGTTGGGTTTCACTCCCAATATAGGGGAAGGCCCATTAATTGTTCAAAATAGGTTAGGATATACTGTCATCCAAAGTCAAAGGCCCGTTATAGAAAAAGGAAAATAGATAGTTGAATCTAGTAGTGCTATTTTTGAAGAAAGGCCTCTTGAACCTTCTCCTAAGAGGAGAAAGATAATAAGGGAAGAGGAATCTCAAGATGAAAGTTATTCACCTTCCCAAAATCCCATGAGAATTGAGGAGGAGCAGCTTACTAATGAGAAAATTAAACAAATTGGATCACAAGGGGGAGTTTTTGTTACCCAAGTAGAGATTGACGAAGGGAACCCCCAGGAGCCTGATATACCAAGTTTGCAATTCACTATAGCAGATTTCAATGGAAGAGAATTAGATCCTATTTTGAAACAACCAAGTCAACAATTTTTGTCTGATGACAGTTCTGTAAGGTCTAAGCCAACAGAGATGTAAGAATGTGAAAACAAAGCATCCAGAAATTGATAAAGCCTCTATTCAAAATAAAATAAATGAACAAATGATTCAAGAGTTCTAGAATGTAACCCCTGAAGAAGGGAGACAGATGGTAAAGTAAAAGAAGCAGACCATAGGGGTGTTTTTCTAGTCGGCTCCTTAGGATTTTTCCCTAGTTGGCTAATAAAGAGGTTTTTTAAAAAAAAAAAATTGTATATAAATATGAGTTTCATTTTTTACAATTTGCATAAATGTGAAATCAAGTTATTGGCTTTTAAATTGGGTAGAAAGAAATATTTGACAAACTTCAACCTATTTTCAAATTTTGGAGGAAGAATTTATGACATGGGCAATAAAGATAAAAGAGCAAGTAAATATGCACGAAGAAGAACTAAGGAACAAGAAGATGAAAATCATCAAAAAAACTCTAGCAAGATACTATCTTAGATCAGGTACACATGCACAATCTTTTTTCCAATGTATTTAATTAGTTTATTTAGTTAGGATTATGTTTTAAATCCAATTAGGAATATCATACTTATCTTAAATTAGCATTACTAGATTAACTTAATATTAAGAGTTTATTTGAAATTATGTTCATATTTAGGCCATTAGGGTTTATCCAATTATGTCCATATTAGTCCTTAGGGTGAATATTACATTATGAATAAATTTAAATTATGAATTTATTTAGCATGGGAATTACCTTGTTTATTCAATTATGTTAATAATTTATAGTCCATTAAGGTTTATTAGATTATGATTAAAATTAAATAAATGAATTTATTTAGGACGTAGTCAACTAGGACAACCTATCGACATTGGAGAAGGTTCATCCCAAGTTCAAACATGTACATGTGCATCTCTTGCAAGTATATAATATAGATCTTTCTAGAATTCTAGGTCTCTATCAAACTTTATATCTTTAATTTTTAAATTTAGTGAGCGATATTTCCCCTTATAAACTTACTTGATTTTATTTGTTATATCGTGCACGTGCAATTCTAGTAGATGATGAAAATGTTGGACATGAGGAAATTGAAGATGAAGCAATGGATATTGAAGAAGGACCATCTGAAGGTTAGATAATTTAATCAAGTACATAATATTTCACTCTTGAGTTAAACATGTATATATGTATACATATATGTCCCCTAAAGAGATTGTATCTTAAGACTTTGTTTCATTTTTTCTTGTGCAGCCCGAGATCAAACAACAAATGAGAATGTTAATTTAGCTCAAAGATTGAAGAGAAAAATTAATCATAGAAACATAGATCATTTAATTGAAATGGATGTGGAAACATTGAGAGAATATGCTAATCAACCTACACATACTAAGAAGAGGAAATTGAATAAAAAGTCTAAAGACATAATTGCACAATTTGAGAATCTATCAACAATGGAGAAAACTCAACTATTATCAATTTCACTTCTCAAAGATGAATTAAAAGAGCCACTGAGACTATTGGGTATAGATACAAGTATAAAAAAGATGAGGACTTCTAAACTAGAAAAAGATATTGTTGAAAGTGTTAAGGAAGGGTTACATTCCATTGGGAAATAAACTAGATCTGCAGATAAATCCATTGCACGAAGAGTGATACTAAAATCTATTTTAAATAAGAAAACATCCCAAAATAGATAGATCTCTTCATTATCATCTCATTTCGGGTATAGTCGGAAGACAGTACTACATTATCTGAAAAGGAGAAACAATTTGAATGATAGTACATTAGAAGGCAATTGGGCACTAATGTGTAGAGCTCCTCGATCTGACATGATTGGGGAAACAGTTAAGAACTTAGTTATTCAATTTTGGATTGATAATACTCGTCCTTCACCAAATAGAAGAGATATCATCAAGCAGAGGATTAGGCCTAAGGAATATATTCAACACGCAAAACATTGGTTGGATGTCACTCAACATGAATTGTATCTCTCATTTTGTAATTTAAATCCTAACATAAAGATTGGACAAACAATGTTTGAAAGATTGAAGCCCTATTTTGTGAAGATAAATAAATCTTTTGAAACATGTTGTTGTCGATATCATGTTGAATTTGATCTATACTATGAAGGGTTTCGAAATATGATAGAAGAAAGTGGTGAAACTTCTCAAAATACTTTTCCTAAACAACCGAGTCAATTCATAACATCAATCTTATGTGACAAACCAAATGATTGTGTCCGTGAAATAGATTGCATAAGAGGAACTTGTGAAACATGTGGTAACTTGACTAAATTTCCTTTGAGAGAAGAAGATACTAATACGACAAGGATGGTAAAATGTAAGAGATATAAGTACATAAAGTCAGAAACAAAAGCTGGAAAAGAATCAACAAGGTTAGAATATGTAGAGGATGAGATATCGGCTGGAGAATTTATGTCAAATTTTTGTAAATTGATTCAACCATATATACGCCATTCATTTTTTGCTAAGTGGCAAGCAGAACAATTTCAAACACTAAGAGAAACTTTCCCACTTGGAACAATTCTATCTGTTGTTGACTTTGCAGAGAATTACTCTTTCGTATCTCAAAAACAACTTCAAGCAGAATACTACTATACAGAGCAGGTTACTATTATGGTTCAAGTGTCTTATCGACATGCACAAATTGATCTGGATGGTGTGGAAAGTACAAATCAAGCACGAGTCATTAAAAAAGATTATCACTTTTATATTAGTGATGACAAAGAACATGACACACATTTTGTGGAACATTGTTTTAAGACATTTTTTGAATATTTGGAAAACAAAAACATTAAAATAGAAAAAAATTTGGTATGGTCAGATGGATGTGCAACACAATTTAAATCAGCTAGACCATTTTATGCATTATGTAGATATCATCGATACCTTAATATACCACACATTTGGAGTCTTTTTGAGAGTGGACATGGAAAGGGTGAGCATGATGGTGCAGGAGCTTGTATCAAACATGCTTTAAGAAAGTGTCAAATGGACTATATAGGATATCACATTAATAATGCTCATGATGTGGTTGAGTGGTGCAAAACACATTTTTCGGTGCCAACAAATATAGATAACACATCATCAGAAGCGAATCGAGTCATACCATTTAGAGTGTTTTGGGAGGTATCATGTATATATAAATTAATTTGTTCATATTTTTAAATTGAATCTTAAATTTATATTTAATATGTTACCTTAGATGATCTCTAACTAAATTATGGACCTTGTGTACACATTCAGGTGTTGATAGAAGATCAATGCATGCATGCAAGAGGGTAGAGAAGACACAATCTTTGCATTCAGTCATGAGTACAAATAGTAATGTGTGGTCATTGTATAAAAGAGAATACTCATGTTTTTGTCCTAATTGTATTGATGAAGACAATGGTGGTTGCATTAATCAAGAACGTGGATATGTGGGTGAATGGACTTTGGTGCCACTAGATGTTATTAATATGAATGAGTTTGAGGACGAAAACTATGATGATATTCCATTGATTTCTAGTGATTATAACCACATTTTAGGATTGATCAGAGTTGGTATGTATGAACTATATATATACCTGGATCATGTACATGTATACATTTTTCATAATTTTGGTTAATTTTTATTATATATATGTACTTATGTAAATGACGTGTATCCAGAATTTTGACATATATAAGTTTGTGTAGGAAATGTTTTTGCAGTCATAGCAGAATCGGAAAATGTAGAAGGTGCTAGCTATTATTTATTACGTTGCACCATGGAAAGAGAGAAGTTAACAAAGACTGAAATAAGTGATGAAATTTTTTTCCCCATAGGTTAGTATATAGTTGAATTATGTATATATGTATGTCAAGTATCTATGTTTTTAATGAATTCAAATTCTTTGACTTAAATTCAAGATTGATGTATTTTTTAAATGTGTACATGTGCAGGTTCTGTTGTTGTACAAGGAACATATTTGAAGCAAATAAAAGTACTTAAAAGTAGGATTCATTTCACCGATTATCAACCTAACAATAAGGTATATCAATATAGTAACCATGTTATTGCCACTGGTCTAACTCTTCATCCAGTCAAAGGACCTGGAATACGTAAGTGGAGGCTCCATATTGATGATCATGAGAAAATATTAAATGTTATCCAAGAACGAGTTGATCCACTTGATATGAGATAGAAACAACTCCTAATTTGAAATGTAACTCAAGAACAATTTGAAATTTGGTTCAAACTATTTTAAATTTGGTTGAACAATCATTTGATCAATTTGAAATTTCGTGGAATAACTAATTTTCTAAATTGAACTTTTACTCTTTCATTTTGAATTTTCTAAAGTAACTAATTATAGAAATTATGAACTTATATGTACATGTGAGCTTTCAAGTTCAAATTGCGATTTGTTTAACTAAATTTTGAACATGTACATGTTTTAAGTTGGACTTGAATTAGAACATTGGGCTTAAGGGGATAAAATCCTAGGATACATGTGTGCACTTGAATTAAAATTTCACTATGATTAAAATTTGAAATGTAACTCAAGAACAATTTGAAATTTGGTTCAAACTATTTCAAATTGTGTTGAACAATTTGAAATTTGGTGTCCAATAACTAATTTTCTAAATTGAACGTTTACTCTTTCATTTTTAACTCAATGCAAGAATTCATTTAACTTTCTATTATATTGAACTTTCTATTTCATTTAACTTGTCAATTTTAGAACACATGTACACTTTCAATTTAACTAATTAGGACATGTGCTTTCAATTTTAGGACATGTGAGCTTTCGATTTAACTAATTACTTGACATGTGAGCTTTCAAGTTCAAATTGCAATTTGTTTAAACTAAATTTTGAACATGTACATGTTTTAAGTTGGACTTGAATTTTACAACATTGGGCTTAAGGGGATAAAATTCTAGGATATGTGTACAAATAAAAGGGATGAGTTCTATAGATTTAATCGAGTTAGGAATTATGTACAACTAATTACCTGATACTTTAACATTTAATACATGTTAAATATATTACCAAACATTTAAATTACATGAACTATTTATATATATATATATATATATATATATCTAAATTTAATCAATATATTAAACATGCACATACATATCTAAATAAATTACTTACATATCTTAGATAGAAACAATTTATAATATACTAGATCTAGATCTAGTATGTACATTAGATTCCACAACATAATGCAACATGTATCAATCATCTCGAGAACAAATAACAAAAACATGTATCTATCTAGAGATCTATCAGAAGATAATATCAAATATAGATATAGCGTGCACACATGTAGACATGTAAATCTAGGTACATCTATATGAAATCAAATATAAATATAACATGCATCATGTGTGTATATAAAGTGTCTATCTAACATATATTAATGTCTCTCTGGATGAAAGTCTACAACAAATCATCTAGATAAAAAAAACTATAGATCATCACGTGCAGGACTATCATCGCCACGCCTCCTCACAACACGCTCTGAAGACTGACTAGTATCAAGGTGCTCACTAGGATGTGCTGACCCCTATATATAAATTCAAGAGAAAGTGATATCAATACATACATACATTTAATCAAGAGAAAGTGATATTGAAATACATGTACATGTATTTAATCAAAACATAAATAAACATTACCTGTCCACTACTGACATCATCCAATGAGTCTCGACGACGTACACGATCTGGCATCAAAGCTGAAGTAAAAATAGGCACGTCCCCCTACATTGTACACGTGCACGGGCAACACATCAAATTAAAATTTCTCTACATGAATACATTTGAATCTACTTGCATGATATACATGTACATGTGCACACATGCACATGTCTAAATTAAATTAGTTTGAAATGATTGAAATTTTAACATGAACTTGAAATTTTTTTTTACCTGTGTAGATGGTGGCATCTGATAATACTCGAACTGCCTAGCATCAATCGTGTCCACTAATGCATCTAGATTTCGTTGCGTCACATCAAGCTCAATCTCTGCATCTACG
Source organism: Cupressus sempervirens (assembly GCA_028749045.1). NCBI lineage: Eukaryota > Viridiplantae > Streptophyta > Pinopsida > Cupressales > Cupressaceae > Cupressus > Cupressus sempervirens. Next base: position 192,317,970 of record CM053786.1, on the reverse strand, counting down.
CGGGCCCCATGGCTGGTGACTGGCACATGTCCTAATAATGACGAGCCATGTGGACTATGTACATGAGATGGCATAGAAGTAGAATCATCACGTGTCAACAAGTCCATCCACCCTGTGGTCGACAAGCTCAAATCAACATCATCAAGGCCCACATTTGAACTCTGAGCCTGCACTGTAACACTGGCTGAAGGGTCTGTGGTATGTATATGTCTCTGTGGAGCAAAAGAGTGGTCAGTAGATGGATCATCATGTGCACTACCACCATGACCACTACCTGATCGATGAGAGGAATATGGCTGAGGATGTGTCCTAGTACTACCATGGACACGACCTTAAACATCTGATATGGGTATGCCAAGATGCTTTGATACAAATCTATATGTATCTGATAAATCCTTAGCCAAACCAATCATAGTATCTCGTGCCAACACTCCAATGAGACCCTCTAAGCTAGCCACTGAAGGGGTGCCTGCTGCACTATACAAGTCTCCTGAAGATGAAGCATAGGATGATGATCTGGAACGCTGACGAGACATCAAATACTAACCAACCTCATCACTCAAAATAGATCTGATAGCTACTACAATCTCTCCAACTCCCTGAAGGACCCCACGTAACTGAGTGGTACGCATGGCCTCATCAGTTGATGGACCTAACACAGGGGAAATAGCAGGTGCCCTCTCTCCGACAATCGATCTATGTGCCAGTGGGGGATGACCTGGCTGCCTATCAGCCAATCTACCATGCCCCTGTCCTAAATGTCCTCATAAATCTGTGTAGTTCACCGCCCTACATAAGCGAACCTTTGCATAAAGCTGTCGGGCAAAATAGAGTGGAATTTGGTCGTTATTTGGATAACGACCATGGGCAGCAAGGAAGCATGGGTATATCAATGCAACCATCTGTGGATCTGTACACTTAAGGGGAGAATACCCCTTCACATACTTTTGTGAAAGATAATGAGGGCAACATTCCCTCTTTAGGACATCTTTGGGCACCAAGCCCTGCACCTCCTGGAGTGAAAGACCAGAGGAGACCTCTCATCTCTTACTATCAAGGATAGCCTGTATAGTATATGCAGAATATGGGGCAGCACCATGAATCTCATCTCAAATAAATGTCAAGCTACGTAAGATAGTCTGGCATGTACCACTATAAACACTAGAGCATGTGCCACTAGTCAGGGATTCCTAGAGTCTATGAATCTCCTGGTTAGTGTGATCATAGAGCTCTTGAGGTGGGATAGGTAGCTGATCACGGGGGACATGATGCTGCTCAGGGGGGATAGGCTGCTGCTTAGGGCCTAGGATAGGCTGCTCGGGCTCAGGTATAGGCTACTGATCAGGGCCTGGATAGGCTGCTCGGGCCCGGGTATAGGCTGCTCGAGGGGGACAGGCTGCTCGAGGGGGATAGAAGGCTGTTGATCAGCCATGTCAATGTATGTAGGTGCGTGTATAATGTGTAAACTTGAAAATTAAAATTAAAATGTATGACATTTAATAAACTTGAAATTTATATTAACATATATGTATGTACAATTTGACAAAATTAAAAAACTTGTATCTAAATTGTTTTAATAAAATTAAACATGCACGTACATGTCTACATATATATATAAAAGTCCTAAAACTTAAATGAACATATACCTTAAAAGAAAACTAAATTTTAAAACACATATGTTGTTATATATATAATGTTTGTAACTCAGGGACCTTTTAAGAACTACATGTGTGCAAGTTATATATCTATCTAAGTTAGATTGAATGTTCAAAGGTTTTAGACATATGTGTGCACATAAACTTGTCAGATGTAATTTAGGTCCATGAAGTTTAAATATGTGCATATATATGTATATATAGATATATGTGTATATACATGTACATGATATGTATATTTGCACATGATATGTGCAAATATATATATACATGCATACGTGTGCATATATATATACACATGCACATGATATGTGCAAATATATATATCATGACACATATGCATATATAGATCTATTTGTGTACATATATATAACATTGATGTATCATTTTGAGACCTTGATATCAATGTTTAATTAGTTTTAGGATTAGGGTTCAATTTGGTTTGTACTATTTGATTAGGTTTACATGCTTAGGTTTCAATTAGGACAAGAGTTAATAAATTGAATTAAGGTTTCAATTCAATCTTAGGGTAACGGTTCAATTTTGTTAATGGTTGGGGAAAGGATTTCAGGTTAAATTCAAGGTTTCTACTATTAACTTGGGATATATAATTACCTGTTTATGATCATGGTTTAATTCAATTTGGTTTATAAGTATAATATTAATTAGTTAAGGGCTAGGGTTACCTTTCAATCTAGTTTGATATATTCAATTTGGTTTAAGGTTGACCCATGGGTTAGTTTATTTTAGTGTTAAATATTAAGATATAATGCTAAATTATGATATCACTCATTTTTTGATATTTTGATATGATGGACATGTCATAAATGACATTTCTATATGATTCTTTTGATATGATATGCATGGATTATATATATATATATATATATATATATATATATATATATATATATATATATATATATATATATATATATATATATATATATATATATATATATATATATATATATATATATATATATATATATATATATATATATATATATATATATATATATATATATATATATATATATATAATCTTATGATTTAGCCCGTAAATTATCATTTATAATATAAGGAAACATAAATTAAATTTTAAGATCTTGAGGTTAGGGTTAGGGTTTGGATAATTAAATTTTAGTTTTAGGTTTAGGGTTAGAGTTAGAATTATGGTTAGGGCTATGATTTAGGATTGAGACCACGATTAAAGGGTTAGGATCATGTGGTCGGAGGTCGCAAGTACCTGAGTAGAAATTATAGTCTAGATCAATTAGGGTTAGTAAAGTAGGCAAGTTAGCATTTAGGATTTAGGGTTATAGTTATGATTCTAGGGTTAGGGTACATTGGGTTTACATTTCTATTAGTACTATTTATAGGGTTAGGATATGGGTTGACATTGGTATTAGTATTATTTTTAGGGTTATGGTTTGTACATCAGGGTTTAAATTTATGGATCTAGGATTATGATTAGGGCTTATAATTTAGGATAAGGGTTGGGGCTTATCATCTATTATAAGGGAACTTATCATTATAATTTATGATTAGGGTTAGAATAATGGTTTAGTACTTAAATTAGTTTATATCTAGCTAGCTTTTAAAATTAGAGTTTAGCATTTAAATTTAACAAATTTTAGGATCTTAGTGTACATACATCTTGATTCTAGGGTTTAGTATAATTTAGGGTCATGGTTTAACATTTATGATTATAGCTTATTGGTTTGTACATGATCATTGCTAGAAGTATGGTTAGAGGGTTAGGGTATGGGTTTACATCATGTTGAACTAGAAGTATGATTCTGAGGGTTAGGATTTGTATTAGCAATAAAAATTTTGATTATGGTTTTAACACATAGTTTAAATAAATTTATATAATTAAAGTTAGGATCAAGTATTAATATGATTTACTATTTAATGTTGGGGTTTATCATTTAGACCTCTACGGTTCAAATTGAGATTTAGAAAAGTTTTATGGTTTCAAGTGTGCATCTAAGATTAGGGGTTATAATTTATGATTAAAGGGTTTTGTAGTTAGGATTATGACCAAGTTTAGTATAATTTAGGGCTACTGTTTAGCATTAAGGAACTTAAGACTTAAAATTTAAGTTAAATATATTTAATCTTTACATGAACATTAGATTATATGATGTACATTTTTTTATGTAACTTGTATATTATTTAATCAAGTTATGTTCTTATAATTAACTTTTATTAATTAAAGGTTGTAACATGTATTCTTTAGGTCATACACATTCTAAGTTATATACATTCTTATGTATGTATATGTATGTTATATTCTTACCTAGATGCAAATTAATCTCTGACATTCTTATATATGTATTTAATTTAGGATCTGGACCCAAGTTAAGACATGTGATTGAATTATAATATAGTTAATTATATACTTAGATTATTTTTAAATTCAATTTACAAACTGACATTATAGTTAATTCTAAATGAGGCCTGGACAAGGGATCCAAAGAACTAATCAAAAGTTTTACTAAGCAAACGATAACATACATACAATAATTTACAATTATAAAAAACATAAGAGATTGCAAATTCCTTAATGAGCACATTTACATTTCATTTTTAAATAATTATAAGTACTAAAAGTAAAATAAATAACACATCCACATGAAATAATATTAACTAGACTTCAGTTCAATCCATTTAAATAATTTATATACATTTGTTCCGAATGCCACTTGGCAAATTAATTCGGAATGCACAATAATCCACTGTACATGTCACAGGGTATGAAAGGCTAAAAGAATATACATTTATAAAATAGTTTACATCATCCATTTTCGATCCATGAAACAAAGTACAATACAATTTAAGTAAAATTATTTTAAATAGTATTAGAAGTTTTTTGTTTGGATCCCTTGGCGAGTTGTTATGTGATTAAGTACTTAGTTATATATGTTTAGGGTTTTATTGTACATAACTATATGGTTAGGTCATGATTATAGTTTAAATAATGAATTTAGGTCAAGGTTATATGGTTTTAGGTCAAGGTTATATGGTTCTAGTTCAAGGTTATATGGTTCTAAGTCAAAATTATATTTATTTGTAAAATTACATGTAACTTAAACAATAAATTTACATCTAATCTAATCATTCAACATTGTAATAAATACATAAATTAAATACGTTTCAAAACATCTAAAATAATAAATTTTTAAATAAACTTTAAATTAAAAGACAATATTATATACTTAGATCTAATATAGATGAAAATTATCTTTAAAAAAATCTTATTTGTGCATTTAGAGATTCATAATAACATTAGAGGCTTAAGCATGAATAGTAAAATAAAATATACAAAGAAACATATATAAAAAACAATAAAATATACGAAAAAATATATAAATTTTAACTAAAACAATAGAAAAAAGGAAAAAACAAATGTTTCATACCTTTTTCAGACGGTCGATAAAGCGGATGCTAGTCTCTCTCCAACTTTCAATCAAAATAATGAGGAGAGAATCTGACTGCGCCGCTATTTATGCTAGCGGGTTTCATAGTTTCGATCGAAACTTAAGTAAAGTTTCAATCGAAACTTTAAAATCGTGAGGAAACCCGCGTTCCAAGTTTCGATCAAAAGTATGAAACTCGGTTATTTTCGATCAATAGTTACTTTCTCTCGAAAGTAATTAGTTTCGATCAAAACTTTGAAAAAGAGCTTCTATCAAAACTATACGGGTAATTTTTCGGACCCGCGCTTGTTTGGAGGAATTTCTTCCTCTGAAAAAGTGTAACCCAGTATTGTGGGTTCACCCGACTACCAATATTTTGTTATTGCCCAATTGGGACATTGCTGATACATTAATTTTTAATTCTGTGTCAAATAACTTGGGATTGCAAGATCCAAATAAACAGGAATTCTTTGGAACTACATTTAGTAATGACCGAGCTACTCTTGTCATGTGGTAATTGAGAAGAGGATCTAGTGTGATTACATCACAACCTGATGATTCAGGACTAACAGGGAATATCATTGTAAGAAGAGTGGCTGAAACCTCACATGTACAGGCACCCATATGACTGTAGACTAGTCTCAATATTTTTTGGCTACTGTAGAAAGAGAGGAACAGGGAATGATTGAAATATAGAGTCAATATGAGGCAGTTGTGTATGCTTATAATAAGGAGGTGAAAAGGAGAATTGAGCTTGAGGACAAGTTAAAAACGAAGCCTACAAGGCCAAGAATTGCATAACCCCCAAGGGCACTTGTTGAACCCTTCAAGTCAAATCCAATTCTTGAAATACCAGACACCCCAGAAAGGCCTTAGTTTTACACTGTAGTGGAGTTTGAAGAGGAGAAGAACAAGTTATATGAGATACAACTAGAGTTGAATAATCAGTTTGAAGAAAAGCTCAAGAAAACAATCATGTACATGGTCGATAGAATTGAGGGGCCAACATTTTGTGATCAATTGGCAAGAATTATTGCATTATGGGATGAAATAAAAAGAGATCAGAATAAGTTGAAGCCCATTATCCAAAAGTGGAATGATAGGAATAATGATATTACTATCATGTATGTATTTGTTATCTAGCTCTCTTGCCATCAGATAGAAAAGATTTTTGATTTGCTAAATAAGTTGGAGAACTTTGATGACAAACATAATGCATTTTTGAGAAGACTAACATTTTTTTTTTTCCAAATATATGGATGAAAATTTTGATTTATTTCCTAGTGCTCTAGAAACTATTGATATAATAAAGGAAAAAGAAAATTGGAAAAATGAATTGGATGAAATAATGTGTCAAAAAATGAGTGATGTTGTAAATGAAAAAGGACATATATTATCGGCACTAACCATGGAAGAATTGGTTAAAGTGCAAATATTTTATAAAGCCATCAATAAAGACCTCATTGATATAGAATCAATTAGAAATTCTATAATAGAGGTGCAAAGGGAAATCCTAAAGTTTGATTGGCCGGATAATTCCGTTTACAACACATGGAAAGAAGAATTCTTGTCTTCTGAAGAGGTGGCAGAAGAAGAAGAAGAAATAAGCCAAGAAGAAGATCGAATAATGGAGGAAAGCAAAGAAGGAAAATCTTCTTCAATGATGGAAACAAATCAGCCAATTACAGCTATTGTTTGCTAGGAAATTGACACATCAACACATGTAGAGCAGGACAAGAAAGATCAACTCGTCCAAGCAGAAAATACCATGATTCCAGTTGATAATGTGGCAGTAAGGGACTTGTTAGTAACTATCACCCCTTCAATCAATGATGAAGACAAGGAGGATCCTCAGGATAAAGTAAATCAATAGGTAGTTTAAGGTGACTCATCACTTTAAAACTTAATGGCCACTTACTCCGAGGATGAAGAATAAATAAAGAGTTAGATTATGAACTCTTGTCTCAACCAATGAGGATGTAATAGAAATGGGCCCACCAAAGGAATGTTGTGATAAAAATTCTTTTCTGTTAACATTTTTGTCTCTTGTGACAACAATTGATGTAAATGTCTTTTGTCTTTTAGGACAGTTGTCAGTTCTCTAAGCCTGAAGCTTGTTGCATCTCACATTATATAAGTGAGATCCCAAGGCTAGAGAAGGGTCTGACTTTTAATGAAATGTTAGTCAATACTGAGTATTGGTTAGTCCAGTATTTTGATGCAAATTTTATGATGTATTCTCTCTGCAAACACTTGGGAATATATTGAAGTTGCAGGAGTCTAATGTCTTTTCTAGAGTTATTCTGAGTCTTTTGCAATTGTATACAGATCTTCAAAGGAGATTAATACAAAATTGAACTATCCCCATATCTGTTCTTGCTGAATTTTGTCTCCATTTTTGTTACCTGGTCATTTTGATATTGTATAAGAAATGCTTGTCCAATTGAATACAATTCATTTCAGTTTGTATATCAGTTCATTATTGCTTTTAATTTAATGAATTATGTAAATGCTTTAGTGGAGTTGATAGGATTTCCATGGTGATAAGAAGGATGCTTGTAAGAATCAATTTTAGTAAGAATTACTGATAGTATTAGTTGTAATGCAATCAATCAGATCCATAAATTGGAATAGACTCTGGATCCCAATGGATGAGGCACTGATCCAGTTAATTCAGTCTGCGGATGTATAGATCATGAAGGAGCATCAAGCTTGAAATCAAAATCATTTTAATTTTTCTATAAAGAGAATTGGAATGCTTGTCAGCACTTGTTTGTATCTAATTTCTAAGCCTTAGTTAGCTACTAGTGTTGGAAATATTTGCAAATCTCAGAAGAATTGTGACCAATCTATTTCTAAGGGATTTATGTTTGATGGAATGAATAAAGAATACATGTATATGGTAGAGAAAGTGAATGAGAATCAGAATGAAACTAGAAGGAATCTTCATTCACTAGCCTTCATTTGAGTCATCCCTAGGTATACCCACCTTGGTTTTGTAGAGCCTAAAGAGTAGAAAGCCAGTCATGGCTTTGTTAATTTGGGTCCAAATAATATGCACACCTAATTGTTGATGGGAAGTAGCTAATCCTTAGATTTTGTGAGTATTATTACTTTGGTATTGAACTTGTGTTGTTTAGTAGTTTTAAAACACCAACAAAATGTTTGTCTTACTACTTATTTTAATTCCTTTGATAGTAAGATGGCTTATCAACTAAGGGATAAGGACCCTAAAACTTTGAGGGATGCCTATAAGATTGCAGTAAACATTGACAATAATAGAAAGGCATCTGGCAAGCTTGGTAGGAGAGATGATCCAAAGTTTTTCAATCCTAAGAACAACAATAAAAAGTAGGCTGATAAAACTCCTGTAGGAAAGAAACTTGAAGAACCCACAATAGGTCAGGTGTTAGAATTGTTAAAAAAGATGAACCCAACTAATTTCAATGCAAATAAGCCTAATGTTGGATATAAGGTTCCTATGAATAACAAAAATTTTAACAGGCAACCCATAATGCAGAATTACCCTTACACCACCCAGTGGAAGGATGGTAAGCCAATTCCTAATCAAACCCAAAATGTGAAAGATAAGGGTATCCCAAATCCTTTGCAAGGGAGCTCTGTTAATATGAATGATGATGTGCCATGGTGTATCATATGTCAATCACCTCACTTTGCAGATTATTATGCAGTTGCTTAGTCATTCGCCTTAGATCAAAGTATACAACATGAAGAGGAAGATGAAAGGAGCCATGATGATGTAAGTTGCAATATGGTAAGTATGTGTGATGACTTTGTGGATTTTGATCTGGAAGAGATCGAAAGTGATCTTGCAAACATGAGAGAAGCCTATCAATTACACCACCAACAAGTGTTCTTAGATGATGAGGGTAATGATGAAGATTAGGTATGTGTTAGCTTGAGAATGCCTTCTAAGGAAGAAATTGATTGAATTACTGCAGCGATAATTTCACAAGTTCATAGTAATTACAATTTGAGGAACAGAGTAGTTAACAATTATGTTGGGAAACCCTCTAGCATATTCATCAAGGATATTTGCCATAAAATGAAAGATGAAAACAAGAAAGGTATTGTGGAGATAGTTAAGATCAAAGACAGTAAGCCTAAGAAGTGGGAACCTAAGAAGAAATTTCAGTTTCAAGCCTCTAAGATAGTAAAAGCAATAGTACAAGAGAAGAAATCAGGACTTGACACTACCAAGCAAATAATAGTGCCTACTATTCAAAAGACTGCAACTCTAGGTATTCTTGTCAAACCTACTATGACTGAACCCATTGATATGATATCTATGTTATCCAAAAAAACTGTAAAGGTGCCCTTGCCTAAATTGTTTAGAATTGAAGAGCATAAGAGAAAAGCCTTGTCATGGTTGGGAGGGATAGGAGATAATAGTAATGTTGTAAAACCAAACATCATGCAACAAACTCCATTAGTAGTAGAAGATAGTGGAATTGTGTCTCAAAATCCCCAGATGATTTTAGATGATTCATCAGTGGCATTCATAGAAGACATTGACCCATTTTTTCTCAGTCTAATTATAAATGGAAAGACCCTAAAAAATAGCATGATAGATTCTGGAGCCTCTAATACCACCATTCCCTTTAAGATAATGGACGCATTAGGTTTGAAGGTAGACGCTAAGCAAGGCAGATGTAGAGGTATGGATGCTAGGGAAGTTCCAGTCATAGGGACTATCACTGCTTTACCATTTAGGCTAGCTGCATACCTTGAGGTAGAACTAACTATGTTTGTCCTTGTAGTTGATATTCCTCCACATCACAGAATGTTGCTCTCTAGAAAATGGAGTGCTGCTATGGGAGGTAGCCTACAATGTGACTTGACTTATGTGACTTTCCATATAGGAGACAAATCTGTTAAACTAGATAGAGAACCAAGGGTTAGCCACCTTCTAGGGGAAGAAATTGACATAGACTCAACTTGTTTCTTAGACACTAGTGTTAATGCATTCAGGGAAGAACTGATTATACAATTAGTTGAGAAATTACTTGCTGTAATTGAACATGAAGTTGAGTGTTGCATGGACTCATGAATATTATGGACAATGTTTTTTGATGGGGCTTGTTCAAAAGAAGGTTCAAGGGCGGGGGTGGTTTTTGTTTCCCCTGAGAAAAATACCTTTAGGTACTCATTTACCTTAAAGTTTTCTTGTACCAATAACATAGTAGAGTATCAAGCCCTATTGCTAGGATTGAAAGTTGCTACTCATCATAGAATCAAGAAATTACATGTCATAGGAGACTCTGAATTGGTCATCTCACAAATAAGAGAAAATTATGCCTCTAAAAACAAAAGGTTGAAATAGTATATAAATGTAGTGTGGGATCAGATAGAATTTTTTGATGCATTTGGTATCTCATGGAGAGATAGAAGTCAAAATAAAATGGCAGATTTATTAGCAAATGTAGCAATCAAACCTAAGGAGATATCATTTATAGGAATATCTCAAATTGAAGTATAGAATAGACCTTCAATACCTGACAATGTTGAAAATTGGCAAGTTTTTGAAGATGATAAGGACATTCTAAACTTCATGTTAAGTGAGGACAAATACCATGGTTAGGAGATGGACTGCAGTGATTTAATTGAAACCATTGATAGAAAGGAAACTATTTTTGGCCAGGAGATTATGTAGTTGAAAACCAACAAGGTTCCTAAGGGGTTAGTGGTTTTGGAGAATATTTTTGATAATCAAGATAGAGTAAAACTAGGAACTAGGGACCCTAAGCCTCAAGAAGTAGAAGAGATAAAACTTGGTACTGATGAAGCTCCCAAAAATGTTTATTGTGGCCAAAATCTACCTGCTAAAATTAGAAAAACATTGATTGACTTGGTTAGGAAGTATAGACATGTTTTTGCCTAGTCATATGATGACCTTAAAGCTTATAGGAAACATCTATTTCAACATGCCATACCATTAAAGGATAATGTAAAACCTTTCAGACAAAAATAGAGACCAGTGACCCCTACCCTAGCTCCCAAAATGCAAGAAGAGTTGATGAAGGTAAGGGATGGTGGAATAATTAAACCAATTAGGCATTCCACCTAGGTTTCAAATTTGGTACCTGTCAGAAAGAAAAATGGAGACATAAGATTATGTGCGGATTTCAGAAATCTAAACATTGCATCCTTGAAGGATAATTATGGATTACCAAATATGGAAGCTATGCTGTAGCAAGTAACTGGTTTTGAACTAATGTCCATGATGGATGGTTTCTCAAGATACAATCAAGTCTTGGTGAAGGAAAATGAACAATTTAAGACAACCTTCACAACCCCACAGGGGACTTATGTATATGTAAGGGTGCCATTCGGTTTGATCAATGCAGGGGCTACTTTCCAAAGAGCTATGGATGTAGCATTTCATGATTAAATTAATAAATTCATGGTAGTATACCAAGATGATCTTACAACCTATTATAAGAAAGCTAAGGAACATTTTAGACATTTGGAAAAGATTTCCATTAAAGCCTTGGAATATGGAGTATCACTGAACCCAAAAAAGTGTACATTTGGGGTGATAAAAGGTAGGTTATTGGGACATATTGTGTCAAAGGATGGTGTAAAGATAGATCCTAAGAGAGTGGCATCCATTGATAAGGTGCCAAAGTCAAAAAATATAAAAGGGATACAGTCTTTCTTTGGAAAAGTCAATTTTTTGAGGAGGTTTGTTACAAATTTTGCTAAAATTAGTAGGCCTATCTCAAAAATGCTTAAAAAAGGAGCTATAATTAGCTGGGATGGTGAGCCTTCACAGGAATTTCAGGATATTAAAACTACTATAAAAAAATCTCCAGTCCTTAGAACACCAGATTATACAAAGCCTATGCATATCTTTTCTTTTGCATCTTTCCATACTGTAGCTGCAGTCCTGTTGCAAAAGAATGAAGAAGGGTATGAATAGCCAATAGCATATTTTAGTAAATCATTATAGCCTACTGAACTGAAGTATGAAATAAATGAGAAACAAACATATGGTGAAATCTCTAAAGGCTTTTAGATGTTACTTGGTAGGTGCTACTGTCATTCCTTTTGTACCCAGTGCAGCTGTGAAGGACATATTTTCTCAATAGGAAGTATTAGGAAGAAGGTGTAGATGGATCAACAAGATTCAAGAATTCAATATTGAAATATAGATAACTAAGTTGGTAAGAGGTCAAGGTTTGGCTAAACTCATGGCTGAATCTAATTTAGATGCTAATCAGATTAATATGGTAATAGAGGACCTGGAATATGACCTATGTGATATGGATCATTGTGAGTGGTATACTAATGTTATATACTATCTGAAATACATGGAAGCTCCTCCACATTTGACTAAAAATGAAAAAAGGAGTACTAAATTACAAGCCATTAGATACATAATTGTTCAAGGTAGTCTATGGTGGAGAAATTTTGAAGGAGTATTACTGAAGTGTATTGATCAAGAAAAGTAAAAGGAAGTCTTAAATGAAATTCATGCTAGAGTATGTGGAGGAAACTGTATAGCCAAAACCATTACACATAAAGTGATGAGATCTAGTTTTTGGTGGCCCTCCCTATTCAAGAATGCTCAAACTATGATTAGGAGATGTGATCCTTGTTAGAGATTTGCTAGAAAATTGAAGTTCTTAGGTAATACTCCCCTAAAGCCAGTGGAGGTCCAAGCACCTTTTCAACAATGGGGTATGAACTTCATAGGAGAGATTTCTCCCAAGTCTAGTGCTAGCTATTCTTGGATTCTAGTGGCCACTGAATCCTTTACAAAGTCGGTAGAAGCTATCCCCACAAGAAATGCAACCAGTAAAGTTGTCAATAATTTCATGCTAAATAATATTATCTCTAGATTTGGTTGTCCTCAGAAACTTGTAACAAACAATGCAATGTGCTTCAGGTATGAGGAAATCATCAAATTTTGTGACAAGTTTGGAATTACAAGATCAAGTTCTTCATCTTATCATCAATAAGGTAATGGAAAAGCTGAGTCCATAAACAAAAGCTTGTTAAAAGTTATAAAGAGGACATTGCATGATAACAAGAAGGCCTAGGATTTCAAGTTACAATTAGCAATATGGGCTGATAGGGTAACTGTGAAGAAAGCCATTGGAGTAGCTCCATTTGATCTGGTATATGGAATTCAGGCTAGAATGTCTCAGAATAATTTGAGAGGGCTTTACAATTACATCCAAATGTATGAGGAAGATATCACTGATGACATGCAAGAAAGGCTAGATGAACTGGTAGGGTTAATAGAAACCAGAAGAGAGGCATCTCTTAAGAACCAAAAATTGCAACTATAAGTTAAGACACTCTATGATAAAAAGATAGTAAGTAGAAAGTTTGAAAATGGAGATTTAGTCTTAATGTGGAATGCCAGAATTAAGGATAAAGGAAAACATGGAAAATTTGATCCTATCTGGTTAGGCCCTTATTTGATTTAGATTACTTGGGGTGAAGATTCTTACATTCTCAAAGATCTATCAGGCAACATTCTTGAACTGCCAGTTCATGGACAGTTCTTGAAGAGGTATTTCTCTTGAAAGAATACTTGTTTATTCCATGAACAATAGTCTAGGTTTTCTTGTATGTTTGTAAATCCTTTTGTCTTCTATATAGTCCCTATATATTCTTCTATTCTATGTGTTCACTCTCTCAAAGTTGTTAGTTTAAAAGCTCAAGTGTGTGTGGTCTGCTTCTCCTAGAAACTCTAAGCCCTCATTTGAATCTAGAGAATTCAATGTCCCCAAACAGAGCCACTGTTGGTCTATTTTTTCACCTAAAATCTTTTTCTCTTGTCCAAGTAAAAATTAGAATTGAATTTGTCAAGTGGAGACTAGGGTTTATGTTTTAATTTTGCAAAATCTTGGTAGCTTTTAAATTTTTTTGTCAACACCCTAGGTCTCATTTCCTCTTAATCTTTTCAGGTGCGAAAAACTTTTAAAAACTCGTGTGAATATTCCCTATCCTTTTAAAAATTTTGCACCGCAAGTCTCACTTTTTCCTTTATGTTTCTCACCATTAGATCTTAAAAAATCTATAGCTCTCGCTACCTCGCTATAAAAATATGCACACCTTTTATGTATAGCAAGATAACGAGTATCAAATAGTTTAAAGTAGGACCATAAAACAAAGGTACAGTGGTAGGAGATTTTGTGGTGGCCAAATTTTTCAGTCACATGCATTGTTAGGTAGGGAAAGGGACCCAGTGAAAGGTAATCATTTTACGGTGCCAGAAATAAAAGTTTTTTTGATGCCTCAAGTTACCTTGCTATAGAAAAAGCAAGCATCTCACCATTAGCGAAGTAGTAAGGAGTTTTGAAATGAAAGACATGACGGCTTCCGAATTCCTTGGTAACTATAGTTTGTTTGAAGTGGCAAAACAAGTAATAACTGCTATTATCAAAAGAAGTTAATATGGAAATAATGATTTAATGGTTTTTTGTTTCTTTTGGCACTGAGTTTTGGAAGACTCACTGGAGCTCACTACCTCGCTATCAAAAATTGTCGGCATCTTGCCATTACTGAAGTAGTGAGACGCCATGAAATAAAGACATGGTGGGACCCTGGAAAACGTGGAAGGATGACTAGGGTTAAAATAGAGTTTTGTGGGTTGCCAATAGTGTTGATTCTCCTACGTCATCAATGCCCTGGACCCATGCCCCATTCATAAAGCATATAAGGGAATCTTGATCGTCAAATCAGGTTTAAATCAATGATCCTTGCCATCTCATTATGGAAATTTGTGCATTATTTACCCTATATGACATAGTGAGTATGGGGCCTGCCATTTCTTTAGAGTACTTTGTGTAGCTTCTTTACTTTTGATTTAATCTCAAAAAAATGACCATCGCTATTTCATTATGAAGAGTTTCTTGAAGGATATGTATAGCGAAGTAGCGACATGGTGACATGTGTCCTCAGTTTCTAGTGGGTCTAGAAAAAAATACCATCAAGGAAGGAGCTGTATACATGGTCAATTTTTATTGGATTGACTGGAAAGTTTGTCAAGTGGAACACCAAGTTGTTTTTCTTCGCATCCCTTGATCATAGGATTTTAGAAGATCAACAATATAGTTTTAAATGAAAAAGGTGGAGCCGCTCTATGTATTAATTAGATGTGAAAGCTTTGCCTGTGAGGAAAAATAGAGTGTAATATAGAGGATTGTATTAGTTTCACCTTATGTGAGCAAATATTTTGAGCCTTTCCTAAGCAGAAGTAATTACTGAAGAAGATTGTGCTGAAGTTTGGCAAGATTGTGAAGCAGTTTGTTTGCAAATTTTTTGCAGAAATATAGAGGAGAACGAGAAAAGAATTCAAGTAATTACACTATAGTCTCTGAAAGTTTTCAGTTATGCAAAGTATAATCGAAGATGCCTCAGAAAAAGGAATTTTCAAGTCGAGTAAATTATTTGGATAGAAATGTACATGATGATTTTCTTGAGTTGCTCCCTAAGTCTACTATAGAGGTAGTGCAAGTTAAAAAGTTGACCTCATTAAACCCTAGGTTGAGGATAGCAGATGGATTGTATGATAAGGGTAATTGGGTCCAGGATGCTCAGACCTCGCAAAATGGTTTAAATTTGTTTAAGAAATGGTTTGCAAAAAGGAAACTATTTTCCCCACATGCCAATATATGGAATTTCAACCTAGGGAAGCTAGTTATCCCCAGTGTGTTTATAGATTATGATCTCCTTGAGGCCGTGGCAAAAAGTTATGATCAAGCTACTAGGGTAGTGAGAAGAGTAGATGGTGAAATTCTAATCACCATTATCCCATAAGAGATTAGAGAAGTTTTTCATCTAGGACCTCTCACTAAGTATCGTGTACCCATTAATTTGAAGGATTTAGAAGAATAGTATATGTCTAAGAAAGATATAGTTAGAAAAGGTGCATTGAAGGCCCTCATTGGCAGAATCAGAACCCTACTAGTAATAACATCATTCTCTAAGGAACCTTTCAAGAAAGCATACTTCAATGCCAGGGTAGTAGTGGTATATAGGACCCTGTGCATAGTCTTTGGAGAGGGTGAAGAAGATTTAATGCCCGTGAGTTTCATGTATACGATTACTCAACTCTCCTCTTTTGGTGTGGAAATAATTTTTGACTTGGCATCCTACCTAGCCAATGAAATTCACAGTGGATTAGTTGGAATTGCTAAGGCCAAGGTGGAGAAAGCTTAGGGCCAATATTCTCTATTGATGCACATATTCCTATTTAAAGGGGTCACATACTTCAGTAAAGAAATGGTCTTGAATAGATAACAAGAAGGGGAAGCACTACCAGTTCAATTATGGAGTGCAGATATGACTGAGGAGGCAGAGAATGCTAGTTTTGTTAGATTTGATAGGTACTTTGCCTCAAAACTAAGGTGTCTCATATTAAGGGATAATCCAAGAATCCCCAAGGCACTAATGCACCTTGTTAGGCCTATGGATAAAATCCATGATTGGAAGGTTTCAGATAATTGGGGAGACATCATCCCATATGTAGTTTCAACTGTTATCAGAATCTATGGATTCAAGGGAACACCTCATGTACTACCCTACTAGGTACCTTTAAAAGTATGAGTAGCTGAATTTCTGTGATAGTTAGGAGGCCTCAAAGAAGCCTTCTTGCACAAAAGGGGAATAGGATCAATTTTTCCCACTTGCACAGTAGCCCACCAATTTGTGATAACCAAAGAAGGGTGGGTCTTTCTCTACAAATTTTTGGATCAACACAAGATGGTAGAATCTCACCCTCATTTTTGTGATGTAGAGGGTTTCTTTCATTTGGCTCTTAGGCATAGGATTAAGCTTCATCTAGTTGAGCATGAGTTTTATTTCCCTGAAGATGTAATAAGGAATGAATACTCTTTGTAGGAGAAAGAAACAAAGAAAGAAAAATGGAGAGTCTATTCAAAAGTTTTAAGTTTCATTAATTTTTTTGACAAAGGTTACATCCCTCTAAGTAATGCTGTAACTATTGCTGATAAAACAAATAAGCTTATGAGTACATTCCTTGAAATAATGGAGGTAATGAATGAAAACAAGCAACATTTCATTGATTCTTTTCTAGATAAGGCCAGGGAAACAATGAGGAGGTTGGGTTTCACTCCCAATATAGGAGAAGACCCATTAATTGTTCAAAAGAGGTCAGAATGTACTATCATCCAAAGTCAAAGGCCCATTATAGATAATAGAAAATAGATAGTTGAATCTACTAGTGCTATTTATGGAGAAAGGCCTCTTGAACCTTCTCCTAAGAGGAGAAAGATAATAAGGGAAAAGGAATCTCATGATGAAAGTTATTCACCTTCCTAAACTCCCATGAGAATTGAGGAGGAGCATCTCATTGATGAGAAAATTAAACAAATTGGATCACAAGGGGGACTTTTTGTTGCCCGAGCAGAGATTGATGAAGGGAACCCCCAAGAGCCTCCTGTACCAAGTTTTCAATTGACTGTAGCAGATTTTAGTGGAAGAGAATTAGATCCTATTTTGAAACAAGCCAGTTAGTAATTTTTGTTTGATGATAGTTTTGTAAGGTCTAGGGCCTTCCACCAATTTTATTTGAGGGAAAACATGGGAAATTTTGAGCAGAGATGTAAGAATGTGAAAATAGAGCTTTCAAAAATGGATGAAGCCTCTATTCAAAATAAAATAAAGGAATAAATGATTCAAGAGTTCCAAAATATAACCCATGAAGAAGGGAGATAGATGGTAAAGACTGCCAATAATTTGTTATTGCCCAATTGGGACATTGCTGATGCAATAGTTTTAAATTCTGTTTCAAATAACTTGGGATTGCAAGATGCAAATAAATAGGAATTCTTGGGAACTACATTTAGTAATGACCAAGCTGCTCTTGTCATGTGGTAATTGAGAAGAGGATCTAGGGCCATTACATCACAGCCTAATGATTCAAGACTAATACGGAATATCATTTTTAGAAGAGTGGCTGACACCTCACATGTACAGGCAGCCCATATGAATGTAGACTATTCTCAATTTGTTTTGGCTACTATAGAAAGAGAGGAACAGGGAATGATTGAAGTATAGAGTAAATATCAGGTAGTTGTGGATGCTTATAATAAGGAGGCAAAAAGGATAATTGATCTTGAGGACAAGATAAAAGGGTAGCCTACAAGGCCAAGAATTGCATAACCCTTCAAGTAAAGTCGAATTGTTGAAATACCAGACACCCCAGAAAGGCCTCAGTTCTAAACTCTAGTGGAGTTTGAAGAGGATAAGAACAAGTTATATAAGATGCAACTAGAGTTGAATAATGAGTTTGAAGAAAAGCTCAGGAAAACAATCATGTACATGGTCAATAGAATTGAGGGGCCAGCATTCTATGATCAATTGGCAAGAATTGTTGCATTATGGGATGAAATAAAAAGAGATCAGAATAAGTTGAAACCCATTATCCAGAAGTGGAATGATAGGAATAATGATATTACTATCATGTATGTATCTGTTATCTAGCTCTCTTGCCATCAGATAGAAAAGATTTTTGATTTACTAAATAAGTTGGAGAACTTTGATGACAAAAATAATGCATTTTTTAGAAGACTAAATTTTTTTTTTCAAATATATGGATCAAAAGTTTGATTTATTTCCTAGTGCTCTAGAAACTATTGATAGAATAAAGGAAAAAGAAAATTGGAAAAATGAATTGGATGAAATAATGTGTCAAAGAATGAGTGATGTTGTAAATGAAAAAGGACATATACTATGGGCACTAACCATGGAAGAATTGGTTAAAGTGCAAATATTTTATAAAGCCATCAATAAAGACCTCATTGATATAGAATCAATTGGAAATTCTATAATAGAGGTGCAAAGGGAAATCCTAAAGTTTGATTGGCTGGATGATTCTGTTTACAACACATGGAAAGAATAATTCTTGTCTTCTGAAGAGGTGGCAGAAGAAGAAGAAGAAATAAGCCAAGAAGAAGATCGAATAATGGAGGAAAGCAAAGAAGGACAATCTTCTTCAATGATGGAAATAGATCAGCGAGTTATAGCTATTGGTTGCCAAGAAATTGACACAACAGCACATGTAGAGCAGGGCAAGAAAGATCAACTGGTCCAAGCAGAAAGTACCATGACCTCGGTTGATAATGTGACAGTAGAGGACTCCTTAGTAACTACCACCCCTATAATCAATGATGAAGACAAGGAGAATCCTCAAGATAAAGTAAATCAACAGGTAGTTGAAGGTGACTCATCACTTTCAAACTTAATGGCCACTTATTTCGATGATGAAGAATAAATAAAGAGTTAGATTATGAACTCTTGTCTCAACCAGTGAGGATGTAACAAAAATGGGCCCACCAAAGGAATGTTGTGATGAAAAGTCTTTTCTGTTAACATTTTTGTCTCTTCTGACAATAATTGATGTAAATATCTTTTTTCTTTTAGGATAGCTGTCAATTCTCAAAGCTCGAAGCCTTTTGCATCTCACATTATATAAGTGAGATCGCAAGGCTAGAGAAGGGTCTAATTTTTAATGAAATGTTAGTCAATACTGAGTATTGGTCGGTCTAGCCTTTTGATGCAAATTTTATGATGTATTCTCTCTGCAAACACTTGGGAATATATTGAAGTTGCATGAGTCTAATGTCTTTTCTAGAGTTATTCTGAGTCTTTTTCAATTGTATACAGATCTTCAAAGGAGATTAATACAAAATTGAACTGTCCCCATATCTATTCTTGCTGAATTTTGTCTCCACTATTGTTACCTGGTCATTTTGATATTGTACATGAGAAATGCTTGTCCAATTGAATACAATTCATTTTATTTTGTATATCAGTTCATTATTTCTATTAATTCAATGAATTATGTAAATGCTTTAGTGGAGTTGATAGGATTTCCATGGTGATAAGAAGGATGCTTGTAAGAATGAATTTCAGTAAGAATTGCTGATAGTATTGGTTGTAATGCAATCAATCAGATCTCTAAATTGGAATAGACTCTGGATCCCAATGGATGATGCACTAATCCAGTTAATTCAGTCTGCAGATGTATAGATCATGAAGGAGCACCAAGCTTAAAATCAAAATCATTTTCATTTTACTGTTCAAAGAATTGCAATGCTGGTCAGGACTTGTTTGTATCTAATTTCTATGCCTTAGTTAGCTACTAATGCTTGAAATATTTGCAAATCTCAGAAGAATTGTGACCAATCTATTTCTAAGGGATGTATGTGTGATGGAATGAATAAAAAATACATGTATATGGTAGAGAAAGTAAATGAGAATCAGAATGAAACTAAAACGAACATTCATTCACTAGCCTTCATTTGAGTCATCCCTAGGTATACCCACCTTGGTTTTGTAGAGCCTAAAGAGTAGAAAGCCAGTCATGGCTTTGTTAAAGTTGGGTCCAAATAATATGCACACCTAATTGTTGATGTGAAGTAGCTAATCCTTAGATTTTTTGGGTATTATTACTTTGGTATTGAACATGTGTTGTTTAGTAGTTTTAAAACACCAACAAGATCAACTATTATTAGCATACAGTTCATGTTGACTCCACACATGGAATTTTTATAGAAGGAACTATCCTTTTTAGATACTTTGATGAATAAAGATTCTCATCTTTATACACAAGAAGGTCTAATGGATATGGAAAAAAATCTAGATATACATATTCAATGACTAGATGTAACAAAAGACAATTGGGATTCCATTTTAGGAATCTCAATGGAAGTACACAAGCCATTCCTAGATAAATTCACTATAAGTGTACAACCCTCATAGACATAAGTGTCAAAAAAGGGGGATTTTGAAGATTTTGAGAGTTTTGTCGAGGTAGAAGGTAGAGGTAGATATCTAATCAGAGGGAGTCTTAGAACATAAATCAAGTATTTACTGAGGGGTAGTAACATATCAAGGTTACATCAACATTTTTACAAATTTGGAAGTTTTGAAATTTTTTATAGAGACAGAGCAAAATTTGTACATTTTCTTGACTTATGCACAAAGAAAGATTTTATATGCCGTGACAAAGTGTTTTTGCCACTCATGTCAAAGGGGGAGATTTGTAATCTCATTATGGTTTTTACATTGTAGTGACAAAACCCTTAGTAATTATCTAGCATAGTTAGTTGGTCATCAGTGTGACCGAGATACTATTTAGGCTGAGTGCATAGTGCATGCCATGTATAAGTCTCTAGACAATACATGACGAGTGATATGATAGTTAGTGGCAAGAACTAGTAGGTGTTGAGTAGTCAATGTGTGTTGAGTCACTCAGGTGTTGAGAAAACAATGTGTGCCAAGTGATTCAGGTGCCAAGCAATAGTATGTGTTGAGCCTGCATTCAAGAGCTAAGTAAACAACACAAGAGCATAATGAAGGTCAAGCATTAGAAGCCCATTGATGTTGAGTAACTAGTCAATGACATAGGTGTTTGCAATAGCACAAAATCCTATGTAAACCATTTTTGGCTGACATGAACATTAGTTTTAAATATTAAGAGATAAGGATGGAGTCATATTACACATCCCTATACAATACATGTGCAACCAATCAGAAAAAGGGAAGCATTAAGAAGCAATAGTAATCAACTAGAGTGATTGATTAAGACCTAGGATCATCTCCACGATGCCTATTTAAAGACGTAAACCCTAAGGTGGAATGTATTTCAAATGAGAGATACTAAGGAGAGTATCTTTTGTGAAAGTGACATGTCAAAGATGCATCATTGAATGATCTAAAAAGTAGAACTAGTTGAGGAGAACAAATCAATTGTGAAGTCATGTAGTGAAAGGTCAAATAACATATAATTGTGAAGTCAAGAAGTGAAAGGTCAAATAACATATATTAGATTAGGAAGATCAAGATACAAACTATCAAGAGGAGATCTGACATCTAATAGAGTGGTGCTAACCAAAGGATTAGGTACTGAATCATTCTATCAAGTGATACAGGGTAAATCTCTTAACAAAGTAGTCCTAATAGGATTTTGTAAATCTCCTAACATAGTGCTTACTTTGTAATGCCCCACCCGGAGATCTTTGGAAACAAGGATGAAATACAAGCAAGATAAATTTTTTTTTTTAAACAAGTGTAAGTGCACATGATAACAACATACAATGATCGCAATGGAAGACTGCCTAACAACCAACCAAAAAAGATCTCCAAGCATCACCACTGACCAAAAAAAAAAAGAGAACATAAGAGTTCAACCAAGCTAAAAGAAAAATGTAGCCTCTTGAAAATTGGATAAATCTAAAATCCTGAAGCCCTAAAATTTGTCAAGTTTGAATTTTTGAAGCCTTGAAATTTCCTAGAATCTTTATCTTAACCTATAGAGGTCTGGAATCTATCTTAAAAGACTCATTGCATATATTAAAATATGTCTTAAGATAAGGAATTAAATATATGTCAACTTCTACTCAAACAATATATTTTAAACCCCTTAGGAAATTTTTTTTGAACTAGGGAGGTGTAAAACCCAAAAGGGTGTCCAAAACCAACTTTCAAACTTTTCTCTGACAAGCCTAAATAGCCCCTATTTTCCATATGAAGCCAACAGAGTGCTAGTTTTCGCATGAAGAAGTGTAGCATACCACACAAAGAAGTGCATTTCCATGCAAGGAAGTGTTTGATTGTACAACCAAGATACCCCAAAACTGGTATAGGGTTTCATGTGAGGAAGTACCCAGCCATGCAAAGAAACCCACCACACCACGTGAAGAATTGTATCCTTGTGCGAGAACTTAAATCAACACACAAACACAAAAATCAAGAAAAATCCAAGAAACCTAAGAATGAAGTTCCTCCACACCAGGGAGTACTAGATCTACATTTTGAGGCAAAGACACAAATCCATAACTAAAAGAAAGAACCATCAACTAACCATCTAACTAACATTAAGAAGGAAAGTACCGAAAGAAACATCACAATGAACAAAAAAACTCTCATAGTATGTGGTTCCTCCCAACTGTCAATAGCATAATAAGACCATCGTGGGTTCTAGCCATCCCCCGAGTGGAACATCCCAAGCCACCAACTAGATTGTCGGTACTATTGTGATAGGGACGTCACTACTAAACATGCTACAATAAAAGCATAAGTAAATATAACATGCTAGAATAAAGTATAAGATAATCCTACAAGTAAATAAATTCACCTATCATATGCTAATAAGGAAATGCATCAAATCTAACATCATCTAGACATGATATACAAGCATCCCAATGAAAGCATAAATCACAAGAAAGCATACTCTAGAACCTGAAGTGCTAAGTGAAAACATAAAGCAATGGTCATGGTAGAACAATAGACCTTCTCTAAACACTAGTCCCTAGCAGTGGTGTTGGTAGCTATACCTCCCAACTACATGGCACACATAGGTGCACACCCACTATGCTGATGGAGATAATGATCCAACCACAAACACACAAGAAACAACATCCTTGGTTAACACACACACTAGACAATATGATGATTAAATCCAAGACATAGATAATGTATAAACTATAGATCCTAGTCAGACATCTCAATGGGCTACTAAGTAGGGGCTGACATCATGGAGAGTCACTTGGCATTGACAAGCCCAAGTTGGTACTGGAAACTCTCTACTTCCCAATGGAAGGATCACATCTCGAATCAATTTTATTATCTTTATGTTTTATTGCCACCCCAAAGTTTAAGTTTAGTTATTACTTATTTACAAAGCTTCTCTACACCAACCCTTGGGAAATAGACAGCGAGCTGCGGAGATAGAAGCCCCCTCCATATGCTACCCTACCCTACCCATGCTCATTCGGTGATGAGTACCCGTAGGCATGTAAATTCCTAACTGAACCCCAATGATCATAACTTTTGAAAGTACTACAAAAGATCGAGACTTGTAAGTCACCCAAAAAATGTACATGTATGTACTTGTGTATGGCACACCACCATCACAATGATCACAACACAAGGATTGGATGAGAACACAAAGTAGAAAGTCACTCAACTGAAAAATAGAATTGAGAGGATAGATGTAGCACGTATCCTAATGCAACATAAAGTATAATAAAGGTTCGATCGATATCCAAATAGATACTCCATGTCCACGACCCAACTCATGCCAAGAAAACTTGAGAAAATAGGGTGACATGCAAAACGAGGTCAAAATTCCAAAATTAAAACCCATTTGGCCTTTGGTTAAAAAAATCTTAAAAATCCAAAAATAAATGAAATCGAACACCATATGCAAAAATGGCCAGCATAACAACACAAAACCCCAAACCCTCATCCCAAAAATAATGAAAACATTCATACCTGACCAACTAGGTAGAACCAACAAATAGAAACAAAGGGGAACACTAGTTCTCAGCCTCGTACATTACTACTATAAGAAATGGAAGCTAAAAACAAAGTAAAAATAATAAAATGGGAAGGCCCTACCTGACAACAAAAGGGGTAGAAACTAAAACCCATGCAATAAAATAAATAACCCACTAAATCTGTTGAAAGAAATAGCAAAGCATAAACTCCTCAAGGCGAATCCAATGAGACCAAGCTCACGAAGATCCCATGCTCACAACTCCCAAAATGAACAAAAATCCAATCCTTTAGAAGAGGATTTTGGAAAATACTCTCCAATTTCTCAAATCCAAAATAGAAAAGTGAGAATTAAGTTCCTCTTTCAACACTTATTCACTTTTTGAGTGAATAGTTGATTAGGGAAAATAGCCAATTATAGCAGCTAGACTCTAAATCGACCCAAATGAAAATAGGTTATTCTCCATAATGGAAATTCACCTGAAATTAAATCCAAAAAGAGTTAAAACCCAAAAACCCAAAATCACAGCAAATCACTTAACACTTTCGTGACAAAGAAAACCTCTAAATGCATAGATACACTCACTAGTCTAATCACATAATGCAGATGAGTTCAGATTTACTAATCACTGAAAGGTTTTAATTAAAACAATTAAAATAAGGATACGTCGACCATACAAGGAGGACATTGGTAAAATATGAATAGATGAATCACTATCTCCATATGCCACTGCCAGGGATATAAATCCTGGACACTAAAAAAAATGATCAAGTGCAACTACATAATAATATCATAGCTGAAGAAAAATACATTAAATAACTAATTAATCCATTTACATCACTCATATTTGAAGAAAGCATAAAGATATAAGAATGGATTAAATAACCATAGCATAAAATCCATCTCATAACATAATCAATAATTATGTCTAATAACCCATAAAATCAGGTATCATTATAGATCTAATGTCATCTCAAAATAGCATCAACATGTGAATATGATAAACTGAATAGTATAGAAGTAAAGCATCTATGGTACTAAATCAAAGTATACATTTGAACCTCAGGTCATCTCAAAATAAAAAATAACAATAAGAGTATCAAGTATCTCTCAAATCAAAATAGACAACAAGGTGCATACTGCAAATACAAGATGCACTACATCCTCCCCCACTAGCATAGGCTTACTCCTGGAAGCTAGCAAAGAGATAGGGGTACAATCCCCTTAGTCATGTAGCATCTTCCCAAGTCGTAGAGGTCTCATTGCTCGAGTCCCATTGGACCCTTACTTGTTCTATGTCCTGACCTCACAAGGTTAGTCTCTAGTGCTATAGGATATGAATGGGCTCCAAATTAAGCTACCCATTTGCTACTTGCAAAGCATCCCAATCAAGAACATGGGTCACATCTAGAATATACTATTTCAACATAGAAACATGAAAAACATCATGAATGCATGATAGGTTAGGTGGAAATTCTAATCGATAAACAACAGGACCAATTCTCTTGAGGATATCAAAAGGTTTGACATAATGTGGTGTCAACTTAGAGCCTTTCCCATAATGGATGGGGCTCTTCCTCGGAAACACTCTAAAAAAAACCATGTCACCAACAGAAAAGTGATGATCCAACCTATGGGCATTTGTATACTTCATCTTCTTGTCTTGAGTAGTAACCAAATGCTCCTAATGCGAACAACCTACTACTCCATATCCTAAAGCATCTCTGGACCCAAAATAACCCAATCTTCTAAATGATCCCAAATCAAAGGGGTACGGCATGGTCTACCATACAAGGCCTGAAAAGGTGACATGCCAAGAGAACTATGATATCTTTTGTTGTATGCAAACTCAACAAGGTACAAATAGTCCTCCCATTTCACCTGACTATCCATAACATACATGCGAAGCATATCCTCCAAAACTTGATTCACTCTCTCGGTCTGACCATTAGTCTCTAGATGATAAGATGAACTAAAATTGAGCCGCATTCCCAAGGCATGTTGGAGAGACATCCACAGTGCAAAAGTAAACACTGGATCTCTATCTGAAATGATCTGATGATGAATCCCATGCAGATGAACAATATCCTCAAAGAAAACATGTGCTACAAAAGAAGCTATGTAGGATGCTCTCATGGGTGAAAAATGTCCTACCTTGGACAAGTTTTCCACTGTCACCATGATACAATCATATCTCCACAATGACATAGGCAAACCTATGATAGAATCAATAGATATCATATCCCACTTCCACTCTCTGCCTTCAATCTCTAGCACTCAAGGCATCTAGCAAAATAATCAGCAACATCATCCCTCATCCCTACCCAAAAATATAGCTATTTGAGATTAGAATGCATCTTCTTGACTTCGGGATGTGTAGAATATGGTGCACAATGCACTTCTAACAAAACCAAGGTACAAAGATCACGCAACACAGGTTCATAGATACGCCCCATGTGATGTAGCAGTCCATCAGACTCAAGTACATAACCTAAAAAATCTCCCCTCAAGGGTACATCCAAACTCCATCTCTGCCCTCACCTCCTGATAACAAGTGTCACCAGGTAAAGCCTCCAAGATGCAGCCTCACAAATCCACTCCTAATGATATCATTGATACCTTATGTCACCTTCTTCTCAAAGAAACTATGACAAGATTCTCCTTCCCTTTAATGTAATGAACATCAAAGTCATACTCACACAAGACCTCCACCCAATGACACTATCATGCATTCAGGTTTGGCAAAGTAAAGATATACTGCAAGCTCCTATGATCACTATGCAACTCAAATCTATGTCCCAAAATAAAATGCCTCCAATAGACAAGGACATGCACTATGGCCACAAGTTCCAAATCATGAGTGGAGTAGTTAAGCTCATGGTCCTTGAGTTTTCTAGACTCATAGGCAATCACTCGACCATCCTGTATCAACACTGCACCCACACCTTGCAACAAAGCATCTATGCAAACCATGAAATCAACTATAAGATTGGGTATTGCAAGGATTGGTACATAGGTCAAACACTCCTTAAGAGCATTAAATTTTTCCTCACACTAGTCTGACCAAACATACTTCTTCCCTTTTCTATGAAGATAAGTGATGGGATGGGCTACTCATGAGAAATCCTTCATGAAGTGACGGTAGTAACCCACTAATCCCATGAAACTATGAACTTCTGAGACATTAGTTGGTGCCAGAAATTCCATAATAGCATGAATCTTCTCTAGATCTACTACAATTCCATCATCAGTGATGATGTGTCCCAAATAATTCACCTCTGACTAGAAGAACCCACATTTACTCAACTTGCCATACAACTGATGGTCTCTCAAACACTGCAAAACTTGACATAAATGGACTTCATGCTCCTCTTGAATCTTTAAATAGATCAATATGTCATCTAGGAATATAATGACACACTAAC
The DNA here is from genome assembly GCA_028749045.1 of Cupressus sempervirens. Taxonomy (NCBI): domain Eukaryota; kingdom Viridiplantae; phylum Streptophyta; class Pinopsida; order Cupressales; family Cupressaceae; genus Cupressus; species Cupressus sempervirens. The sequence goes on along the minus strand of CM053786.1, from coordinate 192,290,180 downwards.
CAAGGTAAGAATAAAATACACCATTCATCATGTTGGTGTGATTTTTCACAGTATAGAAAAATTCTAATATTTGGATGAAAAATTAGTTAAGTCTTTGTTTCTTGTAGACTAGGGTTTTATTTTGTGAAATCCTGAAAATTGTTAGATTACCCTAATTATGCTTTATTTTGTAGGTTGTATCTTCCTTTTAATTTCTCAGGGTTTGGCTCTCAAATTATCCATAAAAAGGCCCTAAGTGCATGAAAAACCCTTATACCTTTGTTTTGTGTTGCCCTAGTTTTCAAAATTTTCAAAGGGTATTGTTTCAAAATATTTTAGCACGGCATTTTATCTTAAAGATTTGTTTGCATCAGAATACCTTTTATCCTTATTGATAAACCTTTTATGTGCTCTAATTGGATATTTTATTTCAAAAAGGATGCCAAGCTGAAATGTTTTTCAACACCATTGATTTTCTCAAGATCAACGGATTCCCGCATTCTCGCATTTTCAAGTTGCGAGGTCTTTAAATAATGCAGGGAAATGGATTTGTGACACGTAGCCCCTGATGGTTTTTGAGATTCAGTGCACCGCAAAAGGTCTGGTATGTCAACATTTGTCAGGACACTTTTGTAGATTTGTCAGATTTGACAGGACATGTTTTATTCTCCTACATTGCCATTGGTTGTCTAAATCAATGAAACTTCACCTTATGAGCAATATTCATCAACCACGGATCTTGTTTAGATCTATGATTCTCACATTCCTGCATTTTCAAAGTGTGCAGTCCTTAAATAATGTGGGGAAGCAGGCTCATGATGCGTGGCAATGGTGACATCATGGGCCTACCATTTGCAAAAAGGTAATTACATTATGTTCTCTATGGCAGTTGTCAAATGACATGGAATGAAGAGAAAGCATTTCATTGGTTCGTTTAGATTGAATGAGTGTATAGTCATCACAAGTTTCTGATCACCATTAATTAAAGCAAGATCAATAGATTTCACATTCCCACATTATCAAAGTGTGCAATCTTTAAATAATGCAGGCAAGCGGGCATGGTGGGACCTAGACAAAGCTTTAAGAAATACACCAAATCATGCCATGCTAGAAAAAGACTAAATGAAATGGAACACAGTCATTGGTGGTGGGTGATAGGTATCCCAAGTTGGAAGTGTCAATATCATGGCTGCACAAACTTTAATTGGTGTCAGAAGCACATGGACAAAAGGGTAAGTTTTCATTGGTCAAGTTGATCTAGTGGGCTGCCAAATAAAGAAATCTTGGTTCACCATTGATCAAGGTAAAATCGATGGTGCTTGCATTCCCGCATTATCAAGATGTGAGGGTTTTAAATAATGTGGGCAAGCGAGCTTCCAATGCATTTCCGGGGATCCTAAAGTTTTAAAAGGCTTTTTGCTTTTGAAATAAAGCTGTCCAATGCATGGGAGATCAGTAGCTAGAATTCAAATTCAAGATACAACATGAAAATAACAGTTGCAAAAATAAATATGATACAAAGTTTCCTTCGTGCGACCTAAACACTCTGATATAGCATGTGAATTTGCCATTGTTGAAGCATAGTTATAGATTTTTGCAGTACAAGAGGATTTCCAAAGCTAGGGCACACAATTTTTCAAGGTTTTCAGCATAATTCGTAGAAGAAACTGTAGAGAAAGGAGGGCAAATCTGGTGGGTAAATGATCTATAACCAGTAGAAATAAGAATTTTCTATTATAAAGTTTCTAAACTCTTAAAGATGCCTCCACGAAAGGATTTCTCTGGGAAAATTGAATATTCGAAAAGGGGTGTGCATGATGATTTTCTAGAACAATTTCCTTTGTCAGTACATGAGATAACTAAGGGGAGGGAGTTAATTCCTAAAAACCCTAGAGTAGCTATAGCAAAGGGTTTTTATGACAAGGCCAATTGGGTACGAGATGCTCAGGTATCCATGGGAGGTTTGGAATTATTTAGAGAGTGGTTTTCAGAGTGAAAATTGGATACTCCTCTGAGCAATGTCTGGGAGTTTGATATTGGAAAGTTGACAATCCCTATAGTTTTCTTCGATAGTGATTTATTAATGGATTTGGCCAAGAAGTATGACCCAATTATAGGGTGGGTAAAGAATCATGTTGGAGTAAACCTCTTTAGGGTCTGCCCTGAACTAATTAGAGAAGTTTTCAATCTTAACCCTAACCATGTTGTGCATGAAACCATTGAAATGGATAACCTACAAGCAAGGTTTGATGCACAAAAAACCTACTTGAAAAGAGGGCCACTACAAGAGCATGTGCCAAGGTTGGTAATTTGTCTGTAATTACTATAAGCACCCCAGAGCCATTATTAAAAAGACATTTTAACATTAGGGCTAAGGCATTATATGTTTCCCTTTGTAAGATTTTTGGAATAGATGAGGTAGAACAAATTCCAGGCTCAATTGTCCTCATCATGGCACAAACCCTTCAATTTGGAATGAGCTCTATCCTAGATTTTGCAACATTTCTCGCAAGAGAAATTCACAATGGTTTGGTTGGGATAGCAAAAGGAAAAGTAAATAAACCATTCTATTGGTATTCATTTCTTATGCATATGTGCTTGTACAAGGGGTTTACTTTTTTCTCCACAGGTATGGAATTGGAAACAACCAGGGAGGGGGAGAAGAATCCAGTACAGTTGTGGAGTGTAGATATGACCTCAGAAGCCATAGGTGCCAGTTATGTGAGGTTTGATAGGTATTTTGCATCAAAGCTTAGACTGATTTTAAGAGGAGATAGCCATAGAATCCCACAAGCATTGTTAGAATTGGTCAGACCCAAGGACCATGCCAAAGGGCTACTTGTCAATCATAACTGGGGGGATATAATTCCCTACAATGTTTCAATAGTAATAAGAGTGTATGGTTTTTTGGGAAAACCTCATGTGCTACCGTTTCATGTGCCTTTGAAGATAGGAGGAGTTGAGTTGTTATGGTAGATAGGTACCATAGATGAGAGGGAGTTTGCTAGGAAGGGCACATTTTTTCCAATAGTTACTGTGGCCCATGATTTTGTTTTTGGAAGGAAAGGTTGGAAACATCTGAAATTGTTTTTAGACAAATATAACATGGAAGAATCTCATGCCAGATTTATTGATCCTGAAGTTTTCTATGATATCTTCAGGGAGAGAATAAAAGTTTCTCTCATGATCCAACAAGTCTATTATCTTGAAGATGTGATTAGGAACATTTTCACCTTACAAGAACAAGAATTGAGAAAAGAAAAGTGGATGGTGTTTAGCAAAACTCTTGAATTCATTAATGCTTTTGATCCCCACTATGACCCATTGAAAGAAAAGAAATACTGGGGAGCCAAGATGCAGGCCTTGATGAATAATTTTGCTGAGATAACATAGGCTATGAATGAAAAAAGGGCTACCTATGTTAAGGTATCCTAGACAAGGCTACAAAAGTGCAAAAAAGAATTAATAGTAAAAACATAGTAGCTCCTGGCCAATATACCTTGCAGATAAGGTTAGGTTATGTAATGATTTAGAGTGTGCAATAGGGTCCTCTTCATCAAGGAAAAATACCAGGAAGTCCATCTACAACCAGTGCTCCAAAAAGGTAGAAGTTAGAATAGGGATCTTCTTCTTCTCTGCTAGAACAATACTCCCCGAGCCAATCCCCAATCAGGATAGATGATGAAGCATCTTTAGGGGAACAATTAAGACAAATTGGAGGAGAAGGGGATATAATTGTTACTTCCATAGATTTGGAGATTGGGGAACCACAAGAACCCCCTGCACTTTCTTGGAGCTTACTGTTGTTGACTATAAAGGTAAGGAAATTGATCCTATAGTTGCCCAAGCCTCTGAGAGGTTTGTAAATGATGAATTTTTTTTGAAATATAGAGCATTTGCACAATTTTTGTGGAGGCTGAATATAGACAATTTTGAAAATACTTGTAAAAAAATAAAAGCAGAGCAACTAGATAGACCAGACTCTATTATTAAAGAAGAGGTAAAATCTAAATTTTTGAATGATTTTGCATAGTTTACACTTGAGGCCGGGAGGCAATTAGTTAAACAATCAAGAGTCCTTATCTTACCTGAATGGGATATAGTGAATGCTATGGTTTTTGATTCAGTAAGAAAACAAAAGGATGTTCAGTTACAAACTGAATTAGAGATATTACAGGCTCATAGAGGAGTCAAATTTAGTGATGTTCACGAAGTCCTTGTAATTTGGTCAATTGAGAAAAGGGATAAAACTAGGATGCAAGAAATCTCTACTACAGAACATACTAGTACATTGATAGTATACAGGGGTAGTGAAGTAAGTAGCAAGCAAATAATGGGAATGGCCTCAGAAGTGCTAAAATTTGGTGGTATTGTATATGGAAAGGAAGAAGATAGATTTCCCCAAATCAATGCTAGATTTGAAGAAGTTTTAAAAGCATATGAGGAAAGGGGTATACAGATACAGTCACTAGAAAACAAAGTGTCTCAAATGGAGAAGATACTTGGGAAGAGAAAGGTGGGAGAATCCAGTGCACCTAGAATTGCCTACCCTTCACAGTCATTTGTTGGAGCAACCCCTATTGTTGAAATACAAGACACCCCTGGAAGGCCCCAATTCTATACTACAGTTAGAACTAAAGAATCAATATGAAGGAAAATTGAAGTACAAGACACCCCTGGAAGGCACCAATTCTATACTGAAGAAGAAAAAAACAAATTACATGAGTTGCAGGTAGAACTAAAGAATCAATATGAAGGAAAATTGAAGCACAAGACACCCCTGGAAGGCCCCAATTCTATACTGCAGTTAGAACTAAAGAATCAATATGAAGGAAAATTGAAATACAAGACACCCCTGGAAGGCCCCAATTCTATACTAAAGAAGAAAAAAACAAATTACATGAGTTGCAGGTAGAACTAAAGAATCAATATGAAGGAAAATTGAAGCAGGGTTTGATGTATTTAAGGGATAAAATACAATGGTCAACCTTCTTTGACCAGTTGACAAGAATTACAACTCTCATGGATGAGTTGAACAGAGATGAGGTTAAATTAACCCCTCTAGCACAGAAGTGGAGGGAGAGAAACAATGATATCACATTCATGTGTATATCTGCCATCTAAATGCCCTATCATCAAGTAGAGAAAATTTTTGATTTATTAAATAAGTTGGTAGATTTTGATGATAAAAGGGATTCTTTGCAAAAAAGATTAGCACTTTTTTTCTCCAAGTATATTGCTGAAAAATTCATTTTATTTCCTTGTGCTTTAGAATTTGTTGACACAATAAAGGAAAAAGAAAAGTGGAAAAAAGAGTTAGATGAAATATTTTATGAAAGGATCAAGAACATCATGAGTGAAACTAGTCACTGGTTTTGGGCAAGGACAAACGAAGAGTTGGTAAAGATACAGTTATTTTATAATGTCATCAGAAAAGAGCTTGATGATTTAGAGGAATTGGCAAATTCTTTAGTGATTATACAAAGAGAGGCTCTAAATTTTGATTGGTCAGATAATGCTACTTATAATGAATGGAAAAATCAGTTCGTAGTACAAATCTCAGAAGATGATGAGGAGGAAGATGCAAAGGTAAAAGTTACCCTCATAGTTAGTAATGAAGACATGGAAAATCCCCAAATCAAAGTAAGTTTGCAGGTAGTTGAAGATGATATGTCACGTTTTAACCTTATGGCCACTTACTTTGAGGATGAAGAATAAATGAAGAATCGGATCATATTTTCTTGTCCCAACATTTGAGAAGCATAACCGAAAGGGACCCAACAAGGAATGTTTGATGTAATAGCCTTTCTATTATTTTCTTTTGTCTTTTATGATAGATGTATGTCAGTATCTTTTAGAAGACACCTGTCACTTTCTTTTAGCCTGAAGCTTGTTGCATCTCACACTATTTAAGTGAGATTCCAAGGCTAAAGAATAGTCCAAATTCTAATTTTCTAAGTGATATGCTTAGTTTGTCTTTGGTCTAGATTTTTTAAAGCAAATTTATAATGTATTTTCTCTGTCAAATCTCTAAGGATACATGAATATAGAGTGAGCTGTGTTTCTTTCTGAAGGTCATTCTGAGTCTATTGTAAATGGTATACAATTTTCAAAGAAAATAAATACAAATTGTGAACTGTCCCCATATCATTCTTTTCTGAATCTTGTCTCCTTTTTATTACTGGGTTATCTTGATATTGTATAAGTAAAGGCTTGTGCAATTAAATGCAATCTAGTTAGGTTGTATATCTGTTTATCATTGCTGTTAATTCAATGGATTAAATAAAAGCTTTGGTAAATGTGGTAAGGTTTTTCAGTAGTGGAAAGGGTTTTGAGTGATGAATTCTGATAAGAATTACTGATAGAATTTGTTGTAAGGCAACAAACTAGATCTGAGAATTTTCTATAGACTCTAAACCCCAATGGCTTAGGCACTGATCAAATTCATTCAGCTGAAGGAGAAATATATTATAAATGATTATCAAAATTCAGCATCAAATTAAATTTTACTTTTATTTCCTATAGATCTTCAAAGCTGGCCAGCACTTGTCTGCATGGAATGTTTTAGCTTCAGTTAGCCACTATTTTTAAGAACATCTGCAGATCTATAGAAGAATTCTTGGCCATATTTGTTTTATGGGACGTGTTTATCAAGTTAGTAAGAATTATGTATATGTTTGAGGATTTTGAAATGAGAATCAAAATGAAACTAAGAATAATCCTCATAGAGTTGTTCCAGTTTTGATTCATCCCTGGGTATAGCCACCCTGGTTTTGCAAAGCCAAAAGAGTAGAAAACCACCTTTGGTTTTGTAGAAGTTGGATCCAAATGTTTTACACATGCAATTGTTAACAAGAATTGGCTAACCTTTAGATTGTATGAGTATTATCATCTTGGTATTAAGCATTTTGTTGCTTAGTAGTTTTAGTCCTTTTTAAAACACTAACACATCAAACTCATAAATACTGATGGTGCATTAGTTAACCCAAAGGGTAGAACCATGAATTCATAATGCCCATACCATGTATGAAAAGTTGTTTGATGAATATCAACCTCCTAAATATGAAGATGATGGTATCCCAACTTAATATCAATCTTTGAGAATAGTTGTGCTCCCTTCATATGATCAAACAAGTCATCTATCCTTGGAAAAGGATAATGGTTCTTCACAGTTACCTTATTCAACTATCGGTAGTCAATGCACAAACATAAAGAACCATCCTTCTTCTTTGTGAAGATGACTGGTGCACCCCAAGGAGATACACTAGGATGAATATGAACGTTGACCAACAATTCTTCCAACTATAATTTGAACTCACTCAAATCCTGAGTATTTATGTGGTAAGGAGCTCGTGAAATTGGCTCTGCTCCAGGTACAAGATCAATTCAAAAATCAATGTCACACTATGGTGGCATACCTAGAATCTCATCAAGAAAAACATCTGCATACTCATGAATGAGTGGGTGATCATCAAGTGCCACTGTATGACTCTCGACTTCCTCTAGATCACTGATAAAGACAAGAAATAACTGATAGCCCTTCTATACACTCGACTTCAGCTGATTAATTAAGATCATATGAAGTGAGACTGGTCTCTAAACTTCCAAAAGTTCCACCTTCCCACCTATGTCATCCAAATACTATACCTCCTTATGATGGAAATTAATATTTTCCTGATAGGTGGCTAACCAATCCATGCTCAACACAATGTCATACAATCCTAGAGGTAGAATGTGTAGATCCACTGTGGTGGTGAAGGTTCCCAAATTCAAAACATGACTCCTAAGTAATGAGTCAATAGCCACCTTAGAACTTGTGACTAACTCAACCTACCACATATCAACTTGACACATTGCCACTAGCCCACATCTCTGAAGAAGAGATGGTGATACAAAAGAATCTGAAGTGCCAAAGTCAAACAAAACTAAAATTGAAATGCCACGTAACATATCTGTAGCCTTGACTACCATACCTTGATGCTCAACTTGACAATTATCAACTACTACAAAGACTCTATGATTTGTACCTACATCTCCTCCAGTAGGCTCAGATCTCATTGCACCCTTACTAGGTCCTGTCGAAAGCATGAACCAACCCGATATCAAATAATCAACATAATAAACCAATACCCAATAGTAAACAAAACCATAGTGGAAGCATAACAAAAAGATCCCAATGTTGCAACATGGGCTCTGATACTAGATGTAATGCCCTTCCTATAGATCCTTGGAAACAAGGATGAAATAAAAGCAAGATAATTTTTTTTTTTTAAACAAGTGTAAGTGCACATGATAACAACATACATGGATCACAAAGATCGCAATGGAAGACTGCCTAACAACCAACCACCAAAGATATCTAAGTGTCACCACTGACCAAAAAAGAAGAAGAGAAAATAAGAGATCAACCAAGCTAAAATAAAAATGTAGACTCCTAAAAATTGGCTAAGTTTGAAATGCTAAAGCCCTAAAATATGGATAAGTCTAAATTTCTAAGGCCCTAAAATTTCCTATAATCTTTATGTTAGCTCATAGAGGTCTGGAACCTATCTCAAAATACTCATCACATATAATAAAATATATCTTAAGTATAAGGAATTAAATATACATCAACTTCTACTTAAATAATATATTTTAAACCCCTTAGGAAATCTATTTTGAACTAGGAAGGTGTAAAACCCTAAAGGGTGTCCAAAACCAACTTTCAAACTTTTCTCCAACAAGCCTAAATAGCCCCTATTTTTTGCACGAAGCCAATAGAGTGCTAGTTTTCGTATGAAGAAGTACAACATTCCATGTGAAGAAGTGTATTTTTGCACGAGGAAGTGTTTGGTCATACAACCAAGACACCCCAAAACTGGTGTAGGGTTTCACATGAGGAAGTACCCAACCATGCAAAGAAACCCACCATACCACATGAAGGCTTGCATCCTCGCATGAGAAAGTGAAATCTTGTGTGAGAACTTAAATCAACATGCAAACACACAAATTATGAAAAAGCTAAGAAATCTAAGAACACAGTTCCTCCACACTGGGGAGTATCAAATCCATATTTTGAGGCAAAAACACACAATCCATAACTGAAAGATGAAACCAACAACTAACCATCTAACCAACAGTAAGAAGGAAAGTACTGAAAGAAACACCGCAATGAACAAAACAACTTTCATAGTATGCGGTTCCTCCTAACCATCAATAGCATCATAAGACCATCATGGGCCCTAGCCATCCCCCGTGCATAACATCTGAAGCCACTAACCAGATTATCAGTACTATCAAAATAGTGATGTCACTACTAAACGTGCTACAATAAAAGAATAAGGAAATCTAACATGCTAGAATAAAGCATAAGATAATCCTGCAAGTAAATAAAATCACCTATCACATGGTAATAAGGAAATGTGTCAAATCTAACATCATCTAAACATGATATACAAGCATCCCAATCAAAGTATGAATCACAAGAAAGCATACTCCATAATTTGAAGTGACAAGTGAAAAAATCCACTAACAGTCACGTTAGAACAATAGACTATCTCTATACATCGGTCCCTAGTAGTGGTGTAGGTAGCTATGCCTCCCAACCATGTGGCACCCACATGTCCACACCTACCATGCTAATGGAGATAATGATCCAACCACAAACACACGCAAGCAACAACGTCCATGGCTAACACAAACACTAGATGGTATGATGACTAAATCCAATACATAGACAATGTATAAGCTATAGGTCATAGGCAGACATCTCAATGGGCTACTAAGTAGGGGCTAACATCATGGAGAGTCACTTAGCATTGACAAGCCCAAGTTGGTACTAGAAGCTATCCACTTCCCAACCAAAGGAGCACATCTTGAATCATTTTTATTATCTTTATGTTTTATTACCACCCCAAAGTTTAAGTTTGGTTATCACTTATTTAGAAAGCTTCTACACACAAACCCTCAAGAAATAGACACTAGGCTATGGAGATAGAAGCCCCCTCCATATGCTAGCCTACCCTACCCATGCTCATCTAGTGATGAGTGCCTATAGGCATGCAAATTCCCTACCCAACCCCAATGATCATAACTTCTAGAAGTACCAAAAAATATTAGGACTCATAAGTCACCCAAAAAATGTACACGCATGTAATCATGTATGGTGCACCACCATCATAAAGATCACAACACAAGGACTGGATGAGAACACAAAGCAAAAAGTCACTCAATAGAAAAATAGAACCAAGAGGACAGACACAACACACATCCCAATGCAACATAAAAGTACAATAAAGGTATGACCAATATCCAAATGGATACTCCACGTCCATGACCCAACTCATTCCAAGAAAACCTAAGAAAATATGGCAACATGCAAAACGAGGTGAAAACCCCAAATCTTGGAAAAATTCCAAAATTAAAACCCATTTGACCTTTTGGTACAAAAACCCCAAAAATCCAAAAATAAATGAAATTAGACACCATATGCAAAAATGGCTAGCATAATGGCTTAAAACCCCAAACCCTCATCCCAAAAATAGGGAAAATGTTCATACCTGACCAATTGGGTAGAACCAAAAAATAGAAATGGAGGAGAACACTAGTTCTAAGACTTGTAACATACTACTACAAGAAATAGAAGCTAAAATGGAGTAAAAAAAATAAAATGAGAAGGCCCTACCTAACAACAAAGGGGCAAAAACTGAAACCCACACAATAAAATAAATAACCTGCCTAATCTATTGAAAGCAATAGCAAAGCATAAACTCTCTAAGCCAAATCCAACAAGACCAACCTCACAAAGATCCCACACTCACAGCTCCCAAAGAAAAAAAATTCCAATCCTTCATAAGAGGATTTTGGAAAATGCTCTCTAATTTCTCAAATCCAAAATAGAAAAGTGAGGAATTAAATTCCTCTTTCAACACTTATTCACTTTCTAGGTGAATAGTCAAATAGGGAAAATAGCCAACTATAGTAGCTAGACTCTGAATCGACTCAAATGAAAATAGCTTATTGTCTGTAATGGAAATTAACCTAAGGCAAAGTTGCCAAAAATTAAATCCAAAAAAATTTAAAACTTGATAACCCAAAATCACAAAAAATCACTTAACACTTTTGTGACAGAGCGGACCTCTAAATGCATAGACACACTCACTAATCTAATCACATAATGTATATGAGTTCAGATTTACTAATCACCAAAAATTTTTAATTAAAATAATTAAAATAAGGATATGTCAACCATATAGGGATGACATTGGTAAAATATGAATAGCTAAATCACTATCTCCATATTCCACTACCAGGGATATATAAGCATAAAGATATATGAATGAAGTAAATAACCATAGCATAAAATCCATCTCATAACATAATCAACAATTACATCCAATAACCAATAAAATTAGGTATCATCATAGATCTACTGTCATCTCAAAATAAGATCAACACACAAATATGATAAACTGAATAGTATAGAAGTAAAGCATCTATGGTATTGAATCAAAGTATACATCTAAGCCTCAGGTCATCTCAAAATACAAATAACAATAAGAGTAAATCAAAATAGACAACAAGGTACATACTGCAAACATGAGAGGCACTACATACTTAACTGTGAGTTTAAATCCTTTTAGTCAAGGTGATACCTAACAGTCTTTGTATGCCTTTAACATGATAGACCTCTCATAGGGTAGATCATAGTTTATGATAAAAAAAATTATAGCCATAATTGGCTACACTTTATTGTTGCAGTAGTGAAGATTTGTGGATGTCATCCTCACACTAGTTTTACCTTCTCATAAGAGTGTTTCTAGGAAACCAAAATCTTTTGTGTTATGTGTTGATTTACTTTATGCTATGGATGTGATGCATGCTACATATTTTAGTTTACGTGTTAAGTTATAAGATGGATGAATGGTGAAATGTTTTAGTGTAAAATTTTTAAGTGCTAATTCATCCTACCCCCCTCTTAGAACTTACTTTCCCATTGATATTTCTAACAATTAGTATCAAAGCTAAGTTCTCTTGAAAAGAAAGTTTGACAACTTGAGAGGTAAGATCTAGAAGATGGAAGTCTACAAATTGGGAAAGACTATTGAGAACCAAAGGATTAAAATACATCCTATCCTACATAAGTTGAAGGAAGAAAGAGAAAAACTACATTAGTCATTAAAGAAAAGAAAGGATCAGACTATTTAGATAAATGAAACTTCATATAGAGAAGAAGACACTACATGAATATTTGTAAGAAGAATTCTAAAGAATAGGATGTAACATTTACAGACCTGATGGAAAAGAATAGTGCCCTAAATGAAGAAGTCAATAATCTAAAAAGGGAACAAGAAGCTCAACCAGTTATGATATGTGAGATATCAGAAAAAAGAAAGAAAGATGAAGAAGAAAAAAGAATACTGACAAATAGACTTGAAGAGAAGACATCTAATGTGCAAAAAAAATTTAGAATTATTTACAATAACTGAGTTTTGGTGGGCGGGGGGGGGGGGGTGAATCAGTTATTGAAGGTCCAATATATCCATTCAAACTTTTCACTCTAATATAGTGAGACCTTTTAACCTATCATGCATCCAAGCTTAGTCCTTTATCCTAGCAAGTTACTGTAAATCAAAATGTAGCAATAAAACATATGAAATCAACACATAACATAGAGATTTACATGGAAACCTAATTTGGGAAAACCACCAATAACATGCTACTTTCTTTCTCACCCTTCTGAAATAATGTGCTATTAAAGGCCTACCCTATTAGAGGCTGCAATACATTGTTAGATGTGACCCTATTAAAGGATTTCAACACCCTATTAGGAGTGTGCCTAGTTAGAGGACTTTAGAACATTCAACTTGGAATGTCACCCTGTTAAAGGATTTACAAATGGCTACTAGACCAACCTAAGTCCATAGGATTTCCATTATCTAATACAATTACTAGAGAGTATTAGAAAGTCTTTGACCTGATGTAACTTACAACTCAACCTTATAGATCTCAGATCGCTATTTAGCTCACAACTCTTGCTTGACTTTTTTTCCTTTGCAGCTCTGACAACTTGTCCACCCTTACAAGTTTTGTCTCCTTGAGTCCTCTACTTGTTATGCCAATGTAATCTCCTCCTTGTGGTTACTTGATTGAATGAGAGTCTCTATGCTCTATTCTTCCTCACTATGTCTTCTCCTTAACACTTCACACTTGCCCAAATTTGACCTCTTCCAACCACTATTTGATCTCTGACCTATAACTCCTTATATAAAAGTTTTGAATTCATTTCCTGCTCAATTCTTCCTACTCATAACTTGAATTGATTTGGAAAGATACGATGTAGATTTCCCTCTAATTTGTCTCTAATCTAGTGAATCTAGTGAATCTTTCACTTTTCAAATAATGCAGCAACTTGGCACTATTGAAATACTAGTGCTCGACACATACTGTGTTACTCGGCATCAACTACGTTTTATGGAACCTACTATGGATTCACTCGCCATCAACTATATTTTAGTGATGCTTGAAATTTGAATTTCACTTAGCACCTAAAGGAATTTCACTCGGCACACACTAGATTTTGCATTTTCTCGACTTGAACTAGCTTGCTTAGCACTCACTAGTGAACTTAGTTAAGCTTTGCGGTCAACCTTGTTACAACTTACACTTTGAATGTATTTGAGCATGTCCAACCTCTGTACCTTAGAATATGTTATCAATAAATTATTTTATCAATCTCTTAACTAATCCTTATACTTCATTACAACATCATAACTCAACCTTTCCCTTAGGTGCTCTTGTTATCTCTTATTGATTAACTCCTCCTTGTTAATCAACTAAGTGATAGTACTTGGATCATATAAGCAATTGTCATTCTAGCAAATAGTAGGTTTGACATCAATGACAAAAAAATGATTGAAAAAATTCTTTATCAACTTCATCATTCTTCAAAAATGATCTTTTCAATGATATTCCAACAAAACTTGCAAACATGCAATTGGATACAATGAATCAACTGATTATTGCAAATCAAGAACTAAACATGAAAGAGATTAAGATTGAAACTTTGAAATCATAGAATGATCTACTACAGAATGAATTAAATATAGAAAAGGAATTCAATGAAAGGATCAATAAGCCTAGTGAAACCATAAAGTACTTTGAAAAAATAATGGAGACACCAAGATCAAATGGTGATACTGCTATATTGGGATATTCTATTATGAAGGAAGGAGAATCATCTAATAGTGGTGAACAAAGGAGCAATAAAGGACAGAACATCAAACCTGTTTGTCATAATTGTGGTAAATAATGTCACAATAAATGTCTATAGGAGTAACACTGGAAATCAAAACCCTAAGAAGAAAAATAAAGGATACTACTATAACTACAAGAAGCAAGGAGATCAGGTACATGAATGTAAGACCAAGACCATAAATACTTAGATATTTGAAGGATACAATTACAATTATTAGAAGTATGGACACATGATATAAACATGCATATCTAAACCTAAGTGAAAATCAAACAAGAAAACTAAGGCATATCATCATGGTAATGTTTACAATTGGGATTATAATACAAGGTATAGATGTCACTATTGTGAGGAATAAGGTCATATTCCTAAAAATTGCATAAGGAAAAATTTTAGAGGCAACTAGAAAAGGTGGTTGAATGAAATTACATATTTTAGTTATCTTAAGGTCAGTCATGTAAGGAGAAACTACCCAACTCGGTCACCTGCATTGAGCAATGAATTCAACAATGGTAAAGAAAAGGTTGATGGAGAAAAGACAACCATGCAAATGAAAAAAAAATTGAAAAAGAAGGAAGATTGCAGCACATCAAGCTCAGATGGGGTCACTTTATCCAATGGATTAGGTGATTAGATCTTGCCCAACTAGGAAATCAAACATATGTATGGATGTTGACATTTGAAATGACATATTTTGCATCAATTCCAAGTATTAGAGAAATGAAAAGGATTCATCAACATGAATTTAGATGTAATGAATTGGTTAGAAGATTTAGACAATATATTGCTATATTATATTTTGTGTTGTTAATGAGTATTTGGAGATTTGTAGTAACTACCAAGTCATGAAGCAATTGTAGTGGTAGTTGAGCTTACTATGTTGACCGAGCATACTGAAAACCATGTAGTGACCAAGCTTATAGGTGTATATGCAAGGTTTTCAAGGTTATATAAATATTTTTTCAGTCATTTTCACTTACAAAGTGATTGATGAGCACTAAGGTTATTTGTGAAAGAGATTTCAATGACTACAAGTGAGATTCTACTACAACCTGATACTATTTCATCAAATCTAAAGGTATTTCACTAGTGTCGAGTTACATTGTTTCACATTTTACAAACCCTAGATAGAAAAAATGGTAGTGAGATCTTCAAAAATAGAGAAAAGGGAAGGTAAAATGGTTACAAATTTTTAGTTGATAAGAAATGACATGCATGGACCTCCCAAATTTTGATCCATACCTAAAATTACATACAAAGGTGACTTGTTAGGCACCTTATAAACTATCCCAACAAAGATTTTGATGATACATGATATGTTGTTGTTAAATGTGAAAATTAGGTGAAGTAGGAGACCTATAAATTAGGGAGACCTACCAGGGGCTATGTGAGAATGGAGTCTTTAAAGAGGAGAACAAGATTGCAGAGCATAAAGGGTTGACTTGTGCCTTCAATTAACCCCAAGAATTCAAGATAGAATGGATAAAGATAGTACCAAGAAAGATTCATGAAAATCAATTATGGTTAGAGAATGGACCATGAAGATCACCAAAAGAATTATTCATTTGGTTATAGAGTATCCTACCCTAGATATACCAAAGAGTATAAGGAGTGACACAATGAAAGCTATTGAGCATAATACTAGAGTAGTATGGAATAAAAGGGGTATGTCTATTGACACCATTACATACTCTATAATTGCATTTGTAGTGTGTGTGATAGCACATAGATTTTATTATTTGAATAGACTCAATAGTATGCCATATGGTACCATGGACCTAGGTTATAAAATTGTCAAGAGATATCACACTTATGACCTAGCCAAGCTATAACTTCAATAGTTGTTAGAAAACCTAGAAGTAACCAAGAAAGCTAATAATTCACAATGTATGTTTGGCTCACTCACTGTTTGTATATTCTTCTATGTTCAAAATACATTTCCTACATTTATCAATGCAGTATGGAAGGTTTTTCATTATATTACCCAATAGATAGGTGAGTTTATCGATATATTTGGAGGGAATTTTGATTGAATTATGACTAGCTATTTTGAAGACTTTAAAAAATATATGAAGTGGAGATCAAGAACTCATGTATCTCTAGTGGAACAACATTATAATTATGTTTATTTCCTATTAGATTCTAACTATACCTATGTACAAGTAGTCTTACCAAGGTTCAAATGACTGAAACATTTATCTTATGAGGTGAATGTTGATGAAGCATCTGCAACCATCACTACACTATTGAAAGAGGATATTGATAAGAATGATAAGGCATTTGGGACTTATGAATAGACTAAGTAAAGAATCAATAACAGCTTGAAAAAAAAACCACCATTGATAGGAAGAATAATAAGTTAATGAAGAAATTGAAGGAATAGTTTATAGATGGAGAAGAAGAAGGAGGTCAAGGACCTCTATATTTGACTCAGGGATTAGGAGAAAACCAAGGTTCAAAGGATGAAGAGGAAGTTGAGGAAGAACCCAACGTAAATAGAAAGAAGAGGAAGGAACAACATAAGATAGTACAAAAAACTAAGAAGGTGCAAAATAAAATAGAATAGAAGCCAACTACACCTTTAGCAAGTTCAAACACAAGGGCTACCACTGTACAAGCCAAGTAAGCTTAATTAGCCAAAGGTAAAAGAAAGTATGACACAACAGAGTGAAGCATGCCTGCTAATAAATCTAGAAGGAATTATAATCAATAGGAGGACTAAGATGACAAGAAGACTAAATTAGATGACATCAGTCAATTCAAAGTGATAAGCCACAATCCTTCATCTAATATTGAGAATTTATGTGAGAATGTAAAGAACAATGCAAATATGTCTATATTTCCTCATATTGATTTTGATAAGTTAGAGAAAGGAGATAATAAAAATATTGACGAATATATTTATGACATGATGGCTACCTTTAAGACTACTTCTTTAGAGATTGCTAACTCCTTTAGAGTTTAACAAAAGTGGAAGTATAGTATGGCTACCAAAAAAAGAGAGAGAGAGGCTACTTTAGCTCAAGTTAAGCTTGCTTTGGATAAGTAAATGATTAAGAAGGATGTGGAAAAGTATAAAGGGATATTTTCTCTTAAATATAAAGCATATTATATTTTGAGAAACCTAGTGGAAGAGGTGGTAACCTAGATCACATTACTTTGGAAATCAATTTATGGGTTGACCACAAAATTTGTGGAAGAGAAGGAAGGAACATAAAAGGATAATACATAGGATAAAACATAATAAGGTGATACAAATGTCAATGTGTCAAGCACCTATCCTCTACAAGGAAAGAAAGAGAGCCAACATGACTTTACGACTATAGAAGGCATTCTTGATAATTCTACATAGAATGTAGATCCACTGAGTGATAAAGATATAAAGAAATTGCAACAAGAATCCATCAATACAAAAATTCCATGCACAAATACTACATTTCTAATGATTGATGAATCTCAAAAGGCCAAGATTGCATCTAGAAGTGAGAAACAACTAGAAACATCTATTGTGCCCCCACTTGTTATAGAGGAGGAGAAAGAAATACATGATAGATCACAAGACAAGGTTTTGGAGAGGAAATATGAGCTTACAAATGTACCATCTTCAATGCCAACATTTTACATTGAGATGAAAGAGAAAGAGGAAGATACAACAGCTATATCACTTCATAGTCTACAAATCTCAGGAATACTAGCACCTACAATAATTGACAAGGAATAATATGAAGATAATGAGGGTAAGGAAGACAATCTTAAGCCCAACTCACCAAAAAAAACTATAAATCAAAAGGAGGATGATAAATTAGAAGAGGAAAATATGACTATTGATATTGAGGAGCAAGAATAAATTCAAACACTAGTCACTTTGCTAGTCATTTCCTCTCCTCCTAGTAGCTAGACTCTTCAGACTTAGAGTACTTAGGAAACACCATTGCAAATATTTGTGGCTAGTACAAGTACATCAAAGAGTACTGAGACTATAACACTAGAGGATATAAGTTTAGATGAGGTGATTGTTCTTCCCAAATTCAATCTAAAAAAATCACATTAGAAGAGATGGAGATACTACAAGAGGCCTTATAGAGGAAGTCAAAGAAAGAGAAGCTCAGAAGAGAGCACAAGAAAAATTAGGTTTTGCATGAAATAAAATATAATTTTACTAATGATTTTGATATTTTAGACACATTGTCAAATAATCCTATCCTCGAGAAACTTGTACATATAGTTGAAAAGATAAAAGATGGAGATATAGAGACCAATGTAAAATTATTGGAATGGTTTGAGAATAAATTTCACACCAAGGTCATGGATAATATATCTAGTGCTATATAACTAAGATAGGCTGATTTATGAACTAAAATGGATAGTGCGAAGAAAGTTTTCAAGAAAATTTACTCTTTGTATAGAAAATTATGTAATTCTAATTTCTTCACACAAGAAACTCAAAAAACAATTGATAGGTTGCAAGGAGATCTTAAGTCAATTGGATCTTCATTGAAGACATCTCGTAGCACTAGTTAGTTACATTTTTAGAAACTAATACTGACATAGGGAAGGGTTTCTAAGCTATAAGAAAAAGATGCAAACATTAGATCAACTCTTATCAGCATACAGTCAATGTTGACTCCACACATGGAAGTTTTACAGAAGGAACTAGCATTTGTAGAAACTTTGATTAAGAAAGATTCTCATCTTTCTACACAAGAAGGTGGACTAAATATGGTAAAAAATTTTAAAATGTAGATTCAATCACTAGATGCAGCCATAGACAATTGGGATTCTACTTTAGCAATCATAATGGAAGTACTCAAGACATTCTAGGATAAATTTACTATAAGTGTACAACCCTCATAGATATAAGTGTAAAAAATGGGGGATTTTGAAGATTTTGAGAGTTGTGTCAAGGCAGAAGGTAGAGGTAGAGATCTACTTAGAGGGAGTCTCAAACTAGAAATGAAGTATTTACTTAGGGGAAATAACATATCAAGGTTACAACATCATTTTTGCAAATTTGGAAGTTTTGAAATTTTGTATAGAGATCGAGCAAAATCTATACATTGTATGACTTATGCATGAATAAAGATTTAATATGCCATTACAAAGTGTTTTTTCCACTCATGTCAAAGGGGGAGATTGTTAATCTCATTTTGGTTTTGACATTGTAGTGACAAAACCCTTAGTCATTATCTAGCATATTTAGTTGGTCATCAATACGAACAAGATACTATTTAGGCCAAGTGCATAGTACATGCCATGTATAAGTATCCAGACGATACATGCCAAGTTATATAAGAGTTAGTGCCAGACACTAGTAGGTGCCAAGTAGTCAGTATGTGCCAAGTCACTAATGTGCCAAGAAAATAGTGTTAGCATGAATGCTGATAATACTACATTGGGGGAGTATCCTACGCATTGGAGAGTATTGATATGTTGCATTCATGACCGTGTTTGTTATTGATGTCAATATAGTAGTGTTTCTATAAAGACTAGAAGAATGGTAGTTAGATATCTTACATTGCATAGTAACTATCGAAGGTACAGGTGATGCATAGTTAAGGACATGTTATAGAACTGTTCCTAATGATTTAGTTAAGTGCGTAGAGTCTAAGTTGATGGTGTAAAAATGTTATACCATATTTACTAGGAGTAGTGCAGAAATAGAGTTTTGGAAAATAGTGTTTTGATCATTGATTGATATCTCTCATCTGAGATGTAATGAAGAGATGCATAGTCACACAATGAAAAAGGATAATAGTGTGGAAATTTTAGTGAGTCCACAAGCCCTAGTATCATGCATGTGAAGTTTTGTATATACTGTGAGCTAACAATGCTATTGTAATTGTAGTTTGAATAATTATCTTAATTTAGTTAATTGGGAAAGCCTCAAGGCTAACTCAAGAAATTATTATGAAGATGTGGTATAAAGAAAATATGTTTTCCTTGATTGTAAGAGTATCGAAGTGTAAAGATAATCACTGAGAAGCAATGCAAAGTGCAAAAAGGAGTAGAGCATTTGGAGGATGCGAGTAGGCAATCCAAGGTTTTATTGGATACATGGTATGAGATCTAGTTACAAGATTTGAAGGAGCAGAAGTCCAATTGACATGATAGAGATAAAGGAGGGAAGTATATTTCAATTCTATTACTTTTCAAGGAATAATACAGAGATCATTTGGATAGGGCATTCATTGGTCTTAACCTTGAAGCTATTTAAGGTAGTGGGTCCAGTTGTCTTCCACAAATCCTGACAAAGTTGGAACAACTCCTAACACGATTGGAGTCTCCTAATAGGGATTCAAAGTCTCCTAATAGGGACTCATATATACTAAATGTTATAACAGACTCCTAATAGGGTCTATCCTCTAACGTGGAATATTTATATTAGTACATCATCTTGTGGGTACCATCCCTACTGAGGTTTTCCCTCTAATCAAGGGTTTTCGTAGTTAACATATCTAGTGTTAATTTTGTATGAGTATCATGTTGTGGTTAAAATTTATATTACTGATATGGTTAATTTTTCTTAAGGTTGATGATTGTATTAATAGTTGGATAATTGATTCACCCCCCTTATCAGTTATATTAGTGGATAATATATTCTAATAATTGGTATCAGAGCATCAGATCCTTGAAGAAAGATCTTAACAACTTTTGGAGATCAATGATGAATATGTTTAGGAAGGATAGTTCAAGATTTGATGGCTCCAACTATGATGGTTGGAAGGAAAAGATGAAGACTCATCTACTGTGCATGGGTGCTAGATATTGGCTTTTGACCAAAGCTAAGAAGACAATTGTTGATGAAGGAAATATAGAGGAATATAGTGAGGGAGAAAGACATATGTTCATGTGTAACATGAGAGCTAGAAAATATCTACTGCTAGCTCTTCTATAGAATGAATAAAATTAAGTAAAAACACTTCAAAATTTTCATGAAATTTGGAAAGCATTAGAAGTTAATTTTTAAGGTGATGATCATGCAAAAAGAATGATATTAAAATATTAGATTTGTGCATTTCAAGATGCTAAGATGATGGAAGATGAATCTGTAAGAAGTTATGTTGGTAGAATATAAAAAATTGTTGCAGGAATTTGGTCTCTTGGTGGAACTAAACAATTTGATGACATTATATGGAAGATCTTGAAAAACTTGACACCGCCATTCAAGAAAATAACTTAGATGATTTAGCTACTAATTTCCTACATTGTATATTTCACAAAGGAAAAATTTCTTGGAAGATTAGAGTTTGCAGAAGTATAAGTAAGATAGCCTAGAGAACTATCAAGAACATTTGACCTAATCTATCAAGAAGTGCAAGAACAAGAGGAGACTTTTCTATTAGTAGCATATTTAAGGAAGACAAGAAGATTGAGGAAGGAATAGCCCTTTTGGTAATAATATAGAAAGATGGTAAGAAAATCTTTATGTGTTGGACTTGAGATGAATTTGGTCATTATGTATCCAACTGTACTAAAAGAGAGAAAAAGTATACATGAAATTTTAATCGTAGAAGAGATAAAGATAGAAATTATTTGTATGCTAATGAGGATGAAGAATTTGATGAAAGCAATGAGAGTAAAAGTGATGATGACTTTGGATTTGTGGCTATCATGAAAAATGATCTAGATAGGAAAATTAGAGAAGAAAGAGTTTTAGTTTTCTAGGTTGAAAAGAAGTCAGATAGGATAATTTATTGTGGTTGTTCACATCACATGATTGGTGATATGAATAAATTTGTTAAATTAAAAATTATAATAGATCTATTGTTAGGGTTAATAACAATGTAGCTTGTCACATTATAGGGATTAGATCCATCACTTTAGATGGATGGAATAAAACTGACAATGTTTATTTTATTGATGGTTTGAAAGATAATATGTCGAGTGTTGGGTAGTTGGTGGACAAGGGATATCAATTGAAGTTCATAGAGAAGACTTGTATTATTAAAGACTTGTTGAAAAGATTTAGTTTATAAAATTTCAAACATATTTGTATACCCATGATAACTAGTCATAAGTTATCTAGCAAAGATGAGACACCTACATTTGAGAAGAAGAAATATAGATCTATGATTTGAGGATTGCAATAGCTAACTCACACCAAACCATATTTAGAAAATGCAGTTGGAATTATAGATAGATTCCAAGCTGATCCTAAAGAGTATCATTATGTAGTAGTAAAGAGGATATTCATATATTTGAAAGGAACATCTGATTATGGGATTTGGTATGATAGATCGAGTGATTTTACTTTGTGCACATATATTGATGTAGATTGGGCAGGAAGTATGGATGATAGGAAGAGCACCAGTGGTGGAGCATTCTTTCTTGGAGGAAGATTGGTTTCTTGGATGAGCAAGAAATAAGATTGTATTTCTAAGAGTACAACTGAGGCAAAGTATGTTGTAGTAGCAAATAACTATAATCAAGTTATGTGGATGATGGAAATATTAAAGGATATTGGAATTGAGTCTACAAAACTTGTTATAATTTATTGTGATCACACAAGTATAGTGAGTATGTCTAAGAATCCTATATTGAATTATATGATAAAGCATATATCTATCAAGTATTATGTCTTGAGAGAGAAGACAACAAAAAAGGAGATAAGATTGGAGTATGTAAGTGTTGCTCATTTTTGCCTCCCGCTAAAATTAAAATTTGTATGCCCCAGCTCATCCAACGACCACTTCTAGTTTAATATTATTTAAATTCCCTTGGAAATATCAAAAAATAAATGAGCAAGCACCTTAATATTTCCTATTCCCTAAGTCCCCCCACTGTCATCATATGATTCAGAAGGGAAAGTCAAAGGCTCGCAATGTTATGATGAGCCCTTTATCATAACATCATGGAAGATAAAAAATCATTGGTCCTGATGAAATGATAGGAAGGTTGTCATGGAGTCACAAAAGAAATGAAGTTGGCCCGCGATGCTACGATATGTGTTTGTCATCAAATTAGGATAGCAAAAAGGAGGAGCTTCGATGATACGAGAAGGTCTTCTCATAGGATCAGGGAAGGAAACTTAAAGGGGCTTCGATCTTATGATAGGCTTCTTTCTCATAGGATCGAGAGGAGAATTCTAAGGCATTACGATGACACGGCAGGGTGTTCATCGTATGATTGCAAGGGGTCAAAAAGGCAATAGGGGGATGAGCTGTTAGACATGTGGAAGCTCCTAATTGGTCAGAATGGATGTGTGGATGCCAGTTTAGATGATGTCAAATTTTAATGGGGGCAAAAGTTTAAAACATGTTGGAGCGGTAGTCTACGATCTTATGATGGGTCCTTTGTCATGGGGTTGTGAGGTTAAAAAGAAAGTGCTGCAATCATATGACAAGAGGTTGTCATGATATCGCAAAGGGGAAATTACCAAGCCGTGATGTTAAGATATAAAATTGTTTTAAAGCTTGTCGTAGAATCATGGAAATAAGTTTTATCCTTTGTGACGTTACAAAGTAGTGGGCTTAACTATTCGTCGTGGGATCGTATAGCCAAAGGAAAGGAGTCATGATGCTACGATGATGCCCTTATCGTAGGATTGTAAGGTAAAGAAGGTGACTCTTGATCTTACAAAACCCTTGTCATCGTGAGATCATAGAGTAAAATGGAATGGATCTCAATGCTTCAAAAAGGTGGTTGTCGTGAGGTCATAGAGTAGGAAAAAGTTGATGGCAATGCTACGATGATGCCCTTGTCGTAGGATCGTAAGATGGAAGATAGAAGCTAGCAATGCTATGATGAGTCTCTTGTCATAAGATCGTAGATCTTAGTTGATAGAAAACATAAAGTTATAAAAGTTAGATATGGTAAAACTCAGGAGACTTTGCAGGTGGCAGAAAGAAACGAAACTATTGGCCCATGTGGCTTAGTTTGCTTTTAGAATTTAGTTGATTGATGATTCACGACCCAAAAATGATGGAAATTAAGGGTTTCTTATGTGATTTGATCCTGTGATCAATTCCAACTAGCTTCAATGAATGCTAAATGGAAGGAGAACACTCCACCATCCTAGTTGATCCATCTATCTGGTCAAAATAGCTTAATGGTGCCATTTTTGTCTTCTCAAGACCCTATTTTAGCCAAAGATCAGATTGCTCATACCTAAACCCATGCCTAGATTGGACTTCATTGTACCTAGACCTATTCTTGGATCAAATTTTCTTTAGGGATTTAATGGCAGTGGATGAGGAGAAACTTTAGAAAGAAATATCTTAGTTATGCTTGAATTATAAAGGGAATTTTTATAAATTTTGAACTGGTCAACCCTTCTCTATTTTCTCTGTTACTGCTCTACAGATTTTCATTGTAAATCCCCCTTTCCTCTAAACTGTATGAAATTCTACCTTATCTCCTTCAGCCATTAATGTGAAAGTGCAAGAGCTATTTACCTCTCATTGGTGTTTTGTAGAGATTTGCAATTTGCATGACATACCTCTTTTGGCCTATGAATGATAAATAAGTCAATCTTCTCTTTCCTTGTGTTATTCATCTAGTTTTCTGATCTATATGTGATTGTTAGATTAAAACAAGTCTGAATGTGTATATCTTTTGGGTTTCTTTATAGTTCAATAGTGCATATATGGGCAGAGATTGGTTTGAACACTCTATTTTGGTGCATCATCTCTTTAGATTAGATTGGGTAGATTTTTGTGTCATGCTCTCCTTCTCCTTTTTCCTCTCCAAGATTAGTTAGGTGCATTCAGATAGTAAGAGGAAGCCAGCATTCTCTAGAGACTCAACCTCACAGTTCAAGTCCCATAGCTTGGAGGTTGTTTCCATGTTTCACGAGGTCATCCTTAGGTAAAAACTTTGGACAAGGGTCCAGACTTTAGTGACAATATTTTTTGGCACACTTGATGGGAAAAATATCAAAGATTCAAATAAGTTGCAGAACATCCACCAATTTTTCGCATGCCCAGTGGGACAAATATCAAAGATTCAAATTAGTTCTAGAACCTCCACTGGTCATACCAATAGTTTTTGGCATGCCCAATGGGACTCTATTTAGAAATTTTAAGTCCACTATTTAGCCAGTTGATCCTCATACACGAAGAATTTGGGTGTTATTCTTAGTGCTACTAGCCTTTGGAGGCATTCAGTCAAACACCATGGGGACTCTAGTGCAAGTCTATTGGTTTCAAGCAAAAGCAGTGCTGGTATGTGTAAAGATCACCTTTGATCTTTTATGTTTTCATGATTTTCTATGAAATTATTCAATTGAATGCTTTATCATGAATTCTTTTCATAGAAATCCTTCCCACTTTCCCCCATATCATGAAGAAGCTATCCGTTATCCCTCTCACTCCCCACATCAGCCTATCCAGTCTCCTTTAGAACCCTATAGTGTTCACATATCAAAGGCAAGATTACTCTATGATCACTTAGATGACTTGGGTTTCAAGTTTGTTGGACTTGGAAGATGCTTTAACTACATTGGAAATCCATACCTAGATATAGATTATGGGGATTTCTCTCATTTTAAACTCGTTATGGCTTCTTGGAATGATGAGATACAAGATGACAGGGAGACATGGGAAGGTGACCTTCTTTTTTGTAGAATGGTATCTAAGGTTTGTGATATTTTTAGGTTGGCTCACCATGTTCCCATTAGAATGCAACAAAAGGAAAAAAGAGGGAGAAACAAAGACATTTTGAGGAGAACCTTGAAAGGAAAGTTGTTGTAGCAAGAGAGGAGGGAATGAGGCTCCAGTCAGCTCATTTTCAAGCCAAGGAAGCAGATGCCCACCCTTTTCCCAAATATGTCATCCCAAGCTTTAAGAAGCCCCCTCCATTACAAGAGCATAATATTGTAAACCCTCCATCCCCTGTAAGAGAAAGTTGGACTAGTCATGAAACCCCTGAGCCCATCACTATTAGGTTATTTCTAGGTGGGCTAGTTGTTTGGACTTTTGATGGTTCAAATACAGAGTTTTGGGAGAGTGAATCCAAACCCACTAGGATTCCATGTGAGAAGTTGTAGTCTGCTAAAAACAAAAAAAGAGGAGGCTACTAAGCCAAAGGAAGAGGAACCAATCCTCTTATTTGAAGAGCTTCCTCCTTTTGTGGAAGAAGAAGAAGACAACAACGTTGTTCCTCCCCTTGAGGAACAAGTCATGGCTTTTGAGCCCCTTCCAGTGAATGAGGACCTACTACTAGAGGAGAAAGATGATCGTTTTCTGTAGTAGACAACCCTCTATGATGTGGAGGATGGAAAAGAAGGCCTCAAGGATAGCTTTTTCCTTGAGAAGGAATATGCTAACCTACATGAGGTTGCTCCCCAACCTATGCATGTCTTTGCAATGGTGATAGAGGAGATTAATGATGAGGATGATCTCTTGGATGAGTTGGATGCTCTCTGCTCTTCCAGAGATGTACATGAGGAGCATGTTATACAACATCAACAAGTGGGAGATCACATCATACCAATAGATCTAAAGGAAGTGGTTCATAAGCAACATGAACAAGACATGGAAAAAAATCAAGAGGAGGATCCACTTCCAAACCAGTTGAAGACTACCATTGTAGGGCACAGTCAAGTGGTCAAGAATGATTTCTTTGGCCCTATGCCATCAAGAGGATGCCCCATAAGGCATCTAGCTCTGTAAAAAATTGGCAAGTTTCCTCTAGTCATGCTCATTTCAAAGCATGAGGAAGATTATCACAAAGAGGAGTAGGTATGTTTTGCTCCACAAGGAAACACCATAGTGTTGGAAAGCTTCATTGTTTTCAGCATTGGGAGGAAGATGTTTCATGCAGCAGTATGCTTGTCATACTTGCTGATCCATTTGGCTACCCTTTTGTATGAAGGAGAAAATCAACTAATAAGAAAAGGCAGCTATTTCAGCAAACCAATCAATGGGTTTGTTTGATCCCCCTCTTTGTAAATTCATGTATATATTAGAGTAGTTTTTTTTTTTGTTTTCCAACTTTGCAAGAAGTGCACAAGCACAAATTTCTCTCTATGACATAGCAAGTTCTTTGAAGTTTTAAGGTTGTAGAGGAGGTTTTTTTTGTCTCTGGTTCTAGTTGGAGAGACAGGGTTTTTAGGGTTTCTGTCCTCTCAGAGGTAGGGTTAGGGTTTTGTAGTGAATATGATCTACATCTTTTTGACTCTATAGCCCAATGGATGCTTTAGGCCACTAGTTATATGCATAGTACACTAGCATCCCCTGTGAGTCACTAGAAATGTTGCTCATTTTTGCCTCCCACTAAAAATTTAAATTTGTATGCCCTAGCTCATCCAACGACCACTTCCAGTTTAATATTATTTAAATGGCCCTGGAAATATCAAAAAATAAATGAGCAAGAACCTTACTATTTCCTATTCCCTAAGTTCCCCCACTGTGGTCGTATGATTAGGAAGGGAACATCAAAGCTTTGCAATGTTATGATGATTCCTTTATCATAACATTGTGGAAGATAAAAAATACTTGGTCCCGATGCTACGATAGGAAGGTTGTCATGAAGTCGCAAAAGAAATGAAGTTGTCCTATGATGCTATGATATGTGTTTGTTGTTAGATCGAGGAAGCAAAAAGGAGGAGCTTCGATGCTATGACAAGGTCTTCTTGTAGGATCAAGGAAGGAAACTTAAAGGGGCTTTGATCTTACGATAGGCTTCTTTCTCATAAGATTAGGAGGAGAATTTTGAGGCATTATGATGAAATGCTAGGGTGTTCATTTTAGGATTGTAAGGGGTCAGAAAGGTAATAGGGGGATGAGCTGTCAGACATGTGGAAGCTCTTGATTAATTAGAGCGAATGTGCAGATGCCAGGTCAGATGATGTTAGATTTTAGTGGTGCCAAAAGTTTAAAATGTGCTGGAGTGGTAGTCTACAATCTTACGATAGGTCCTTTGTCATGGGGTCATGAGGTTAAAAAGAAAGTGCTATGATCATATGATAGGAGGTTGTTGTGATATTGCAAAGGGGAAATTGCTAGGCCACGATGTTAAGATTGAGCCTTTGCGATGTTGCGAAGTAGTGGGCTTAACTGTTCATCGTGGGATTGTATAGCCAAAGGAAAGGGGTTGCAATGCTATGATGATGCCCTCGTCGTAGGATTGTAAGGTAAAGAAGGTGACTCATGATCTTACGAAACACTTGCCATCATGAGATTGTAGAGTAAAATGTAATGGACCCCGATGCTTTGAAAAGGTAGTTGTTGTGAGGTCATAGATAAAGAAAAAGTTGATGGCGATGCTACAATGATGCCCTTGTCTTAGGATCATAAGATGGAAGATAGAAGCTGGCAATGCTATGATGAGTCTCTTGTCGTAAGATCATAGATATTAGTTGATAGAAAACATAAAGTTATAAAAGGCAGATATGGTCAAACTTGGGAGACTTTGCAGGTGGTAGAAAGAAAAGAATCTATTGGCCCACATGGCTTAGTTTGCTTGTAGAATTCAATTGATTGATGATTCACGACCCAAAAATGATGGAAATTGAGGGTTTCTTATGTGATTTGATCATGTGATCAATTCCAACCACCTTGAATGAATGTTGAATGTAAGGAGAACACTTCGCCATCCTAGTCGATCCAACTACCTAGTCAGAATAGCTTAATGGCATCATTTCTATCTTCTCAAGGCCCTGTTTCAGCAAAAGATTAGATTGCTCATACCTGAACCCATGCCTAGATTGGATTTCATTGTACCTAGACCTATGCTCAGATCATATTTTCTTTAGAGACTTAATGCTAGTGGGTGAGGAGTAACTTCAAAAAGAAATATCTCAGTTATGCCTGAATTATAATGGCAATTTTTGTAAATTTTGAACTAGTTGACCCACCTCTGTTATCTCTATTACTGCTCTATAGATTTTTAGTGTAAATCCCCTTTGCCTCTAAATTTTATGACATTCTACCTTATCTCCTTTAGCCATTAATGTGAAAGTGCAAGAACTATTTGCCTCTCATTGGTGTTTTGTAGAGATTTGTAATCTGCATGACTGTATCTCTTTTGGCCTATGAATGATAAATAAGTGAATCTTCTCTTTCCATGTGTTATTCATCTAGTTTTTTGATTTGCATGTGATTTTTAGATTAAAACAAGTCTGAATGTGTATATCTTTTGGGTGTCTTTATAGTTCAATAGTGCATATATGGGTAGAGATTGGTTTGAATAGTGTATTTTGGTGCATCACCTCTTTAGATTAGATTAGGTAGATTTTGCTGTCATGCTCTCCTTATCCCTCTTCCTCTCCAAGAGTAGTTAGGTGCATCTGGATAGTAAGAGGAAGCTGGCCTTCTACGAAGACTCAACCTCATAGTTCAAGTCCCACAGCTTAGAGGTTGTTTCCATGTTTCATGAGGTCATCCTTAGGTAAAAACTTTGGACAAGGGTGCAGACTTCAGTGACAATAGTAAGTACAAAAGATCATATTGTAGATATCTTTACAAAGCCTTTTCCTAAAGATACTTTTGAGTACCTGAGAGGTATGCTTGGGGTTATGCCCTTGCCTACTTTTGAGTAGCTGATGGAAGGAGTACATCACTATAGCTGTATAGAGCACTATGACTAGACTGGACTGAATGTTGTTTGTTCTTGTATGGGGGAAGTATCTAGTACATGTATAGAGTCACTAAGGACTCTTGGTATTTGGTATTTGGTATTGAACAATGTCTTTGGACACTTGAGCGAATTGAAGAGTTAAAGAAGTAGTTGTAAAAATTGGTACATAATAATTGGTAACAATTGGTATCTTGTATAAAAATTGTTATATTGTATTTATTTGAGGCCTTTGACATTGATGTCAATGGGGGAGAAAATGTACATGAAAAATACATCCTAAGTTATGAGGGAGAAGAACTCACAAGTGTGTATGAGGAAGAGATATTTCTTTAGGGAGATTGAGAAATATTCATGTAAAAGAGGCAAGAATATGCACCTGATGTGCATATGATGTATTGAGATCTTTTAGTGTGTGAAAAAATGATGCCAGTTCTAGCAGCCAGAGCATTTAGATTGATGAATAGGATTTAAGATGATAGCAACAATAGCAACAGAGTGTATTTTATTATTATTGGATCTTAGATGTGTTTTATCTATGTTTCCATCAATGCCAAAGGGGGATATTTTTATCATGAATGATGATGATACTACATTGGGGGAGTATGCTAAGCATTTGAGAGTATTGATATGTTGCATTCATGACTATATTTGTCATTAATGTCAACATAGCAATGTTTCTATAAAGACTGGAAGAACAATAGTTAGAGATCTTATGTTGCACAATAATTGTAGAAGCTATAGGTGATGCACAGTTTAGGACATTTTCTAGAAGTTTTCCTAATGATGTAGTTAGGTGCATAGAGTCTAAGTTGATAGTGTATGAAAGTTACACTTGATTTACTAAGAGTAGTGCAAAAACATAGAATTGGAAAACAATGTTCTAATGATTGATTGATATCTTTCATCTAAGATGTAATGAAGATATGTGTAGTCACATAGTGATATAGGACAATTATGTGGTGACATTAGTGAGTATGAAAACCCTAGTATCACATGTGTGAAGTTTTTTATAAATTGTAAACTAACAGTGCTATTGTAATTGTAATTTAATTAATTATCTTATTTTAATTAATTGGGAAAGCCTCAAGGCTGACTCAAGAAAATATGATTAAGATGTGGTATAAAGGAAATATGTTTTCCTTGATTATAAGAGTATCCAAGTATGAAGATAATCATTTAGAAGTAGTGCAAAGTGCAAAAAGGAATAGAGCATTTGGAGGATGGATGCAAGTAAGCAATCCAAGGGATTATTGGATGAGATCTGGTTACAAGATTTGAAGAAGCAAAAGTCCACTTGATAGGATAGAGATAGAGGAAGTAAATACATTTCAAGACTATTGTTCTTCAAGGAATAATACAGAGATTATTTAGATGCTAGATTCATTAGTCTTAACCTTGAATCTCTTTGGGAAGTGGGTCCAAATTCCTTCCAAAACTCCTAAAAGGGTTGGAACAACTCCTGATATGGATGGAATCTCCTAACAAGGATTCAAAGTCTCCTAACAGGGAATCATATATATTGAATGTTGTAATAGACTTCTAACAGGTTCTATCCTCTGACAAGGAATATTTATATTAGTACATCATCTTGTGGGTACCATCCACATGGGTTTTTTTCCCTCTAATAAAGGGTTTCCCTAGTTAACATATCTAGTGTTAATGTGTATGATTATCTTTTTGTGGTTTCAGTTTATATCACTCATATGGTTAAGTTTTCTTAATTTTGATGATTGTAATAATAGTTGGATAACTGATTCACCATGTGCCCCCCCCCCCCCCCCAAGTGATATCAGTGGACTGGATATTCTAACAAACAATGTGTGCCAAGTGATTTAGGTGTCAACTAATAATATGTGTCAAGCCATTGAGGAGTTGAGAAAAAAAACAAGAGAATTGTAAAGGCCAAGCATCAGAAGCTTATTGATGTCAAGTAACTAGTCAATGACATAGGTATTTGTAATGGTACCAAATGCAATGTAAATAATTTTTGACTGACATGAACATAAGTTTTTGATATTAAGAGATAAGGATGGAGTCATATCATGCATCCCTATACAAAGCATGAAACTAATCATAAAAAGGGAAGCATTAAGAAACAATAGAAATCAAATAGAGCCATTGATAAAGACCTAGGATCATCTCCATGATGGCTATCTAAAGAGGTAAACCCAAAGGGATAATATATGTTAGAAGGGAGATACTAATGAGAGTATCTTGTGTGAAACTGACACAAATAAGATGGATAATTGAATGATCAGCAAAGAAAAACTAGCTGAGGAGAATAGATTAGTTGTGAAGTCAAGTAGTGAAAGTTCAGAGAAGATATATTAGATTAGGAGGATCAAGATACAAACTATAAAGAAGAGATCTGATAGCTAAAAGGGAGGTGTTAACTGAAGGATTAGGTACTAAATCATTCTAATAGGTGATACATGGGAAATATTTTTATAGAGTAGTCCTAACAGGCTTTTGTAAATCTCCTAATAGAGTGCTTACTTAATTGTGAGCTTAAATCCTTTAGTGAAGGTGATAGCTAATAGTCTTTGTAAGCCTTTAATAGGGAAGACCTCTTATAGGGTAGATCATAGTTTATGATCAAAACTTTGTAGCCATAATTTACCACACTTTATTGGTGTAGTAGTAAACATTTGTGGGTTTCATTCCTACCCCAATTTTATGTTCTCATTGGAGGGTTTTTGGGTAACCAAAATATTTTGTATTATGTGTTGATTTAATTTATCCTATCGATGTGATGCATGTTACAGATTTTATTTTGCATGCTAAGGTATGATATGGATGAATGGTGAAATGTTTTAGTGTAAAAGTTTTATGTACTGATTCATCCCCATCTTAGAACTTACTTTCCCATTGATATTTCAAACAATTGGTATCAGAATTGAGTTCTCTTGAAAGGAAAGTTTGACCACGTAAGAGGTAAGATGTTGAAGATGGGAGTCTACAAATTGGGAAAGACTATTGAGAACTAGATGATCAAAATACAACTTTTCCTACATTAGTTGAAGGAAGAAAGAGATGAACTATAGTAGAAGAGAAGAATGGATCTAGCTATTTAGCTAAATGACATTTCATATCAAGAAGAAGACACTAAAGGACTACTTGAAGACAAGAAATCCAAATAATATGAAGTAGCAATTGTAGATATGATGAAAAAGAACATTTCCCTAAATGAAGAAGTCAGGAATATGAAAAGGGAACACAAAGCTCAATTGGTTATGATATGTGAGATATCTGAACAAAGAAAGAAAGTTGAAGAAAATTGAACATTAAGATTGCAACTTTGAGATCATAGAATGATCTACTATAGAATGAATTGCAAATAGAGAAGGAATTCAATGAAAAGATCAATAAGCCCAGTGAAGCCATATAGTACTTTGAAAAACTAATAGATACACCAAGAAAAAATGGTGATACTACTTGATTGGGTTATTCTACAACTAAGGAGAATCATCTAAGAGTGGTGAACAAAGGAGAAATAAAGGAAAGAACATCAAACCTACTTATCATAATTATGGAAAATTAGGAAAATATCTACAAGAGTAAGACTAGAAATCAAAACCCTAAGCAAAAAAAGAGAGGATACTACTATAACTACAAGAAGAAAGGACGTCAGGCACATGAATGCAGGACCAAGACCACCAATACTCAAATATTTGAAGGATATGACTATAATTGTCAAAAGTATGGAGACAAGGTGTATGAATGTAGATCTAAACCTAAGTTGACATAAAATAAGAGAACTTGGGCATATCATCATGGTAATGCTTACAATTGGGTTTATAATACAAGGTATAGATGTCACTATCATGAGGAATATGGTCATATTCCTTAAAATTGCATAAGGAATTGTTTTATAAAGGAAATTACAAAAGGTGGTCAAATGAAATTGTATGTTTCAGTTGTCTTAAGGGCAGTCCTGTAAAGAGAAACTAAGCAACTTGGTCACCTTCACCAAGCAATGAATTCAACAATGACAAAGCATATAACAAATTTCTAACATATAATAAATTTCTTCCTAATTCCATCAATTTTAATGTATTTATGACTAGATTTTTGTGATGGTGCGTGCGGTTGTTGGGTCAGGGTCAGGTGTAGGTGTAGTTGTAGTGACAGGAGAGAGAATCTTAGGTGCAAGTAGAGCCTATACAGACAAAGCTTTGGGTGCACAGACAAGCCCAGGTCCTCAACTAGGTTCTAAAGGTCAAAACCAACCTAGGGTTTCATATTTGGATTCCCTTTCCAACATTTTTTCTTCAAATCCTATTGTATACCAAGCAACAAATTAGCATGATTCTCTATAGTTCCAGTATTGCCATTTCAAGGAAACCCATCTATTCTTAGGTGACAAATCAATATTCCAAGGAAGATCAGTGATTTAGCTAGCTAAACCTTTTTTCATGAACCTTCAATTTCATGATGCTTGTCAGAAGGATTTGGGGGACAAATCACATTTTGATCATGGATCGAGCTTTGAAAAGGGAGAAACTTCAGTGCAGGCCTCAAAATAGCTACAAAAAAAATAGCGCTAGATGGTTCCAAGAACAAGCAAGTTTCAAAATGAATCCAAATTCAGCCGACATTAAATAGATCCAAGAGCAAGCCCTCCAAGCAGGTATCAAAAAAAACTCAGCTGCAATTGTCATGAAACAAGAACACGGCCAAGGAGTGTTCAAAGCAAAACCAAAAGATTGGATCTCATTGCAAATAGCCAGTCTTTGATATTTTTCAAGGGTTTCCTTCAAAACCAACTCTTCTCTCACGACCTAATTCAGCTTAGGATAAGGACTTGAGTCAGGAACCTCATGTTGATTTGCCTCATATTGAGATGTAGGATCCCCCTAGGGCCCCCTTTATACGAGCCAAGAAATAACAAAGATGGAGAAAGAAGTAAGTGGTGGCTGAATCCAACTCAAGAGATACACACATTGGCCCGATGATCACACTTCCTAGTCATATGCTACAAAACTCCATTGGGCTTCTTTAGAAAACTACTTTAATTGGTAAATTTTCATCCAATTCTCTCTTATTTCTAACTATTAAAGATTTGGCTCTTGCATCTTGGCCAGAATTAAGGGATATATTCTATATTGATTTTGAATCAAAAGCTGCTAGAGATTTGGTAGATAAACAGAAAGGCTAGTTTTTCTGTGGTTCTGGTTTATATACTTTGATTTGGATTCCCAATTTCAAACCATAATCTCTTTAGATCCCTTTTCTTCCACATTGGATATCCTTTCCCTCTTTACCTCTAGAGTATAAGGATCATTAGATCATTGAAATTCTTGAAAACAAATTGGGTATTTTCCTATCACATGATCTTATTCCATATGATCGACCACATTTGGATCCTAGATTTTGTCTACTACTAGATATTTGGCAGCCTCTCCATCTGAATTGGTCATTAACTCTCAATGAGGTTCATGGGACTAGTCAATCATAATTCAGAATGGGCAAACAGTTCAAAAGTTTCAAGATAAACTAGGTCACTTCAACACCCAATGTCAAGATTCACCCAATGAGATCCAGACATATGTCCAGATTATAACACTAATCCTAACTTATGTGCCCATAATGCCCATTCAAAGCCAAATCATGATATAGTCCCTATGGCCTCTGTTTAATGTGGCTACACTTTAGCAGGTAATCAGTGCTTGGATCTTTCTGCCACATCCAAATTATCTTTAATCTTACAGTTGGTCTTACCATTCATTCAAGTTTTGCTAGCTAAAAAAAAAAATTCCCATGATACCCACCCATCTTTAGATATGCTATTAGTCTACTTCACAGCTAAGGATCCTATCAAAAATCACTATTTTGATTGGAAAACACTTCATATTAGAGACCAAATTGCTTCCACAATTGCTAGTAATATATTATTTGGTATTGCACAAGAAGAAGGAATTAATGTTACCAATTAGGAAAATAGTGACCTTGATGCATTACTCAAAGAACTTAAATATTGGAATAGTTAGATCAATCATAAAAAATATCCTGTTGCATGG
The DNA here is from genome assembly GCA_028749045.1 of Cupressus sempervirens. Lineage (NCBI taxonomy): Eukaryota > Viridiplantae > Streptophyta > Pinopsida > Cupressales > Cupressaceae > Cupressus > Cupressus sempervirens. The sequence continues at coordinate 192,254,429 of CM053786.1, read as the reverse complement.
TCATTGATGACTTTGAAACTCCAAAACAAGCAGATCAATTGGATGTGATGTTGGAGGCATGCTTTGACCTGGATCCACTAGGTCTTGAGAAGAGTATTTTTCAACATGTGGTAAATAACTCAAATTTTCATCTTGAAGAGATAAATTCAAAGGAACTTGAGATAGATAAGGACCAAATTGAGTCTGACTCTCAAAAAATCCCAAGCATTATGGAGGACTCTAACTTTCCACAGGTGGCTGATCAGCTAGAGTTTCAATCTCAAGAGGATAATTTGAAAGAGTTCAAAGTCTCTAAAGTTAAACCTAAAGCTAGACTCCAAGCCAACTTGTCAAAATTTGATATTCAACACACTTTCTCCATTGTTCAATCTCCCTCTATCTGCCCTCAAACCTCTATGACACCCAAATCTAGAAGATGCCCAAAGGGTTCTAAAACTAGGAATGAGATTGCTTTAGGTATGTAGACCACACTAGATGACAATTTTTTTGTCAATAAGAGAATGACAAGGAGAATAGCCTAATCTCCTTGTTAGCAATGCGAATTGTATCATGGAATGTCATAATGCCTTTGACAAGAGAGACAGGGTTAAAAAGTTTTTAGAATCCTCAAAAGGTGACATTGTGTTGCTACAAGAGACAAAATTATCACAAGAAACATTTTAGAAGTCCCTAGCCAAATGGCCAAGGTGGTCATCAGTGCATTCTCCAAGCATGGGTACTTTTGGGGGTCTTTCCATTCTTTGGAACCCATTAACAATTTAGGGTCATCTTATTCAACAACAAGCTAATTGGCAAATGTTGCAGGTGCTTGACTTTGATGTCTCTTTTACTCTGTTCAATATGTATGTACCTACCTCCACTCAAGAAAAGTTGAAAACATGGGATCAAATAGCAATGTTGATTCAATCTCAAAACTCTTGTCAAGTCATTCTTGGGGGTGATTTTAATGTGATCTTGAATCAAAATGAGAAAGTTGGTGGTATTTTCCCACCCATTAAAACCATTCAGAACTTCACTCAATTTATTGAGAATAATGATTTGATGGATACTCGACCATATAATGGAAAGTTTACATGGATAAATAGGAGATTTGGCCTTGCTCAAATTGTAGTCAGATTGGACAAATTTTTTCTTTCTCATGACTAGAAATTAGGTAGTTTTTGCTTCCAATCAGAGATTTTGTCTACACTAGATTCTAATCACTCTCCAATCTCCATAGACATTGATCAAGCAACACCTATTGACCAAAACCAACATAAGTCATCATTTAAATTTGAAAGCATGTGGTTGCATCACCCACATTTTCTCCCACTTTTGAAACAATGGTGGATCAATGCTTCCTTTGCTCCAAGCTCTAGAATGCATAAATTTGCTAGTAAATTGAAATATGCCAAGGAGAAGATAAAAATCTAGAACTCACAAGTTTTCAAAAATGTCTTCAAATAGAAAGATATTGTTAAGTTTTAATTGGAGGGGATCCATTGCTCCATTATTAAGTTTGGGATGTTGGAAATATAGATGGAGTAACTAAGAGGGGAGGGGTGAATCAATTACCACAAAAACAAATCCACAGATCCCATAGATGTCTTAAGAGTTAGTCACTACTGTCACTCGGTAGTCATATATAAAAATGTTGTAACTTGGTAGATGTGCTATTTACTTATTAAATATTCATAAATATTTAACATGCATGCATAAAAGAAATAACATGAACACAAGAGACACCAGATTTAACGTGGAAATCCAATATGGGAAAAAACCACCAATGTAACTAGTTACTATTTTTCACTCTTCTAAAGTAAGCCCTTTTAGGATCCAACCCTATTAATGGTTACAAAAAATACTATTAGGTGTGACCCTATTAGAGGATTTAATCACCCTGATAGGAGTAGCCTTACTAGAGGACTTTTGAACAATTCAACTGAACTGTCACCTTGTTAGAGGATTTAGAAAATGGTTGTTAAACCAACTCTATTAAGAGATTTATAATTCATTGCTACAATGATTAGAAAGAAATAATGAAGTGACCTGAATGAGATGCAACTTAACTTTGCTGATACAAATCTTTGTTCTACTTCACTTGATCCTATCTAATTGAATGTGCCTTTTCTGCTCCTTGAGGATATCTAATCCTTGATCAAAATTCGCTTCCAATTAGAAATTTTTTCTGCACCAGATTCTGATCACTTTCCAATCTCCATAGACATTGATCAAGTAGCACCTATCAACCAAAACCATCATAGGTGATCATTTAAATTTGAAAGTAAGTGGTTATGTCACCAACATTTTTTCCCACTTTTAAAACAATGGTGGATCAATGCTCCCTTTGCTCCAAGATCTAGAATGCATCAATTTGCCAATAAATTGAAATATGTCAAGGAGTAGATCAAAATCTGGAACACACAATTTTTCAAAAATGTCTTGAAATAAAAAGAAATTGTTAAGCTACAGTTGGAGGAGATCCATTGCTCCATTATCAAGTTTGGGATGGATAGTGACACGTACACTAAGCAAAAAGAGTTACAGATTGAATTGGAGGAATTATGTAATAGGGAGGAAGATTACTAGAGACAAAATTATAGGGAAGTTTGGCTACAATAAGGAGATAGAAACAAAATTTTTTTTCACACTTCTTCCTAAAAAAAATGGGTAACTAAGCCAATTTTTCAAATCTCAGATGCCGAAATAGATAATATTCTAACCAACCCTCACCAGATTAGAGATGAAGGTGCTAAGTTCTTTAAGAATCTTCTTGCACTGATAGAACTTCCCTCACCTTTGCCTTCACAAGTTGAGGATTTCATCTAGCATATACCTACAATGATCTCCCCCACAAATAATTCCAAGCTCTTGGCCCCTTTTACCATTCAAGAAATTCGAGAGGTTGTTTTCTCCTTCCCTCTTGACAAAGGCTTTAGTCCAGATGGCTTCACAACACTTTTCTTTTAGAGCTATTGGGATTTTATTGGATGGGACCTTCTTGCAGCTATGAAAGAATCCAAAAAGTTCAAATCTATGTCAAAATATTTTAATTCTACAAATATAGCAATTATTCCAAAAACCAGAGAGCCCAAAACTTTTGTAGACTTTCTCCCAATTTCACTTTGCAACTTGACTTAAAAAATTATTACTAATGCCATTTATCTATGAATCCAAAAAATTCTTCCATCCATAATCTCTCCTAAACAAGGTGGCTTTGTTCCTAGAGGAGAAACAATGGAGGGAGCAATGGTAGCTCATGAAGTTCTCTACTCCATCAAGAATAGTCAATTTTCTAATTTTGTTATCAAGTTAGACATGTAAAAGGCTTATGATAGAGTTTGCTGGAACATCCTTTTTCAAGTCCTTCAAAAAATGGGCTTTGATAAGAAATGGTGTAAGTGGATTAAAGCTTGCATTTCGAGGGCTTGGTTCTTAGTTATTATCAATGGGTTAGCATCTAGTTTCTTTTCCTCCATGCAAGGTCTCTAATAGGATGACTCTCTTTTACTGGCTTTATTCATCATCATGGCTGAAGCCCTTAGTAGGAATATCAAGCACCATCATCTATCTGATAAGTGGAAAGGAGCAAAAATTGAAGTTACAATAATCTCAGTCACACACTCTTTATTTTATAATGACACATTATTTTTTGGTGCCTCATCAGTCTCTGAGGCTAAACAGATTAAGAAAATTCTCTTACTATATTTAGAAGTTTCAGGGTAGAAAATTAATCCTCAAAAGTAAAAAATATTCTTATTTTATACAAACTAAATTATCTCAGATAAGATTGTGCATATTCTAGGGTTTACTAAGGATTTTCTACCTTCCACTTATCTTGGGATTCCTTTGTTTATGGGTTCAAACAAGAATTTTTTTTTGGAGGGGGTATATCAAAGAATTAAGAGAAAAATTGCTTCTTGAAAAGTTCGATGGTTGTCATTATCTGGTAGAATATTGCTTATTAAGTCAGTCCTTTTTGCAATACCTAATTATTACATGGCTATCATGCAAGCATCATCTTCTGTTGCTTCACAAAGTCAAAAACTTATTAAGGGATTTCTATAGTAAATAAATTTGACTAATGAAAAGAAACTTCCACTTATCTCTCTCTCCAAAATATGGCATTTCATCCCACTCTAGGTGGAGCGGGAATCCATGATTTGACAAGAAGGAACAAAGTGTTTGGTGGAAAGCTAGTTTGGTAGATTTATACAAAATCAAAATTAGTTTGGTGTCACATTATACAATAGAAATATCTAGATAAAAATGAGCCACATATAGCATTTTCTATGCTGGATCCTCCTAAGGGATTAGTCATTTGGGACTTCATGATTGCATCCAGAGATATTGTGCTTAACTACATTTCATGGTAATTAAATTGTGGGGATAAGATTAATTTTTGGGGTGACTCATGGAATGGCCACCCTCCATTAAATATAATACCAAACATACAAAATATCATCTCAGTTATAGAAGTAGAGTGGGGCAACCTTGTGGTTCATTATATGGATTCAATTTGCATTTTTTGAAGGAAAGTAATATGGAAAGATCCAAATCAACTCCCTTTAGATCCTCAACATAAACAACAACTTCAATCTATCTTATCAGAAAGATAGGCTTTTTATCAAAAGCTAAGGACTGACTATTGTGGATTTTGGCAAAAAAATGGTAACTATTAAATCAAGGAAGGTTACAAACTTCTTTAGCAACTTGAGTCCGATAAACCACCATCTTGAGCATTCATGTTCTGTTGGAATAAAATAGTACTACCCAAGGCTGGGTGCTTTGTGTGGCTAGAAATCAAACATAGAATTCTTACAAGTGATAAACTGGATAGGATGAATATTGCCTCTCCTTTCAATTGTTTTTTATGTGGTGAGGAAGATGAATCAATTGAGAATTTGTTTGCAAGATGTCACTTTGCATACCAATGTTTGATGTTTTTTTTAAACAAATTAAATTATTACTCCCCACTACAAGACAATATCTGGGACATTTTTCAGGCTTGGCCAATTCTTTACCCCAATGCCCTTTTTGTATGAATCTGGAAGTGTACACCTGCTCTAGTTATTTGGGCTAGCTGGTCGGAATGAAATAAAAGGATTTTTAGAAAAGAAGTATCATCTTTAGAGAAAGTGCTCCAAATCATTGAAAAATTAATCTTAGAAGTTACTAATGCAAGTGTCAATAGATGCAGATTTAATCCAGTTATTACTTCCTAGGATGGAAGTATCATTCGAGAATTGAGATCAATCTTCATCCCATTTGGAACTGGCACTTCTTCAAAGTTGCAAACTCATACAGATAGATCTACAATCAAATCTCAACCCCCTTCACCTAGCTTTGTCAAACTCAACTTTGATGGAGCATCCAGAGGTAATCCAGGACAATCAAGATTGGGTGCATGCATTAGAGATTGTACTAGTAAAGTCCTCACAATTAGAACAACTCCCCTTCCTATAGGAACTAACATATGGCTAAGGCCCAGTCATTGCTATTAGGGCTAATTCTTGCTAAGAAATGGAACTTCGAACAAGTGCAGATTGAAGGTGATTCTCAAGTTATAATCTCTACTTATATTAAGAGACAAGAGGATTTTTAGAAAAGAAGTATCATCTTTAGAGGAAGTGCTCCAAATCATTGAAAAATCAACCTTAGAAGTTACTAATGCAAGTGTCAATAGATGTAGATTTAATCTAGTTATCGCTTCCTACGATGGAAGTATCATTCAGGAATTGAAATCAATCTTCATCACATTTGGAACTGGCACTTCTTCAAAGTTGCAAACTCATACAGATAGATTTATAGTCAAATGGAAACCCCCTTTTCCTGGCTTTGTCAAACTCAACTTTGATGGAGCATCCAAAGGTAATCTAGGACAATCAAGATTGGGTGCATGTATTGGAGATTGTACTGATAAAGTCTTGGCAATCAAAACATCTCCCCTTCCTATAGGAACTAACATATGGCTAAGGCTTAGTCATTGTTGTTAGGGCTAATTCTTGCTAATAAAGGGAACTTCCAAAAAGTGTAGATTGAAGGTGATTCTCAAGTTATAATCTCTACTTGTATTATGAGACAAGAGGATTTTTAGAAAAGAAGTATCATCTTTAAAGAAAGTGCTCCAAATCATTGAAAAATTGATCTCAGAAGTTACTAATGCAAGCGTCAATAGATGCAGATTTAATCCAGTTATCACTTCCTTGGATGGAAGTATCATTTAGGAATTGAAATCAATCTTCATCCCATTTGGAACTGGCACTTCTTCAAAGGTTTAAACTCATACAGATAGATCTATAGTCAAATGGAAACCCCCTTCACCTGGCTTTGTCAAACTCAACTTTGATGGAGCATCCAGAGGTAATCCAGGACAATCAAGATTGGGTGCATGCATTAGAGATTGTACTGGTAAAGTCCTGGCAATCACAACGGATCCCCTTCCTATAGGAACTAACATATAGCTAAGGCTTAGTCATTGCTATTAGGGCTAATTCTTGCTAAGAGAGGGAACTTCCAACATGTGCAGATTGAAGGTGATTCTCAAGTTATAATCTCTACTTGTATTAAGAGACAATCATCTTGCTGGAAACTCAAATATGTGCTCTAGAAAATTTGAAATATTATCGATCAATTTTAGGAGATCAAAATTTCACACACATATAGAGAGGGCAACAAAATGGTAGATTATCTTTCCAACTTAGGATGCAATGGGATTACAACTTTTACACTAAACCCTTCTACACTCATGGAACATCATAAAGATTTGCAGAAACTAATGGTCATTGACCTTTAGAAGAAGAATTTTTTGTTTTTGATGAGCTATTTTTCCTATTGGTGCTGAGTGACTTTAGGTGTCGAGCATGCTTCATGTGTTGAGCATTTATTATGTGTTGAGTCATAGCTAAAGCCAAGCAAGGCTGGGACTTTAGGGGCTAAGCAGACTATATGTGCCAAGTAATTCTTATATGTGCCAAGCTTCTTTAGGTGCCAAGCATGCTTCATGTGTCATGTGATCAACATGTGCCAAGTCATAGCTGATGTTGGCCAAGGTATGGACTTTAGGTGTTGAGCATACTAATGTGTTGAGTAATTCTTATATGTGTCGAGTTTCTTCAGGTGCTAAGCATGCTTCATGTGCTGAGTGATCAATATGCCCCAAGGCATAGTTGATGCCTACTAAGCCAATGATCTTAGGTGCCAAATGTCATATGAAATGTGCCAAGAAAGCTAACATACTTTATGTGCCATGTATAATGTATGTACTGAGCTAGTATTAATATAGGTGCTGATTTACTTCTGATGCCAAGTTAGAATTCTTATGGGTGCCAAGTTGCTGAATGTGTCGAGTGATCAATATGTATAGAGGCATAGTTGATGCCAACTAAGCTAATGATCTCAAGTGTTGAATTCCATATGTTTCAAGTGTGTCAGTATGCTTCAAATGTCATTCAAACTTGTATGCTATATGTGCCATGCAAATTAGAATAGTACATGAGTTATCCTATAGCTATCAAGCTAAGCTAGAATTCTTATAGGTGCCGAGTCTAAAGCCAAGATACTTCAAGTGACATGATGAGTGTCCTTTATCTACCAAGTGACAAGTATGTGTTGAGTCACATTTGATGTCGTGGAAGCTAGTGACTTTAGATGCCAAACAAGTTACATGTTTTGTGTGATCTATACGTGCCAAATTACATATGATGCTAAGCAAGCCAGAATGTCATATGTGCCGAGTATGCTATAGTGGACATTATGAGATCACTAAATGGTCATTGAGAATTATCTAAATTGGGCATTGAACATTTATTGATGCTTTCATAAATCAGGCTCCCATGTGTGAGATTAAGGTAAAATCATGCTGAATCTTCATCATTGAGCGGAATTTTGTTGGTTAACATCAATTGAGTATGATCTTGTTTTAGTTTGGTCATGCAACACTTTGTATTTAGAAAAATTAAATTCAACGTATATGACTCCAGATCAATTTTCCCATTCTTCAATTTTGGGGGCGTCAGATTTGTACTTTGCCCTTCTCAAATTACAAGTTGTTTCTAATTTAATGGTACCCTCTTTATTACACACATGAGTGTAGGTACTCCACTTCCTCTATGCGTATGTTGAGGAATTTAGTTAAATGCATAGAATGGACTTCAATTCAATTTATTTATCTAGCTTGCTACATTTACCATTCAAATTGCTTTCAAAATGTTGTCTCCTCAAGAAGCATGCATGAAATGTGATTCTTGTCATCAGTTCCATCGCAACATCATGCTAAAAATTTTAGAATCAAGATTCATCTGACATTGGATGAAGATGCAATTCCTCACCCTCTTGAAGATGTGGTTCTAGAGAATATGTTTATCATACACTCCTATAACACCCAGCGTGTGATTCAAACCATAATTGGGGAGGATCTTTTTTCTACATCTGCAAGGAATGTTTTATTCCCTTCAACTTTGGTTTCCATTTTTGTGTCCAATTCCATGGATCTTCTTTAATCTTCATCAAGACTGGAAATTATTTCCATCAAGGTGGTTTGGCCAAAAATTTTGGGCTGATAATAAATTGAAATGTGCAATGAAGAATTATGATTTATGGACCGATAATGCCCTAGTTGGTGGCATATTTTCAAGAATCATGCTCATGAAGAACCATGAGGCCATGATGACTTTTGAAGTGCTACATAAAACCTTTGAGAAGCATAATACTTGGTTCCTGATCAAGACCCTACAATTCATGGCACATGCTTTGGGTCACCAACTAACTGAGGAGATGAATAAAGTTTCTTTTTCTTTGATTGACATTTTCATGATTCCAATTTCTAATGCCTGAGAAAAAGATGCCCAAGTGAATACACCTTTGGCTACCACAACTCATTCAATTAGTGAACCTGGTGCCTGGTGATTCTCGACGTTCAAAGACCCTAGTCCTAGTCACCATGTCTTAGTAGAAACTAGTCAGCCTTTGCATCTAGATGTCACTATACCAAGTGTTTGGGGCGTGCCATCATCCACTAGTTTTTCTGCTGGCCCTTTAGATGCTACTGCTAAGGGCCTGAGTTTGGGTTGGGACATTGTTCCCTCATCATGTCCAAATTTTGGATGGGGCTTCTCTATAATGGGTGCTTCCAGTGAGGATATGGATGAAAGATAGCACAGTGGTATCTCTCTATCTCTTTGAATTTTTTTGCTCCACAATTTAGGCATGTTTTATAGATTGTTGAAAATCTTGTTTTCACTGAATTCGAGTCCCCCATGCCTACTGTGTGATGAAACTATAAAATTTGAAAAATTTCAAATTTTGTTGGTTTTTCATTGATATATTTATATTTTAAATATTGATGTTAAGTCAATTGTAAATATTGTGATGATGCTGGCTTTTCTTTCTGGTTCTTTCCCAGTTGAGCTCTTGAACTAGTTTTTACTTTATATAAATATATATCTAGTGGCTTGTCCACTTTTGCCAAAAAAAAAAAAAATACAATAACAAAGAAAAGGTTGATACAAAATGTCAAAGATGCAGATGAACAAGACATGCAAAAATAAGGAATATTATAGCACATCAAGCGTAGATGAGGTCACAATGAATCAACTACTGATTACAAATCAAGAATTGAGCATGCAACTAGAAGAGAGGTGTTCAAAAAGGAAAAATTGAAGAGGAAAATCATATGAAGAAAATAAGAAAGTGACTTTCTGAAAAGGTATCAATGATATTTAAAGGATGTGAACCTTTGAAAGGATCATAATTATGAATAGTTGTGACTCTTCAAAAATATTTTGAATATAAATTATTGAGACTTTTACAAAGGATTTTATTTATGAAGTTTTGTGACTTTTCAAAAGGGTTATAACTATGAAGTGTTGTGACTTTTGAAAGGATTTTTATTGTGAAAGGTTGTGACTCTTGGAAAAGAAGAAACAAAAAATGTATGTTTTGTCATCTCCTAATAATTTGAAAATGAAGAGTTTTGGAAAGTAAATATAGAGTTGAGATAATCTAGAAGGAATAAATCATTGAAGGGCCAACTAAGAAGGGCCACATGGACCAATAAAATAAGAAGGTAAGAAAGGTATGTTTATGGATCATATTTATTTAATTATATTTATGAATTTATTTATATTAATGAATCATACTTGTGGATAATATTGTGTCATTCTATGGGGTTAGCACCTTGGATATTAAAGACTCAAGGCATGAAGCATGTGAGATATTAAGATCGCCATTGTCCTCTATTGCCAAGAATCAATGTGCCAGAATATTATGATGATGTTAACATATACATATGTGATTATCCTTAGACAAAGGATACCTATCCAAGAAAAATCTTAAGGTATGTGCTCTCAGGAAGACAATGAAGTAGTTATGAGCTAGGAAGCTTGATCTAGAGACATCCTTAAGATTGGGGCTAAATTAGTGGGTAGAATAATATAGTTAGTTTTTTATTGTTGTGATTCTAACCATTATTTTTTAGGTATTACTTGTTCTAAACTAACCCTAATGGACCATAATAAAAAACTAATAATAAAAAAATAACTATATTATTTGTAGATGCTCAAAAATGGTTCGAGTCTATGGTTCCATCACCTTCTTGTACTAACTCATCCCATTTTCTCATTTGACTAACTCTGATCTTTTGGCTAGCTTGATCATATCTCAACAATATTACTCATCATTTGTATCCCCTTTTGCATCATTTGCACATCATCACAACCATTTCAACATCAACATGGAATCACATCAAATCAACTCAAAATCACCCAGAATTAGTCCTAATCAACCTATAAAATGTCAAGACATCCCAAATCTATCATGATTTGTCGAATCCTAGGCATTGTTATGGATTTCATTGCCTCATAAACCTATCAATCTATCAAACCTATTAAATTTGAGCTTAGTACTGTCATGGCTCTTAGTGCTAGGAAAAACTATCATTCTTGTCATTCAATCATGAACATTGTTGAGTCCCGCAATGCTAGATCATGATATCATCAAACCATTTTAACAATATTGACAACATCCATCGATATTATTATGATTAACCATATCAATCAATCTCGATCCTATAGCATTTATGATATCAGTTAAGTGTTACATGTCCTTAATCCATGGTATGCATCCTTGGAATGTTAATCAATCAATCAATTTGACCATGGCTTTGGTCTATCTATCATCATCCTAGTCAATCTGCATAATAGTCATTGCATTTTTGTCGAAGGATATGGTCACCCTTATTTAATCAAATTTGCCAATCATTTACTAATTTTCTCTATAAGATTAAATAACCCATAATTTGACCCTATTTCATCTTAGTAATATTATTCCTAATTATCATCCTTAATTAATTAATTGATTCATCATTCACAAACCATAGAAATTCACAATTTCCTAAGTAACATTTTTTCACCATTAATTCCATTTTTACTTATTTCTATTTGTGTAGAATAATGGATTTCAATTCAAATATTCCACATGATATTGACATCATCATGACACATGGGTATGACACCTTATGGATTCTTCATTGACACTTGGCTAAGATATGTCATAATCCAATATTCTTATTCCTTATGCATGTCCATATTTGGCTTCGTTTTCATATATTCTTAGCTTTAAGTGGGTTTGGGTGTGACATGACGCATCATAGATCCTCTTCCATTTATAGCCATGTTTGACTTCCAAGTGTCATACAATCTTACATGTGGCATATTGTGTCATATAGAATCTCTTGCCAAGTCGCATATCCAAGGTAAAAAATCCAATGCTCTCCCTTTGTGTGTTGATTATAAGATGAGAATTCTTCCTCTCATTTCTAGTCCTTCAAACCTTCAAGTCCTAAGTCATTGAGGTCTTAGCTTTTGGCCTATCATTTCTCTCAATCTTAAATCAAATCTTCTAGTATTCTCATAGCATTATCACTATCATAGGCTTTTGCTTCATAATTGTGTGCATTATAGGCAATTTGGAGCTACATCACATGGAGAAGAAAGGACATGGGAGCTACAAGTGAAAGAGGGAGTTTTAACTTTGTTTTCTTCTTTTTTTCATTTTGATTTTATGGTAGACTAGAGGGTATTGATGTACATTTATTGAGTTTGTGATGTGCTCATAGTATGTTAGACATTAGCCCATTTTTTGGTCCTACAATTGGTGAACCTAAAGTGAAAGAAAAAACCAAATAGAGAAGCCCCTATATACATGAGCATGTCTATGTCAACATGTGCTATCCCTAGCCTCACAACCTCTTTCCATCCTTGAGGATGATCGCTCTGCTATTTATGGTGGCCTTATCAATCTCATTACCCTTGCACTACTCTATTTCATCTATGTCCCATGTGAGTGAGATCTTGATGCACGAAAGTTCTCTACTCTCTACCTTGGTGGTACTACCCTCTCATACTTAACCCTCTATGACTATGTCTCCATATGTTCCCTAGTCATCATCATAGCCATCTCTTGGAAGTTTGAATCTCTAATGTTACTAATGAACTCCTGAGTTTCCTACACTTCCCTCTCTTCCCTATACACTGTGGCATCCCTCCCCACCATAGCTTGATCCCTCTCCACCATATCCCGATCTCTCTCTAATATCACTACATCCCTCTCTAATATTATTGCATCCCTCTCAACTACAACTTAGTCTAACTAACTTTGAAGAACTCTAATCACCTCCATAAGCTCTAACTAGTTAGGCCCTACCTGTACCATTACTAGTGTCCCCCTAGTGTAATTCACCAGATCCTACTTTGTGTCCATTATTATTGCATCGACACCTATGACATGCTTATCACTTCCCTGATTGCCATCACCCTCACCCTCCCAATAGTTAGCCCCATCCCCATCCTCTCCCCCATCGCCACCCCCACTATCCCTACCCTCCTCATCATCAGCTCCATCATCCTCATCCCCCTCATCCTCACCCTAAGCCTCCTCCTCATTATCCTCAACTTTTTCATCCCCCACCTTTGCATCCTCTCCATCCTTCACCTCCTCCCCATCATCATCCTCACCCCCTCCCTCCTCATCATCATCCTCATCACCTCCCTCCCCATCATCATCCTCATCCCCTCGATCCTCATCATCATCCTCAAATACTCTCTCCTAATCTCCTCCACCCTCCTCTTCATCCTCCTCCTCATCCTATTTTACTTGTAATCTCACTCATGACACTAGTACTACCAGATCTATCAAGGGCCTTAGATGATGCTATACAAACCATCTATCATATGTTTCCATCATGCCTACATCTACCACATCTGCTACTGCTCCCCATACCCTTAGCTATAACTCCTCTAGCTGTGCATAAGCCACCTGTGTCTTGATAGGTGCTCCCAACTCTTGGACCTCTTCTCTAGACTGTGCAAACAATACTAGACCTGTTGGTACATCTTGTCTCTCTCCAAACTATCTACATACCCACTCTGGTAGGTACATTTCTATCACTAGATGCTGTATCTCAGTGTTCCCTATGAGATAATTCTCCTATCTGCAGTATGGTAGGTGAATCTCATCATCCTCCCATCTGGGGTAATCTCTATTGGGTCTCTAGATAAACTGTGTCATAGTGTCTATCTGATGTTAGAAGTACCTCATGTAACCTAGTGGTCCTCATGCTAGTACACCTCTATAACTGTATGCATATGGCATGTCCTCTACCAGAGCCCTTTCTATGAGAGGCCTAAATATTGCAATGTGCTCGTAGGCCAATATTTGTAACAATGTACCACCAGTGCTAAATGTTAGCCCACCTCTATATGCAACTTGATGCAGATAGTAATATAACATCCCCAACATGCATGGGCCCCAGGAAAACATAGTCCCCTCCATGATCATCCGCTCCAGTACCCAGCTCTGTCTAATAGGGAATCCATAGCCCTACTTATCACATATCAATAATCCACTAATCATTTGGTAGATCACCACTGTCAGCTACTCATGGTGTGCCACCAATAGGTCCCACCCAATCTTGTAATGTTGGATACCTAGCTCCGCATCTCTACATGTAAGTAAGCAATGTCATGCTACTCATCTAGTAGCTAGGTCATACATGAATAACTCTCCATAAATAGAGATCCTAAAGATGCCCCATACATTCTCTAAGGTTACAATAGCCTCCCCTATCAGTAGGTGGATTAAACCAATCTCTGAGCACCATCTCTTTCTCAAAGCTGTTAGTAGAGCCCTGTTCCCCCTCACCTCTGGTAAAATATAATATGATATAAACTAAGACTAGCCAAGATCCCCTACTCCATAGTAGTTATCTTATGGTGTAACATAAGAATATGTGGCATATGTCCCCTTATTTTTAATAGGGGTAGATCCTCTTACATAACCATATAACCTATGTCAACTTTCTATCACTTTGTATTTAGCTTGACCTACTTGTTGACCTAAGTTTGACCTAGTTTGAATCTTGTTTGAGTAAGTTTAACTCTTTCACAAGCATGTTTGAATAATTTTACTTATTTTTTGAACTGTTTCTAGGGTTTTGAACATGTCTACCAAATTTTAGGTCATTTCAAGCTAATTTAAATCATTTTGACCCTCTGCCTATCTCCCTATCAACTTTTTCTTTCATCTAAGCTAGGTTTGACCAATTTTGACTTTTGCTTGACCATTTTTTCTTAATTTGACCTATGTTTTCAAGTCTTCCTAGGGTTTTGAACATGTGGTCCAAGTTTCAGGTTATTTCAAGTTTATTTGTAGCCTTTTGGGCGCTTTGCATCGTTCTTTATCAGTATCTGCCTGAGTTTGACTTGCATCCGACCAAAGTTTAACCAAGTTTGACCACTTTAAAAACCTTTGACTATGTCTTAACACTTTTCTAACATCAACCTAGGGTCTTACTAATGTACCCAAAGTTTTAGGTTGATCCAGACCCATTCGGACCCTGTTTAGAGCCTCAAAGCATCCTAGGGCACAGTTGAGGCCCGCAATTGTGACCACCGTGCACTTGGTCATGCCAAGTACACTAAGTGTGCACTTAGGCATGCCAAGTGTACCCATTAGATAGCTGGATGTGTTTTGGGCATAGTTGAGGAGTTTTGATGCCCTAACCTGGCCCTGGGAACCCTGTTTGACCTCGTCTGACTCCTAAGTCACTAAAAAGAAGGAAAGAACATAGAAAAACATGAAGAAGCATAAAAAGAACAAATATGGACTTGATGTACTTATCAAAGGTCTTAAGTCTATCTATCATTGGACGGTATGCACTTGTTTTCCACGATGTTGCTATTAGAAATATTCAAGACTATGCTAAGTTACTGAGAGGGGAGGGGTGAATAAATAACTTCTAAAACTTCTACCAATTTGAATTGTTAATCCAATAAACCATTTAGCATCTAATTATTCACATCTGTTCTAATTGCATGCATGAGAAGCTAAAAATATAAAAGCATCCACAACACTTGAAAACAATGATTTGGTGACCTAGAAACCTTTCAAATAGAAAGTAAAACTAGGGTGGGGATGATACCCAAAAACTTTAGTATTGCAACATAAAATTGGCCTATTAAGTCTTACATTGATCACTTCCGATGATCTACCCTATTAGGAGCAAATAGGACTTCTAGGTTCACCTTGTGAGAGGAGTTACAAACATACAATGAAGTATACACTAGGTAATGTAGACACCTAAAAACCTTTAAAAAATAAAGTATTTTTATTTTCTAAAAAATTCCTGATGACATCATCATTTATTAATTAATTATTTATTTATTTAATTTATTTATTTTTATTCCATTAAATCCCTTTATCTTAATTTAAAATATTTAATTAAGGAATCCCTCCCAAAAATGTTTAAATCTTATTTAAACATTATTTCCTTATTTATTAATTATTTAATTAATAAATTGACCAAAAAATCCAAAATAAATAAAATATTTATTTTTTGCCCAAAACTTGGCCAATTTCCTTAAGACCACTAACCTCTTCCAAAATCTTCTAATCCTTCTTTAATTTTGATTAAAGGCTAATCCCATCATTTCCTACCCCTAATCCCAACTCAAAATATTTAATTAAGATTAAATATTAATCCTCATATTTATTAAAAAGGTTTTAATAAATATCTCCTCAACCCAAACCCTTGAAATAAATAAAACTTTATTTATTTCCTAAAAATCTAATTTATCCTCATCCTAAGAAGTTCTAGACTCTTCTAGAAAGTCTTCATCCTCATCCTAGGAAATTCTAGACTATTCTAGAAAGTCTTTATCCTCATCCAAAGTCTAGACTCTTCTAGAAGATGTCTTTAAACCTAATCCTAATCCCCTCCTAACCTTGTCACATTCCCTAAACATGGGTTAAGACTTACTAACCCAAGCCAAAGTTAACAAATATCTCCTCCTTCACCCACCCTCATTAAATGCCATCCACTTGCCTATCCCTAAGCTAATCCTAAACCATCCTAATCCATCCTCTAATCATTTGCACAATCCTAAGCAAGCTTAAAACCCTCCTAATCAAGCCCAAGTTGAAATTTCTCTCATCTCCCTCAAAATATCTCAACCATAAAACTTTATGAAGCCCACTAGGCCATAAATGACTCTTCCAAGCCCTTTTATTGCTCTTACAAGCCATTATGAGGGTATTTATGAAGATTTTATCCCATTGAGCCTCCCTTGTTGACTCATCCTTCCCCTTTCCTCCATCCTCTCACCCTATGACATGTGTCACTCCATGATTGGTTGTAAGGAAGCACAATCCATGTGCTCTTCTCTCATGCAATCTGAGCCCTCCATGAGCTTTTCCCCATCCTTGCATCTTAGCCCTCAAATCCTCAAGCCTCTTGCCTATAAATTGGATCCTCTCCCAAGCCATTTTAACACAATCCATGAAGTAAAGTCATAATGCCATTTTAAGAAGCCATTTTACATCAAAACCATACACTCACACCCAAATTCCAACTCCATTTGAAGCCCTTTTTGAAGCATCAGCTTGAGCACACATCCTATCTATTTAGACAAAGCCACTCAACAAGAGAACTTCTCATTGAGAGAGTCCATTAATGACTCATATTCTCAATTGAGAGTTCATCTTAGTCTATCTTGAAGTTTATGAATTTTGTTTAGTTTGTAGAAGCTTTATTTAAATTTGGTTTCTATTAGCATACTAACATTTCTCATATACAGGTAAAGATAGTTTAGAAAAGACTATTAGGTCTACCTTGTTAAAGGATTTTTACTAGTTCACCTATTAAGATGAAGCAATTGATCTCTAATTTGCAACTAGATTTGCTTATAGGGATTCCTTGACGTATTGATCACCTTTCTATAATAGATTTGACACTGCTACTCCTTATGCTGATATGGCCTTCATAAATCTTTATCTATTGCTTATACATATGCTCATATTTACATTTTTATTTTTAAATTACATTTTCATGTCACCTTGGATATGATACAATACATCACATATATATACCAATCCAATTTACAAAATTAAAAATTTGACCATGTTACAAGTTAACACAAATATTACAAATTCAGCCCATATGAAGAGACTCACATCCTAAAGACTAACTCAGTGAGGTTCTGATACTCGACATCCACTATCACTGCTTGGCATTGTCATGCTCTTGGTAGATGTAGAAGCTTGGTCCATACTAATCAATTTCAAGTAGTCTTGAACTTAGTTTGCACTAGTGAATTGGTAGATATTTTGCAACTTGGAAAACAATGATTCACTTGGTTACCATGGAGGGGCTTGGTTAACAATGTCTTCAGATCATATGATTGAGAACTTGGTAGACATTGCAATGCTCAGTAACTTTTGGCTTCACTTCACATGAACTGCGAACTCAGTAATTACTGATGAACTTGGCATATACTAAATTTCTTGATTTGCATTGCTAGACCTCACACTAACTAAATCTTCGTAGTAACCACTAGAGTTGGTCCAAAGGACTTGGGAGCAATTGTAAAGCTTGGTGGCTATTGAATTACATGGAAAACACTATAAGCTATTCAATGAGTTCAGTAGCTTTATAGAATCTAAAAAAGTGTGTGTCACTAATAAAAAACTTGATGGATATTTCAACAATCACCCCCTTTGGCATTAGTGAAAAAAACACTTGTTAGCCAAAAAATGAATACCTTGTATTAATCACCATGGGATACTAGCTTGGTCTATTTTTGAGATTTTTCAAAATTGATCTTTGTAAGATATATACAAAGTATATCTGCAACATAGCATATATTTTCCCCACACTATGTGATATATTATGTACATGTAACTTTTCTCTTATATACATATCTCCCTTTGTAACTCTTCTCATATCTCATCTCCCCCTTTAACTCTGCTCTTTTCTCCCTTTTTGAAATTAATGCCAAAGATTTATTCTAACATATTTGCACAGATACACCAAAATGAGATAAGAATTTAGAGTGTACCTTGAGGGTAATTGTCAATGTTTTATCCTAGTTCTCTTGAAGAACCTTACATGCATGGATGGCAATTTTCACTTCAGCTGATAGTTCAATCATGTGGTCAGCAACAAAGAAGTTGTTATCATGAATTAGGGTTTTTGAAAAAACAATGTACTTTTGCATAGAATCCATGACTGGAAGGACCATATTTTGTATATCAACTAGTGTAGAACAGATCCTTACTTCTTCTCTTAACAACTCTACTTGCATATCTGACAAAAATATGATCTTTTTAATATGTGCAAAGCTTGAACTAGGGTCAAGTTACAACTACTGAGCACTTTCCTTAAGATTAGTATCAATTTTGGACAATTTTTCCTTAACTTCTTTTGTATACTTGATGACATCACATAGCTTTGCAAAAAGTGATGACACATTGGAACAAGATGCCTCAAGATTTACCAAAATTGTTGATAATTCAACTCGACAAATACAAATGTGCTCCAACACTTTATTATTGAACTTCTTTTCTACCTTTTCAACAAATTTCTCTTGTCCCTTAGTTTCATCTTTAAACTTTGAATTGCATCTTCAAACTGAAAAAAAATAAGTTAAGAAGAATAAACCTCAATTCCAATAGCCTTGGATAAAATTTTCTTTGCATCATCTAATATCTTGTATCTCTATCTCTTTCTTCTCTCAATCTTTTCTTCTTGGCCTTTTTCTAGAGGAGTTCACCAACTATGTGCATTTGGTCTACAGAAAGATTGTAGAAATCCCATTTGGGAATTTCTATTTCCTCATCTAAATCTATATCTTCTTCTATCTCTTTTCCTTTCAAAACTTTTGTACTCGGTTGAGCCTTAGGCTAAACTTTCCTTGCACTTATTGCCTTAGTAATTAGAATAGAAAAAATAGTGGACATACTAAGGCTTGCAGTGAAAATTTCTAATGCACTAACTGATAGAATACTTATAGAGATGCTAGAAGAATCCAAAATTAATGAAGCCAAAATTAGAGTACACCAAACTAGATTTCTTACTATGGATCAGCTCAAAATTGAAGAATTCAAAATTGGAGAGGTAATGACTAAATAACTTAACTCAATAGATGAAAGAGAGTCTACACCTTGATTGATGAAGTGGAAGTCACTTCTATCAATGATATGCTGAGCTATGTTGGGGAAAAGAGTGATTGGACATTTGATGTATTTGAAGTAGTCACAACCAAACTTGTTGAATCTGTCTCCAAACTAGATGTAGTTAATGGTTTTCTTAGGGAGTGAGAAAGTGAGGCAATGACTTCAATTTCTATCTTGACTAGATCAAACTCATCATATTGCTTATCTTCCTTGGTAGCTTCTGCACCTTGCTCCTCTTCTTCTTCCTCATTATCAAAATGATTTACCTCTTCAACAATTTCCTCCTCATCATTCTCCTTATCCTCTTCTTCATCAACATCCTTTACTTCAATTGGATATTCACTTCGCTTATGAAGATGATAAAAAATTTTCCAAGTGTTTCTAGCATTATTAACTACATGCTCTACATTCTTAATCAAAATTAAGAAGGTATTAAATCTTAGAGTCAATTTTACTTCATTTTTCTTTAAAGACTCTTTAGCCTCAACATCTGTTATGCTTAATAGTAATTGCCTTAGGCAATGTACATTTATGTCTTTTACTATTTGCATTTAAAAATCCCATCTTGGTTTAATTTTCTCCAATAATTCATTAGAGATTTGAGAGGCAATTTGGTCTAGTGAATACTTCCATTTTCCCATTTTGGCAAGCACTAGTTCTTCAACTTGTTTCTACTTTTCCCTTTTTATTCAAAGGTTCTTCTTCTTCTTTTGATTCTTCTTCATCCTCTACCTACTCTACATCCTCACCTTTGCCCTTGGTTAACATGAGAGGTACACTAGATTTTAGTTTTTCTATCCTCCTCTTCCCTTTGTTAACTTCTTGAGGGAGATTTATTTCCAGCTCTATTCTTACCTTTGCCTCTTCATAAGTATCAAAGTAAGGGGCCTTGGGATCCATAGGTTCATTGACTAGGGCTTCAATGATATCTTTGGTCTCATCAATGTTTACCTCATAACCAAGACGCTTGACCACACAATTCTAGGCTTGACTGCCTGGATGTATACCTTGTCACAATCAACCATGAAGCACATATCATCCTTGTAACCTTTAACTTACTTCTTAGGTATCCTGAACATATTGTTCCTTTTATTTTTAAACACATCAAAGTAGTTGTCCATGATGTTGCCATAGTTTTCTCCCATTTCTACAATGTATTCATTTATTTGGTACAATACTAGCACATGCTTTCTCCAGACTACAATGCCTTTGGATGGGAAAAAAAATTGAACATAAAAGAATAGACATGTTAACAAAGAAAAAATGTGCATGGATTATCCTTGGAAGTCCTAATACTTTCTATATTCTTATTGAATTATTTCAGTAACATCTCGGTGAGGTCATAAGACAAGTTATTCTTCACCACTTTGTACACCATGTCCACAGCTTCACATGTTACACTATTGAGATTACTTGAACTATATATCTTGTAGGATATAACATGGATGCCAAACTTCAGTTCTAAATCTATAACACTACTTGCCTCTACCATCCCACTTGGCTAGGGTTTTCTTTTCCAACTTTTCTCGACCTAGGCTTTTGGTGGTTTTGGCTTTGGTGAGCATGGGAAGGCTAGTGATTTGATGAATCATTTTCTTGGTTATCAATATTAGTTTCTCTAACCATATTTTTCCATTGTGCACCTAGCTAACGATATACCTAATCCACTTTATTTGAAACTCTTAGGGCAAATGGGGAATGTGAGTTAATCCTTTTGTTTCCAAATGTTGATGCTCAAGTTTCAGGGTTCCATCAACACATAACTGAGCTAGGGCATTATCCATCTGAAGAGTACCAATTTCTTGAGTTACACATTTAAAATGAGTTCTATTGTTATTAACAAGAAGTACCTTGGGAGTGATTTTTGATTGAGCTCTGCTAGTGTCTAGGGTTTCTACAACTTTGGGCATGAGCTTGAAGTCTGGTGCCTTCCATTTAAGACCAGGAACCAACATATCAAAACCTTTCTTGACCTTCTTGCTACTATTGGATGCCATTTTTATCAGTAGCTTGAGAGAACTTTGAAAACTTTTACTGGGAAATTCACTCATGTCGCTTGATTGCATAGAAAATAGCTCTTTGTAATAGCACTTCAAAAATTCACAGTGAAAAATGAATTTGTTTCCATGCCTTTTGTCAAAATTTCACCATTAATGCTTGGTACAAAGGTAGATGAGTTAACATAATGCTTGACAAACTGTCATCCACTATGCTATATTGATCACTTCTTGAAGTATTCATGACTCGATAACCACAAGTGCCTATGTTACTCCCAACCTTGCTTGGTGGGGTCTATGACCTAACCTTACTCGGTGGAGGAGGTAACTCAATAATGACTAACATAAATCTTCCTCAAGGAAACTTTTGTATCTTTCATATGGATTTGGATCTTTGTCACCTTTCCAACTGGAATTGATTTTGATGTCTTCTTTGATAGCCCGATTCCAATTCTTCCTTGAGAACTTAATTAGTAATGGTATAGTCACCCAATTCTTGAGTGACTTGAGCATCATTTCTTAGACTAGTATCCTTTGTAGACTTAGGAATCCATTTCTCTCTCATCTACTTTCAAAACTTATTAGCTTTTCCCTTCTTCTCATCTCCAATCTTATCATGTATTCATACAATTCTTGGCAAGATGACCAAGCTTTGTACAAATGAAACATCTTATAGTGGTATCTCTTTTCCTCATATGATGTTTAACACAATTCATACCAATGTGTCCATATTCTCTATAGTAATGACATCTACATTGGGTATTGTAATCCCAACCAAATATTGCTTTCACAATTCACTCTGCAGGATTCAATGTCTTTGTTTTGCATTCCGATGCCTTGTGTCCATTTTTCTAGCATTTATGATAGTTGCCTTCAAATATTGGTTTCTCTTTGAATTCATTAGCCTTGTAACCATGGTGATTGCAATTGTAGCATTTTCTATTGAATTTTGGTTTTGCATTACTCCAACATTTTTTAGATGTATGACCTATCTCACCATAGTGATTGCAAGTAGGTCTTTGATTCCTTTGAGCGCCTTGTTTGGAGGATTCACCTTCTTCTTTGTATCCAATTCCTACATTTCCTTTTTTCCTATAGATGTTTTTCTCATTTAGTTGATTCATGTTTGCTTAAGATTTCATCATTCTTTCATTGATTTTCTTTTTAGTGCTTAAGTCATTTCTCAATCCTTCACTGATTTTATTTTCAATGTTTAGGTCATTTTTCAATCTTTCACTAATTTTCTTTTTAGATCTCAGCTCATTTCTTATTTTGTCATTGCTTTTTCTTTCAAAATTTAGATTATTCCTTAGTCTTTCATTGATTTTTCTTTGGCTTATGATTTCCTCATTTGCATTGGAGAGTTGATCAATAAGGTCTGCATGCTGAAGGGATTGGTTCTAGATCTCATTGTTCCTTCCATCCATTTCTTCTTTTATCTTGTTTCTTTGTTTCAAGACTTCACATAACCTTACTAATGGAATTTCTTGTTCTGTTTTCAACTTTCTTACTTCTTCTTGTAGGGAACCATTCTTCTCTAGGAGTTCTTTCATTGCATCATTTGCTTCATCTGAACTGCTTGAAGGAAAAAAATCTTCAATTCTTTCTTCAATGTAGAGATGATAAGTTATTTGATTTGCAAGTTCCTTTCTTCTTTTAAGGGATTGGAAAAGTTTCTCCTTATCTTTCTTGAGTTGTGCAATGACCATTTCTAGATCTAATTTTTCATTGTCAATAGCTTTGTCAAGTTTGAATATCTCCATGTCCTTGATCTTTTCTCAAGCTATTAAACTTTCTCCTAAGAACCACAATTCTCTAATACCAATTATTGGAAATATTCAAGACTATGCTAAGTTACTGAGAGGGGAGGGGTGAATTAGTAACTTGTAAAACTTCTACCAATTTCAATTCTTAATCCAATAAACTATTTAGCATTTAATTCTTCACATTTGATCTAATTGCATGCATGAGAAACTAAAAATAGAAAAGCATCCACAACACTTGAACACAATAATTTGGTGACCCAAAAACCTTCCAAATAGAATGTAAAAATGGGGTGGGGATGATACCCACAAACTTTAGTTCTATAGCCCAAAGTTGGCTTGTTAAGGCTTGCATTGATCACTTCTGATGATTTTCCTTGTTAGGAGCAAATAGGACTGCTAAGTCCACCTTGTGAGAAGATTTACAAACATACAATGAAGTATGCACTTATTAAAGAGATTTTAGAAAAGTCTATTAGGTCTACCTTGTTAAAGGATTTTGACTAGTTCAGCTATTAGGATGAAGCAGTTGATCTCTAATTTGCATCTAGGTTTGCTGATAGAGATTCCTTGATGTATTGATCACCTTTCTATGATAGATTTGACACTACTACTCCTTATGTTAATATGGCCTTCATAAAGATTTATCTGCTGCTTATACATATTCTCATATTCACATTCTTGTTTTTACATTACATTTTCATGTCACATTCAATATGATAGAATACATCACATATATATACCAATCCAATTTACAAAATTACAAAGTTAGCCATGTCACAAGTTAACAAAAATATTACAAAGAATGACTTGGTGAGGTTCTAATAATTGGCATTCACTGTCACTACTTGGAATTGTCATGCTCTTGGTAGATGTAGAATCTCAATCCATCTTATCACTTTTAAATAGTCTTGAACTTAGTTTGCACTGGTGACTCGGTAGATATTGTGCAACTTGGCAAACACTTAATCACTTGGTTAGTATGGAGGGGCTTGGTTAACACTATCTTCACATTGCATGAACTAAGAACTTGGTAGACACTGAAATTCTTGGTAACCACTAGCTTCACTTGACATGAACTATGAACTTGGTAACCAATGATAAAATTTGTATATACTGAATTGCTTCTTTTGCACTGCTAAACTTCACTCTAACTAAATCTGCTCGGTAACCACTGGAGTTGGTCCAAAGGACTTGGAAGCAATTGTAAAGCTTAATGGCTATAGAATTACATGGAAAACACTATAAAATATTCAATGAGCTTGGAAGCTATATGGAATCTGAATAAGTGTGTGTCACTAATAACAAACTTGACTTATATCTCAACAGTTGCTCCCTAGGTAACTGATCCATGTTGCTTTCTCTAGAGCCCTTTTCTACCAAATGTGAGGGTGAAAATGACCTTCAAATCCCTCTCCAAGAAATTTTATAGCATTTTACTTCCTAGATGGCTATGCAAAAGGCTCTTTCTATGTTGGTCGTGATGCCTTTTTGCACTCTGGAGGCCATAACTTTGGCATTTTAGCTCTAATTTGCAATCCGTCAGTTGCTATGGCTTTGTGTTTTTGTTGTCAATGAAATTGACCTATCTTTTGCCTATGTCATTTGATTTCTTAAGGGGGCACCAATATATACCACCATTACTAGGGTATGCTTTTCTAACTTTTTCATTAGCATTCTTCGACACAATGCTTTAAATTACATTGTATCAAATAGGGGAAAAATGTAGATGCTAAAAAATGGTTCACATCTATAGTTTCATCATATTTTCATACTAATTCATCCCATTTTCTCATTCTACTAACTCTAATATTTTGGCCAAATTGATCATATCTCATCATTCATATCCTCTTTCACATCAATTGCATGTCATTTTGAAACCATTTCAAATCAACTCAAAATCACTCCAAATCAATTCAAAATCACTCAAAATTAGTCCCAATCAACTCAGAATGTGTCAAACATCTAAGCTCTATCATCATTTGTCCAATCCTAGGCATTATTGTGGCTTTCATTGCCTCAGAAACCTATCAATCTATCAAACTTACTAATATGACCTTAGTATTGTGATGGCTCTTAGTGCTAGGTTAAACTTGTTGACATATTAGTCAAGTTTTTTATTAGTGACACACATTTATTTAGATTTTGTATAGCTACCAAGCTCATTGAATAGTTTATAGTGTTTTCCAGGTAATTCAATAGCCACCAAGCTTTATAGTTGCTATGCAATCCTTTGGATCAACTCCAGTGGTTACCAAGAAGATTTAGTTAGTGTGAAGTTTAGTGGTGCAAACTGAGCAATTTAGTATATACCAATTTTATTAGAGGTTATCGAGTTCATAGTTCATGTGAAGTGAAGCTAGTGGTTATAAAGCATTGTAGTGTCTACTAGGTTCATAGTTCATGTGATGTGAAGACAATGTTAACCATCCCTCCCAAGGTACTTCTTGCTAATGACATCAGAACTTCTTTTAAATGTGCAATTCAATAAATTAGCACTCTTGAGATGGATGATGCCCTAGCTTAGTTGTGTGTTGATGGAACCCTGAAACTCAAGCATCAACATTTGAAAACAAAAGGATTAACTCACATTCCCCATATGCCCCAAGAGTTTCAAATAAAATAGATTAGGTATATCCTTAGTCAGGTGCACAATTGATAACTATGGTTAGAGCAACTAATATTGATAACCAAGAAAATGATTCATTGAATCATTGGCCTTCCCATGCTCGCCAAATCCAAAACTACCAAAAGCCTAGGTCAAGAAAAGTTGGAAAAGAAAAAACTAGTTAAGTGGGATGATAGAGGCATGAAAATAAAAAGTGTTACAGATGTAGAACTGAAGTTTGGTATCCATGTTATAGCCCACAAGATATATAGTTCAAGACATCTCAATAGTGTATCATGTGAAGTTGTGGACTTGGCATAAAAAGTGGTGAAGAATAACTTGTCTTATGACCTTGCTAAGTTGTTACTGAGACAATTCAATAAGAATATGGAAAGTCTTAGGACTTCCAAGAATAATCCATGCAAATTCAGTTCTTTGTTAACATGTTTATTCTTTTATGTTCAAAAGTTTTTCCCTCCCAAAGGCACTATAGTTTGGAGATAGGATGTTACAGTACTGTACCAAATAAATGAATACATTGTAGAAATGGGAGAAAACTATCATAGGATCATGGATAGCTACTTTGATGTGTTTAAAGACAAAATGAAAAATAGGTTTAGGATGCCTAAGAAGTTAGTTGAAGATTACAAGGATGATGTGTTCTTCATGGTTGATTGTGAAAAGGTATACATCTAGACAATCAAGCCTAGAATTGTGTGGGTGAAGCCTCTTGGTTATGAAGTAAACATTGATGAGACCAAAGATATCATTGAAGCCTTTTTCAATGAACTTGTGAATCCCAAGGCCCCTTACTATGGTACTTATGAAGAGACAAAGGTAATAATATAGCTTGAAATAAAGCCCCCTCAAGTGGTTAAGAAAGGGAAGAGGAGGACATCCAAACTGAAATCTAGTGCACCTCTCATGTTAACTGAGGCAAAGGTGAGGATGAATAGTGGGTAGAGGATGAAGAAGAATTAGAAGAAGAAGAAGAACCTTTGAAGAAAAAGGGCAAGATGATCATCACCAAGCCTGCAAAGGCAGCCACTGTAGTCTTCACAAGGAGGTCCAAGAAGAAAGGAAGTGACATTGTTCTTAGTAGACCTCCACCCACTTTCAAGAGAAATTGAAGTAGATGGAAGAAGGTGCTAGTATAAAAATATTTAAATCTTTGAAGTATGAGACAAGGATAGAGGTAGAGTAGAAATGAGTTGAAGAATTGGTGTTGACCAAAATGGGAAAATGGAAGTATTTACTAGACTAGATCTCCTCTCAAATCTCTAATGAATTATTGGAGAAAATTAAGTGAAGATGGGATTTTTTAATGCAAACATTAAAAGACATATATGGAAAAACCATGAGGTAGTTACTACCAAGCATAACAGATACTAAGGTTAAAGGATTTTTAAATAAAAATTAAGAAAAACTTACTCTAAGATTTAATACTTGTTTAATTTTGATTAAGAATGTAGAGCATGTAGTTAATAATGCTAAAAAAACTTGGAAATTTTTTTATCATATTCATAAGCCAAGTGAGTATCCAACTGAGTTAAAGGATGTTGATGAAGAAGAGGATAAGAAAAATAATGAGGAGGAAAACATTGAAGAAGTAACTCATTTTGATAATGAGGAAGAAGAAGAGGAGCAAGGTGTAGAAGTGACTGAGGAAGACAAGGAAGATGATGAGGAGACTGATCTAGTGAAGATAGCAACTGTAGTCATTGCCTCACTTCCTCACTCATTGAGAAAACCATTAAATACATCTACTTTGGAGACAACTTCAACAAGTTTGGTTGTGATTACTTTAGATACATCAAATGTCCAATCACTCTTTTCCCCAACACAACTCAGCATATCATTGATAGAAGTGACTTCCACTTCATCAACTAAGCTATAGAGTCTCTCTTAATTTGGTAAGTTAAGTTCTTTAGTCATCACCTCTCCATTTTTTACTTCTTTAGTTTCGACCTCATCCATGGTAAGCACTCCAGTTTTGTCTACTTCATTTTTGTATTCTACAATTTTGACATCATCAA
This sequence comes from Cupressus sempervirens, assembly GCA_028749045.1. NCBI lineage: Eukaryota > Viridiplantae > Streptophyta > Pinopsida > Cupressales > Cupressaceae > Cupressus > Cupressus sempervirens. Next base: position 192,226,537 of record CM053786.1, on the reverse strand, counting down.
TTTTGAATTTTTCTATCATGTTTATAAGTATTCCATCAGTCAATGCATTATCAATTTTCATTGCAAGCTTGAGTATGTCTAATATTTTTTCTATTCTAGGTACTAAGGGATTAAGTGCAAGGATAGTTGAACCTAAGGCTCAACAGAGTACAAAATTTTTGAAAGGAAAAGAGATAGAAGAAGATATAGATTTAGATGAGGAAATAGAAATTTCCAAAGGGGATTTCTACAATCTTGTAAGAATTTTCATAAGGGAAAAATTCACCTAGGAACTAAGAACTCAAACACAAGCACAACTATAGACCAAGAGAGAGAGTATGATCAGAATGATGATATATTCAATATGCCATATATAGAGTACACTAGGAGTGTCAGTATATGAAGTCCTCTGAGATACATCTAGAATGCCTCATAATCAACACCATGAGATATCATACAACCAAGCACATGTCCATTAGATATGGGTTATCCTCCATTAAGCACAAATGTAAGTGTGATGATGAGAGGATAAACCTTCAATGGTGTGACATGCAAATCAGTGTTGTAGACACCATGTGCTAAAATAGAGTTGCGTACTCTTATATTGTCAACATGACAACTCAAAAAGGTGTGCAAACTCCTAAGTGTCTCACAAAATAATAAAATAATGAAAAATAATAAAATAATAAAATAACCTAAGTAAACTTAAGTAAGTGTAAATAGTAAATACATATTTACACCAACACCTCCCCTTAAGTGTAACTTAGGGGAATGCCCTTAAGCTTATGAAAAATAGGATGAAGATGCATAATGGGTCCTAACTAATAGGCCATGTTAGGTACCCATTTAAACAATGAAAAAATAATCTCTCATAAAGTGGAGAAAGAGGGAAAACCTCATGGGAAAAACCCTCCCCCAAAAAGAGAGATGAAAGGGGATGCATGGATGGATGGAGTAATCAAGAACCCCCATCACAACATACATCTAGTATATACAAAAGTGAAGAATGAGAGAAGGAAGAGAGATAGAATAGCCCCCCTCCCCCCCCCGAGAGAAGAATGCTAGGTAGTGAAAGCTTCTCCAAGGAAGAAGCTAGTCCAAGAATGCAGAATGGTGTTCCTCCCCTTAGGAAGAAACAAAGACAAAGGTATAATCATAAAGATGTATGGTGGTCCTAAAAACTACGCAAGTATCCCTATACTAATACTGGTGTTCACCACTTCCAATTGTGCTTAAAAGAATGAATGTAGATTAAGCAAGGATGTCTATTGAACTTGTTCGAATGAACCATCTATCTCCTTATCTAATAAAGAGACCTCTGCTAATAGCTATTCATAAGTATCCACAATCACACCAACCTGTGAAGATTGATCATGTAGAGAATGGACATGAGGGTTAGAGTGAGCCCTCACAATAATTGTAGAAGGATCACCTTCATTAAAGAGAAGATGTAAGTTCTCAAGTCTATCTCCCAAGTCAACTGAAGTCAGAGCTGGAAGATGAGATGTACCATGTTATGATGGACCTTTCACTATGGCAATGTAAGCATGTGGACTAGATTGATGATGTGACCACTCACTATGACTATCGACAGAACCCCATGTGTCTAAACCTATTAAAACACTATCACTGGTGTCATTATCAGTTTCCACTATGTATGATGTGTGGAGAGGAGTAGAGGATAAGCTGGGTGAGCTTTCCTCAAAGAGAACATCCTTCTCCACAAAAGTCTCACGTGTCTCAGGATCCATTAGTCTATAAGCCTTTGCATTATCTTCATATCCTATGAAAGTACAAGGCCTAGGTGCTAGTGCCTTGCAACGCCTAGAAGATAGGTTTGCCCATGCTAGACAACCGAAGACTCTAAGGTGACTCACAATTGGTTTTTTGCCACACCATGCCTTCAAAGGAGTCTTCCCATCTAAGGCATTATGAGGAGACCTATTAAATATGTGAGTAGCATTGCTAATGGCTTCAACTTCAAGTGTAGGATCAAGAGACTAGGCTTTAATCATGAAACTTGCCATGAATTTGAGAGTCCTAATCCTCATAGCTGCAACATCTATCTTGTGCAAACTGATTGCTAGTGGGTTCTGAAGATAAATTCACTCAATTCTACAAAAGTCCTTAAGTATTTTGTCTACATATCTATTTTCATTATCCACCCTTATTACCATGATGGATTTCCTTTATTTCTGCTCAACATGAGTCTTGAAGTCTTGAAGCTTATGAACCACTTCATTCTTGTGATGAAGGAAGTAGACCCAAGTGAATCTTGAAAAGTCATCAACAAATGTGAGGATGTAGCAGCCTTGGCTGACTGAAGTCATTGCAAAGGGTCCTACTAAAACCATACAAAATAAATGAACAACTAGAGCTCATAAAGACTTCACTTTATCATACTTATCCTTGAGATGCATATCCATTGAATAAGATGAACACTCTCCCTTAGAAAATTTGATGTTAGGTAGACCTTTGACCATATGTTTTGAGAAAAAATGTTGAAGAGAGTGAAAGTCAAGGTGACCAAACCACTCATGCCATAATGTGTTTTGTGAAGTAGAGTGAGTCAACAATGCTTGAGAAGGAGACTTAGGTACAAAGTGTTAGAAGGAATAAATCCTTTTGTCATCATTGACTTTTCCCACTTCAACCAATGAATCATCTCTTACACTTCACACCATCACTAAATCTGGAAGGAACTCAACTTTGTGACCATCTCCATGGTGAGTGATTTGATAAATTGATAGGAAATTAGAACTAAGGTTTGGAACATAGAGAACATCTTTGAAGTCCCCATTTTCCATTTCCAGATGTCCTTTACCTTCAACTTCCATTTTAGTATCATCTCCCATGAAGACGTGTGGTACCTTTGACTACTTCAATGAATAAAAGTCTCCCTTTGAAGAACCCATGTGGTAAGAGGCACTGGAGTCAAGTATCCACTCTGAAGAAGAACTTGTGTTTTCCATAAGTGCTTTCTATTTACCCTTTGAAGAGGTTGGAGATGAATCCTTGGAAGTACCTGGCACTTGAATCTTGTTCTTCCTAAGTAGCTTTTCTAACTCATCAATTCTTTTAGTTTTACAATGATGCTCATCATGATTTGGCTTTTTGCAATATGCAAAAAAAAGTTTTTCCTTCTTGTCATTACTTCCCTTCTTGTTGGAATAAGAACTACCTTGTTGAGAGGAGGATTTTTGTGTCTCATATTGTGTTTTCTTCTTCCACTACTTCTTCTTGTTATTACTTTTCCCTTCTTGACTTGATTGGTGCTCATCACTAGCTACCAAGGCTTTGGTCTTTGATGACTTGAGAGAAGTCCTAAATTGATCAAGTGAGATTGTTCAACAATTAACATTTTTGTAAATGCATGAAATGAAGGCTTCTAGTAAGTAGATCCCATGGTCAACTTGTGAGTATTGAAACTTGAAAAAAATGAAGCATACTCTGAAGGTAGCCTCTTTAGGATGTGATGAATCAACTTTTCATCATTCATGGGATTTCCACAATCTTTAAGAAGTGCCCTATACTCATTGGATTTTTTGATGTAATATTGAATTGCGTCAAAGTTCTTTGGATCCAAGAGAAGTAGATCATCCTATATCTAAAATCCATTTTCTTCATCCACCTTACTATACAATTGTTTAAGTTTATCCCAAGCTTCTTTAGATTCTAAACAATTGGTAATGTGAAAGAGGAGATCCCCATGTACCTATCTCCTGATGGCTCCTAAACCTTGTTGGTCTTTAGTTTTCCAATTAATGAGTTCTTTAGCATCAACAGGTTTGGTAATTGTACCTTCAACATAAAGACTATATCCTTTTTACATTAATCTACTCCATGCAATATCTTTCCATGTAGAATAGTTGTGTGAAGTTAGAGGAGGAAATTTCAAACCCATGATGCAAAAATGAAAAGAGCACAAAAGAGAGACACAAAAACACAATACACACACCCCTTTTCACTCAATCAAAAGACCACCCCGTAAAAAGATGCTTTTGGCACTTTAAAAGTAGTGCATGTATAATGGGCCACTTGTCAAAATAAACAAAGTGGACTTTATGATTTTGCTTTTACAACTACCTTATGAGGCCAAAATCTGTCACTAAGCACTATATCTTAGATGTACAATAATTCTAAAAAAGAATCAAAGCTTTACAATGTAGGAAAAATCCTAATTCTGAAAGTGAGATGTTGGTCCACACAACCCTAGAATTTGATTTCAAATCTAGAAAGTAGACAAAGAAAAACACTTTAAGAAATAATGAAACCTAGAAAAGTGACTAGATGTGCCTGTATGAAGTGTTTGAAGTTGCAAAATGTAGGATTATGTAGGTACAGTTGCTAAAAAACACAATTTCTACAAAATCTGTGCACCAAAACTAGAAAAAAACACCACCACTAGAAAAATAAGGGAATTCTACCCAATCTTAAAAGAAATTCCACCTACATTGGAGTCTGGATGTCCAAGTTATGGGCTCACAAAGTCAGGTTGCCAAACTAAAAAGAAATTAGAGAGGGGTCTAGAGCAAAAATTGTGATGTTAAATTTGATGGTCAAATGGCTATCATAGTAGTTAGAAAAGGCCTAGAAATGACGCTTAGACAACCATCAAATTTGATTGCATGCTTGGATTATGTCAGCAAAAAAATAGTGCCTCGCTAATGTGGCTAATGATTGGTCATATAGACGTTGATGTGTGTCCTATATAGATTTTCTTACATGGCACTTTATCAGTGTTGGAGCTATTGTGGCAGTATGCCTATGTGGCCTTCTGGGCTGGTAAGGTATGACCACTCTTGTGAATGAAAATAGTCCACGTGTTGCTAAAGTTTTATAAGAAGAAGGGTTGGTGAGGAGCAGTCCAACACCAAAAAATAGTGAAATTTATTGAGGAATGGTGCTGCTAAATGCAAAAAAACTGTCAGTATATGCCTTGCACGATTGAAGATCCTGGTCAGATTCCCAACCCATTCATTGAGAAACCCAACAGTCGCAGGTGTCGAAATAGTAATTTCCAATGATGATATCTTCAATTTGCCAGTATAGGCTATGCAACCACCGAAATCACCTGTCGTGGCCATAAAGAATGTTTTGTGGGCTGAAGTTTTGATAATGTTAGTTGGGGGATAATTTAATTATCCCAAATGCATGTTGTATGTGGCTTGGAAGCTATATAAAACATACACCACCCAGATTCAAATGTAAAGAGTTTGTCAGGGAGTGTGGAGGGGCAAAATTTGTACAATCTAATTCTAGTGAAAGGTGCAATCTCATGCTAAAAAAGATATCTACCCACTATAGTTAATTTAATGATACAACCACTAGTCTGGCCAAATTAATATACTTGTGAACAAATAAAGAATTCCTCCAAATGGCAGGGCCATGGTGTCACTGCTCGGTTCTACTAAAAAATTTCTCTGAATTTCCACAAATATTCTAACAAAAATAAATAGCGAAGAAATAAATATAGATCTAAAAATTAAATCGCAAATCTAAAAATAATGACCATACCCATAGTGTAAATTGGGGCCTTTCAAGTTCCGATTTGCAAAAAAAATTTTCCTCACGGTCAAATTTGGGCCAAGGTAGCCAAGTTTATAGTTGATCTTCACTAATTCAGCATTTCAAATGCAATGGCAAGGTCAGATCTAGCTCTAGACACTCTCAATTTCTGTAGTATTTTGGATTTGAGGTGAGGTGCTAAAGCAAGCATGGTCTCAAATGGCTATGTGATGAGAAAATCTCCAAGATTTGATACCATGTTAGAATTTTCCTAAGGGAAAAATTTACCCAGGAACTAAGAACTCAAATAGAAGCACAACTGTAGACCAAAAGAGAGAGTATGATTAGAATGATGATATATTTAATATGCCATATATAGAGTACACTAGGAGTCCCTATATATAAAGGCCTTTGAGATACATCTAAAATGCCTCATAATCAACACCATGATATGCCATACAACCAAGCACATTTCCACAAAATATGGGTTATCCTCCATTAAGCATGAAAGTAAGTGCGATGATGAGAGCATAAGCCTTCAAGGGTGTGACACAAAAATTAGTGTTGTAAAAACCATGTACTAAAATAGAGTTATGTACTCCTATGTTGTCAACATGACAACTCAAAAAGGTGTGCAAACTCCTAAGTGTCTCATAAAATAATAAAATAATGCATTAACCTAAGTAAACTAAAGTAAGTGTAAATAGTAAATACGTATTTACACCAACAAATCTTTCTACAAACCAAATGCACATAGTTGGTGAACTCCTCCAAAAAAAGGCCAAGCAACAAAGATTAAGAGAAGAAAGAGACAGAGAATACAAGATATTAGATGATGCTAAAAACATTTTATCCGAGGCTATTGGAATTGAGGTTGATTCTTCTCAACCTATTTTTTTTAATCTTGGAGAGGCTGTTCAAAAGTTTAAAGGGGACATCAAGGGACAAGAGAAATTGGTTGAAAAGATAGAAAATAAGTTTAATAATAAAGTGCTAGAGCACATTGCTGAGAAAATTTCTATTTATCAAGTTGAATTATTAACAAATTTAGTCAATCTTGAGGCATCCTGTTCCAATGGGTCATCACTTTTTGCAAAGCTATGTGATGTCACCTAGTATACCAACAAAATTAAGGACAAAATGTCAAAAATTGATACTAATCTTAAGGCATGTGCTCAATAGTTACAACTTGACCCTAGTTCAAGCTCTGTACATTTTAAGAAGATCAGATTTTTTTTTAGATATGCAAGCAGAGTTGTTAAGAAAAGAAGCAAGGATCCATTCCACACTAGTTGATATACAAATATGATCCTTCCAGTCATGGAATCTATGCAAAAAGACATTGTTTATTCAAAAACCTTGATTCATGATAACAACTTCTCTATTGTTGATGACATGATTGAACTATTAGCTGAAGTGAAAATTGCCATCCATACATATATAGTTTTTCAAGAGAACTAGGATAAAAAATTGGAAATTACCCTCAAGATACACTCTGAATTCTTATCTCATTTTGGTGTCTTCATGTAAATATGTTAGAATAAATCTTTGGCATTACTGTTAGAAAGGGGGAGAAGAGAAGAGTTAAAGGGGGAGATGAGATATGAGAAGAGTTACAAGGGGAGATATGTATATAAGAGAAAAGTTATATGTACATAATAGATCACATAGTATTGGGGAGATATATGCTATGGTGTAGATATACTCTATATATATCTTACAAAGATCAATTTTTAAAAATCTCAAAAATAGACCAAGCTAGTATTACATGGTAATGAATACAAGGTATTCAGTTTTGGGGTAATAAGTGTTTTTTTCACTAATGCCAAAGTGGGAGATTTTTGACATATTAGTCAAGTTTGTTATTAGTAACACACACTTATTCAGATTCTATATAGCTACCAAGCTCATTGAATAGTTTACAATGTTTGCCATGTAATTCAGTAACCTCCAAGCTTTACAATTGCTACCGAGTTGTTTGGATCAGCTTGAGTGGTTACCAAGAAGATTTAGTTAGTGTGAAGTTCACCAGTGCAAATTGAGCAATTTAGTATATACCAACTTTATCAGTGATTACTAAGTTCATAGTTCATGTGAAGTGAAGCTAGTGGCTATTGAGCATTGTAGTGTCTATTGAGTTCTTAGTTCATGCAATGTGAAGATAGTGTTAACCAAGCCCCTACCCTCTTAGTAACTTAGCATAGTCTTGAATATTGCCAAAAAGATTTATCATTCACATCATTCTTAGTGTCAAATCATGACATCATCAAACCATTTTAATAATATTGATAGCATTCATCAATATTATTATGATCAACCATATCAATCAATCTTAATCCTGTAACATTTATGATACTAGTTAAGTGTTACATGTCCTTAATTCATGTCATGTGTCCTTGGCATGATAATTAGTCAATCAATTTGACCATGGATTTGATCTTTCCATCATCATCCTAGTCAATCCACATAATAATCATTGCATTTTCATCAAAGGATACTGTCACACTTATTTAATCAAATTGGCCAATCATTTACTAATTTTCTCTATAGGATTAAATAATCGACAATTTAATCCTATGTTATTTTACTAATTATTCTTAACTAATTAACCTTATCAATTAATTAATTTTATTAATTAATTTATTCATCACTCACAAACCATGAAAATTCATAATTTATTAAGTCATATTTTCCACCATCAATTCCATTTTTACTAATTTCTATTTGTGTGGAATAATGGATTTTTAATTCAAATATTCCACACAATATTGACATCATCATGACATAGGGGTATGACACCTCATGGATTCTTTATTGACACTTGGCTAAGATATGTCATAATTCAATATTCTTATTCCTTACGGATGTCCATATTTGGTTTCCTTCTCATAGATTCTTGGCTTTAAGTGGGTTTGAGGTATCACATGATGTGCCATAGATCCTCTTAAATTTATAGTCAAGTTTGACTTCCAAGCATCATACAATCTTACATGTGATATCTTGTGTCATATGCATCATGGATTCTTAAAGGAATCTCTATCCAAGTCGCATATCCAAGGTGACAAATCTAATGCTCTCACCTTGCATGGTGATTATAAAATGAGCATTCTTCCTCTCATTTTTGGTTCTTTAACGCTTTAAGTCCTTCAAGTACTTAATTCTTAACCTTCAAGTCCTTGAGTTCTTTGCTTTTGGCCTTTCATTTCTCTCAAGTTTAAATCACATATTCTAGTATTCTCATAGCATTATGACTATCATAGGCTTTTGCTTCATAATTGTGTGAATTATAAGAAATTTGAAGCTACAACACATGGAGAAGAAAGAAGGACATGGGAGCTACAAGTGAAAGAGGGAGTTTTATCTTCTTTTTCTTCTTTTGTTCATTTGGCTTTCGTGTTAGACTAGAGGGTGTCAATATACATTTATTGAATTTGTGATTTTCTCATAGTATGTTAGGCATTAGCCCATTTTTTGGTATTTTTTATTGTCTTAATGCATTGCTAGGTATCATGTCAACACTCACTAGGACAAAATGAGCTCAGAGACCTACAAAACTTTACCAACCCTTGTTTTGTGAGGTGCCAACACAACCAAAACCTCATCCAAGACAAAAGAAGATAAAGAAAACCCAAAAAACATTTGACAAAGACCAAATCAAGGAATCACAACCTTTACATGTAGACCCCTTAAACATGTATCTTCAAGATCACAATATGCAAGAGATGACACAACAAACACTCATCAACACACCTACTATGAGGTTTCCTTCAAAAACTTCCCCTACACATGGGATGGTTCAATGGTGTCCTAACTTTGAACCTATATTTGTATAGATACCACCTGGAGGTAGAAGTGTGCCAACCACACTTGAAGATGAGCAAACACACTCCTTCAAACCTAGAAAATTGAACACAAGTATGTTCAATGCTAACACATCAAACACACAACAAGGTATTGTACACCTAAGTGATGATTCTAAATATGATTATGACATTACCGATGAAGTAATAGCTAGGGAATGTTAAGATAAAACCCTCCAAAAGAACTTTCAACTTTTGCAGCCAAAGAAATTGTCAAATTCAATCCAAACTTGGAGGGACCTAAGTCAAAACATCAAACCAATTCAACACTTGAAAAAATACAACCCATGATCAATTTGGACTTACATAAGGGAAAATGACCTTTGGAGTTTTCAAGCACAATAATGGCACCTATAAGGTCTCATCATGAATCAACCATCAAAATCCTCCAAGGTACATTTGAACACATCAACATTAATCCCTATTTTGATGAACCACTACCAATAAAGGGAAATAAGACTCTTCCTAAATATCCCAAAAGGACATTAAGAATTTATCTTAATAACATGATGCAACAACAATATGTGCCTAAAGGGACTTGTACTCTAGGGATGCCAAACATACCTCCTTTGGAGGAAAATCAACAAAGCACACCTTCACTCCTAACTCTTTCAAATTTTATGACATCAAATGTTATGGAGCATCTCATGAGTACAACATTTGAAACATTAATTGGAACAATCCCTATGGACATACAAAGGACAAGTCTTATTGACATTACACCCATTCCCAAAAGGAACATGTCTGTTTGTCAAGTCAATATGATGTCCCAACGAGAAACATCTAATATACAAAGATACCAAAATAATGACCCAAACATGATGTTCAATTCTCAAGGACATAATGAACTCCCAGGACAAATCAACCTATAGTGGTACAAAGACTTAACATTTCCAATGCACAACCAAGTATAAATCCACTTAACACACATTTGACATATCAACAAAAAACATCAACCATAACAACAACCTCAAGTGGTGCAAGAATCCAACATCCCTAACACACACTCTAATGTAAATCCATTTTACTTACACAAGCTATATCAACAACAATTCCAACAACAAGAAGCCATGTTTGCTAAACAAGCTTCTTGTTTGATAAACAAAAAGAGCAACTAAAACAATAGTTGGAATAACAAAGATGCCTCAAGCAACAAATTGTGTATCAACAAAATTTGTTATGACAATAGCATGTGCCACAAAAACCTCAACAGATACCTCTACAACAATATTCAAATACATGGTCTCACATGCAACCAACAAAGGTATCATGCAACCACAACAGATGGTACAACAACTACCACAACAACACATAGTACAAAAATCACATTCAATATTGCAACAAGTACCATAACAAGTACCCTGACATGTACCACAACAAAGACCCTTTTGTCTTCAATGTACTAACATACCTCCACCACCTAGTGACACATCACTAGACTCATTAGACATAGAAATGTCAGAACCAAGTAGACATAGTTCACACCATAGAAAATGATCTACTCATAGACACAAAAGACTTGAAGGGAAGGCTATCATGGAAAACCCTAATGAAGAGTTATTACAACAATTCAAACAATTTTCAACACAAGTTGAGGCTTTGGGAGTCTAGAAGAAATAGGCTTTATATACAGAAAGGGACTTACACCCTAATCCATTTGATAAAAGTGTATATATGCCTCCATTCAAAAATCACTTTGAGGCTCCAAGATTTGAAAAATACTGAGGAAAAGGCAACCCCATTGATCACATCAGAGAATTTTGTGCCTCTTGTACCAAACTTAGTGATGAGCCCACCTACCTCATGAGACTGTTCCCTCATTCTCTGGGTTGGCCAACACTCGAATGATATTCTAACCTTCGTAGTACAATCAAATCTTGGTCAGAGCTAGAAGACAAATTCATCTTCCACTTTTCCTTCAACATTACAAATGAGGTGACACTCTCCAATTTGTGCTCAACTAAATAAAAGGTAGGAGAACCATTTATCACATTATTACTATGGTGGAGAAGCTTTGTCAGTCAATGTTCACTAGAAATTCCTAAAGAACAACATGTTAACTTGTGCATTGTAGAAGCCTGAACAATTAGCACAACACAACCTCAAATGACTTTGAAAGGTACAAATCCTACAAATTCACAACCTCCCAATGTAACACCACCTCCAAAATATAAAACTGAGACTTACATGTAGGATTGACCTTAAAGACATCCTAGAACCAAAGATATAAAATTCACACCCTTGGGGATACCTCTTGAGACTACACTACACCAATTACTTAATAATGGCTTCCTGCAATTACCCTCAATCAAAGATTAACCACTAACTAAACCTTCTTGGTGGCATGACAAAAACTTTTGTGATGAACATTGAACTAAAGGACATAAGACCTCATCATGTTTCCAACTAAAACATGCAATACAAGACCTTATTAATGATGGTGTGATCACATTCGATCCATCACTATTAGCATCCAATTCTGATCACACTATTTTTATAGATCCTTTGGGTAATCACGAAAAAGAGAAGGCCTCTAGTTCAAACTCAAGCTCACAAGCTAATGTGAATTATATACACACTGGGTATGACTACACCATCAACTATTTCAATGAGTTTGATTCTCGCATATCCACACTCACCTTAGAGGCTAAAGACTCTCATTGCATTGTCACTACACGTCATACCAAGATAAGCCCACTTGGAGCTCCTTCAAGACCTACTTCCTTGACTAGACTTGCACCCCCTAGTAGAACTAATGCTCCTACTTCATCTGATTATAGCCTTGTTGAATAGCTTGGAAATACCCCTACACAAATATCCATCTTGGACCTACTACATGTGTCTTCCCAACATCAGAAGATCTTGGATGAAGCCCTTAAAGAGTCAATAGTCCCAAATAGAATTGATATTGCCCAGTTCCAGGCCATGGTTGGGAACCTATCCACATCACAATATATTACCTTTTCCTTCAAGATATTCCTAAATACAAACCCAACCACAATTATCCCCTTTATCTAAAAGTCTTTATACATAAAGCTAAGGTCAGGCATGTCTTGATGGATGGTGGAGTAAAAATGAACATCTATACCCTTAACATTGTCAAGGGTCTAGGTTATCCTGAAAATGATGTAGAAGCCTCTTGCAGAATCACCATAAAAGCTTATGATGATGGTGAACACTTCTCCAAGGGCATCATCATATTACCCATAAGAGGTTGTCCAACTACTGAGAATACATTATTCCATGTCCTAGATATAGAAATGAATTGCAACATGATACAAGGATGCCCTTGGCTTCATGCTATGAAAGTAGTGCCCTCCACATATCACTAATGTCTAAAGTTTTACTATAATAATGTGGAGGTTACCATCCCTAGTGATCTAGAACCTTTCCAATTTTTTTCTAATCTGAGAGATGGTACTACATACCATGTCCCAATAAACAATGAAGCACAACCCAAAAATTCCTCTAAATATGCAGATGTCGATATACTCCTCAATAAGCCCAAGGAAAAGATGAAGATTGAAGACAATGGGTACAGAGAGTACTTTATGTTTCAAGTATTCCACATTAGGGTGTCAATAGTTTCTCCCCAATCTTTTGGTAAATCACACCTATTGCAAGCACAACATTATGAGATCAGTACACAAAATTTAACTTCTATCAACTTCATTAGTGGAGGTGGCCTTGTTGAAGAACATGTATATGAGAATATATCTACCTATGCTAAGAAAGAAAAAGAACAAAAACCCATTTTGATATCTCCTAGCAAGTATGGATTTGGGTTTACTATGAAGCAAAAACAAGGCTATGATGGCTACAATGGTCTTGGATATCAGAAACAAGGAATAATTGAACCTATCACTACAAAGGGATGATCTCTTAATTTGGGGCTTGGATTCAAACCATTGTGAATAGGTCCTCCAAGTACTAAGGAATTTATGTGTGAGACTATGAAAGTTTAAAATGATGAAAAGGAATTTGAGGATACCCCACCTAAAACCAACAGTCCTTCAACTTCTAAGCATAACCCCCACGATACCTCTCAATCAGATACCCATATATCTACCTTTGACCAAAGTCCATTCAACACTAATGATGAAATCCCCTCAAGTTATTTTGAACCATTGGATTGGGACAAACACAGACCAACAATTTTTGATCAATTTGAAAATGATGTCACTCTTGCAACAGACTTCAATATCTATGAAGACATTAAAATTGGTGATCATAAAAAAGAAATTTCTCCTAAAGTGAATACATTAGCATATTTTGGGTAGCCAACTCCACTTTCTAGTTACAAAGACAAAAGAGAAAAATATGACAAAAGTAGGTCTCTTAGTGAAAACTAAAAGGTGCCATTAGACCATTAAAAATCAAAAGCTAAGCAGCTCCCAAGGATCCAATTTCTTATCCCCAAATCTAGCTACCTAATTTGTCCAACACCCAAGATCAAATCTTTATCCAATAACTCTTTGTGTATGTCATCATCAGTGGCATCCCATACAAAGAATCCTTTGAGCTATTTATCCTCAGATGCCTTGATTTGCAAGAGACAAACATTATCTTACATATGGTACACAATGATATATCTCGAGGCCTTTCTATTGGTTCAATTTTAGCTACAAACCCAAAATGAATCCTGTGTAGTTATGGTCAATAATGGGTCCAGAGATTATCAGCTAGTAGTACCAACAACATATTTCTTCTCAGCTATCATCAGCAACATTCATGATTTTGTCTAAAAGTCCTAAAAATATATCAAAAAAATAGAAAAAATTCATTAAAAAAGAAAAAAATGTGAAAAGAGTCATGAAAAAATGGATGCCTTGATGAAAACCTAAAAAATAGGCATCTTGGCATGAAAATTTGAGACAAGAGAAAAATTTCATTGAGAAATGAAAACTTGGCAAATAGGTGCTTTGGGCAAGTACTATGGTGAAAACCTTGCAAACAGGCACCATGTGTAATCGATTATTGTTCCTCCATCTATCGAGATTCCATTTATTTTCCCCCTCTTTGTCATTCCCTGATCATATCCTTCATATTGCAAGACATCCCTGGTCCTCGATCATGGCGCAAGAACTGGTTAATGTCCATTGTTATCTTACCCAAGCATCACTAGTCTGTACATACTCTGTTGTTGGCCTTTGTACATAGTGTGCATCTTGTTTGAGGGCATATCACCTAAAAAAATACATGAGTTTGAATGTGAACTAAGAGCATAGCCCTAAGAAATGCTTATCCATTGGACTTATCACATATTAGAGTGGAGCTAACATTTAGGATGCTTTACGATCTTGAAAAAATCCTAAAAATTCAAATATGATCTTGAAAAAATCTTAAAAATTCATATATGATCTTGAAAAAAATCCAAAAAATATTCAAATAATGACCTAAAAAAATCCCTAAAAATCAAATAACATTATGAAATAATCCCTAAAAATCATAAAACATCTTGAAATAATCATTAAAAAGTAGAAAATGTCTTGAAGAAATGAGTATCACAAAAACATCAAATATCCCCAAAAACCCTAAAAATCACAAAACCCACCAAAAATGTGTAATAAACCTTGTAAATAGTCACTATGGATTATCACTACTTTTTCTTCAATACTTGTACCTTCATAGACTGAAACTCAAAGCACTACATTTCAACAATAATCACACCTATCTGAGCAACATGAACCAACAATTAATCCAACTTGTCACCATGAACCTATCAACTGAATCCACAAATAGAACTATCACATGATGAACCTGTCAAATACTATCTAAAGACCTAAAACACTAAAAAGAAAGTACTAATGGACAAGAATAGCTATTGGCTCATGTTTTTTAGTGAGTAATTTATTTATTTTACTTTTTTTCTCTTTCATCATGTTCCTATGTCACTCAATGATATAAATTGATCTATGAGAGTGGAGCCCTAATAGTGCAGACATTACAATAACTATGAGAAGTGGAGGAAGGAAAAAATGTTTGGAAAAAAATGAAAAGAGGGCTTACAAATTACATGGAAATGACAAGACCTATAAAACAAAAAGTTACTGATAAGTTCATAAAGGAATGCAACAATGGTGAGGTCAATCTCAGAGGGAGGAAGTTGAAGCTCAACATTAGTGTAATGGTAGAACTAACATGGCTTAGTGCAAAAGGTAAGCTCTTCTTTTGATATCTTAAGTACTTAGAATTGGTTGTGAATAAATTCCCTAAAGAAAATAATGATCAACTAATAAAAGTGGATGGTGTTGGAATTGTAAGTGGGAAGAGAGTAAACTTTCAGGGGGGGGGGGATCTGGAGTTTAAACTTGGACCCATAAAAGTTTCACCATTCATAGGTCACATGTATTAATATACTAAACTAACATATAAAGCATATGCATCAATCACAAAAAAATGTAATCAAACACACACATAACACCAAATATGATTACCCAAAAACCCTCCAAGTGAGAAGGTAAAACTAGGGTGGGGGTGACACCCATAAATCTTCACTACTACAACAATAAAGTGTATCTATTTAAGGTTACAATGGTTTGACCATGAATCATGATGTTCCTTGTGAAAGGCCTACCCTATTAAAGGCCTACAAAGACTATTAATTCCCACCTTGTTAGAGGATTTCAACACCCTATTAGAAGTGTTCCTGGTTAGAGGACTTCAAATTACAATTAAGTAAGCACCCTATCAAAGGATTTCATACAGCCTGTTAGGACTACTTTGTTAAGAGATTTAACTAAAATCACATATCAAAATGTCTTAGCATAGATCCTATGGTTGGCACTTTCTTTCATGATAATAGATTACCTCTGCACAATCTCTAATTGATCCTTCATGATTTGGTATATTAATGTTGTATCCTTCTCTATCCTCTATTCTTCTCTAATTGATTTTGTTATTCACTCTTATTGCTAAGTCACCTTGAATACTCTGCAAACTATCTTGTTTTCTCTTCCAATTCAATCATTCACCCCTTGTACACTATGCTCATCATTGTAAAGATTTTGTGGCTTCATCCTCCTTAAGAAGAAACCGGTGGCCTAGGGTTAGGCATGACTCTATCACTGAGATTGATATGTTTTGCTACTTAAACCTTCCCATTTTTTCATTGGATGGATATAATTACATAGGCAATCCACATATATATTTGTCCTTATCTTTAAAAGATCAAAATCTATCCTTAACTTGGCTTGAAAATGGTTTGCATAGTTGTTTGTGCCATTACAAACAAATATGTCCAAACCATGTCACTCGACATATGAAATCTTTGATGCTTGACCTAAATCATATTTTTTCTTTTGACTCAACACTTGAGCTGCTTGACATCCACTATTTACTTAGGAC